>CM057144.1:11478755-12678755 GCA_029964075.1 Patiria pectinifera | reverse complement strand
GTGGTCACTGAATCCTGCAAACTATACCCAGTCATTGGGAGGGCATTTCAGGCGGCACCTCGCTTGTCACTTTTGTTGGCATGACTGTGAGCTGAATGGGAAGTTCCATTCGGTTCCAAAAAATTAGAATAACTGGATTATAAAATTTATGATTTCTCTCAAAGTACCTGCACAATTCTATGCTGGTAAAAAACAGGATGTACATGTATGTAGATTGTAGTTTTATTATCAGTTGTGTGGGAGGGGGTAAAACATATAATTGATTTCTCTTTACATTGTAGTATACCAATATATGACCTTTATTTCTATTGTTCCCATATTCTATTGTTTATTTTATCATTGTTTGTTGTAACTTTTTGGCTGGTCGTCTGTTCTCTTGGTGACTTCTGTTAGTCCTGTCACGGAGCTTTCACATGTATTCTTCATGGTGCTTTATACTACTTTGTCAATGCAGAGCAGCGTGATGTTTATCAGTAGTGAAAAATGTTTCAATTCCTAATCAATATCAATAATTTCGTTCTCTAATGATGTACAGTTTTGTACATGTGCATATAAGTTCAATATTTTGTGAAACCTGAGCAACTTAAATTTAGAAGATAATTGGAAACAGGGGTGTGAGTGACCCCTGATAAAAATAGCTGAAAACAGCTGAAAGAGTGTAAAAAGCTGAACTTTGGAAATCTCCTATACTTTTGTAAACAGCAAGTGAGGGAAAAACAGCTGAAATCCAAAACAAAAAAAAAGCTGAAATCAGCTTTAAAGCTGAGATTTCACACCCCTGTGGGAACTACATATCACTTGACCAAAACAATCTGGAAAACTGCAATCATTGTTAACCCTAACCCCGAAGCCCATTTTGCTAGGAACCATCCTCAATCCTTCAAAATCCTCAAACAGCTCTGCCTCTCAAAAAGCAATCATCCTCAATCATCCAAATCCTCCTCTTCTCCAAACACCATTCAGCCTCAATCCTCCAAAATCAACCGATACCGAATGTCCATGTGCCCTTAATCCTCCACAATCCTCAAAAACATTATGTTGCATTCAGCCTCAATCCTCCAAAATCCTCCAACAGCCCTGCCCCTCAGAGAGCATTCAGCCTCAATCCTCCAAAATCCTCCTCTTCTCCAAACACCATTCAGCCTCAATCCTCCAAAATCAACCGATACCGAAGGTCCATGTGCCCTCAATCCTCCACAATCATTAAAAACATTATGTTACATTCAGCCTCAATCCTTCAAAATCCTCCAACAGCCCTGCCTCTCAAAATGCATTTGGCTCCAATCCTCCAAAATCCTCCTCTTCTTCAAACGCCATTCAGCCTCAATCCTCCAAAATCAACTGATACCGAAGGTCCATGTGCCCTCAATCCTCCACAATCCTCCCAAATTGTATGTTGCATTCAGCCTCAATCCTCCAAATTCCTCCAAAACCGCCCGGAGGACTTAGGAGGATTGAGGAAGGTTAGGGTTAAGGCTGTCAGAAAGACCTCCAAGAATGTTGAGCCAATCCAGGTTGTCAATTCTGAGCAAGGATGACACACACCAGCTCCTTGACAAGATCACAGATTAATCCCTTTGTAATAAGGAAGCAATTCATCAGGGGAATTATTCTGCACTGTTCCTCATGGGTTATTAGGAAGTAGAGCAATCAGTTTGGGCGTCGGCAAATGAATAACAGCTTAATCAATGACATCAGTTTGTCCTTGAAATTGTTAGTTCTTTACAAAGAGAAGGATTTAAATTTTCTATTTCCTTTTTGATATGTAATCCCTAGTCTCTACATCTGTTACATGTAAACCATTAGTTTTCTTACTGCAATGGCCAATGCTGTAGTCAAGTCAGTCACAAGTCAGTCACAAGTCAGTCACAAGTCAGTCACAAGTCAGTCACAAGTCAGTCACAAGTCAGTCACAAGTCAGTCACAAGAAAGTCACAAGTCACGAGTACATGTACATGTAGGTCACAAGTCAGTCACAAGTCCCTCACAAGTCCGTCACAAGTCAGTCACAAGTCAGTCACAAGTCCATCACAAGTCAGTCACAAGTCCGTCACAAGTCCGTCACAAGTCAGTCACAAGTCCGTCACAAGTCCGTCACAAGTCCGTCACAAGTCAGTCACAAGTCAGTCACAAGTCAGTCACAAGTCAGTCACAAGTCCGTCACAAGTCAGTCACAAGTCCCTCAAAAGTCAGTCACAAGTCCATCACAAGTCCATCACAAGTCCGTCACAAGTCCGTCACAAGTCAGTCACAAGTCAGTCACAAGTCAGTCACAAGTCCATCACAAGTCCATCACAAGTCCGTCACAAGTCCGTCACAAGTCAGTCACAAGTCAGTCACAAGTCTGGTCACAAATCAATTACAATTTAAGTCACACATTAAAGGCATCAAAGGAATGCTTTGGTCACAGTTAATTTGAATAGCTTGTGAGTTGACTTGGGATTGGATGACTTGGAATTTTAGTTTTTACACATTTCTAAGAATTTGAGTGAATACACTAAATGCCTACTCAATACAAATGTACATTCTGTGGTTTAATACCATCAGGCCCATTGTACACACGTGTGCAAGTAACAGTGGCAGACCTAGGGTACATGTAGTATAAAATTAAATGAATCTGAACAAGAGGTCCAAAATCAATTCATTTACACTTTTGAAGACATTTCTGGCAAGTCCAAGACATTTCTAGTCTACTCACCTCGGACTCAGTCCCCTGCCTGGTCCCAAGGCCCAAAACAGGGCAAGCAGTTGGGCGAGGATCTGACCCAATAAACTCCAAATCTTGACACAAGTCCTTCTTTTTTCTCCTTACTAGTCTCATGTTGTTCTTCAAAATAAATCCCAAGTCCACGACTTTAAGATCCTTCCGTTAATATTCACAAATCTGTAAGTTATTCGCTCCGATATAACAACATGTATTTCAGAAAATCGTAAATCCTATCTGGTGTCGGATCACAAAAACATGTATGGGTACGGTACATACATGTACAGTAATTATAGCAGTTATGATAACTTGCTGGGTTGGATTTTAGTTATTGAATGTAAATCTTCCAAGTATGCCTTGATTAAAAACGCTCATCAGTTTAATAGTGTGTGTACTTAGTGGGCATGTACCGGTACTGTAGCCTACAATTAGTCATAAATACACACGTATGTACACTGCTTTAACCACGGACCATTTAGGCAATGCTTCCAAGTACTTTGGTACATCCTTTGGTACCAAAGTCCACAGGAAACGCTAGTCACCTTTTAACAGAAAGACAAAAAATGACATCAGTTGGTTGTCATGACATTACTGGTCACTTGGCATTGTGAAAAAAAATGCCTTCTGTGATACCATGTGACCAGAAAGGAGTTTCACAACCAATCACCAGCCAAAAAAAGGCTCGTTATCTATTTTCAGAATAATGATGGCGGTAATATACCACGTGAGTGAATAACCAGTATACCGGTACTCAGCACTGAACTGGCGACCTAACCAAAAGCCAACACCCAGGCCTTGATGTTTTCGAAGGGCGGTTCTATTGTCCTGAACTCTATATGACTATGCAATTAATCGACCGTGGCATATTGTCAAAACCATGTGACCACTACATAAATACACTCCAACCAATATGAGTGTCACAGTAAGGACCCTCTCACTGGTTTTGTGTTTGTAGGGCGGGCTTCTGTTTCAAAAAAGTAAAAATTAATCTTAATATGAACCAAACTGTCAACAACTACATGTATGTACACTACACGTTTGTTTATGGTGTAAATTGAGGACTTTCTTTTGTTCCTCTTCCCTTTTTCTTTGTTTGTACTTTTTCGGAACAGCTCTCATTGGTTTTGTGCACGTTTTCTAATCGAGGTCGTCCTCGATTTGGTTCCTGTCCTCGATTCACCGATGATGTTGCAAGTGTGTGTCCTCGATTTACACCATAAACAAATGCATGTACACTACTTACACATGTTCTTATACACATGTAAATGTAGTTTTTGAGAAGGGAAGTACCGATACATACATGTATGTACATGTACATGTACATACCGTGATATGTGTACATGTTGTAAGGTCTAGCATTTTCCATTAAATTCTCAAAACGCTTTACAAAACATCAAAACCACATAAAAAGTAAACCAGATAATTAATTTAAAAAATAATAGTTCAAAATAATATCTTTTAAAAAGGAATGTTTTTAGCTTTGACTTTAAAATTCCCAATTAATTAATTAATTCAATTATCATGGACTATACACAATTAATTAATTAATTAATTAATTGTTATTATTACAGGTAAACCTTGTGTACAAGATATGAGTTACACTTACAATTTGCCCAAACTTTCATGGACTTTTTCTGTTTGTTGATTTTACCATCTATATTACCGGTAATACCAATGAGCTCATTTAGAAGATCCTGTTTACTACATAATATTTTTTTTTTTTTATATTTCCTCCCCACACATGTACAACTTCCAGATTTATTTTCAGAATTTAACGGGAAAATGGGCGATGCATTATATATACACTGAAAAATAACTAGCACAGTCCAATTTTAGAGCACTAGTAATTTCGCACTTGTGACAAACACAATTCTGAAGGTTTTTTTGTTTACAGCACGACCACAGGAATTCTTTCTATGGGTGCTCATCCTGCTAGCGCAGAATCCTTTGTTAGTGATACATGTACATGTAGTTCATTTGCACTATTAAGCTAAAATTCCTTGCTAACCCACAAAAATGCACTCAGAACTAGCACAGAATTTTGTGCATGTGTATGCTTTACCCTAAACGTACCTGAATCCATCAAAATCCACACCCCTGTTTCGGCACTAGATTCAGGATACCTCCATATTGAAAAAGTTTGGACATTTTGATGGATTCAGGACAGTTACATGTAGCCTAGCGATAGTGCAGGATTTTAAGATGGAATTTTGCGTAGGGTGAAATCAAATTAGGTTTTTGCCCTTCACCGATGTTTAAACACTGTATACTCAGTGTGTTACCTCCCGAGTGAAAGTTGGAAAAAAAAAAGCATTCAGGATACCTCCATATTATTGAGCAGTTGGGGGACTTTGATGGATTCAGGATCTCACCAGTTTACAACTCCTTGGCTTAGTTGGCTATGCTTAGTGTGAATGGGGTACGTGTACATGTGTACACAATGTATACTGGTGGATTCTGATGGACTCACTGGTGGATTCTGATGGACTTAGGACACCAACATTCTTTTTTTGCATGACAAAATTAATGGATTTTGGCGGATTCAGGATACTTTCTAGTAAAAGGGGTTAGTGTTTTTAATGGAAACCGCAGCACTGATCGTCCAACCAACGCATTCTAGTCAGTGGCATGGCTTAAACTTGGCAAACATATCAAAGTCCACCCAATCCGTGTCGTGTAATTAATCAGAAGGTGTGGCTGCCCATCAACGTCATGGAAAAAGCATAGCGACGGCCTTGACGACACTGTTTACAATTGCTATTACGAGGCTACTTATTAATGGTTGTGGAACTGATAAAAACAAAAAATTGTATGAATACGTCGGCCAGCACATAATCATGTGCTATCGTTTATGGCTTTCCCGTGTCACGTTTATCTTTCAATTTCAATGTATGTATTATGCATGTATACACATACACTGTAGTGCCCAAACTACCGGGTACATTACGCATACGTGTGCAGTGTGTGCCTACTGAACATGAAGGCATGATGAACATTACATGATGTACATTTGCATGTATCCAGCAATGCATGTACCGGTACAATGTAAAATGTGAATGTGTACATGTACGTGTAGTAGGCGTCGTGAATAAAAACGTCTGAAGGCCAAAAGTTTACAAAATTTAATGAATAGGGCACAGGTATGAATGTATTATATTCACAGGTGCAGCGACGTCTATGTGTACATGTACCGTACCTGGTATGTACATATGTACATGTACATGTACCGTATCAGGTACATGTACGTATACATCATTATGTACTATTCATTCATCATCTTCATGATTACATTTTCCAGTATATTGGAAATCACTTCCTAAGACCATGGAGGAAAGAAAACAGATAGGCCTATACCAGTACATTTTAGAAAATGGTTTCATGGGAGGATTTCTAAAGCACACTGGTACAAAAGCATTGCGTTTACATGTACCGGTACACACAACACATTTCGTATCTGATTCCTGAGTTTTATAGCTAGCACACATATGTATTTAAATGGTTTTATTTATTTATTAATTTATTTAAAACCATCTTTAACCCTAACCCTGCTGAATCCAACAGGATCCTATAAACCCATTGGAGCCTGTTGGATTGAGCAGTAAAATACAATGTACATGTATACATTCAGAGTCGGATTCTGTTGGGTACTGATAAGAACGCCAAGTTGGACTCTGTTGGATCCAGCAGACAACTAAAAATTAGACACAGTTGGATTCTGTTGGATTGAGCAGGAAGTAACCATTGGACGGATTTAGCAGGGTAGTCATGAGGGAGGGTTACCCATCCAGCAGGAGCTGATCATTTGGGGCTCTCACATTATAAATACATCAAGACAAATGTTCTGTTTGCAAAAAGTCAATAAAAATAAATTCATGGTGGTTAAGTACTTCAGTCCAAGGAAACGAACATGCAAATTACCTGATTTTTACTGGGCCTGGCGGGTCGGACCACAGCAGGGTTTTTCGAAGGTTTTCCCATAGCGACCCCAGACTGACCAAAATGGTCGCTCACTTGTCGAGAAATCCAACAATAAGGTCAAGCTCTGCAGTTCTCTCTCACATTGTTAGCAATTCCTTAGAAATGTCGGCGATGTTAGAATCGGTGAAAACAATGGTGATGCGAGCAGAACACAAAAGAACTACCGGTAAATGTTCATAAAATATCCAGGCGTGCATGCAAATTGACGCCGAGTCAACATTTCCATGGCTGGCGCACACTACGGTAAAATGTATACACACATGTACTCTGAAGTCACATTTTTTTTTGATCAGTGGTCACTGAACGGCTTAACCATCCTCATGTTGACAATACACGGTCCAGGCACAAACGCTGCCAGAATACAGATCGTATTGTACAGCGGTAATCGCACAGATAAAGCAAAAGATTAGACATCAATGGAGGAGCATCCTGGATCAACCGGCATACCACACATCACCAGATCTGCTTATCTGTTATCAACGCTGTGGCATCATGACAAAATGCACTCCAAAATCGTACAATATGCAGAACTCACATTACCGGCCAATGCACACATACAAGCAGTATTGGTTCACCGGACGCGGTACGTACGTGTTCGTGTGTACACCTACATGTAAATCTGCACCGAGTATGCGGAGTATGTAGATTCCCACCACAGAGAACGCAAAGTGCAACCCGTCAGGCCCAAATTGCATGGACCGCAACAATGGGTTGAATGAGCACAAAGAATACGGCCAGGGTCAGAGCAGTGTGTATACATGTACTGTACTCTGTCAATGTAATCGCTCACTCCCTCCCATGGTGTGTTTATTGTGCAACAGGGTTGGCCCTGTGTTAGCCTACACAGAATGCTTACATTACATTACAACTGGAGTTACACAGAAAATACCATTACATGTGTACAATTTATATCCTATCAAATGAACATGTAAACATTCTGTAATTCAGGTCTTTACGTAAATATAATGGCACGGTATAATTAATCCTTTTTAATGCTTGTTCAGTTGTATATCATACAATAATAGTCTTGACACACTAAATGTTATTGGGCCCTTCTTCAAAATGATCATATGCTACCCTGTGTTCTGAACAATCACCTTTTGTTCAGGGTGCTTAAAGGGAATGTACATCATTGGTTTTTGCTGTACTTTTCAGAAATGAACTATTTGAGGGGTGAGTATAATAGGTCAAATATTGTTACACAGACATGTTTGAAGTTTTGTGTTCGAAAAGGCTAGAAAAACCGAGAAAAACAAAAATGTTCAAGTAGTCTGGTTCCCTGACTCCACTAAAGATAAAATGGATCAATTTATAGATGCCAGAAAATTGTATAATGAACATGTAACAAATAGCAAACACAACTTAGACTGAAAAAGGGTAAATTTGGAGCAGTAGTTGAAAAATAGTTAGGTTTTTCCAACGGTGGTCGGCCGACCACCGTTGGAAATGTATACAAAAATACAATTTTCTTGAAAATGACTTCACACCTGGTGCCATAATTTTACAGGATGCTTTAGACTGTCATTTACTAACATCCTAGTAAGGTATTTTGTAAAAACTCGGTAGTTTTATTTTTCAATGTTTGCAAATGTTGTATATTCCCTTTAACAGAGCTGCATGGAAGCTGCCAATGTTTGTATTTGTGACTATGATAATCAGTGAACCCAGGGGGGCCATGCATTACCTGAGGAGGGTGGAGTACATCCAACAAACAGCACTTCCCTTTGTCATGTTTGTTGTACAGGCTTTACATTTAAATACAGACAGTTGAAAAAAAGATCGGTGGCTGCGCTGTGTCAATAATTCTAGTGGTTTGAGAGAAATTGTAGTGCTCAATGTTTTGGTAACTGCATACACGTAAAGTGTCACATATGCTCCCTGTAAATCCATGTTAAAGGGATTGATACAACATGTGCAAACATCAAAAAACAAAACCACTGAATTATTATGAAATACGGTACCTTACTGGACTGCAAGCGAATGACAGTCTTAAGCATCCTGTAATTTTTCATGGCACCTGGTGTGTTGTCATTTTCAAGAAAAGTGGTATTTTTGTATCAATTTTCAATGGAAAAAAAAATGGCTTTTTAAAAATACTTCCCCCAATTTACCATATTTACCCTAGTTAGTCCGTATTTTGTTTACAATCGATTACACACCTACAACATCATGTATGAACGAGTACAAGCAAGCTAGACGTGTTCCCTGACCTTACAATTCCCAGGTGTCTATAAATTGCTCCGTTTCATGGGGTCACCAAACTACAAGAACATGATTGTTTTTCTTGGTTTTTCCAGCATCTACGAACACAAAACTTCAAACAAGTCAGTGTACAATATTTGCTATAAAATACTAACCCCCAAATCCATCCATTTTTTGAAAATTACAGCAAAAAGCAATGTATATTTTCCCTTTAACCGTTGTTGACTTGTTCCTAAATAAATATGTATTTTTACAATATGAATGAGCCCCGTTTTTTTTTTCTTCAATGCACAGCAGCAGTGCACCTAGCATTTGATCCATGATTTTTTCTTTCCTCCATGATTTGACTGTCAGTTGTAAACCACATGAGGGCGCTCTTCAATGGAAATGGCACTTGTGAATATTTCTAGGCTCTGGCAACAGAGCTTCTACGCAAGTCACTCGGGTGTCGGTCGGTCGGTTGGTTGGTTGATCCCTCCCAAAAATTGACCCAAAACAAACCCCCTAACGCACCCGTAAAACTTTGACCAAATTGTAACTGTCCAGAAAAAGCAAACAAAATACATTAAAATACTCAAGACAAAAATTGTTTGTAACAATTTGTGACATTGTTTATGAAATTTTTTGAATTGAGGCAACATAATGTGTGGTTATGTTATAGTCACGTGGTATTTTTGGGCGCTACGACCTTAGGAAGTTAGGGGTCCTACACACCTGTCACTATCACCCCTGCATCTGGCCCTGTGTCAGTTTAATGAGTCTCCAGGGCGTAGGAGTGAGGATACAGTTGTATTACGAAGGTCACTATCATTTTGCATTGTGACTTTCAACAAAATGGGAAATTCTTCTTTCCATTGACAATCACGACCAAGTGAGTAACTGTATCATTTCATGCAAGACGGCCAGAGCTTAAAAAAAATATATTTCTGCTTCTGATTACATGCCTTTCAAAAATAGGGTCGGTCGGTCGGAATCTATTTTTTTTTGCCAATTTTTTTTATGCTGATTGAATGGGGTATTCAAATATATGCGAAGTTTTTGCCTGAACTATTTCCACTGCACTACGAAAGCTATACACGAAATGGCCACAAAAAGTGAGTAAAACCTACATGTACCTTAATTATTATCAATATATTTACGTTCGATAATTCTTTAAAAATAATGGAAAATTCAGGTCGTGCGCACCATACAATGTATGCACAACGTTAGTCAAGACGGGAAACTGGCCAAAACTCCGTGATGCGTGAATGCATGTGTGGCCAGCGGGCGACAGACCTCGTTTTTACGGTGTACAATTTCGGGGAAACACGCTACATCGTATCACTCCACATATGAGTAGTGCCATCTCAAAATGAACTCTTGAACAAGGAAAATGCATACACAGACAAGAGAGATGAAGTTCTGTGAAATAACTTGCAAAAATGTTCTTTCTCCATCGTTGTTTTCTTGGCATTTTTACGATGTCGAATCCGACTGGACTGACCAGTTGACAGTGCACCGCGTGGGCCTGCCATGCACAGCCATGCTAGCGCTATGCGCATAGCTATGCACAGGCTGGTTACTGCATTTTCATCATGTCTTCTTAATTGGCCCCTGCGCGGCGCGGCGGGAACCAGTCGTCGCTGCATTGAGCTACAATGTAGCATTACGCACGTGTCACCGCGACAGTTAGCGAAGTAGTTATCGCGAAGTGAATTTGTAAAACAACGGAGGTTTCTTTTGAAAAAAATGTTGAATGTAAGTAAGAAAACAAATAAATACAAGCATTTTTGACGCGAAAAGGTTGTCGAGAGCTATTTTGTGTAGACAGAAAAGACAATAAGATTTTTTTTAATTTACATGTATTCAAAATTTCAATCATTACTGTTTTATATTTTTTTTTGGAATTGCCGATAAAATTTTTAGGGTCGAGGCCTAAAAATAGGGTCGGTCGGGTAACCGGAAGCAGAAGTATTTTTTTGGGGCCTTATTGTGCAGTCGCACTTGTTATTATCCAAGTTCATTCTCTGTCAGTGTCATGTACATGTACATGAAATGCACATGTATACAATGTACCGGTACATCAAAATTTATTACCTAAATACATCACGGATTGCATAAACATTTGAAGCTGTACATGTACATGTAGGCCAAGATGTGTTTATTTAACACAAAAATTTAGAAAGAGAAACTGTTGAACTAATGTACACATAAGACCTTGTTCGCTCTGTACAGCACACTTTTCAGAAAAATCTTTTCTGAAAAATAATTTGGAAAATAAAGATTTTTTTTTTGCAACCACTGCAATTGAATTATTACAAAGGTTGTTGAGTGTTGAACACTCTAAACATGTAATTGAATGAGGTCCTCACAAAAAAACTCACTAATTTTAAACTTTTGCTACATGTGTAGACTATGTGCATGCTTGCATAACACTCTTATTATATTCAGGAAATGCAACCACAATCACTGTATATATTGGGATGTGGTGTGATTTTTCAGATTTCACAATGTACCGTAGTACATGACAAGCAGTCAACCAATGGCAAAGTAGGAATCATTGTACACTCTGTGTGAACCATATTAATACATTGTACTACATGTAGTTCTAAAATGTATACAGCATAATTTAACTGTAAAGCAAAGAAGGAACAATGTAATACATTAGTTTCTGACATGTACTGGTACTTGTTTTATTTACATTGCACATGACATGTAAATGAAATAGTGTTCTGCCTGTGGTATTTACAATGAAGGCTTGTCATGTTTTGATTTTAGGTGGGGTATGTTCTTGGAACAATACATGTGTTTGATTTGATAATATTAACGATCCATTTTTACTTTCCATCACCAGTAGTCTCTATCTCAAGTCTCAATTTGCACTTGCTCACTGATTTCATTTGAAAGTTTCTACAAATAAAGCAAGTGGTTTCACATCCGACCTTTTTGGAAAAATGAAAGATGCAGACCTTTTTTCCCCCCTCTTTTCCGTGGTCCCCCAAAATGATGGATTTTCCAAGATGGCAGATGGATTTTCATTTTTCTCGACTATTTTGCCGATACAAAATTGTGTCCAAAGGGGCCATTTGAATACCCTTTCTACATAGCTACAGTTTTTTTCCGGAAACAAATAAAAAGACAATATTGAGAATATATGTGCAAAAATATTGCAATTATGCATATTAAAAAAAAAGGAAAAAAAGAGGCGGCTGGGAAAAATGGAAGCGGGTGGGGACGACACGACAAACTGCTTAATTTTTTTTTCCTTGGCCTTACAGCTCAGAGTACAAAATGTACTGTAATTTGCATGTTTTTTTTGGCATCTTCAATAACGTAATAAAAGGAAAAAATGCTACAAATTGGAATATTTCTCAGTCCCAGATTCATGTCTTATCATCAATTTCACAATGAATGACCTTCATTGATATGATACATGTATGAAGAAAAAAAGTGGTGCCAGGTTGCATTATATTTTTCCTAATAAAATATGATGTTACCAGGGGAGCAGAATTCTTGAAGGAAATTTAGGGAAAAACAACAATGAAAATGACAAAAGTGCAACAAGTAAGTAAAGATAGCAATCACACGACGCACCATGAATGCCCGAAACCGCGTTGATTGGCATGGTTGATTTGCAATACCTAAGAAAATAGCATTTTCTACTGAGATACTGTTAAAAAATACCCCCCCCCTCCAAAAAAAAAGACACCTAAAACCTGCCTAAGGCTAAGGTTGCAGTTCTTTGGAATGATAAGAACACTCTAATTTTGGTAATCGTGCACATGTACAATGTAGTTTAGGATCCTGTTTCATATAACTAAATTATAAGAAAACGAAGACACTTTTATGTTTTGGGACTCCTAAACATTTGGCTATGAAACAAGCAGGAAAAGTCACTTGATGTGTTTGGAATCATCTAAATAGTTTGCTAATAACTTAACGTGAAAAGAGGAAAGGGTTTTGATTTACGAACAAAACTTGTAAAACTAACAGTTGTCCTAATTAATAACTCCACGATTACCCCAATTGAATATAAAGAACCAAAAATTAAAGAAAAACCCTTAATTTGTAACCTCTTAAAAAAATTAAAATTACAGCAAAACCAGACGAATTAGAAGAATAAGATTGAATTATATGATGTGCATTTTTTCAAAAAAAAATGTTGCAATCTGATGCTGCTATTTTCTTCATATATCTTTCTTCATGAATCTGGGACTGAAAAACATTTCCAATTTTGTTAAGAAATACTTTAACAAATTTCTTGACTCTCCTTAGACTTTGTACTCAACCGCTGAAGTAGCATCAGGTTGCAACATTCTTTCCTTTTTGTCTTTGAAGACATTTAAATCAAATACATTTGTACATGTTAATTGTTATTGTCATTACACGTAAAATCATGGAGCCACGCAACTATGGAAAGAATTCCATTATTACGTACGCCACTAGTGTTTCCCTGCAATGACACATCAACCATCAGAGAATTGAGAGGGATAACAACCATGTCCTAAAAAATGAACTTTAGCAGGAAAAATATTGAAGCATTTAGTTGGAAAACACTTAGAATTTTTCAGACCAGTCTCATAGGGTTTGTACTCGTACAGGGTGTCAAGTGGCGTCTGATAATGATATGGAAATCTGGTAATCCTTACTTTTAGGACCCCGTTCCTCACCTCACCAAAACAGTTGACTAAATGACACTCAAAATTGACATTCTGATATTTCTTGGCACATCTGAACAATTGGCAATGACACCTTCTTGAATATCAGCAGGTTTAATTTTGTGGAAAGAGGGCAGGGCTTTGATTTATGAGGGAAATTCGGGGGTAAAGGGCGACGATGACAACCAGAAAACAGACTCAAAATCCAAGATGGCAAACATGAAAGCTCGATGCGATGAAAGCTCGATGCTGATTGGCTGATAAAAAATAAACCCTTAATTAATTTTTTTTAGCAGCCAATCAGCATCGGGCTTTCATTATGTAAGGCTTTCACTTGTGTTGTGAGAACTACAACATGACGTCCGACTGCGAAAAAAGGTAGGAAAGTCACATTTTCTTTGAAAGTGCTTTCAAAATTACAACTAACATGAGTTTATATGAAGAAAAAAGACTGCTTTAGCCTGCAACATATCGCAACAGCCACTTTGGTACTGGACAGTCATCTGCAAAAGTCAGTTTTGAACAGAACTCGTAAAAAATAGAGGTAAAACTAAAAGTAAGGATTACCGGAAATCTTTGCCGAGTCACATACATACAGTCGTTTGACCGGTTCCGCAATCGCAAATCGTCTGAAGCGTCTTGTGGCGAAAAAACGCACTTTCACAGGAAGCTACCTATCTATAAAGTTCACCAACCTACTCACCACCCTAGTTTTGAAATGATTTTTGAAGAGAAATTTGCCAGGAGATTTTTTTGGACATTTTTGTTGGTCGGTGCTTTGACCACAGTTTTCATGGCAGCGCCCTTCGTGAGACTGGACTCTGTGGTGGACTGAAAACTGGCCAAAGCTAGATCGTTTTTGCCGATGGATTTTTGCCCAAGATGTGGATTGAATTAGAAAAAGATGTGGATTATATTTCACTGCATAATGGTCTGCGTTATAATGCGTAAAACCATGAATTTGCACATGTTCGTTGGATGGTTGTTTGTTCTATAATTATTTGACTTGCTTCAATCTTTGCTTCATTGTCTTGTCTTCTCAGGTCTCTTCTCACAGGTTTCTTCAGGCTTGCAGCGCTTTTGCGAATCCTTGGTTTCATTACCAGAGGTATAGAATAATAATAATCCAATAGAATAATAATCATCCAATTTTTGGATTAAATGACTTTTTGTGCATTTTCACTATCTTTCAATTTTTTTGTTGTTGTCTTTTTCTTTTTTAGACACCTCATTCTTTTATTAAGACCACTTTGACTTTTTGTGCGACCCAGCTCCAAACCTTTTACATTCACCTTGGTTGTTTTTTTCCCCTCACATGTTGATTCAAGCACAGACAGCCTCAGGATGTTTTTATTCTATGAAACCTTAGGGCCTCCAGCATCATTGGATGATGAAATGAATCTGCTGTGGCTGGATGAATTGGAACTGAATCATTGTTTGTTATTAATTTTGCTTATTTATTTACTTTTGTTTATTTAATTATTATTATTTATTTACTTTTTTTTATTTTTCCTTTTTTTTTGTTTTTTTTTTTTTTGGAGTGTTTCAATTTTTTCAGCCAAAAACATCCAGTAGGGGAACCTGGGGCCAGGAGGAGGGGAACAGAGGCCGGGAGGGCTTGAGGGAGGGGACAGGCCACATACTAGGCCACATACATACAAATTTCATTTCACAAACACATACAAACAATTTGTTAAGCCAATTAAATTAATATCAATGTCTAAAAATAATGGTAATCATTAATTTAAAATTTCTGAAATTAGTTAAAGAGAGGTTCAGTTAATCCTCATGTAATTATAACATTATAACTCTGCATCAGTTACATTGGTGGGCAACTGTATTAGCAAACCTCTATAATGTGGCTGTGATGCTCTTAAAAGAAAATGTCATTATTCATCAACTACATCCAAATATTCATCTTGCAATGTGTTGACATGTTTCAACCTATTCCCGTGTAATGTAAATGTAATACAAAACTAAAGCACTCAGAACTAAAGTAATCCAAAACCTAAATAATATTCTAAAGATAAATAAATGGTGATGAATCACAATGAATCACAGAAATATGTGGGTTTCTTGCAAAGTAGCATAGTTTTAAAACACCTTTTTTACTAAAAATCTAGCATAGTTTTAAAAAATGTATGTATCTCCTTCTCTTTTAAATTAATTAAAATTAATGTATGCTGTTTAATTTAATTGTTTTAATAATTTAAGCACTCAGAAGTGTCTACTATATAAAAAAAAACTTGTAACAGACGAGAATTAGTTCAATAGACTGGTGAAAAAAAGACAGTTACACATAAATTCATTATAATATTCAACTTCTTCTCACACACACATGTACTTTAACTAAAATAATGCAGATGGCCTTGACTTCTTCTATCAGGAGGCTGAAAAAAACACAATAATTAACATAATCTATCATATGATGCAAATTTATATAAATCATTTAGTTTATGACCAAGTTGAAACAACAATTGAGAAATGGTTTATAGTTTTTGACAAATTTTGTGCTCAAAAAAATCAAAAAAAATTTTGTATCTTTGACCATTTTTGACTCTTCATCAAAATGATCAAAATTAGTGTACTTCTTTTGTTTAAAACTGTAAGTGTAAGGATTTATTAAGAAACCTAGATTTTTTTTTTTAACTAAATTAAAAAGAATAAGGTTTGGGTACACAACACGTTTTATTTTTATTTTTTAAAATTTTATAAACTATTTTTAATTGTTCCCCACAAACCTCAACTCCTAGCCATATTATTATGCACTATTTTTAATTGTTCCCTTGTAACTCACAAAAAAGATCAAACCCCTGAGACATTGACTTTTTTAGAGTTGTTTAAACAAAGGAAAAAAATTTTTGGGAATCCCAAAGGTTTGAAATTTTTAGGTATTGAAAAAATTTGAAGTCCGAATTTTTTTAATCCAAAACCTTTTTGTATTTTGAACACCCACAGAAACATTTTTTTTTTGTCATTTTTTTGTGCTATCCGGGAGCTGAACACCAAAAAATGATTTTTAAACAATTTTTTGTTAAATTCTTTTTAAAGAAAAGAACAAAAAAAAATCATCAAAAAATAATTTTTGCCAAAATAAAAAGCAAAATCTCAAAAAAAAAAGTCAAAAATACTTTGCAATAGCAGCACTGGTTTGGCCAGTCACAGGTAAGCCAGTGTAATGTATAGGTTCGGTGGTGCGGCAAAGGAACCGGCCAACTGACCAGTGTATATGTGTATGGGTATGAAAGGCGTCAAACTTCGACAACTGACAGTTGTATGGTGGAATAATGAAAATTTAAATCAAAGAATCATCTATTGGCATGGTTTAATTCCCTGAATGATGGAACCAAAAATGACACAATTCATCCTTCATCTGGCGTTCGATTTAAATTCCAGGATTAGTGTAGAGAAATGACAAACGTAGAATCACGAATTTTAAATGTAGTGAGTTCCCTAAACTTAAAACCATTTTTGAAAAGTAGATTGAATAACCTTTCCATCGGTACAAAAGTTAAGTCCTTTAAACCAATTCTTCTGAAAGCAGAGAGCTAGTTTTTAACATAGGTACATACATCTTAATTCTTATAATCTTGTCATGGAAAGTCAGAAGGTGGCACTGATGAGTGCTGTTTGTTTTTGTTCACAAATTGAATACTGATGATTTTGTGATGGCTTGTGTTTTTATTTAAAGTTCACAAACCGACCTAGCCCCACTTGTGCGGCCTCCGTATTGCTGCGCTTTACTACCGGGGCCACACAAGCATGACAAGCTTACAACTGTCTGGCTAAAATGCCAAAAACCGACCGAGACAACTTACCCTTCCAAGGGACGAATTCATGTTCCCGTTCTGTTTTCCACGCTGCATGATTCTGCTACCTGCAGTTTCTCTTCATGGTCAATTCATTTATATCCTGATCAAATTCCAGTAGCCTTCTTTTTTTCTCCCGTTTTAGATAAAACACAAAGACTAAATCCACAGGCACAAGCACTTCGATGTTCGGCCGTTTACTGCGTGCGTATCAATGCCGGGATATGCAAACGTCACAGTTGATGCGACAACTGTCACCCGACGAATTTCGTCTGCAGAAACCTTCAATTTCCCCTTCTTTTGGAAGAAATCACACGCCAGGGCAAGCCTTACATAAACTTCTGGACATGAGCGAGGTTTTAAGAGCTGACAGCGGCAGGATTCCGTCTGAATTTCGGGTGGTCTACGACAAGATTTGGCGGCGGTGACGGTTCTTCCGCGTTCCGTCGTTCGGTCGCCATGCCTGAAAACACCGACAACCTCGTACCCATTCTTGGCTTCGGTAACTGCGTGATAAAGCCATTGGTGGTGCCTAACCCTCTACCCAGAGTGACTTTTGGGGATAGGCGTACACATTTTGTGGACAAAATTAGAAGGGGGCGGAGGCTGGGGGTGTCAATTTTGGAGGCATAAACGGGATTTAAAATAAAAAGAAAAGAACTAGGACTTGAGCTGTTCATTTGTTGACATTGAAACTGCTTTTACGAAACACGAATTCAGTACTTTTACCACAGTAACTCCAATGTAGGTTGAAGATGGAACATCCGAAAAATAACCAACATGATGATGCCTACGTACCTCATTGCAAGGTCATGATCGCACTCTTAACTTTAAAATAGTTTTCATCGTTGTCAGTTTTGTCGTCATCATCAACAAACTGCGTCATATTGGCCTTATAGGGATCATGAAACCCAAAGTCTTAAATATTCTTGCAATTTTACGAAATTCAGAGTCACTTTTCTGAGGGTTGCATGTGATGATGTGTCTAAAGTACAAAACGGTCCGTATTTCAAGTTGTGAATGTGAAGTGTATTATCATGGGTGCCAGCGGGGGTAGATATCCTTGTTAAAGTGGAATGAACAAATTGTCACAATCAAAATTCCCCACGTATATCAAGCTTTGTAAACCTGGTGGATTAGGGACACATGCACTTCACCCGGGCCAAAAGAGGGGGGTCTACCCGATGTTCCCCAATACCCGAAATCCTAAGGATTAGGGGTTAGGGTCAGAGTAAGGATTTCGGGGAACATCGGTATTGGGGAAAATAGGTATGCGCCCCAAAAGAGGAAGGCCTAGACAGTAACAATTTACAGGCAAGCGATATATTTTTATTTCCTTGGTATAATAATTTCGTAACATACACATGTAGTTGGTAACGTGTACGGTGGGACTTTTATCAAAAACATATTAAATATTAAAATTATCTGGCTAACATGCAGTTAGTGAAACTACTATATTCCACACTATTAGTCTTTATAATTTACTTGGCACAACAATCGATTTACCAAAAATATATTTTTTTATAGATGGTTAGTATATATGAATAGCTTTCTGGTTTATATTTACACTTTATAAATAAACTTTAACTGGAGTGTCATTTTCAGTTCAGCTGAAATTTCAAAGCCTTTGGATTTGAATAAACTTTAAATTAATGCGGTCGATCTGTACGAAACTCACACAATTTAATCCTTTTTACCAAAAATAATTTATGTAAATCAACATTAATTAGTTATACTAAGTATCTACGTTTCTGGATCAGTGATTATACAAGAATCACCAATGGAAGAAATATTTCCAAACGTCGATGCTTACGAGACATATAAAACTTGAGAATTTTTGTTAAAAGGGTATGGTTTTGTTGATTTAACCACTTTCATGGCCATTCATTCCAAAAACTGTTCCAACAGTTCAAATCACCAGGTTTGGTTTTGTACCCTGTTATTAAATAAAAATAAAACTTGTTTGACATTACTTTTAATGCCATTTTCCAATAATTGATCAATTTAAAGAGAATACATTGGCAATTTTTGTTTTAATTATTAAAAAATACAAATAAAATATAACTTGTTTGGTCCAACACTTTCTTTGTCATTTTCAAATAATTGATCAATTAAAAGAGAATATACTGGCAATATTTTCATTTTTTCCAAACTTTGTCAAACTAAAAAACAAAACCAATCAAAGCAAAGTAAACATACCAAAAACACAGCAACAAACAAAGAGACCAGCAAACAAAAGAACATGGCAACAATAGGCGGAAACAATCACACGCACAAAAACCCAGACTTTTTGAGAGAACAATCTGGTTTGTACGTTCTTCAGACTTTGCCGGACTCCACCACTGATGGAACTGATGGAAGGCGTTGAAACACATCAAATTTACACTTCCTCAAAAGGTTAAAGGGCC
The DNA here is from genome assembly GCA_029964075.1 of Patiria pectinifera. Classification (NCBI taxonomy): domain Eukaryota; kingdom Metazoa; phylum Echinodermata; class Asteroidea; order Valvatida; family Asterinidae; genus Patiria; species Patiria pectinifera. The sequence goes on along the minus strand of CM057144.1, from coordinate 12,659,017 downwards.
ATGAAAATGAAGTGTAATTGTTTTAAAATTAATGCACCTTTGTGTCCCATTTAACCCTATTTTCAATTTTCATTTTGCCATTTTCAAGGGCAGTTTGGTGCCGTTTTGGTTTTTATGCTTATGTGAATTTCCATACTTAGTGAGCAAAAGTGTGATGTCATATCAGGCAGAAACCTCAATGCTACAGCTATTTCAGCACCAAAAGTTGCAAGAGAATTTGGGATATTTCGGTGTCATAAATTTTCTTTTATTTGATGATTCGTTGTTGTGTCAGTACGTGGCAGTAAGCCAATGAGCAAATTGTTCACACAAATATTTTCAATCAGAACATTTTTGGGTTTAAAATTTGAACAGAAAACCCCTAAACCGAACAGTGTCTTCCTGAAATGACATCACAGCATACAGCATCCTCAGTTGTCTGGAAAAGCATGGAAATTTTTTTAATGTTTAAAGAATTGCACTTTTCAATACAATTAACCAAAAAGGGATGTCGAATATTTTCAATACATTTAAAGAGAAAATACAACAGTTGCAAACATCGAAAAATAAAACTATAAAATGTTTATAAAATACCTTACTAGGATGTTGGTAAATGACAGTCTAAAGCATCCTGTAAAATTATGGCACCTGGTGTGAAGTCATTTTCAAGAAAATGGTATTTTTGTATACATTTCCAACGGTGGTCGGCCGACCACCGTTGGAAAAACCTAACTATTTTCAACTACTGCTCCAAATTTACCATTTTTTTTCCAGTCCAAACTTTGTTTGCTATTGGTTACATGTTCATGAACGGGTGCAGGTCAGCTAGACTGGTTCCCTTACCTTACAATTTTCCGGCATCAATACATTGATCCATTTCATCTTTAGTGGAGACAGGGAACCAGACTACTTGAACATTTTTGTTTTTCTTGGTTTTTCCAGCATTTTCAAACACAAAACTTCAAACATGTCAGTGCAACAATATTTGATCTATTATATTAACCCCTCAAATAGTTCATTTCTGAAAATTACAGCAAAAGCCAATAATGTACACGTGTACATTCCCTTTAAGACTAGAAACTTAAACAAAATATGTTCCTTAGAAAATTTCACTTCGTGGACCCTTTAAAAACGAAAATTCACAATGTCTGATTAATACATGTGCCATATCATTTCTTGTTTAATAACATAAACTACAACTAGAAACACACTATGTGTTTGTGCAATATGCACAAAAATTCAAAAGAAAACCAATTGAACAATAGTAAAGTTAGTCTTAGACAATAATACTATGACATTTCTGTTTACAAAAGGTCGCTGGTTAAAATCCTACTCATCTGAACCTCGATGAGATTGTTTGTATGTATCTCTCATCATACCTGAGAAGAAATAAATGCAAGTTCAAAACTCTCTTTCACAATTGTGCCAGAACAAAAATAAAACAAAATACAAATACGCTGTGGGCTTTATGCTGCCAATAAATGTACATCAAACCCTGGACATTCTACACTGTCTACTTCTGGTCATGTTTAAAGTCTATACTGTGTGTTCAAACTAAAGTGGAACCCAAACCCCCAAAAATATATTTCATATTTAAAAAATATGTAGCACCACAAATAACAATGACTGGAAAGCCAGTTTCATAAACTACTTTAGATGATAAAATTACCGAATTTGCTCAATCCGTTCAAAGAATATCACTATTTAAATGCAATGACCCTAAAACCTGTTTCATCCAAAAAAAGCAGTTTATCGTGTGTTCTGACTGTTTGGAACAACAAAGAAAATGACAGAATACTTGTTTCAACAACTGTCAACAACTGAAGTGCACGCTATCTTTATTAACAACCCTGCTTAGGCAAACAATATGACTTATAAAATCAACATTTTAAAGACGGGCCTTCAAAAGGACTTTGTTGAATATTTTTAACTTTCAAACTGACGTTTTATCACTGGTGATGTTTGAAGACAGTTGTGAGGACGATTCTTGAAATCGCATTTTTGGACAAAAGAGGTTTGAGGGTCATTGCATTTAAATGGTGATTTACTTTGAACAGATTGAGAAATTTCAGTGATTTTTGCATCTAAAAGTAGTTAAAGAAATTGGCTTTCCAGTCATTATTATTTTTGGTGCTACACATATTTTAAAACATGAAATATATTTTGGGGGTTTGGGTTCCGCTTTTTTTTAACTCACTCTGTAAGAAAAACGACTGTATCATTTAGAAAATGTGCATAAAGAAGGTGAAACAGGAACCGTCTTTACCACCCTGTACTTAAGTAGTTTGCCAACTCCATGCTAGCTAAATTGCATTGAGTGACTGAACACTACCCACAGGTAAGGCACCTACAGCTGGTTCTTCTTCCAAAGCATCGTTCGTTTCACTGTCGTGATGACGTCTGTCCTCCAGCCTCTTCAGATAGGGCATGAGCAGGAGAAGAGAGGAGCTCAGAACCAAGATGCTGCCGGTGATGTAGAAGGCTAGGTCGTAATTTTCCCGGATGTCATACAGCCAACCTACGATACAAAGAATCACACCGTTGTTATCTGCTGCCGTTGCCAACTGCTACATGTATTGTACATTGGCCCAAACGGCCTTAATTGCAAGCCCAAAGTTTCAATTATGTCCTTTTACCCTAACCGCCCAAATGCTACAAAATACTACTGAGGAGTAACCTGTAGTATGCATTTCTTTCCATACAAGTGTGAACAGCTGACAGTGTTCTCCAACTTTGAAAATTAAAGGTCGGTGCGCCCGCAAAAAGCGGAGGGGGGGGGGCGCTATAATTATGTTAGGGGCGCTATTTGCAGTCATACATTTCTTTATGCTAGGGGGCGCTATTTGCAGATGAACATGCAATTTATGTACGGATAACAGCTTTTAGGCCATTTCTAACACAGTAACTGTTAAGTACCAGTACAATACTGGCTCAGCATCATCTTTTTTAACATTTTGGCCTTGAGACTTTTGATCTGATGGATTGCTACAATGGGCAGGCTTGTCAGTTTGACAAGTGTTGCATGTTATTACTTTTGGCAGAGTTTCTGGCCAATTATACCCTGGAGGGTTAAGGGTAGTCCCACTTGTTTGTCTTTTTTATTATTGTTTCCTTTTTTTTTAAGCATGGCGGCAACTTTTGAAGCTTGGCGGGTGCCTCAGAAAGCTTGGCGGGGCACCAGGTTATATTTACAGGAGAACACTGGTAGTATTCTGTGGTATTTGGGGGTTAGGGTTAAAGGATTAAAAAACAATCAGAAACAGACTGTGCCTCTAAAACTTGAACTAGAAAAACAAAGTGGCAAACTGTGACTGTGGTGAATGTTTTGGACAAAGACTCACCGTATTGAGTCTGCATTTTTAAACTGGACTCCACAATCCTTCTTCCCAAAAACATGCAAGAAAACATAGAGTCCAAATAATGATGAGTCCTTATTTATAGGTTTGTTTTATACAACAAAACTGTAAATCACTCCATCCTTACCTGCAAAAGTTGGTCCAGTTACAATGCCGATACCTATAAAAGGCATGAATATCCCCAGTGCAAGCGGCATAAGATCCGCCCCAACAAACTCTCTGATCAAGACGGCTGAGAGGGACTTGTAGGTTCCAGACATAACGCCAAAGACAAGGGCAAAGACGAGGTACCCTGCGAAGGTTTGGAGGGATGGACAGACGACCATGGCCACACCACACGTCAGAACAGCAAAGAAGTATATCTTGAGTGAGCCGACGACTTTGCGGTCAATCAACTGGCCGAGAGCCAGACGGCCGCACAGGCTTCCAACACCGCTGATGGACATCAGTACGGCAGCATCCAGTTTGGATATCCCAGCTTCGATTGTCATGGGGACAAAGTGGATCGTGACAGAAGAGAAGGCTATACTCTGCACTGCCTGCAAAAGGCAGAGGAAGCTGAAGCAGAACCTCGTCTTGAGGAGAAACAGCCCACTACCTCGGGCAATGTGCCCCAGATAAATGGACGCCATGGTTGGCCTACGCTGTTCCATCCTGGCACTGAGGTTGACAGACACTCCATTTAATTGATCCCCTGACACGGATACCTCTGATAATCTTGGTAGTTCTCCTTCCTGTACATCGGAACTGCAACCATAGCTCTCAGAGAGGCTCCTTTGTAGCTGCTGCCCATCTGAAACGCCCTTGAGGTTTACAGCACCTTCAGTCTCAGCAATGTAATCAGGGCATATGGAGACCCTCCTCTGAGGTTTTCCCTCTGAGAAACCATTATTGGTGTTGACCACCCCTTCTGACCCAGACTCTGTTCCAGGGCTTGGTGCCACCTTCCTGTGAGGTTTCCCGTCTGGATTTTCCTTGACCTTAAGATCAGTCTTTTCCGACCCTCCAGGCTGGCCATCGGAAGTCGATGAGATCTTCCTGTAAACATTTCCACGAGAACCTCTCAGGCCTCCGTTGAGCACCTCATCGTGCAATGACAACGCTCCAGTTTCCTGGCAGAGCTGAGGTCCTTCTTCATCTGGCAACTCTCTACCACTCGGTCCCACAGGTCGGAACAGCATACCACAGACGCACATGTTGGCTGATGCGGCTGCAAGGATAAACATAGCTCCGTCCCAGCTGTACAGATCAATGAGAAAGCGAGCCAGCAATGGTAGAACGACAATGGTCAAGCCGGAGCCACTGTTGCTGATGCTGTGGGCTGTAGCGTATCGCTTCTTGAAGTACTTAGTGATAATGGTTACGGCGCTGATGAAGACAAAACCGCAGCCAACCCCTATGGAAAGATAAATACACGTTTACACATGACATCAGTGAAACTTGCTCCTCATCTGAGCCCAACTTAATGGAGCTTCTAAGACGAAAACATTTCTCAGAAAATGTATGTACTAAGCAAATCTGAGGCCCGTTCTAGACAATGCTACTGCATTTGGCACAGCAACAGTATGTATAACGCCTGTACTCAGGCAGGCTGCTTGCATTTAAAAAGTTCCACTTTGGGTTTGACGAATCCCAATCCCCCCCCCCCCCCCCCCAAAAAAATCGGATCAGGCCTCCAGGATGACTTATTAAAGACTTGTGAAGGACTTGTGATGGATTTAACAATGCTGAGTAATTAGGCTTTATCAACTTCAAAAGCAAAACACAGTTACCTCCCAAAACACCAAAGCTCAAGATGATGTGCAACAGGGTTTTAGCGTAAGACGTGACCAGGAAACTGGTGAATGTCATCATACCGCCCAAGACAGCCAGTTTCCGTGAGCCAATTCGATTGCAGAGATATCCCGCCAGAGGCCCTGTAAGTAGAACATTCAAATGTATGTAATTATCATAACCCTAACCGTGATAAATTCAACAAGATTCTGCACAATTCAAATGAACCCTGGAGGGTTGGGGTATAAATACTCTATAGTTACAATTAACTTCCAGAGCACTTTCTGAGTACTTCCAGAACTGTAAGGTTTTTTTACAAACCTTACAGAAAGACCAATTGAAGTTGCTGTAGCAGAAAATTCTCAATTTTTTTCCGACCTCCAAACTCTCCTGTCACAAAATGTTCAGCCTCAATATTTCACAAGTATTATCTTGATGTGGATAGGTACCTCTTGGGAGGGTTGAAATCCTTAAAATGTCAAACAAAAATGTGAAATTTACCAGTATTTCATTCGCCAGGATCACAGGAGTCTCACACTCGGCCGTCTCTCATCGTTTGCCGTCGACAGAGGGTGATTTAATTCTCTTGACCAACTACAGTGCGGCTTTCATTTCATCGCGCAAGGCACGGACACACTCTCGGAAAGAAAGCCGCGCTGCAGTTGGTCAAGAGAATTAAAGCGCCCTCAGTTGATGGCAAACAATGAGAGACGGCCGAGTGCGAGATTCCTGCAGGCCTGGTGAACAAAATTCTGGTAATTTTCACATTTTTGTTTGACATTTGAGGGATTTCAACCCACCCTAGAGGTACCTATCCACATCAAGATAATACTTGTGAAATATTGAGGCTGAACATTTCGCGACAGGAGAGTTTGGAGTTCGGAAAAAATTGAGAATTTTCTGCTACAGCAAAAACAGTAAACCCTGCTCGGTTTTCTCCAACTGCAACAAGGAGTGTTGAGCAGTGTTGATGCAGATGCAGACTTCAATTGGTCTTTCTGTAAGGTTTGTAAAAAACCTTACAGTTCTGGAAGTACCTACTGAGATGCTCAGTATAGTGAAATGTGTGACAGGATTCCACAGCTACAGCAAACAATTTTTCTTAAATAAACAGCCCAGAACATCAAAATCCAAACAACTTTCTGCTATGATTGATCTTGCTTGATTTATCTTGCTTTTTAAGCATGTTCTTCTCGATCAATTCCGAAAAAAACAAACAAACCAGATGTATATTTGGAAAGAATGTTGCAACCTGACGCTACTTCAGCGGTTGTGTACAAAGTCTATGGAGAGTCAAGAAAATTTTCAAAGTATTTTTTAACAAATTGGAAATATTTCTCAGTCCCAGATTCATGTCTTATCGTCATTTTTACAATGACTGACCTTCATTTAGCTGGTACATGAAGAAAAAAGCAGCGTCAGGTTGCAACATTCTTTCCATATACATGTATTTTGTACACAGGTCTAGTAATATGGAAAGATTTCCATATACGAAGTTCACTCAACACCCTGTGTACAAACCCTATGAGATTGGACTGAAAAATTCTAAGTGTTTTTTAAAAAAATGCTTGTATTTTCTCACTGCTCAAATTGACTTTGATGACATGAAATTGCTATCTGGGGGCTTGTTAGTCAATACAGAGGAAAATTAGTGAACTTCGTATACGGAAATCTTTCCCAAAACTTTAAAAGTTTGCAGTTATAAAAGTTTGACACAAACCCATGAACAGAAATGCGGCCAGATGGACACTGCCCACAACTCCGACCGCAGTGGCCGAAGCGTCGAAGAACTGTCTCCACTCGTTGAAGAAGACCCCGATGCAGCGGATGAACAGAGCAAAATGCAAGCTGACACTGCTGCCAACGACAACCACCCAGCCCCATCCACCATCGGGAGGAACCGGTGAATTGTGTTTTGCTGCCATCTTTGTCGGGCATAAAGTTGATCACTGATTGTTACTGGCAGTTGATTCCTGCTTCTTATGGGGGAAAAAGGTTCATTTTATTATTTGGCTAGGTTGCGATGGTTTAGACTGCGCGTGTAAATCATTTAAAAACAGTATGCAGGAATAGCACCCATTATTGGCGACTTAGATTGCAACTCAGTTCTTATCAAATTTACTAGTCATGCTAGTCTCAAGGAATATAAGCATTGCATATGAAAACTAAAACATAAGACTACTTTACTTGTTTTATAAATCTCCATGTATTCAACCAAATTTGGGGAAAAAAATGTGACAGTGTTGCAAGTGATAACGTTCTTATTCCTCCATGGGTTATAACTTATACAACACGGAAAGATTCCCTTATCTGGCCATCACTAATTTTTCCCTTCAGTGGCCTATCAGCCATCAGAAAGTGATCATACGTCCTAAAAAAAGTCAAATTTAGCAGGGAAAATGTTGAAATATTTACTGAGAAAACACTTTAGGGCCTACTTAGAAATTTTCAGACCAGTCTCATGCACAGGGTGACAAGCGATGGCCAGATATGGGAATCTTTTCTAGAACACCGGCAAAGCAACATTCCCGCCGAAATTGGAGAAGATCGACTCAAGATAGTCCCACACGTGCACACTGTCCCGAGAATATAAATGGCGGGGCCGGGGTTTTTAAGTGGACAATATGAAAACACTCGACTCACGAATATCGACCGACTTCGTTTCGTTGCCTTCCATATACAGACGCTGAAAGTCGGTCTTTCCGACATCACAAGCATACACGCTCATGCAGGAGTCACAGGACAAAATAACTTCTGCATGATTTCGACATCCACAGTTTGACCATAAGTTCGCTGATGAAATAGTGGAGTTAAATGACGAATTGCGAAGTAATGTTTGTTGACTTTAATTTCTTGGGATAATATTGGAAATGACAGTACACACTGAAGTGCGCCCTCTACCAAGTAAATAAACAGATTAGACAGCTGCTAGCTGCATGTGTGCACGGTGAGTGTGTGAAGTTTTGTAAGTTGTTCCGCGTTCCGATTAGAATTTTCTGTGTAATTTGCCCCAAATAATATAACAGTTACCGAAATGCTATAATTTTGAAAGAGAGCTGAACTTATCTGAATATACTATGATTGACAATCCTGTCGCGATAGACTTGCAGTTGCATTTATTGTTGATCATGCGTGTGTGTGTGAATGTGAGCGTGAGTGAATGATTATGATGTGGCCGGCCGGCCCCGATCGGAAAACAGTGGCATCGGGAGGCAACATTTCCCAAAGACCAAAGCCAATAATAATTGAACTGGAAATTTGTATCACCCTCGTGGTCTGATAAGAGCCTGTCAGGATTTCCTGCATGCACAAACACAAAACAATCCGAAAAAATGATAATTTATGTACAGTGAAAGATTGATTTAAATTGGGAAAAGGTAAAACCATGAAGGTCTTGAAGCCAAGATCTTCTACTTAAATTAAAACAATACATGAGAGTAGATGAGATGGGCTGTAGTGTAGAATAAATGTTGGTCTCAATTTTATTTTAGTATGTCTGTCATATTCTTCTTGATCAGGTTCTGACATTAATTTAGCAGAGGATGACACAGCTTTCTATGGATACAGATGTAGTATAACTCGGAGTCGCTGACAAATGAAGCACAGGGCATCAAAAGTATGGAATCACAGAAGGTTAGGAATGTCTCTCCTCGTATTTTTTGTTATCTTCAGGCATGCAACTTTTCCTCGGATCCGCTGATTTTCTCTTTTTTTTCACTTCTCATAAATGCCATTACAAATTGAAAAACACTTTACAAAGTCTTGTGTGGTTTGGACTTTTTTTCTCTAAATTCCCAGTTGCTCCCCTGTATCTTGGTCTTGTTTTTTTCGCCTTAATATCACCCTGAATTCATTAAAATCTACCCTAGACTTGGCAATTTGGATCAGCTATGACTAGCAGATCCAGGGACCGAGTCTGTCTATTGTCAGCGCGTCCCCGCGTATTTTCAATGGGCGCAGACCTAGACCTAGCTCCAGACAGGCGATTCGGATGCAGCCTTAGTCAGCATTTGAATATTTTTACCTTCTTACAATGTGTGAAATTAGATGTTTGCATCCATTTTTTGCTCAAACATTTTTGTCTGAATAAAAAATGGATGCGTAAAAGGTTAAAAAACGTCTGATGTCAAAGCCTAATTTTACTCCGTACTCGTATTCTTAATTATCGTCTTGTGTTCAGCTGATCGCATCCCATTCCAATGGTTACCAAAGTGAAGACGCGACGAGACAGAGGGAGGAACAGCCAGGCTATGGCAGTCTACGATGCTACGGGGAAAGCGACTTGGATCGAAGCTCTGACGTCATTTATCTCACCATCGGGGAAAAAAGTACACCACGATCTGATGAGGTACATTATCCACGTTTCGTGAAATGATTTGATACTGATAATATCAGCTTTTTCAGCCAGCCTCAAACTAACAGTAAAGGTAAAGGGGACGAACCCGTATTCATAGGAACGGAGTGCCCATCTCTCTTCCAAAGCGATTGGTCCAGACTCAATTCCATGAAATGCTGCTGTGGGGAGGGGGGGGGGGGAGGGATCGCCACACCCCCTCCACAGAGAGTGTTACCTTCCCAGCATTGAATAATGCCGGTACCCATTTAACACCTTGGTTGAAAGGAGTAATTGAGGTAAAGCGCCTTACTCAAGGGCACAACATGCACGGCCACGGCGGGGCTTGAACCTACTTTCTCACGATCTTGAATCCTGTGCTCTACCGCTAGACCACACGTGCCCTCGCAGTAGGAACAGCTAAGATGTGCTTGACATTATTGTACATGTACTTTAAACTTTACAAATTGGTGGTGGAGGATTTTGCATTTTTTTTCTTTTTGAAAGTGATGTCTTTTGAAAATTGTTTCCGTCTAAAGTTTTGGTTCTGAAAAGAAGAAGAAACAACTTCTTTTCGTGATGTTTCAGACAGAATATTTTGTGCTTCACTTTCTCCTGTGGATGGGAGGAATTTTAATTGTCTAAAGATTCGAGATAACATCTCGTGGAACTAACAAGTCTTAACGGAAGACATTTGATTCACCCAGGGTCATCAGCAAACCACACTATTGTGAAATAGCTTTCCGAAGCGTCACCTCTGCTTCACAATTTAGATTTCATTATAATTCTTCACAAGAAGCAGATCTTGGATGAAAAGAATATGAACACCAGTCTTGAGAGGTAAAATAAAAGCGTGAGTAAGTGAGAAGGAGTGACCGATTGATGTGCCTTGTTTATTGACAGGAGGAGAGCCACGGATTGACAGAATCCGTCATTTCGGACCCCATGAAGCGAGCTGAGCTATCCGCTAAGCGAGTCGGCTTGTCCAAACCCCATCAGTGGCTGCAAATCTTGGTAAGTATATAAACCAGTCCTTTCCAACTCCTTAAGTTGCTGAATGTAGGCTCTGTGCCAAACTTTCGCGGTTTGCGTGCGTTTACCGTAAAGTACACCCTATAGAATAAGGGAATAAATGTGTGTTCGGCCGGTTTGGAGTCTGGACGCCGATAATGACCCGAGCTGAAGTCAGAACTTTTCGGTCCAAAAGTCCAAACTAGTCAAAAATTGTAAATTTCCAACGATTTTGTTCAACAATTTTACTTTATCTTTTTCGAAACACCCCTCTAGCTATGGTATGGTATGTGCCTCTATAGCGAGAAGTCGTAAACAACTCCTTATATGGAGATTAGTGCGCAGAATGCAGCTGTGCCGGTGTATTGAAATTTAGAACTGAAATACTGACCCACTGGTAGTATTGTGCATGCCTATCTGAGGATTGTGAACGTTCAACCAATAAAAGGGTAAAAGGATCAGATTTCATAGGAGCCCAAGTTTCATGTGACCGTGGAAAAGTGTTTAAGACCAGCCAGCTGATGTTTTATTTGCCGTTTAAAACCGGCCACTTGACGTACTCTTGACCAACAGGAATGGGTAAACTGTCTTAGTATTTACAACGAAGAATAAAAGAGTGCTTAAATTTTGAGAAAAGTGGAGGAAACCCAAGCAACAGAGCTGACAATCACAAGATTTTGTCTTTTCTGTGTTGTAGATTGGTTGGCAGCCAGTGGTCCAGTTGAAGCCTTACCAAGACGGCAGTACCTTCCAACTGACACTGTTGTGGAAGCTTGTCAACGTCTTGTACCCAGCCCTTATCGTGGCTGTACTGCTGACGGCATTCTTCCTGCAATACGCTTCTTGCTATATGATCAATACTGAATTTCCTCAAAAGGTTTGCAAACAAAATCCAGACCATTTCCTTGACAAATTTTGTTTCAGACTCCCAGGAACTGTGTGTGAAATTATAAGTGTATTGTGTCGGTTGCGAGGGTTTTAGTATGGTACTACTGACAACCTTATCTGCTGTTGCATAGTTTGGAGTCCAGGAGCTAACCCTTGATACCACCGTACATTCTCTCCTACAGAATGTTGCATCACAGTTAGTTTACTTTTACCTCTGTGATGCGGTGAAACATTGACCAATGAAAGAAGTCCATTTGGCTCATGAATATGCATGAGGTATCAGTCATTTCAATGGGTGAAGTCATAAAGACATGGCGAATATTCATTAAGTGTCCAATTATTGACCATAATGAACAGAATCATTTGCATGTTTTCTTTTCCATCTCGAGAGTTTTAATTGATTGTTTTGTCCAACAGAAAAACTTTAGTGTCTACATGCACCTGTTCTGCAATTCATCAGAGAAGCACCAGCAGGTGCCGTCGCCTGCCCTTCCTCTTAGATGTCAACAGTCGGTGGCGGGCGTCTACATCCTACCTGGTGCGCTCAATCTCATCTTCTACCTCTACTCGCTCATTCTGAACCGATACGTGGAGGGCGAGCAGCTCCCTTCAATGATAGAGAAGGCATGTAATACCCACATCTATTGAACAACCCCAGACTGCTGTGATGTGTGACATACAACGACCGAGGGTGACTGACTTGGGATTTAGCTCTTGCGACTGACTTATGAGTGTCTTGTGACCGACTTATGAGTGTCTTGTGACTGACTTATGAGTGTCTAGTGACTGACTTATGAGTGTCTTGCGACTGACTTATGAGTGTCTTGCGACTGACTTATGAGTGTCTTGTGACCGACTTATGATTGTCTTGTGACTGACTTATGAGTGTCTTGTGATTAACTTACGAGTGTCTTGTGACTGACTTATGAGTGTCTTGTGACTGACTTATGAGTGTCTTGCGACTGACAATTGAGTGTCTTGTGACTGACTGATGAGTGTCTTGCGACTGACTAATGAGTGTCTTGCGACTGACTTATGAGTGTCTTGTGACTGACTTATGGGTGTCTTGTGACTGACTTATGAGTGTCTTGTGATTAACTTACGAGTGTCTTGCGACTGACTTATGAGTGTCTTGTGACTGACTTATGGGTGTCTTGTGACTGACTTATGAGTGTCTTGTGACCGACTTATGAGTGTCTTGTGACTGACTTATGAGTGTCTTGTGACTGACTTATGAGTGTCTTGTGACTGACTTATGAGTGTCTTGTGACTGACTTATGAGTGTCTTGTGACTGACTTATGAGTGTCTTGTGACTGACTTATGAGTGTCTTGTGACTGACTTATGAGTGTCTTGTGACTGACTTATGAGTGTCAGTCTTGCGACTGACAATTGAGTGTCTTGTGACTGACTGATGAGTGTCTTGCGACTGACTAATGAGTGTCTTGTGATTGACTTATGAGTGTCTTGTGACTGACTTATGAGTGTCTTGCGACTGACTTATGAGTGTCTTGTGATTAACTTACGAGTGTCTTGTGACTGACTTATGAGTGTCTTGTGACTGACTTATGAGTGTCTTGTGACTGACAATTGAGTGTCTTGTGACTGACTGATGAGTGTCTTGCGACTGACTAATGAGTGTCTTGCGACTGACTTATGAGTGTCTTGTGACTGACTTATGGGTGTCTTGTGACTGACTTATGAGTGTCTTGTGACCGACTTATGATTGTCTTGTGACTGACTTATGAGTGTCTTGTGATTAACTTACGAGTGTCTTGTGACTGACTTATGAGTGTCTTGTGACTGACTTATGAGTGTCTTGTGACTGACTTATGAGTGTCTTGCGACTGACAATTGAGTGTCTTGTGACTGACTGATGAGTGTCTTGTGACCGACTGATGAGTGTCTTGTGACTGACTTATGAGTGACTTGTGACTGACTTATGAGTGTCTTGCGACTGACTTATGAGTGTCTTGCGACTGACTTATGAGTGTCTTGTGACTGACTTATGAGTGTCTTGTGACTGACTTATGAGTGTCTTGTGACTGACTTATGAGTGTCTTGTGACCGACTTATGAGTGTCTTGTGACCGACTTATGAGTGTCTTGTGACCGACTTATGAGTGACTTGTGACTGACTTATGAGTGTCTTGTGACTGACTTATGAGTGTCTTGCGACTGACTTATGAGTGTCTTGCGACTGACTTATGAGTGTCTTGTGACTGACTTATGAGTGTCTTGTGACTGACTTATGAGTGTCTTGTGACTGACTTATGAGTGTCTTGTGACTGACTTATGAGTGTCTTGTGACTGACTTATGAGTGTCTTGTGACTGACTTATGAGTGTCTTGTCAGTTTAGGGCTTTCCTGTTCAAATTGTGAGCCCAAAATGTGCTCATTAAAACATTTTTGAGAAAGGGTTTCTCGTTGGCTTATAGCCATGGCACTTACACAACAACAAATTACCAAAGAAAAGAACATTTATGACAGCAAAATATCAAAAATCTTAGCAACTGTTTGCGCTGAAATAGCTGGAACATTGAGGTTTCTACCCCGAATGCCATCACTGTTTTGCTCATGAATATGGAAATTGGCATTAGCATAAAGAACAATTCAAAACGGCAAAACGAAAATAGAAAATGAGGTTTTATGGGACACAAAGGTGCATTTTCAAGCATTAAATTTTTTTTTACATTGCATGTGCCCTTTAAAAGTCCTAAAGTGTTGAATCTGTTTTTGGAACAACTCGTGTTCCAAGTTTGAAGATGATCACCCCAACCATTTTTAATCACATCTATTTGTTTGTTCGTTTGTTCATGCAGGTGTCCCTCCAGTGCTCATCGAGGTATTTCGCCGGATACCGGTCACAAAGTCAGTTGGTGCAGTCGCTGGTGAGGTTCTACTATCTTGGCATACTGTGGATGGTCGTAGCTTGTGGGTTACCAGTTTTATTCACGTCATCCGAGTACATGATGCTTGACGGCATCAACTTCACCTTCCTTTGGACATGGTAAGCCCGATGGGCCCATGGAGTGATCTTACATATTTGGTGCTATGGTCTGGAGCATCGAACTCATGGTCTGCTAAGAATTCTGCAGGTTGTGGGTTTGAGTCCAGCCCGGGGTCATGGTGCGTGTGCCCTTGGGCAAGGCACTTTGTCACTCATTGCTTCTCTCCACCCAGGAGTAAATGGGTACCTGTAAGGGCAGAGATGGTTATTGTGATTGATTTTAGCTGCTTCGCACCGAAATCATGGACAGCATCATTGGCAGCATGGAGCTGTATACTCCCTAAGGAGCTGAGATGGTCTTTGGAATGTTTCATGTGCCCAATGAGCAGGGGTAATAATGATGTAGCGCCTCGAGCACCAATAACAGTGGATATGTGCGCTATAAATTACACATTATTATTATTAGTTGGAACAGCCAATAGGAACTAGACTTTAAAGGGAATATACAACATTTGCTTTTGCTGCAATTTTCAGAAATAAATGGATTTGGGGGATTAGTATGCTGTACCAAATATTGTTAAGCGGACTTGTTTCACATTTTGGGCTTGTAGACGCTGGTAGTCTGGTTCCCAGACCCCACTTAAGATGAAACAGAGCAATTTATATACTTTGGGGAATTGTAAGGTCAGAAAATCAGTCTAGCAGGCTTGTACCCCTTCACAGGTGTGTAATCAATTGCAAAGAAAATTCGGAATCACTAAATATGAAAAATTAGGAGCAGTTTTTGAAAAAAGCCAGTAATCGTTAACGCTGGTGGGCCGACCAGCGTTGAAAAAATACCATTTTTCTTGAAAATGTCAGCACACCAGGAGCCACGATTTAACAGGATGCTTTAGACTGTCATTTCCTAACAATGTAGTAAGGTATTTCTTGATAATTTGATCATTTCATTTTGTGATGTTTGCAAATGTTGTATCTTCCCTTTAAATGCAATGTTTTTCTGTCAATGATCTTTGTCTGCAGCCATAGAGCCAACATTGCATTGGCAGTTCTGATGACGACAGGCTTCGTCATACTCTATCTGTCCTACACAGCCATGTTGACCAACTATGCCACCCAGACCCAGCTCATGATCTACCTGCTGATGGGCCTGTCGGAGCGGATTGAGGACGCTAGCATCCGCATACCGGACAAAGCAATATCGGTGAGACTCGCACGCTCATTGATAATATATTTTATTATTGTACAAAAAAATACCACACACGCAGATGTAAGTGTGTACAGTGAGCTCAATATGTAAGCTTTCAGGTGCGAATTGCATTTTCGCAAGCGTAATAAACGTGAATCGGTTTTGTTTTTCCATGTAGCCTGGGCACTGCTAAACAGCCGACTTTGTGCTTACCGAGCCTCGCATCTATTTTTCGTAGAGACTGTAAGCAGTAAGCACAGCAAAAGTACGCTTAAGCCCAGAGGAAAAAGTTGCTTAAATCAGTGACGTTAACAATAGAAATCTCCATGCGCGTGCAATCCATGCCATGAAACAGTGCTTAAGCAAGCAGCATGATTTTCTGCTATAGTAAGCACAACTTTTCTGCTTACTGTTAAGCAGCGCTGTGAAATTAGGCCGAGGTTTTCATTTTGAAGATTACCCATAAATGACATTTCAAAACCTTTCTATTTCATTTTCTGAGAAGTTACTAAGTAATAATGTAAAATTAACTACGGGAACTCGATTTTATAATCTTGAACCGGTTCCTGACATCAGCGGTCGGGTACTCAGGTACCCAGGTCCCATAGGCAGAGTCAGTTTTAGTTTTGGGTTCACTCCTTCATGGAGAAAACAGATGTCCGTCAGGGAAGCTCACGGCACTCAAAGGTGACTGGGCAAAGAACTAAATCATAACTCTTAACTTTTTGACTGATTGGCATGAAACAACTCAACAATTCACTATCGAAGTGTTACGTAATAGCGAGCGAGGGCGCTGGACTTATCCTAGTGATGGATCATGCCAGACACGCAGCAACTGATGCAGTCAATGGTCTTGCACGTGTATTCGAAGCAAAGTAAAATCGTTGAGAAATTGGTCAACAAATGCTGCCTCACGATGGTCAAACTGTTTCGCTGTAGACAGTAACCTCACAAATGAAAGCCACACCTGTAGATTCTTGACCAATTTCCAAACAAAACAACACAGAAAATGCTCAGGAAAAAGAAACACATGCGTCCGTTGTGAGTGGTGGTCATGTTTGCATTGGCGTGATCCCGCTGCTGTGCCAACGACTGGTTTTGGCAGATCTTACGTAATCACTTCGATAGTGAAATTCTGTGGTATGTGACATATGTGCATGACACCCTCGGCTTGAAAAACAAAACCCCCGGGTATGACAAAACACCTGTTGCTAATTGTTAATTGTGAATGTTGGTAATGGCATGTCTTTGTATAGATGTTCTCATTTGATACGATCAGTCCTTTGCACGTTTTCTCATTCTCATCAGATGGTGAACGAGGCAGCCAAGCTGCTTAAGGTTGTCAATGGTCACACCGCTTCATGCATGTCACTTCTCATTGTCATCTTGGGCTTGGATGCTGTCTTGTGTATGTTGCATATTAACCTTCTTTTTATTTTGTAACACTTTGGACTTCGAACCTGTGTCCTTCATAGGGGCGGGGACCATTAGTTGACTAAGGGAATAAATGTGTGCTCGAGAGGTTTTTATCACTCTGTTTAAGACCGCTTAGTGTCTGGGTGCTGATAATTACCCGAGCCGGAGGCGAGGGTAATTTTCAGCACCCAGACTCTAAGCGGTCTTAAACAGAGTGATAAATACCGACCGAGCACATATTTATTCCCATTCATAAATACCTTTTCTGTAAAAAAATATCAAATAATTCGTTCAAAAAATCCCGATTTTGTTCAACAAGTTCACTTCATGCTTTTTTAAACATCCCTCTAGCAAAATAATGGAGTGTTCAGCTGGCGAGTAAGATGTAAACAACCCTTTTATGGAGATTGACGCACGCGTAGCATGTTCTGCGCGATGTCGCGCAGAACGCACCTGGGGCATTGCGTTTTGAATTTAGAACTATAAAATTCTGACTCGCTGGTAGTGTTGCGCATGTCTACGTGAGGATTGTGAACGTTCAACCAATAAAACGGTAAGAGGCACTGGATTTTTAGGAGTCCACATTTTATGTGACACTGAAAAAGTGTTTAAGACCAGCCACGTGACGGGCTCTCGACCAATAGGAATAGCTAAACAGTCTGAGTTAAGAATAGTGGTTGATTTGTGACATAACTTATGCCTGCGCACTAATAGCAACGTGCAAATGCCTCCAGTCAAAACGATGGTCAAAACGTTATCACAAAACGTCTGGGTCCTGGCTCGCCGTTGTGTTTTATGATGTGCGCAGCTATTGGTAATCAGTGATGCAACCCTGCCCTGTGGTCCGGTCCAACCATCCTGCGTTCGGTTGAAGTTTAGTCAGACCACGGTTGACCATAGTCCTAGCCCCAACTTGCTCATAGCTGTCGTGAGGGTTGTAGACCAGTAAATAGACTGCCATAGACCTTGGTGATAAGTACGCGCACTCCGTTCCCAGTGGTATTGAAAATACCCACAACTCTCCAAGGTGTTTGAGACACGCATCAAATTCAAGCTTATTTCATCATCTTTCATTGTCTGCTCAATTTTTGGGGTGTTAACCCAATGACTTTTTGGAGCAAATTCCATCCAAAGATGATCACACCTAAAAGCAGTCCTGACGCCCGTTGTCATTTTGAAAAAGGACGTCCACGCTCCATGGCAAAATAGAGCCATTTTTTGGGCCTAATTTCATCCAAATTTCACAGAAATACGAGCTTGCAGTCCTCTGCACGGCTTCCACCCTTCTTTTTTTATAAACCTTCAAGTTCACGGCACTCCAAATTCGGGAGAATTTTAGGGCATACAAATCGTGATTTGGCCTGCTTACGCAATATTGGGCCTATTTACTGGCCTGCACCCTTAGTAGCCGGCAATAGCGCCACCTATTGTTACGACACGGCGTCCATAATCAGAGCACATCATGTGCGTACACATCAATCAAAGCCACCTCACAACACCTGGATCCTCAATGTTTCACATTGTACCTTCATGTCGTCACCGTTTTCACGAAGAGGCGAATTGTCTGAACAAACATTCGAGATAATCGCGTTTAAAGTTGGTCCCTTTTTCATTTAACAATTTGAAATTTAAAGATGCATGAAATATGCAAGATTGAGGTATCAGAGGAAAGAAGAACTTCTAATCTTCCTCAATGGAGCAAACTTTAAGCAAAATAGGTGATTAGTTCTGCAGAATTAATCCATGAAGAAAAGTGGCTGTTCGTGAAAACAAAAAAAACCCGACCAATTAGCAAATTCGCCCCTTCGTGAAAACGCTTAAGTGAGTACGCGCAGATTTCGCCCTTCTGCGGTCTGAGTCAATGCATTTTTTGTACAGTACGCGCAGATTTTGCGCCACTGCGCGTGCGCCTTAAAATTCGCCCCTTCGTGAAAACATTTTATTGCACGCGCCTGAAATTCGCCCCATCGTGAAAACGCTTCATTGTATTACAATGTATTTATTTACTGAACCTTTATTAATCCCATAGAGTGCGGAAATTTGCCCCTTCGTGAAAACGCAAAACGGCACTTGTGGCAAATTTGCCCCTTCGTTAATTAGGTTAATTGGGATTCTAATTAATTTTTTGAAAGTATAGCCTCACCAGGTTGTAGATATTGATATATTTATTCATTTAGTCACCAAAATTTTGTTTTCGAAAAAAACCAAACGATTTTCATGAAATTCGCCCCTTCATGAAAACGGTGACGATGTACTGGGCCTGCATGACGAAAACAACAGTTGTTGACGATCACATAGTGTTGCAATTATTGAGTCGATCACTTGTGATTGTCTTGTGATTGTTTTGCGACATGGTTACAATTGTGATTTTGTGATGCGTAATGTCTGTTTCACCTTGAGAATGCATGCATTGCATTTTGGCCCGCATGTTTCAATACAAAGTTACACCTGCCAACTTTTGATTCGAAGGTGTGCAGCAAGATTAACAGTGATACTATGCGATAACAAGTCTTTTTTGTAAGTTATGTGTGGTACTGAGAAGAGTCTCTAGGCCTTGGCTATTATACAAATGATGAATGTTTATGAGTGCAATGGTAAGAATAATTTCATGAGGTGACAGATGAATGTTCCATTCCACGAGGCGAAGCCGAGTGGAATGGAACATTCCATCTGTCACCGAATGAAATTTTTTTCCCATTGCACGAATGTAAAACATTCATTATTTGTTTTATACAACACCTGAATAAATCCTAGTCATCTGATTGGTCAGAGCCACCAATCATGTGACCGTGCAGTGGAACTTCTATTTTTGCAGTGCGGCCGGGCCGTGTGTTGGGATGAATAATTCAATGACATGTGATCAAGGACCAACCAATCAGATGACGGTGATTTCTTCAGGCGTTGTATGAAAGCTTCTAATGAGTTAATATTTCTTTCTGTATGGGCAATATTAACCTCTTTTCTGTTTGTCCCTGCAGTTGTTGTTTCCGTATCCAGTGGTACGCTGACCAGGTTGGACCCTCTCCTCTCTGGGTCGTACATAGCAGGTGCCATCATTGCTGTCATCTTCATTGCCATCAGTCTCATGCAGGTACGGTTTGTGCCAGTTACAGACTGGTGTTCCTGAGTTAACCAAACGATACGACTAGCCTCATAAATGATTAACCCTAACCTCACCTAACGCTTCAAAATACTACTACATGTAGTAGTAAACTGTAGTATGCAATACTTCAGCATATAAGTGGGCACAACACTCATAGTATTTTGTAGTTCTCAGTTCTTTCTGGTTCTGGTTCTGTCGGTAAAATTCACTTAATGAATATCACACCAACTTTAGACCTTCATCCTTGCAGCCTCATACTGTATGTATGAGGATAACTGCCAGAAACAGCGGGGCGAATCCTTTCTCTTAGCGATAAGTGTTTGCTTGGTTCTTTAGCGTGCATTATACAACACACAGGACCTACAGCTTTACGTCCCATCCGAAGGACGAAGCAATAATGGTTAAGTGCCTTGCTCAAGGGCACAAGTGTCCGGGCCCCGGGCTTAAACCCACGCCACTGTTGCCTCTGAAACACCAGAGCATGAGTCCAGTGTTCTTAACCGCTAGGCCATCTTACCCCAGGTCTTTATCCCAAGTAATGGCTAGGAGGTTAGGGTTAATATCATAAATTACTGCCTGTAATTAGCGATTCATATGGCTCCATTATTGATGACATGTATGACAGAGAGTGGACTCCTAAAAAAAAAGGTAAAGTGGTGATTTTGATTTCAGCTTGGAATTTAATCTATTCTTTGGTGCCGAGCTCCCCAAGCCTGCAAACCGTGGTCTCTTTTGTTTCCCAAATCTTAGCGTATAATTTCCTTCCTGCTCTCGTTTCAACCTCCAGGCAAGTAGGGTTACATCGGCTTGCAATCGGCTCAAACGCCTGGGTCATGAGGTTCGCGCCAGACCGTTTGGTTACCATGATGCGTCCCAGAATGCTTTGGACTCCTTTATGCTCTACCTAACGACACTGAACATCAAGGTAAGGTTAAGGACCCTAGCTCCTAACTTCACAGTTCTGAAGTTTATAATTCATTAACTTTTTGTGGTTAGAAAATGTCTCAAAACCGGCCTTTTCTAGAAAGTTGACCAACTTTCAATTGTTTTGTTGTTCAACCCTGCACAGGCCTGTTAAGCAGAGCCATTAGCTTTGTAGGGCAAGAGGTTTTTTCCAAAATCAGAAACACTTTACTTTTGCGAGAAAACGAATAACTAGTCCTATCAGGCTCCCAGGCTACAGTGCCCTGGCACTTTTAAGGAATTCTTGGTTTCATGTGGAGTGCCATGGCCTCATGGTCTGGAGCATTGAACTCGTGGTCTGCGGGTAATTCTGCAGGTTGTGGGTTCGTTTCTAGCCTGCGGCTACGGTGCGTGTGCCCTTGGGCAAGGCACTTTGTCACTCATTGCTTCTCCCCACCCAGGAGTAAATGGGTACCTGTGAGGGGCAGAGATGGTTATTGTGATTGATTCTAGCTTCCTTGCGCCTAACAGGCAGCAACGAGCTGAATACTCCCCAGGGAGCTGAAATTGTATTTGGGAATGTTTAATTGGCCCAATGATCGGGGTAATAATAATGCAAAGCGCTTTGATCTTAGTTAAAAGCGCTATTAAGTACCCGTTATTATTATTATAAAGCATTGAAATAAACAAAATTCAATATGATCATGACTTATACAGCATGATGATCTGTTATTCTGTTGCAGGCCAGACTGTGTCGCATACCCATCTCCAGGTCTCTGCTCTGGCCGATCAGCTTTCTCTTGTTGCTCGCTGTTGTGCTGCTCCTTCAGTTGGAAGTCACCACCGCATCTTAGATGCTCCAGGAGGGACTCTTGGCTTTGACTTATTGTCACAAGTACATCAGAACATCTTGTGCCAAGGAAAAGGACGTTAGCAGCCCAGGCACGCAGAAACCCTTTTTTGGAGATAATCAAGTTTAGAGGTTTTGTGTTCCCATTTCTAAATTAACAAGCTCGATCTGATCTCGGATGCTGCGGGCCAACACATTTGCGTTCACCTTATTTTGACCTTTGACCCCACAGCTGTAGGTCAGATGAAGATGCCACCATGGACGTTTTTAAATTTTTGACCAAGGCCAACATGTTGACAGCGCGACTTTTGTCATTTGAGCTTGCTTGAATTTGGACGTTATTTTGACCTTGACCCCATGATGACTTATGACCTCATGTGACATGTTGGGGCTGGGCTACTGATACTTTTGACAAAGTTTGGTTGAAATCGGTCAAAATATGTAGGAGCAATAGTTAGTCTAACGGACTAACGGCGAGACACGATGATTTGTTGAGCTGTTACCCGCAGCTAAAAAAATAATTTAAGGCTGATATTTTGACTAATGTAATTGGTTAATAATTGCAATAATAGTGTGCGTTTATATTTCACAGTATTACTAAATTTTGAAGTTATTTACATTTTTATGCCAATGGCCTTTTACCGGGAACTCCCTTGCCATAAATGTGCGCTTCGGCGACATGTTAAATCATAACGTCCTTTTGCCGGGAATAAACTTGGCTTTACCCACCCACTTCATGGGGACATTAGCGCATTTGGAACATACTTTGTTACATTAGTATTAAACGCTAACGTCCTTTTTGCCAGGGAAAAGGAAAAAACACCTCCCTCTGTCTTTTTCATACTGTTCATGCCGTCAGAATGACGTGGTCCCTTGAGACAAAGTGTACCTGAAAAATCCGTATTTGATCTTTTGACCCATTTTTCGCCTTAATGACCCTCTTCCACGCACCTGACAAAAAGTCCTTTCACAAGTCCGGTCCCAAGTTAAATCACAAGTCCGGTCCAAAGTTACAAGGCTTGAACAGTAACAAAGGAGGCCCTTTTTCACATGCCCCGCATTTCCATCGCAACAGTTTGTGTAAGAGACCAGTTTGGGAGGGGAGACAGTGAACTAATTAAAGGAATAGTCCATCATTTGTAATTTGTGCATTTTGTTCGTTTGAAGCAACAAAAGTGCTAAAGATCTAAAGAAGGGTGCTGAACAACTAACCTGATGAAGTTTCAGCTCATCTTTAGCTGTATATTTCGAGAAAACTAATATTCTAGGATCTCGATTTCAAATCAAAAGTTGCTTCTTAAGAAGCACCGTTGGAAAGGCCTTCTTTTGTTGATTTCTTCAAAATGACAGGTTGCCAGAAAGAACAATTTCACAGGGAGTTTAGTCCCTTTACTATCTTTCAACCAAGTATGTTTTTTTAACAATAATTACGCCAGTTACTTTTTGGATAGCTGCAAATGATGGATTCTGGCTTTAAAAGTCGGAATTGGATCCGTGTGCTTGCAGTGAATTTTGTCGTGTGCTATAAAATTGCAAATGCTGTAAATAAGAATGTTGCCATTGAAATTTCAAGCTTTGCAGTTTCGAGATGTTCTCTCACTGCAATTAACCACTTATAAATTTGCAATTCTATAAAAATCTAACTGCCTTACATTCTGTGTATCCTAGGGAGACACCAACTACACTAAATTGGGGGCAGTATTACAACAATGCCAATTCTTTTCCAACAATGTCAGCCGACCATCGTTGGAAATTTATACGAAAAAATCTACTTTTCTTGAAAATGACAGCACACCAGGTGCCATCACTTTCTGGAAAATGACAGCACACCAGGTGCCATCTTGTTATTGTTATAAGTATTTTAAGGAACTATTTTAATGAAAGTATTTTATGGAATTAATGTATGCACAGGACAATGGAGAATTAACAGCGTCTGTAGAATTGACGGGATATTTTGGTTTCAAGTGGACAAATGTTTTTTTTTAAACATTTATACCTGTTTGTAATTAAAGTACCGCATCTTAGAATACAATTTTGATGGTAAGAATATGTAAATATTTCTTGAACACTGGCGAGCTGGCTACTTTTGTTTGCAGTTCCTATTTTTGGACATTTCATATTTTAAGAAAATTGCTCTTTATGCCACATACTGAATTAAATCACGATTGTGTGGAGGCAGTGAGTTAATGTTGAAATCTATTTACAATTTATCAGCAACTTATTTGTGTTTAATCGGTTGGATTTGTTAGCAAATAACGTGTAGGAATCGGCTAGTTTCTTACTAAAGCGTATACAAACACTGCCCAATTATATTTCTCAATTTGCATTAAAAAATAAAAGTATACTGACATCTTGTTTAAAAAAAACATTATGTAAGGCCAAAAAAAAAATGTCTCCGGTTTCTGGTATGCGCGCCCGTCGCCGTAGCCATGCGCGTCGGCAAAATGAAAAAGTTTGTTTTTTCAATGAAAGATGATGTCTTAAAACCGCCAAACTCACTGGTTTGACTGGAATCCTGCTGCAGCACAATTTTAACGTGTTTTTAGATGGGGTTATGATCGAGAATAAGCTTTATGTGGACTCTCTGTTCTCCCATAATATTTGCACTAAGTTTAGTCGGGCACCATTTGCAGTCATCAGCCGACATTTGAAGCAAAAAAGTCAGGTAAAAAAAAAGAAAAAAAAGCCGCGTCGCCGCACCACTTTTTGGGCAAGCTCCATACCAGAAACCGGAGACTTTTTTTTTTGGCCTAAAGGCAACTTTAATAACAACTGTTAATGAGTACTAGACGGTTTTTTTCACGAGTATCTAACATATATGAAAATTATTTGGCACAATTGTAGCCAACAGAATAAAATATTTTTGTAATTTCTAAAAAAAAAATGCGTGAGTTTACCACTTCCTTCTAATGCATTTTCCTTTCATTTCATTTTTTCTTTCATTTCGAGCGATTTTTTTAGCACAGTCGAACCCTGATAAGAAGAGTACTGTTAATCCAACGCCATGCTTATAACAAGTTTAGGTCCCAAGTCTTAGTTTTGCTTTGTTTTCCAATACTGTTAATACAAGGTACCTGTTATAACAAGGTAAATTGTGAAGTCCTAAGGGGTTCGACTGTATTGCCTTATGAGTTTCTTCAAGTTTATTTTTTTCATTATTATAATACTCGAATCACTATTTGTGCTTGACTACTAATTTGGTTAATAAACTATATACAACTTATAATACTGCAAATTACTACGTTTTAGGGTTGTCATTATTACATTTCACATTCTTCAGTCTAAAAATCATGTAGTCTCCGTGTGCAGGCTCTACATAAACAATTATTTATAACGGCTTTCAGCTTATGCAAAAGATTCTTAATGTGACGTTTGGAAGAACGTATACGCGTATTTATAGAGACATCGGAGAAATTTGATTTTACTGAAAATGTACTGAAGCATAGCAACAAGTTATCTACACAGGCACTATCTTTGACTAAACAGAATTGATTAAAAGTTATTCTGTTTCTCAAGTCCGTGAAAAAGCAAATTGAAAATTCAGCTTATGCAAGAGATTCTTAATGTGACGTTTGGAAGAACGTATACGCGTATTTATAGAGACATCGGAGAAATTTGATTTTACTGAAAATGTACTGAAGCATAGCATCAAGTTATCTACACAGGCACTATCTTTGACTAAACAGAATTGATTAAAAGTTATTCTGTTTCTCAAGTCTGTGAAAAAGCAAACTGAAAATTAAAGTCAAATCACAAGTAAAGCCACACGTAACATTGAGGATGAACCTTATATCAGTTATAAATATTTAATAACTTGACACTTGATTTGAGAGTGGGATAACTTTTGCAGACTTTTGAGGATTTGTGAGGACATGCGAGGATGTGTAAGGACCTCACTGTGTCGTGTTTAGTCATCTACCAAGTTGTAATTCATCTCTCTACAAGGAGGTAGATCACAGTGGCGTAAATGCTTGGCGAGTGGGAGAGGACCATATACCCCGCAAAATCCTGAAAATGCTGGAGGGGGGGGGGGGGTTGATACAATGGCCCATCTCCCCGTCAAAAATTGGTGGATATATCCTCCCCACCCCTCCCGGGATTTACGCCCATGTCTGTTCATTTTCTTCAGTGTCATCGAAGACGGGGTTAACATGAGCTTGGTCCGTCGGACTGTCGTCCGGGAAGTTGGTCTGCGACTCCTCTTCCGTCTTCTGGTCCTGCTTGCCTCCTTTCTCGACCTCCTCAGCCTTGTCGTTCTCGCTCGCATCCTTCTCCACTAAGTCTTGCTGGTCTTCATCCTTGCGACAGCAGACGTAGCGGATTAATACGTAGGCCAAGGTAACGACTGTACCCTCGACCAAGCTGATGAGGCTGGTCATCAGTGGGACGCGGCCCACCAGGTCGGACTCCGGGCGCGGGTAGAACAGATCCAACATGGTCTTGGCCAGGAGGGCATTCTGCGCTCCTGTCTCCAAGGCAACAGTGATGACAGACTTCTTGGGAAGACAGATGATCTTGGCGATGATCCCGCCTAAAAGGACCCCTCCAATCGGAAGGAGAGCCGAGACAGCCCACACCTGCCAAGGAGACGTGAAGATGTAGAGCTGAGAGGGGATGCCCAGACCCAGAGCCAGCAGGATCAGGATGCCAGCCAGCGGCTTGAGGAGCTTCTCACAGATCTTCTTGAACTTCTCAAACTTGTAGCACAGCCCCATACCGATCCCAATGGGGATTACCAAGGCGGCTAGCTGGATAGCGAGCTCCACAAATGGCGTATTGAGCTCGGAGTTCTCAGCCACGAGGGGCGTGGCATAGATGAAGAGATTAAGGGGCATCATTCCCATGGCCATAACGGTGGAACAGAAGGTCATGGTGAGACTCAAGACAAAGTCACAGTCCAGCAGGAGACTGAAGATGTTGCTGAGCCAGCCTCCCGGACAGGTACCGACGAAGATTAGACCCAGTGCCGTCTCGTTATCCAGAGAGAAGATCTTGGTCAGGGCGAAAGCCCAGAGTGGCATCAGGATGAACTGGCCCAGCATACCGATCAGGATCCCCCATGGAGGCTTCATCTTGCTCCAGATGACCTTTGGCTGCATCTTGGCCCCCGTGGTGACGTAAGACAAGCAGAGCCAGACCAGCAGCAGGTAGGTGAACAAAAAATCGAGGATGGTGGGCACCCGGATGACCTTGATAGTATACTCGCCCACAATCTCCCTCACCATACCATCCCTCTTCAACCGGAGCTCCAGCTCCGATATCCCCAAGGCCTTCCCCCTCACATGCACGGTCATCATCACCGGTAGATCCCCGCTGCCGGTGATGTTGAGCTCCGTGGCGTTGACTATCTCGTAAATGCTGTCATCAGTGCCGACTACGCTGATGATGCCTAAATCCACACCGCCTGTGATGGTGATGTTCAAGGGAAGCACCTGGCCTTCTCTGACTGTAAAGAAGTCCGTGTCGGCGTCATGGCTCACGGTGAAGTTCACGGAGCTTGGTTGTGCAGACGCTAAGACGAGACAGCCCCCAATCACCAAGAGAACCGTTTGGATTGTAGAGAGGTAGCCCATCTTGTCTCAAGATGGAATGATCTGCAACGTATAACAAATAAAAGACAGGACATCAAGATTGTGATCAATCTATATGAAAGAACTAGCTTTAGTATGCATTTTGAATATTCTATTTTTTTTCCGCGGGAAATATAATTCTTCCAGAAAAGCAGCGTGGCTTTTCCCGTCAGTAACTTAACACTTTTCCAGTCAGCGATATTTTGTACCTAGATACTCAAAATTTGTGCTATTTTTGAACGATCTCCTGAGTTTTCCTCAATTCTGTAGGGATCCTTAAACATGAAAAAAGTAGGGCTTCTGATAAAACTTTACATTTTCTTTATTTTGAAAATTTTGTGTACCGGTACACATGCCATTTGATGGGGCATCGGGGCGCGTTTTGTTCAGTCACAGCAAACGTATTGCTCTTTTTTTCTCATCAAGGACTAACACAAATCAAGATAGGATTTCAAGGATTCTTAAACAATTTCCAGCGCATGAGCTCGCCTCGGGGTCCATTCCAACACATAACGTGCTCAAGGTTGTACAGGACAAATAACGGGGTCAGAGAACCAATTTATTTGTTTGTATCATCTATCAAACGGGTTCAGAGAACCAATATATTTATTTGTATCATCTATCATCGATATAAGATTCGACGTAAACACTTCGCATTGTTGAACATTTCAAGGAATATGAGCGCTCCAATGGCCCAACGCGAATAACCCAACACGAACATTGTAACGGCAAAGTGTACCACGGACGCATTTGAGGATTGTTCCATGTAGAGAAGCTGTATAGTGTACCGGTACCAATCCACAAAAATTAAGGCATCTTTTTGAACTAAAGCCTAATTCTTGCCAATTCAAAACAAAAGGTATCCAGGCCAAAATTCAACTGCTGACTGAAAGCTATTATGCCCATCATGAGACTGCGGTCAAACTATAAGGAATGAACACTCAAATGGCCGAGGACATGCGAATAATATCAAAGTGTACCACGGACGAATTAAAAGTGGACTACCCCCCCCCCCTCAATTCTTCTGACAGTTTTGGAGGATTTTGGAGAATTGAGAATGAATGGCGTTTGAGAAACACGAGGATTTTTGCGGGATTGAGGATGAATGGTGTTTTAGGACATCAGGATTGTGGAGGATTGAGGATGAGTGTTTAAAAAAGAGGAGGATTTTTGAGGATGAATGCATTTTCTGAGGCAGGACTGTCTGACGATTTTGAAGGATTGTGGCGATGGGTATCCTTCATTTGAACATTTAAGTGCAACATTTTTGAGGATTTTGGAGTCTCTAGGATGGTTCCCAACATAGCAAAAAAGCCCTAAAGGAGCTTAGGGTTGTGTTAGGGTTACGTGATAAGTTATTTAAACTGTACAAATCTATGAAGTTCTTTGAAATGAAGCAATAATCTTGCCAATTAAAATATTAATCGCCCAGGTCAAAATTTCAACTGCCGACTAAAAGCTCTGCCCATTATAGACCTATAGGTCATGATGTTGTATTCTGTGGGAAAAAAACTGCAGAGTTGCCTCTTATACTCAGCAGTCTCGTACTGATGGACGTGGAAATAAAGAGCAAATTTGCATTCGCACATCGGTTAACATCTCCCAACAAAAAAATAGGGTTTTTTTTTCATCTGCGACCTCTGCAGTGGAACCAGCAGCAGGATTCAAACCCTGTGACCCCATGAAAAAAAATCACAAACCTAAGAGCACAGTATTATTCCCATGCGAGTTATGAGACAAAATGCCTCTCCCATTTTCTTTTTATCTCTTTAACCCACCCACACCAATGTCTTTTATCCTCTACTTTGTGAAATTCCTTGCTCCACTATGTTTACTACAGTGTCCCAGTGGACAACATTATTTGTTATGCGTCAGCACACAACCTGGTTTGGGGTTTATAACCTATCAATGCTCGTGCGTGTTCCGTATCAATAGATAGAAACGCACCCAATTCTGAAAAAGGGTTGGGGGGGGGGGGAGTGTATCATCATGGCATCATCACCCACACAAATAAACCAAATATCGCGGGAGAGTGCGACCTCCCAAGTTTCGTTTACACACTGCGCCGCGGTGAGTGTCCCTCACTCATAACAAACATCGTAAATAACACCCAAGAACCGACAGTTTAGAAGCAATCCCTTGTCCAAATATCGAATCTACTATTCATTCTGTGCACGCAGCCCAATTATATGGGCCAATTTATACGTTTACGATACTCTAGTCTAACCATGGAGAAATAATACTCTACCCATGAGTTACAGCTCTTGATGACTTCCGGGAGATTGTCAAGTGTTCCTCTCCGATGGGTGTTTGACTTTCAAGTTTTATTTTCGTATCTGGTGTGACCCGGTAAACAAGTCAAAATGATGGGTCAATTAACATTGCGGCTACTGTGCATTGAACCGACCGACGAAAAACCCCCAGACAACTTGTCATAAAATGACTCAAATAGAGACAGTATAAAATCTGTATATTCTTCAAACAAAAAAGTTCCCATTTTTCTTCTAGAGAAAGAACACGGGGGGGGGGGTGTTCCGAGGTTTTTCCCCCTCCCTCTGCCCTTGAAAGTAGGTCCACCTCAAAAATAAATAAATAAGAATGTATATAAGTAAGTTTTATTAACCTTCAGACTAATTTATTTTCCTCTTATTATTTCGATATCTTTCATTCCTCACTGCTCTTTCATTCATCCTCTAAACTCTGGAAACCGTTTATTTAACGTTCACAATGAGCTCTCCTCCGGACTATTCATTGTTTGGGGCCACTCATTTGCATATAGAACCATTTCAGACCAATCAGGAAGGACCACGCTCCTAGCCATCGCATTGAACGCAAAGAGTTGCCATGTTTAACGACATGGTCGCATAAAGTATCAAATTCCGAGATCACACAAATCGGCAAACTTTATCTCATTCAGCGACACTTGTTTTGTCACTTTTCCCCCAGATATTTAAGGATAGTTTTTTTTAATCCCATACACAATATGGGTTTGTCAAAGGGATAACGAATTTTGTAGATACAAAATCCTGTAATCTTTTAAGCAAGCCTACAAACTTTCCCTCGTACAAAGCCATTTAGTAGATGGTCCATTTCTTTGTCTCGTTTGTTAGTTCTTGAAGTGCTATGTATAATGTATCTATAGAGCAAGTTTCGTTGCTCTACATAATGAAGTGTGCGAAATGGATTACAGTTTTGATGTTCAAATATTTTGGATGATTCCAAACAAGTTGTGTTCGGACCTCTTTTGATTCGATTGATGGTTAATCTCAGATTGGGATATTTATTCCGTACTGTATTAACAAAACGTGTTGTGATGTGCGCAATTTTTCAAAATTATTTATCGCAAAGAAAGAGGTTTTACATCGCGCGCCCTTTAGTCAAGAATTCAGCTTGCAAATTCTGAAAATTTTGTTAATAAAGCATTGAAAGTTGAGGAATTAAAAATCAAAATTTTCATGTCTGAAAAAAAAATACAAGCTCCGTGTTTATTTGTGTTTCGTGATCAGAGGGGCCCAAGTTCGAATCAAGCTGTACTGGGCATGTTACACTTTTCCACTTGGGAATATAAATGGGTAACTGCATGGGAAGAATCACAGACTTGTATCCCTTCCAGAAATGGAAATGGAAATAATTATTGTTAGTAGGTTTCATGCTTAAGAAACAGGAGATAAATACTGTAATTATATATAGTCACAAAAACATGCCATTTTTTAGCAAAAGCAAATCTGAAGACTACAATTCGCCTGCTAAAAGTTTCAAGTTGTAAAGCTCATTAAGAAACAGCAAGATATCACTTCATAATAAACTGCTAAAAGTCTTGTTTGTAAAAAAGAAGCGTGACGGTTATTAAAATAAAGGAAACGAAAAGGCGGAATGAGCGTCAGTATGGAGTTCTCAGAGAAATGTAAATAAATGTACATGTGCATTAATATAAGGTAAATAAGCCGGCATTTTTTTCATCAGATTGTTGATGAACAAATCTGTTTAAAACTGTAACTTTTCTCTATTTGAAACACCTTTTTTATTTTCTAATCAAATAGGCATTCAAAAGAATTCTTCTACGTCTTGCTCGACTTGTTGTTTGGTGCGTCTCTTGAACACTATCCCTATTATTTACGTCTCTATTTTAGTCAAGATATTAATATAGAAGTCCTTATTGGTTATTTTTCAGCGATCTTTGACTGCATGCCAAATATGTCAACTTTGAAAATGCTTGGTCAAAACAAAAAAGTACCTTTTGTCCAGTGGAATGCTGTTGCACCTGTTGACTTGGGTTCCGCTGAAGGAGTTGAAGCAACCTGCCTGACGGCCCACCTGGGTGAAAAACAACACTTGCACCCAACGCGCAGCCAAACTGATTATCCGTTACTCGCAATCCGTCTCTTTTATGCCACAGCGGAGCAATCCCGGGCTATTTACATGACAACAGCGGCTGTTACGTAATCGCTTTTCTTTCGACTTCCAGAGGGTCGCCAATAATTGCTTTGTGTCAGCGGTCGACTCAGGTGGAGGTTTACCGTTGTATACAAACCTGTCTTTTGTGTGTTTTTTTATTGAGTTTTGCAGAGGCGGTGAATTGGCCATCGGGATATTCCGAATAAAGAGTAGTAAACGGATTTTAAAGCAGGTTTCGAAGTACCATTTTATAATAAATAAAAGGTTTTTTTTGACGACCTGATTTTGTGGGACTTAAAAAGACTTTGAACTGAATCTTTCCAAGGAATACAACTTTCTACTCTTAAATGTATGAAAACTGTTTGACATCCTTTTTTTTTTGGGGGGGGGGTTTAATTTGATTGAAAACTGCACTTTTATTCAACATAATTATAACATTTTCCATGCTTTTCCGAACAACTGAGGGCGCTGTTGCTGTGATGTCATTTCAGGAAGACAATGTTCAGTTCAGGGGTTTTCTACTCACATTGTGAACCCCAAATTTGCTAATTGAAACCATTTGTGAGAAAAGTTTGCTCATTAGGTTAATGCCATGTGGTGGCAGAAAATGTACAACTGTCACAGCTAAATATCCAAAATTCTGGCAACTTTTGGTGTTGAAATACCTGAAATATGGAGGTTTCTGCCTGAAATAATATCACACCTTTGCACATGAATATAGAAATTTGCAATAGCATGAAGCCATGAAACCAAAACATGCACCAAAATACCTTTGCAAGTGGCAAAACGAAAATTGAAAATAAGGTTAAATGGGACACAAAGGTGCAATTACAAGGACTGCATTAAAAAAAAACATGTACATAACATATAAGCAAGGATGAATCGGTAGGATTAAGATATTACGTGCAATTGAATGTTTATTGTTACCGGTATTTACCGTTGATGTACATTTATATAAGTCGATTTTAATTGGTCCAACCTTCTCCCAACCTTTTTTATGAAGCTTTTGCATGAAGTATAATTGGGCAGTTTTTGTGCTGATCATTCCGATTCGTAGAAGAGGGTCATTCATGGTGACCGGTGATATATCGTTCTATCATTCTATAGCCTTTTTCATTTCGCAGCTAATAATTTGGGAACCATAACATCAATGGCAGTTTCTCTAAATTGACTTAAAACGCAAACAGTTCGTTGTCCATCTCAGCGCTCTTGCATTATGCCCCCCATTCCCAATTTCAAAAGGTATGGGCCTACTACCTACGCTACTACTAACTACTACTAAAACGGTGGAACACACTTGTAACTATAATATTAAGGGGGGGGGGGCATCCATTCGTGAGTCCATTTTCTGGAATGGGAAATTTATATTCTTTAAAGGATACAATATATATTTTTTTTTCATTTGTGGAATGGAAGGGGGGTTGGAAATAAAATATAAATATAGTGACTACACTTTTTTTTTTTTTGAGGTTCGAAAAAAAAAAAAAAAAAAACAAACACAATCATTTTCCTGTAGTCTGGTTCCCTGACTCCATAAAAGAAGAAACAGAGCAGTTTACATACATTGGGGAATTGTAAGGTCAGGGAACCAGTCTAGCTGGCTTGTACCCGTTCATAGGTGTGTAATCGATTGCAAACAAGTGCGATGGTCAACTGGGGCCAGTATTTGAAAAAAGCCAGTTTTTTCCAACGCTGATCGGCCGATCAGCGTTGGAAATTGATACAAAAATACCACTTTTCTTGGAAATGACAGTATACCAGGTGCCATGATTTTACAGGATGCTTTACACTGTCATTCACTAACAGTCCAGCAAGGTATTTCAAAATGATTTGGTAGTTTTATTTTCTGATGTTTGCAAATGTTGTATTTTCCCTTTAACATTAGCTACAGGGTATTTCTTGTTCGGAGTGTTAAACATCATGTGTGGCTAATGGATGGGCTGTACACTGAAGGACAAAACGGCATGAACTTGATTAACTTTATCACGTCGATATCGAACATTGTAGACGCAAGAAAGACACAAACGTTTCTGCGCTTTTCATATTAGTATTGGCCCTATAATGCAACAGCAATTCAAATTCCGCAACTTTGCAGCTAGTAATTCGAAATTTTTAAAAGCAATGATTCAGTAACTCAACGTGCACGGGATGAGTTTGTTTTCGGTGGACTTCTCATCATTCAAAGTTAATAACTGTTGTATTACATAAAAATAGCAATTTAGAATAGGAATCTATTTTTGGGTCGAAACTCGAAAGTAGGGCGGGGAATGCAACTTTCACTAATTCTGCTTGGTTTTGAGAGTGAAAGGTTCACGACCCCCCGCCCCCGTTCCAAAAGGCCAGGTGTATTTCTGACTGGCAAATCTGATATCTAGTCATCAGGGCCCGGGCCCATGGCGTGACAGGTAGCAGCATAAAGGTAGCCAACACAATAAAGATGTTTGTTTTGCTGTATTTACCCCCACTGTATACCCTTAGTGGTAGCTACCGGTAACTTTACATTACCTCAGTATTATCCAGAGGGTGTGTGTTTAGTAGATTTGTTACCTGTACAAGTTAGTACAACACAGCAACATGACTTTTATTGTCGATGGATAGATTTACAGCCCGTCAACGGGACCATTAAATCACTTCTATGTGCTAATAAAGGACAGTTTTATGATTACCAAACTTTTCATCAAAGTTGTAAAAAAAAGTCTTGCCCCTAGTGCCCCCTTTGTATGGCCCCTCCCCCCCCCCCATTTCGTACCACTGACACTATGGGGTGGGTGTCCTTGCCCCTCTCAAATAAAAATTGTTGATGGCGTTAACATGCTATGCAGCGTTAACGTTGTGCCTAAACTAAAATAGACCACTCGATTGAGGGCGCTCTATCTGCAAAACAAATATGGCGTCGTCCAGTGGTCGTGCTGCGGGTTCCTTGTTCTTACGTTTGGCCGGATTGTCGGGTGCTTCTGCTGTAGGATTGGGAGCCTACGGCACACATGGTAACTCCCAGTAATAAAACGTTTCAAGAAAGTTGACTTTTGGGGGCCTAACCCCTAGCTCAAGTGTAAAACAAAACAATTGGGGAAGAACGCGTAATAAGTTACATTATTAATTATTAACGATGTTATGAAATAATTATCCTTCGGGAAATTTGTCTGAATTAGAGTCAAGTCCGTTTGCAAATACACAAAATCATTTGACAATAAGGACCACAGACATTGACGGGCAACACTTTACAACGGCCATCTTTGATCTGCCTCTATCGGCCGATTTGTCGGACCTGCTGGGGAAGTACTTAGTACAATATTAGTTATCCCGCGAGCGCGAGTGGAACACAGAATATTATCTTCAAGCAAACTTGAATCCTCGATCCTGATTGGTCGATCCATGGCAATAAGCCGTGCTACATGGTTATATGTAGCACGGCTTGTTGCCATGGATTGACCAATCAGGATCGAGGATTCAAGTTTACTTGAAGATAACACTTTTAGTCGGAGCTAAGATTTTACTGAAGTGGATTATTAAAAGTTATCAATAAAACTCATGGGTACGCCTGGAGGCATATAGTTAAATACCTAGTTAGACATAAATACTCATACCTCCACGGTGCACTCCAAACGTATTTTTTTTATTATTCGTTTTAGTGTTGAAGCCTAAGGCTGGTATTGAACACGAAAAGCAGGTATGTGCTTATTGTCATTCACACCCTCAAGTTAACTAAACTAAAGTTTCTAAATGAAACTTGTCATTAAAGAAACATTTCACTCAAACATAAACTATGGCCAACTAAGTGGAGCTGCAAGGCAGAAAAGATAGTAAATGGTTGTTGCTGCACCTTGGAACTATTTAATACTTTTTTGCTCAATGAATTAACTTGAATTGACGCAGTCCTTATTTGGAAAACCAGTAAAACCCCGATGTATCTTTGAAAAGGGTGTTTTCGAGAAGAACTGGGCCCTACTTAAATTTTGAGAGGTATTGCCTTTTTTCTTATTTTCAATCAATTTCATTCAAACTGTTTTCAATTTCGACGTTATTAGACCATTAAAAAAAATCTTTCAACATATTAATTTGCCAGTTAAAGGACGTTTTATAAAGATACAGCAGACATGTTCCTTGAATGAAAATGTATCTTGACATACTAAAATGATGTAGGGGCCTATTCCTTTAAAAGTTGTCCTGAGATTCTAGATAAAGTGTTACCAATTTAAAGTTATTGCAACATTAAAATCTGGGGCCTTCCGTTCCACAATTTGGCGAGAACCATGCCATGTATGATGTACGTCTTAGAAACACATGATAACGTAGAAGACGATTTTTTTTAAAAGAAGCTATGTATCTTACAGATATGGCACATTAGGTGTTACTAAAGTAACTGATACATCGTTTCACTGCGTTAGGAAATGTTCACAATGTGTGTATATTATTATGTATGTTCGACATATTTTAACAAATTATAAACACGCACAGACAGGCCCGTTTTTACTCTATAGACATTATGAACATCTTCACCCCTTAAAAATTCATTAAAAGTCCATTTCTCCGTGAAAAGAATCTTTAAGAGATGTTTCACACGGATACATGGGATATATATAGGATAACTAATCCTGTAAGGGTTTTTTTTTTTTTCTTTTAATGAACTGGCCACTGAGGATTATCATTGGTTATATACATGTGTACACTGTGTCTCTCTCCATGGGTACAAAAAGGACCTTCTTAAGTGTTTTTTCACGGACTAATCTGGCTTAATATGTTGTGAAAATTCCGAAAAATTAGTAACAGTAATAGGGAAAGGAAAAATCTTCTTTAACGAATTTTTAAGGGATGAAGATGTTCATATTGGAATTTCTAAGCGGTGCGTGTACCTTTTCACTTGAAACTTGCACAAATGAAAAGAGCGCCCTCATTTTACCCAGGTTAAACAAATACCAAATTTTGTCAAAAATGTGAGATACTGTACATCGTTTCTCAAAGTTTGGGCCGAGCAGTAGCTTGACCGAGCTAAACATCTCCGTACAGCACCAGTAGATGGGGCTGTTTCATTAACCACTGTGGGCCTCCATTGTGTGTTATATTTAGCGAAGGGGTAACGGTCAGTTTTTGCTGAATATTATTTACCATGTAGGGCCTACATTAGGGTATACTATTTTCCATGTAGGGCCTACATTAGGGTATACTATTTTCCATGTAGGGCCTACATTAGGGTATACTATTTTCCATGTAGGGCCTACATTAGGGTATACTATTTACCATGTAGGGCCTACATTAGGGTATACTATTTTCCATGTAGGACCTACGTTAGGGTATACTATTTACCATGTAGGGCCTACATTAGGGTATACTAATTACCATGTAGGGCCTACATTAGGGTATACTAATTACCATGTAGGGCCTACATTAGGGTATACTATTTACCATGTAGGGCCTACATTAGGGTATACTATTTTCCATGTAGGGCCTACATTAGGGTATACTATTTTCCATGTAGGGTCTACATTAGGTAATACTATTTTCCATGTAGGGCCTACATTAGGGTATACTATTTTCCATGTAGGGCCTACATTAGGGTATACTTGCTGGGGAAACCCGGATCTTATAATGCATGTATGTTGAAATTAGCAAAAGATAATTATGATTGAAACGAGGTTGCATGGCATTTTTTTTTGCGTTGAGTTTCAATGAAAGGAAACATCGTGTGGAAACCTTGGCAACCATGAGACGTTTATTCGGCCGGTCTCTGATTTTATAGCGGCTTGGCGATAAATCACTGGAAACGTGAGCTGACAATAGACCCGAGAGTTAGCTTAGTGAATTCAATCAATCAAAACAGGTGTAGTGTGGTCTTTGATGTCAGCACGGTAAAGCAACATAACCTCGCTTATTAACGGTGCCTGTGATCACTTCATTTTGTTGTCGAAAGCGGTTTCTTGCAAGGAAAATTACGAATAATTTTTTTCGGCCTTTGCGAAGCAATGTTTTTCTCCGTTTCCGTTATACGTGCTGGGCCTGTGACTCTGTGTAATATAGAATGTAAGTGTGTCACTTTTGGTATACACAAAACACGAATTACCAATTTATTTTTCTTATTCAGGCCCTGAGTTCCCTAAGCTCCATTGACCAAAGATTTGAACTTTGGGACGACGTGTGCGAGTATTCCAACTGCTTGCAATTTGTTTCCCGCAAACTCTTGACATGGAAGTTGTTTTAGGTATTTGGGCGACCAAGTTTGTTTTTATCAAATTATCGTATTTTGTTTGCCGGACAGGTGTTTGATTCAGCCAACAAGTACCAGTTCCTGCACACATTGGCCTTGCTTGCAGTTCCGCTCACTAGGCGCCCAATGTTGGTGAGTATGACAGAAGCAATGCGGAGCGCCACCAAACGTTACCACAGAGAGGCCATTTTTGTTTTGCAGCGCAGATGGGAAACATTCGACGCAATTATCTGCGCCAACAACTTTTTGCCCCTTTGCACTAGTCGGAAACGTTTACTTTTTTGAATAACGATGAATTCATTTTCGTGACTTCTCTAAAAAAAAGTTAGTGTTTATGAGGTACTGCACCTAGGCCCTACTGGAAAGACGGACGATATAATTGCAGGATAATTCTTTGTCGACCTTTCAGTTCGCCCCCCCCCTCCCTAGCATCCCCTAGCAAACGCTTAGTGAATTGCTCTCAAATTCAAATATTTCAGACTCATTTTTTTTTATTACCCCTTTCTTTTTATTCAGCCCTATTTCCCTTGCACTCTTTGCATCAAGTTTTAACATATTTTAGAGTTGTGTTCACGAAATAAGCCTTTTACATCAGCGTGTATCAAAAAGAGGAAACCCTTATATAAATGTAAATGATACAAATAATCCAACAAACTATTTTCAAATAAGTTAAAGATCATGTAAAATGCCAGCGTGTCCTCTTTGCAATGATACCCTGATTGTGTGTCTGTGGCGACGGATGACTGAGCATTCGTTGGTGTTCTGTCGAGGGTCAAAACCTGCACTGGGCCAAGTTTGTGCGAAAGGGTTACTGGTATTCTGGGCATGTGGAACGGTTTAATTTAAAGAAAGAAGACATCCTTTTGTTTAAAACAAATTATTCAATTTAACTCAGTGATTTAACCACTCTCGTTGTTGCAGTTAACCACTCGGGGCCCAATGCCTTCAACGTGGCCATCACCTCTTTCCACTCCATTTCAACCTTTGCATAACAAACCAGCCAGCAATCTTTACGGCCAGGTGAAACTTGGCCAATTACAGGTTTGAACCCTTGGCAGAATAACAACGGATGCTTAGTCCTCCGTTGCCACAGACACACAATCAAGGTGTCATTGGAAAGAAGACACATTGGCGTTTCACATGATCTTTAACCTATTTGAAAATATTGATGAGATATTTTTGTATAATTCACAGTTACATCTGGGTTTCCTTGTTTTTGTATTCACCCTGTATAACTTCAGTTTAACCATTAACTGTTTACGAGTAACCATTAACGTATTTAATTAAACGACCACGTACGAGCTTCTTTCGTCTCCCCAAAACCGCGCAATTCCTCATTGCTCGGCTTCTGAAATGCCATCGTTGGGAAAACACAGTCCCTGAATGGTTGAGACTACTAACGCTTCTCGCAGATTCGAAAGCACATTTCATGACGTTAACGATGAGTGTTGACACGGTGTTGGTTTTCCCCGTTATACCCTACTAAACAAAATTCGTCTGTGGTCAATTTACCGCGTTGGAAAAAAACACATAAAGGGAAAGTCCGATCGCCATGAAACTTGGTGGATATCTAGATAATGGTACTAGTATGCAAATTCCGAAAAGACGTCACCATGACGTCATTGTTGATTTTTTATGATTTTTTTCATAGGGATTTACAGTTTCATTCTGCTTCCAAATTTAGCACTTCCTTTCACTGGATTGACTTCAACCTTAGTACAAACAAAGACCACAATGCAAAAATGAGCATTGACAAGTGTAATCAAGATGAATGTTTGAACATAAACATCATAATGTACATCACTGCACCTCGGCAAAAAAGCATAGTCATACAAAAAATATAATGCGGAATAAAGCCCTAGGTTCTGTTTTCAAACAGACATAGACCTCTAGTTAGTGCTCGTTATGTTTTAAATATGGATACTATACCATCTGGCTAAAACTCCATTAAAGACAAACAAAAATAACCCTGTATAATTTATGTTCCAGGTATTTTAACGTCCATACGGTATACGTTTTGAGATTTGCATGCGATGCATCAACACTATATACACAATAACTAAATATCAATTTTAGTGCACGACCAAATGGAACAGTAATATGGCAGCAATATGTGCTATCACGGAAGTCCCTGGTATCGATTTGGGTTGCTCTTTCGTAGTAAAATGAAACGTGTTGTATTTGTGATTGAGAACATTAACACTCGGCCCTTGGGGTTGAAGTCCATGTAATATCTATGTATTTAGGGTCTCTGCTCAATTGTGAAATATCGGGGAGTGGCATTTGTGTACACAGTTGCCCTAATTGACATGTATACATTTGGCCCCATACTTCTACAATCGTGGGGAAAGTTGATATAGGGCCTACCATGGGCAGGGACGGTATTCTGAGAAGTACCAGATGTATCAAATCGACGTATCGGTCACCATGATGATGTGACCGACAACTGGAGTATAGTAATCGTTAGAAATGGTACGCGCACGTACGGAATACGTATGCGGCTAAAAAAAAAGTTGCTTTCTAAATCACGCCGTTTTGTCGTGGTTTATTTCATCGTGCACATTATGCGCAATGCGTATCTAACATAAAAAAATGTTAAGATAATGTGGGTTTGGCGAAATGACTCCACACAAGTTTCCCAGCTAAATTTTCCGAGCTGCATACGTACGTATCTCGTACGCGCCACATTTCTAATGGCATGCGGTTTGAGGTATGCATGCTGGGGGAAACCCATTAACTTCGGGGAATATGGTGGATTGATTGTGTGAAGTGGTTCTCTCAAGGAGTGGCACTGAGAAGTACCGTAATGCATTAAACCAGCGGTATACACCTTTTTTGTGGAAAATAAAGTTCAGATTTAGGCACATTGGGTTAAAATCTACATGTATGGGGTAATTATTGGGGGGGGGGGGGAGACCATTCCGTTGGTGTTCCGTTGGGGGATTTCCTCTCCCCCCAAAAAAACACCCCAAAAACAAAAACAAAAACAAAAACAAATAACCCAATCCCCTGGGGTCGCCGCCCATGCACAATTCGATGTCTTGGTAAAAAAAAATAGAAAAAAAAATCCCAGCCCCAACCCCCTCCCACCTCCATAAAAAAAACCCACACACGACATTTTGTTTACATAACATACATTGTATTCGAATCTTTAAAAACGAAATCGTTACCAAAATATTCTTTCGTGTTTTAGGTTGGCTCCTTGATGGTCTCTGGGATGACCTTGTTCTGTGTCCCGTGTTATTACTATGCAATGACCAGCGACCCCGCCCTGGTGAAATTCGCACCATACGGAGGCACCATACTGATTGTAGCCTGGGCTGCGATGGCCTTGTGAGTTTTCAAATGCAGATAGGCCGTCTTTCATGTCGAATGAAACATTCTAAAACTTTAGCTTTAGAAACTCACCAAGCGAAACACTATCGAAACACTATCGTTATTTGTAATTGTTTAGAAAGATCTTTAAGTGAGATTTATTGACCAAAGTTTTCTTGCACCAGTACAAGTCATATACAGAGCTACAAGTTCAACGTATATTCAACATCACTTGATATCCTAGTTTGAATTTTAGATTCGAGAAAATGGGAACAAGAAATACCTTTTGAGACTGTATAATTAATTATATCTATAATTGAATTTCAAATGCAGCAATATATCGTCGGGTGCCCGGCAGAAGGGCATATGAGCGTTCTGACGCAAAAATCATTTTCAAGAAAATTGCATTGGAAAGGTTTCATTGTTCCCTCGCGCGCATTTTGAATCAAATGTTTAAATTTCATTACAATGGAGGCAGTTTTCTGCATATGCCCTTTTGCTGGGAACATTTTGATCATTACGCGCTATTGCATAAGGGAATATGCACATATGCCCTTATAATATATGCATAATATGGAGGCAGTTTTCTGCATATGCCCTTTTGCTGGGAACATTTTGATCATTACGCGCTATTGCATAAGGGAATATGCACATATGCCCTTATAATATATGCATAATATGGAGGCAGTTTTCTGCATATGCCCTTTTGCTGGGAACATGTTGGTCATCACGCGCTATTGCATAAGGGAATATGCACATATGCCCTTCTGCCGGACACACGACGATATATTTTAATCACCAGATGCTTGGGAATATAAATTTTAGCCGACTACAATAATTTTGTCCGAAAACAAAAAGGACGGAAGTTACTGATAGAGGCACTAGAGTGACGAATTTGTATTCGCTTAAGATGTTTTATTTCAGTACTTCAAAGACATGTTAATATCCAGATTATCTCTTAGAGAACTCCCTCCGAGATCCGTATTAGAATGGTTGGAAAAGCTAAAATAAATTAATAAATAACTTGAAATCGTAAAAGTTGAAAGGCCTGGTGTTCGGTCTTAAGTAGCGCTTGAGGAAGATGCTGCCTTTATTGAAACGACAGACACCCAATACTTAACACACACCCACACAAGTCGGAACAAAAGGAACAAACAGCAAGATTTAGTCATTTTATTAATTTTAGTGTAACTCACGCGTATTATAGGTTATTTTTATACATCGCAGTATAATTTCAAATTACTTGTTAAAGTATGATTTAGTATACGGTTGCAGCCATACAAATAATTATTGTTTA
Organism: Patiria pectinifera; assembly: GCA_029964075.1. Taxonomy (NCBI): domain Eukaryota; kingdom Metazoa; phylum Echinodermata; class Asteroidea; order Valvatida; family Asterinidae; genus Patiria; species Patiria pectinifera. The sequence continues at coordinate 12,616,489 of CM057144.1, read as the reverse complement.
TTTATATCATCATATACAAGCTTGTAATAGCCGTAAAATACAAAAGGATGATTATGCTATATTTTCAATGTATGTGGCATGGTAGTTAGTAGAATTATATATGCATTCCTTACTAGAATTTCACAGTGACCTTGAATTTTGATACAGTAAAATTTGTAGTCAGTTGGTTAAAGTATGATTGAAAACTGTTGAAGGAAAACTGTATGCGTACATTATTAGATTTCCTGGACCTTTTCATTATTATCCGATTATTTTTGGCGCATTGAGCGAAATTGTGGAAAAAATTAAATCCGTTTGTGTTTTATCCTCCAAAATTGATGCTTTTTTCAGTTTAAAAAGGTGAACTTTTTAATTTTTATTTGCTTACGAAAATATCCCTCGTTTACGCCAGTGCAGCGGGTTTGTAAAAAAGCGTCAAGGGGGGGGGGGGAGGGAGAATAAATAGTGTATTAAAGAAATTGATTTTGTTTTAATATTTGAAGTGTTATTTAAAAAAAACAAAAACAAATATTTGGGGTGGAGTGGGGGACAAGTAAGGCACTTCAATGTGCAGACAAAAATGTTATTCATTCAGTAGCTCATGAACGTGTGTATGTTTTTCATATCATTTTGACTCTATATTATATTTTGGTAAATAACATAAATTTACGATTCAAAAGTTTTTCTGTATTTCAATTGATCGTTTATTTTCTGGCTACTGTTTCTACTTGTCATTGTCAGTACAATTTGCATTGCCAATATTGCCATCCTGATACTGATAGTTATCATTTTATATATACGCGGAATTATTATAATCCTTTAAAATGAGAAATTGTCCTGGTATATACTATCATCGTTATTGACCTTTTTATCACAGATCTCTCCAGTGATCTCCATTATGGAGATCAATGGATCTCTCTCATAGGACGCCATCTCAGTGTAGGAAAATTACAACTGCGTGCGTATTCAACGCCATCATGTGCGTGTGCACGCAATGTGCAAAATGACAAAATGTTCTAAACATGCGCGCGTGTTGCTAGCTGCAGTCTGCAGTTGCCACAGGGCAGTTGCTCGAAAGTTCTTCGAAATAAGCCGCAGCCGATTCGCGTCACGAAATTTTGACGCCCAAAATCCCGATGCACTTTGGCAAACTGTAGGAAGTGACGTCATTTGAGAGAGACTATCAAACATGTTTTGTGCAAGAGTTCGACTTAAAGAAGTGTTTGTTTCTTTGTACATGTACAACATTCATAACACAACCAAAATAAGCCATAACATCAAACATATCCCTTCAATATTTTAAATGATTAATAATTCGGCTGCTGAATAACTTCCTCATAAGGCAATGGAGGGCCTTCGGTAGAGGTCACTATCTGATACTCGGGATATTCCTTAGGAAAACAGTCCATGAAATTGGGTCCTTGCTTGGAGTCAAGCGTCTGTAAGATAATTGTGAGTAGGGAACTGGCAATGCAAGCTACTCCGATGATACAGATGACGCAAACGGATCCAAACAGGTAGGAGGCAAGGAGGGGTCCAAGGAGAAAGGAAGCCGCCCAGCCTACGTTGAGCACGGAAAAGACTAGACCGTAGGCTTGGGGATAGCGGCTGTTGGCGATGGTAGAACACATCAGGAGGAGCGTGAAACGCGCAGCAGTGGCGCCGAAGAAATGAGCGCACAGGCCGGCACCGGCTAGAACGATGCTCGGTGAGAAGCTGACAAGAAGCAAAGGTACTCCCGCCGTACAGAGAGATGTCAAGCAGAAGATCCAGGATCGGTGCTGAAGAGTGGGTAGGATCTGAGCGCTGGCGAGGCTGGTTGTGATCGTTGCCACCCCGCAGAGCCCAAGAATGACACCTGTGGATTCCGGACCCGCCCCGAAGGCAGATTTCATCCACACGGCAAAAGATGGTTCCAAGGAAGACTGGCCAAGATTTGAAACCACGAAGCAGGTTGCAACGACCATGAGCTGGACGTCGCAGATCACCCTCCACTGAACAGCTGAAGACGGGTTTTGCTGGCATTCGCTCCCTTCCTTCGATTCGTCTTTTGAATGGAAATTGTCAGTTCTGAATGTTACCAATACGCCGATGATGAGAAGTAAAGAGATGGGTAGAAACAGGAGGAATACTCGATACTTCAAATATCCGTACAGTTCTCCAATGAAGAGTCCCGCAAAGAAATTAAATGCCATTTTGAACATGGCTATCGCCATCACGTTGGCGCACTCTGGCGATGCCTCTGCATATACATCTCTAATACGAGCCATTGCTATGGTCTGTGTAAAGGCACTCACTACACCTTGAAGAACACGATTGATTGAAACAATCACAATCGATGTGCCTAGAAGTCCAAACAGAAGACATTTCAATATTCCAACCAGAAGCCCAGCCAAAATGACCACATCAAACCCAAACCGGTCGGCTGCCATACCAGCAATGGGCGATAACCCGATCTCTACAAGTCCAGTAGAAAGGAAAATGGCATCAATTGCGAAACTGGCCCTTGTTTCTTCGTCTCCACCGGTGTGTGATCGGTTTGTGGTGAGGGGGACGTCGGAAGTTGCCCAAGCCCACTCGGAAACAATCGGCACGACGGCTCCGTGCAAGCAGCTGTCCAGATACAGGGCCCCAATGCTCGAGACAATCCTCAGCCACTTCGTCCTCCTCGAAATTTCGGCCATAGTTTGGAACTAAAGATCAAAACTGTTCTGACGATCTCCAGACGACTTGTTCGGCTGATTTGAAGAGAAGCTAAGGCAAGAACATAAAGCCTGTCACAGCGAATGGTGTAAATGTCACGATCGGTTAGCTACATCGGCGACAAACCTCCTTGTCAATTTTCCTTTACCCAAACAATAAAAAAAGATGCCTGCAAACGAAGCATTATTGAGGGCGTAACCTCTCCCCGTATTTTCCCTGTTTTGACCTGATGTTTTACACACAACTTGCAGTGAAATTCCTACAGCAGCTCTATATCTTTTGCGCTGGCCGAATAAGCTCAAAGTCATTTTTAGTTTTACTCAGTTCTGCCATAGTGACCGTGGCATTTTAGTTCCATTGCCCATTGTGTTAAGTTCTTTAGACTGGACAGGCCATTCCATTCTACACGCCAGTGAACCAGAAGCACACGCTTGCACCACGGATCCCACACAGAAAAATGAACGACGCTGTTTAATCACTTCACTGCGCGCGCGCGGTGGATATTAAATTTCCAATGCACAAAAAATGTGGTTTCTGACACGTCCGCAAAAGGCGAATAGCTGCAAATGGTTGGATGACGTCGAGATTTACCCAGGTGTGATTGGACACTCCACATATTTGCCCCGCCTACGCTTGTCTGTATTCGCATATGAGATCATGCGCTGGAAATCTAGCGAAAAAACCCCGCAACGTGTAAGTATGTATTATTAGTACTGTCTCGCCAGTACTGCTCGCAAACTATATGCAAGTTTCCACGCCACGATCGACCAATAAGTAAACGACTTTTAAGGTCAGCTTAGGCTATTAGCATAATTAGCACCACCCCCAAACCTCACATGGACGATTGGACCAAGGCGTTCGTCTGGATCCAAATGATTTACATACAATAGTGGCTGCATGAGGTCGCTGTTTGCGCTGTATTTTTGATGCCCCACATAGCGAGGATATGCCGCCGATTGTTTACCGAGTGCGGACGAATAATGACGTATGCCTTGACCAAGGCTACCCGCCTACCTCGTGCATGCACGATAATTGAACACAAAGCTATCAAAAAAATGACTCTTGTCTAACCATAACGCAAAATCACCAGTCTCTCCACGAAGGCAACTTTCAAGCATTTCTACATTAAGTTGTAAATACTAAACAGCAATGCCTCTTTCTTTATTGATATTTGCCAGGGACACTTTCGAATTCAGCTAAAATCGAAGCTCATCACGTCGGAAATTGCACATTATTTGGTAGCGCGGCATATTCCCATTTTGCAATAGGCTGGTTGCGCGCAACCATTACCGTTGTGATTTTGAATTCACGAGGCGGGATTCAGACCTATGCATGAACGAATGATCGAACGTGAACGAATGCGTGAACGAATGATCGCACTGCACGTTGTGAATAATAGCACCAATTACACGATAAAAATCCATTCCTAGCCAATTGCGGTATCGAATCAGGATACAGGAAGAAAGTTTCCTATCAAGGGCTTACTATTTGAAACGAGGTTGGAAATAAAGTGAGCACCGGCCGGGGGGACGAGGTTGCTACTACTTGTCCCATATTTGAAGTCCAAATGACAATGGGACAGGGAACCAGACCAGTCCCGCCCAACAATGCTTTGACCAATCACAGCCTAGATTAATGTCCGACATGCGTGCACAGAAGTCCGATATGCGGGCACGCGCGTATGATGCGCACGGCTGGAATATGCAGTGTGGCATTGAAGGGCCGGTGTAGCATGAATTTAGGTCTTATGAAATACGGGCTCGTTGGTGGTATTGCGCATGCTCATGCATAGATAATTAGGAGTGGGACCGGTCACGTGAGAGGGTTTAACCAATAAAAGGGAAAAAGAGTCTGATTTTCATAATGGCGCGCGCGCCCTTTGTTGCCCTACGCGCACAGTGGGCAGGGCTTACTGATTCGGTTTATTTACATAAGGCAGCATCCTATAGTGGATCATCGTATCATTCACTGCCCCTCGTCAACACTCAGCCGAGCGTTTTTGTAAGCGAAGACGGTCCAACGGACGGGGCTGAGCGCGGCAGCGGATCATTCATGTCACTCTCAAAGTGCGTTAAAAGTGTTTGCTCGGAAGCCCTCCGCCAGCATGGTTTACGCAAGAGAGTTGACTCTTTGGTAATCGATGTACCGTACACTTCCTTGATTGCTGGAGCATTTAGCCCACAGACAAATTCAAGTGTCTGGGTAATGGCCGAGAAAGGTTGCCGTTTGCTCAGTAACCTTTTATCAAAATCCTTGTTTAATTCTCCGGGATGTGATCCTGGTGTGCTGCGTCGATCCGCAGTGGATCACTTTCCAACTTTTAGATTCTCTAACTATAGGGCTAAGGTAATAAGATAATTGGATTTACGGTATCACCATATATGGGACAAATCTCTTTTGTGAGTTTGTAAGGTTTAGAAAAGAACCGGGGAAGACCTCAACGTTTCGGACAGTATGCTCTGCCCGTCGTCAGGAGACTGAAGGGATTCCAACTATGAAGGGAGGACATGTAGTGTGACTGGAAACAGTGAAGCGCGTGCAGAACGATGCAACAGTGGAGTCCTGAGCAGGGGATGAAAGTAGATGTGCGCCAACGTAAATTCTCAACACTAGATTGAAACAATGTGGTTACCAACCAACTGAACTTGTCGGGCGCCTGTCTATACACTTGAAACAATGTTTTGTCTGTAGACCCAGTTTCCTTGTTTTTCCCTGTCCAAAATTGAACTATTTTTACGAGCTTATACAGATCTGTGGATAACATCATCAAAATGTGCATCACAAACAAAGCCAAAGTACCGTCCAAATTAGAGAAATAAGGCTTCATCTTAGCAACGTTGATTGGTAAAATTTGAAATTAACCTCATCCACGTCTCCACGTAAACACGGTTCCCTATTACAATGTAATCGTATTTCTCGATTGAGTATTCCGTGCACGATCTTATTCACCCGGGAATTGACAAACATACTCGTGACACTATCAACATTGCTGACGTAACCTTTCAGAACAAACTGTGGCAGGTGGATAGAAGATCGCCAATGTCTTTCTGGAATACGTCATTAGGGTCGAGAGAAAAGAGCACATGGATGGCAATTATCGTCTTCTATTTCGCCTCATGATCGAATCTCTTCCTCATCCGCGGACAAGGAGGATTTCTAATCACACAGAGAAAGTGTTACTCGGCAACGCATCTTAGATGGGGCCGCGTCAAGCACGTAGCGGGAGAGAGAGTTCAATTTCCAAGCCATCGTACCCCGGTCCGACGGAAACTGCACGTTCTGTGTGCTCTTCTCTCTTGTGAGATATTTATCAGCGCCCAAACACTCAATAATGCCCAATCATTCTTGACAGCTCCATCTGATTATATTTGGTTCCTTTTTCCCCATTCCCCCCTCTCAATTGTTCGGAGAAGACGGATTGGCATGGATATAGTGACGGCTGTTTTCTGAAGAAGAGCTTTATAAACAAACACATTTCAAAGATGAACGAAAGTGTACAAACCAATCTAAAAAATTAAACGTTGAATACAAAATGTGATTCTGCAAATTGTTGATACCACGTGAACAAAATTAATGATTAATTTCCCATACCTAAAGTAAAAAACATGCACAACTCATCATTTTCATGTTTTCAATCAAATTTGATGGACTTTATGTTGTTGACAATTTTTATAGTTACTTTTGCATAACATTGTTCAAGTTGCTGTTTTGAATTATTTAAATCATACATCAACCATTATTTAAAAAGAAAGAAAGAAACGAACGTTTAGGTGAATAGTTTTTGTTAGCAGCGCATATAAGGCCAAGTAAAAGAAATGGATTCTCGTCCGGTCCCTTTTGTTTTGTTTCAAGATGGCGGATTTTCCTAGTCTGGCTCCCTGACCTGACAATTCCCGGCGCTCTGACGTCTAAATTGCAGGTCAGGTAACATTCATCAGAAAGTCAGAATCTTTTGGTCTGGGAGCCAGACTAGGATTTTCCAAGATGGAATCTTCCATTTTCTTGACTCTTTAAAGTTAGCGGATAATGAGCTGTAACAGATTCCAAACTTGCGTACATTGCTACAATTTTGCTGGAAGAACAAAAAATAAATAGATAAGTAAATAAATTGGAAATGATTGATTAAAAATCAATGATTGATAAAAAAGAGGAAAAATAGGAAGCGGACGGGTACTTGGCCAAACCAATGTAAATATTTAACTTGCCGAAAGAAAGCTTCCTAACTAGATTCGGCACGAAACAGCCGTACACTGACTAAAGTTCAAGTTCGCCTCTTGGATGTCGCCTCATAATAACCGTACGCTTACAAAAACGCGCACATTGGACATTTAGCGTCAGGCATGCGAATCGCCGAGCTGCTTCGGCAAAATCTCCATCATGTCGCATCACACGGAGATGGCTGGAATTGTTGGAAATTCTACCGGTGGGTTTGAAGATGGCGGGCTCGAGGGACCGGGAGACAATCAAGACGACGTTACCAACTCTGTGGTCAAATATGTCTTGCTAGCTTTCTCCGCGTTCGTGGCTGTGTTCGGCAACGGTGCGACTATAGTGGCGTTTCTCTACGACCGTGGACTGCGGGAGAAGCCCAGCAACATGCTGATCCTCGCTCTATCCTGCTCGGACCTGTGCGTGGGTCTCATCATTACATCGGGCACGCTGGGGACTTTCCTCAGCTCAAACTGGCATCTGGGCGAGATAGGCTGTCGTATTTTCGTCAGCATTGGCAATCTGATTGTGCCGTTGGGGCCGCTCTTGGTTGCCGCTATCTGCCTAGACCGTTACCTACTTGTTTCCCGGGATTACCCGCGGTACTTGGCCATCCAGACACGCCGCTCAGTCAACCTAACGATCGCCCTGTGCTGGATGCTGACTGCAGTCCTATGCGTGACGGAGAACATACTCTGGAACCTTAGTCCAGCAAACGCAGACATCGACTACACCATTTATTGCCTGTCTCCCAACACCAACAACCTACAGTACAACCAGTTCAGTAACATCGTCTACGTCCTGATACCATTCACCTTCGTGACGGGGTGCAGCGTGCGATTCCTGGTGCTTCTGAGGAAGAAACTAAGGGGTCACCGACGGGTTGGCCCACGGACCATCAGTGCTCGGGTACGGTGGACCTTGGCCACGCGGCAACACCCTTCCACCGAGTTTCTCTCCCAGATGTCTGTCGGTAAGATCAACGAGCCCTCCACTTTAATCGCTCGCAGGGACGACACGAGCTCGGAAACTCGACTGAGTCCTCCTTTCCACGCCTTCGACTCGCCAGACGTGGACACCCGGTCCCAGCTACTCAGAAGCCGGTACATCCGGCCTACTATCACCGTCATCTGCCTGGTAGCGGCACTAGCCATATGCTATCTCCCTTATTGCATCTACTTCTTATTTATCGTGTCTTTCTGTCCAACCTGCAGCAGCCCAAACCTCTTTGCCACATTCCACCTGCTGCGGCTCTTCAACTCCTGTCTGGACCCGATACTGTATGCCGCCACGCAGCGTCGCATCAGGGCATTCTATGGGAAACATCTGAGGCGAATTGGGAGACTGACCCGCTCCGCCATCAGACAGCGATTTCAAACATGAACGTGCACTCAATGGTTACCCTTCCGGACGTAATAGCAAATAAAGATTGAGCTAACTCTGTCGGTACTCAATCCACACTCAGTATATTACTGACTTAACGATTATTAACACATTCAGCACTCAGATTCTTTTATTTTATTTCTACAATGGCAATATATAGTATTTATTTTTTTAAGCAGAGTATAAAAAACCCCATGCAGATTGTGTCTATCATTATTATGTATTAAGGTATATTCACGGTAACAATTTCAGATGATAATCAATAGGTGAGCGTATACGGAACAAAAGAATACAAACAAAGGCAGATATAATAGTCGAACTATTTGTTTTCTTTGCATTTAACAAGGATTCTTTGATAGAGGGTTGTCAACTTTATCGGCATCGAAAGGCAGTTGTTCAATTAAATTTTAAAAATGGCAAAAAATCTTTGAACACTGGTACAAATTTCTCCGGACAGTCTGAGCATACGACTGGAAATGTTCAGTAAACACCTTGGTTCTCAAAAACATAACTATTCTAGAAGAAAACTTCACAGTGTGTACAGAGTATGCACGTTGTTCCCTTCACCAGGCAAAAACTCAAATCTCATTTAAAACAATGGATGGTCTCAATTCACGCCCTTTAAGGGAAAGATACAACATTTTCAAAAATACAAAAATCGAAACGATCAAATTATCACGAAATACCTTACTGGATTGTTAGGGAATGACAGTCTGAAGCATCCTGTAAAATCGTGGCTCCTGATGTGTTGACATTTGCAAGAAAAATTGTATTTTTCTAACGTCGGCCGACCAGCGTTGGAGAAAACTTGCTTTTTTTCAAAAACTGCTCCTAAATTTTCCTAATTAGTTATTTACTTGCAATTGATTACACACCTGTGTAGGGGTACACGCCTTCTAGATTAATTCTCTGACATTACAATTCCCCAAAGTCTATAAATTGCTCCGATTCATCTTAAGTGGGGTCAGGGAAATTGACTACAAGAACATGATTGGTTTTCTTGATTTTTCCAGCATCTTCAAGCCCAAAACGTGAAACAGGTCATTTTAACAATATTTGCTATAACATGCTGATCCTCCAAATTCATTTATTTCTGAAAATTGCAGCAAAAGCAAATGTGTACAATTCCCTTTAAATAAGGTATCATAATCTAACTAAAAGTGAAAAAAAAACCCAATACAATTGAGAAGAAGACTAGTGTACTCCACAAGAAAACTACAAGTACTTGTGGTACATATTGAGTACAATAAAACTGACTTAAATGTCGACATTATAAAAAAATATCGCTGTCAAGAAGACGCCGATAAGGCCTACCAAACTTCACATTTCTCAGCTGGGTTCATGGGAGTGTCCGCCGCACACCGGAACGCCTCGCTGAAACCTGGCAGGTTGGACACCATCCCGATGACCCTAAATCGAGAGAAAAATATACCATCAAAGCCTCGGTCACGAGACGGCCGTTTCAGATCGTGTTCCCTAAATCTATTTTATTTATCGTAAGCTATTACATGGGAGGGTGCAAGTCTTTTATTTGTTTTAATGATTTACCATAGTAATATTACTTGTACAGGAAAATAGACACTGACAGTTTTTTTTTTAAATTCGCCAAAGCAAACCTCAGAACACATCGTTCAAATGGTGGCTCATCATATTCTAGCATTTTGGATACGCACAATTTGCTTCTCGTGAACTAGCACCAGAGCGAGTGTGACCGCTTATTAATGTCACAAAATGATCTTGTGAACAGGCATGCAACTTTTCTTCGGAACAGCTGATTTTAACTCCCCTGTCTGCCATTAAAAATTGAGAAACACTGTACAAAGTGTCTTCTGAAGCCTTGGCATTGCCTTTTTTGTCACTTTTAAGCCAACCTCGTTCCCCATGGGTACGATCTTGCTGCGCCATGTTGTTTCCCATCATGCCTTGCGTGATCTTGAAGGAACACGCACGCGCCCATTGAGTCGAGGCTTCCTTTAAGTTGCATGCCTGTGTGAACTGTGAAGGAAATAAATGCTTCTCAAAGCGTTTACAATATTGGAAGTGATGATGGCCTCGTGGCAGTGATAACAAACAACTATTAAATGAGAGCTCAAAGCCTACAATTCGTCACCAGCTGATTGCGGTGTGAAGTCGCTACACCAGGCCTGCCCTAAGCTCCCGAAATAGTAAATTTTACTATTTCGGGAGTCCTTATAGCCAAATGTTCGTTATAGCGGTGTTCGTTGTATATGAAACGTTGACAAAATGCCATGTACTCAACCGACAAAGATGGGCGCCGAGTACCAGCGATCATCCTTACCTGTATCTCTCAGGGGCATGGGTGTCGGTTTGCAAGAAATTCAGTGCTGATTGCGGTGTGTAGTCGCTACACCAGGCCTGCCCCAAGCCGAGGAAGAACTCTTGGTTAGCCGTGAGATTCAGAGGCAACTCAAAGCCGTCCTCGTTGTCTCTGCGCCATTTCTGATAGGCCAGGAAAGCGATCTTAATTCCGCCGTTGTCTGCGATGTTCTCATCAAGCGTCTTCGTGCCGTCCACCTGATCGTGTCATTAAGATAATTTTTCTTTTTAAATCATAGACCGTGGAAACATTCCAGCACAATGTGCGACTCAATCAAGTCTACGGATTGCTGAATTTTTTTATTGCAAGTTCCGGTAGCCATCGCAACTTAATGTTATGGTCAATGGTGGAATAGAAATTAAAACAATTTTTTATATTTGAGAAAACGCTGGAAATACAGTAGAAAGATTTGAACAATATTATTTCAAATACTTTAAGCTTGATCAATCAATCAAACAATCAATCTTCACACACATTTATTTCCTCTTTCAACTAAAGAATCATTGTCAGTTGAGATATAAAAGATTTCCCTTTCAAGCTTAAAGTATCATAACAGACAAGTACACTCAACCAAAAAAGAAAGTCCCCCCTTCGAATACTTTTTTTTTAACTCAAAAAAACTACTGAGCACCTCTCGCTCAAATAACGACTGATCAGTACAGAAATTTCTTAGCAATCCAGCCATACTCTTTATTTGGCCCAAAGCAGTGATAATGTGTACGAATTGATGCAAATTATGACAAATGATACCGAAAACAGTTGCACTTTTGTATTTACAAGTTGTGGTTCACCCTCACCTTGCACGTATACAAAAGTGCAACTTTTTTCGGTATATACCATATGTCATAAATTGCATGTACACATTATCACTGTTTTGGGCCAAACAAAGAGTATGGCTGGATTGCTACGGAATTTCTGTACTGATCAATCGTAATTTGAGCAAGATGTGCCCAGTAGTTTTTGAGTTAGATAAAAACAAGTATGAATGGGGGACTTTCGTTCTTATTGATGGAGTGTAAATCGAATCAGAACTTTAAGACGAATGTTTTCTGTGTATTAAAATAGTTTATTGGGTTGGACATCCGAAGTATGCATGCTTACATTCTGACCACCTATGAGGTATTGTGAGTATTGCCGGACTAGGCAGTCGGTCTTCCAATTGCCCCAGAGCCAGCTCCTCAGACGCCCATGTTTGTCGTACAGTCGTCCCTGGGTGTCGAAGCCATGGGTTAACTCGTGCGCCATGATGGTGCCTATCGCTCCAAATACCATGGATCTGTAAAGGGGCAAGATACACAGCCGCGTTATACAGCGAAACCAAACATTTGGGAGACGTTTGAAGATACACCATGTAAGGTAGAAGACAGGTGGTTTTGAGAAGAATTTGATTAACAAGCCAAGTTAGAAAATGAATATTGGGTTTTTAAAAATTATTTACTGACAGTCAAACCAAGGAGGAATTCTAAAGAATCAGAACTCTCCTGAATGATCAAAACCTAACAAAATAACTTCTACAAGGGAAGGTGCAAGTCTTTTATTTGTTTTAATGATTTACCATAGTAATATTACTTGTACAGGAAAATAGACACTGACAGTTTTTTTTTTAAATTCGCCAAACCAAACCTCAGAACACATCGTTCAAAGGGTGGCTCATCATATTCTAGCATTTTGGATACGCACAATTTGCTTCTCGTGAACTAGCACCAGAGCGAGTGTGACCGCTTATTAATGTCACCAAATGATCTTGTGAACAGGCATGCAACTTTTCTTCGGAACAGCTGATTTTAACTCCCCTGTCTGCCATTAAAAATTGAGAAACACTGTACAAAGTGTCTTCTGAAGCCTTGGCATTGCCTTTTTTGTCACTTTTAAGCCAACCTCGTTCCCCATGGGTACGATACACCATGTAAGGTAGAAGACAAGTTAGAAAATGAATATTGGGTTTTTTAAAAATTATTTACTGACAGTCAAACCAAGGAGGAATTCTAAAATTACTTCTACCCCTAACGAAATTACCCCATGGGGCGGGGTTGGGGTGGAATGATCCAATGCCCCGGTCAATGTGTGTGGGGGTTTATCCTCCATCTTGTGGGATTGTCGTCCTTGCATGCTCAGTGAAGGCTAAAGTGTCTTTACGTGGTTGAGTGAAATGCAATTTGAAACCGAGAGTATCGAGAGACTTACGTCGGCAGGTCAGTGCTGAAGAACGGCGGTTGCAGAATGCCCGAAGGAAACGCCAACTCGTTGCGAGAACGATCGTACGTTGCTTCCACTTTGCCCGGACTGAGGTCCCACCTTGGCGGAAAAAATCCCCCAAACAGTAGAACATCATTATAACGAACATGATTGGGTTCATAAACAAATTCGTTATTATGGTTGTTTCGTTATAGTGATTGTGCATTACAATATAATTATTTGGCTATAACGAACATCCCCTTTAGAGCCAAAGGGGATGTTCGTAATAGCCAAATGTTCGTTATAGCTGTGTTCGTTGTAAATGAAAAGTTGACAAAATGTTCTCAACCATGTTCTCAACCAACAAAGAAACAGCCTTTTTTCACCATTGGCCTGTATTCCAGCATGTTTAATATCGTGGCTACATCACTTTTTAATTCAGATGACCTCACTATTTTTCTCGTGAATATAAAAATCGCCATGAAAACTGAATTTTCGCATATACGTCGTGTACACAGAGCAGAATTGCCATTCGTTCATATGAATAATTAATAAGCCATCATTCCAAAACCCTATAGTCATGAAATTTCTTGGGTATATTTAGGAAGAGTTGCTCTATGCATGTGCCGAGTTTCAAAATTTTTCGTCACTCGATGGCCGAGATCTTAGGCCCCCCCCCCGGCTGAGAGATGGTCAAAATAATCCGGCCCCTTAAGGGTTAAAGACAAGTTCTTAGAAAAAATAGATAAATGGCACAAAAACTCGCAATAGCACGAGCATTTGATGACACACTTCAGAGTTCTGTTTCAATGTTACTGAGCATTCGTTGGTATTCAGTACCAAAGCCTGGGCAAATAAAGTTGTCAAAAACGATGCAATAATTACTTGGTCTTGTCCACTGGAGCGTCGACAATCTTTAAGGAATTCTTGTACAAATAGGTCTTGTAGTTGACATGATTCTGGAGCGCACTGTCACTGACAACGTCAAACTGTAAAACAATCAACATAATAACACCTTACAAACGGCTGTATCTCCATCGAACATCATGACAATATTTTTTTTGTTCTGGGCTTATCCCTCCACTTGTTGATAAAGGCATGGGTTAGTAGGATCCCTTTCCCCTTTGGGCCAAATTGCTGATCACAAAATAAAACGGCCACACAAAATCAGTAAATGTATTGTGCAAAGGGTGATTTTACAAGAACAAGAGCACAAACAAACTAGGCCTGTGGTATAACTTTGAATGATGTTTGACAAAGATTAATGGCAAAAGTGCCGGACAGAAAAATCGTGCACAAAGTTTATGGGATTTTGGGTGTGGAACAAGAAGAAGAAAGACAAAAATCAGAACAAAAACAAAGGCTTTTCCGCAACTGCGAGGAAAAGCCAAAAATCAAATTAACATTAAAATCTTAAATTCACAGCTATAAATTGTCATCTGGAGCGCATAAGGCACACAGTAAGCATACAATACAAAAAAATAAACTACCGTACCCTATGCACCGACTGCCCAGTGGCGCTCCTAATATGTTCCTTTTTTCGACATGTGATGACTTAAAGGACCCACGAGATGAATTTTTCTTTCGAACACATTTGTGCAACTTTCTATTTCTCTAAAATGTATGAAAACTATTTGCCATTCCTTTTTTTGTTAATTTTATTGAAAAGTGCAAGTCTTTAAACATTAAAAATTGTCCTTACTTTTCCGGACAACTGAGGGCGCTGTTGCTGTTATGTCTTTTTCAGGAAGACGCTGCCAAGTACTGACACAACGAATCACCAAAGAAAATAAAATTCCCAACAGCAAAATCCAAACTTCTGGCAATTTTTGGTGCTAAATTTAATATGGCTGTAACATTAATGTTTCTGCCTGAAATGACATCACACTTTTGCTCATGAATATGGAAATTATCATTAGCATAAAAACCAAAAAGGCCTCGAAAATTGCAAAACGAGAAGCGACAAATAAGCTGAATGAGACACAATTGCATTTTCAATGATTGTATTAAACAATTTTACATCGCATGGGCCCTTTAATAAAAGAATGGGACAAGTCTCCCTTACTTACCCCTTCATACAGTGCATCCAAGAGAGCTGGATCCAGGATAAAGTCTGGGAAACCAATCTTGGTCGTCATGGCCTGGACCTTTTCTTTTGACAGGGACTTAGCCTTGCTATCCATCCAACTGACTCGTGGGAGATTCTCCACGAAAGTGTCTTTGATGTACTGCAGAATTTCCTCTGTCTGTGTTCGTGTACAACAAGCAGAGAAACCGAGAGTTAATAATTCATATTCTTCTTCTTTAGGCGCACACAACGGATGTTTTGAATCTCGTAGATTATAGCTAGTGCGCCACTTAAGTTACCAATAAGAGGCTAGTTACGAAGGGAATATTGACAAACAAAAAAAATCCTCAACATCACAACTGTACTCTTTTTGCTAGGTTAAATTTTTGCTTGTCACGTGCCACTGAAATTTATTTGTGAATGTTGATGAGATGCTTGTACTGATGAGTCCATTTGAACTTGTCCCAAATATCTTTGTGCATTTTACGTCTTACACGTAAACAATGCATAACAGGTGGATGACGTCAATAAGGCCTATATCTTTGCAGGATGAAAATCCTGGTGAGATGGCGCTTCTGGGTTCCAATAATTCATTATTCATGTTTTCATTTTTCATTGATTTCCCACAGTGTCACATATTTGAGTTATAGTAATCAATACAAAAAGGAACTTTATAAACAAAATGGTGAAACTGTACAGACGAAGCAAAGCTTGTAATCGAAGGCCCCTTATACAAATTTAAAGTTGCTTTTAATACACAAAACACAAAAAACACTAATAGACAAGGACACTACACGAACTTTACATGTTCAAAGGTCCAAGGAGGTAAACGCCACCAACCTTACGCTTTGCCTCTTCGGAGGATTTCTGCTCCACGAACAGGGCTCCTGTCACCATGTCGAAGTTGCGGTCTGTTTCTTGAATGCACTGTTCAAGCAGCGTCGGCCGCTCGGTGGCGCCCGTCAAGACCCTCACGAATTCTAACTCGGCGTCCCGGAAAGGCTTCGTTAAGTACTTGAGGAACTTCCGAGTCATGGACAGCAAGCTGTAATCCTCCAGGACCCTACACAATTACAGACAGCATCCAGGAGATTTCTCAGGAGTACATTTCAATAGACCTAAGACATAATGACGTCACGTTTTGTTTAGATGAGAACTTTCCTATGGTAGCCAGGTGTGAATGCCGGTGTAGCATGAATTTATGTTTTATGAAATACGGACTCATTGGTGATATTGCGCATGCTCATGTATAGATAATTAGGAGAGGGACCGGTCACGTGAGAGGTTTTAACCAATAAAAGGGAAAAAGAGTCCGATTTTCATTGAGTCAGATTTTCATATGACACCAGTCAATCGTCTCCACCTGGCTCCCATTGGGGAAAGCGCACATGTAAACAAAGCGTGACGTCATCATGTCTTAGGTCTGAGCGCCCCCTATCGTTTTTCACCGCAGCCCCCTTCTAAAACCCATCTTACTTTGTGCTCTTTTAGCTCTTCGAATTGACACCCAAGATCTACCAAAAAAACCCAAAAAACCTCGCCATATGTAATCCACGAACAAATACACCCGGGGCGACGTTTAGGCCAGTGTAGCATGAATTTAGGGACGATGAAATACGGACTCATTGGTAGTATATATTGTGCATGCTTTAGTGAAGATAATTTGGAGAGTGACTAGTTACATGACTTTAACTAATAATAGGGTAAAGGAGTCCTGTAATAGGGTAAAGGAGTCCGGTTTTTCACAGAGTCCGATTTCATATGACATATGATTTTCATATGACACCGGTTCAAGCGAATGAGAGTTGTGAAGAAAATTTGACAACTTACACTAAACGTTTTGTTTTTCACAAGGGCGATGGGCTGCATGACCACTTTTAGGGGTGACCATCGTTGGACGGAATTGTCCCCAAAAGTCGTTGAATTGTCCCGAAATAAATGACATATAATTAAATAAGCTTTGATAGGTGTCTCAAACACCTTGGAGCGTTCTATGGGAGTCCACTAGTCTAGTCTGCAACAATGCGTACCTTGCTGGAGTGTCTCTGATGAGGTTGTTCAGCTTCCTGAAGTAGGCCGGGGTATAGACGACTGCTTCTCGATCGCCGCCTAAATCTCTGCCGAAAACCTCCGTTATGTACCCGAGCAGGTCGAAATCCGGCATCATGTCCGCTAACTGCTGGAAGGTCATCTTGTTGTAGATTGACTCGCTATCTTGGAGTTTGGCGGACGGGACGTAAATCTACAATTTGGGATGGTTTAAAACACTTAGTTTGAAGTACGAGTCTGATTTAGTTGTATAGGCACTTAACAGACAGGGAAGTGTTATAGGTGAAAACTGAAGTGATGTCATGATGACGTCATTACAAGTCATGTGGCGTCACATTAAAGGGACCTTTACGTCGGGTTTGGTTGTAACTTTAACATGTACCTGTTCCGGGATGTGTTGAAAATTCAAGTCACATCATCATGACTTCATTATCTACCACAGAGTCATTTCAAACAGCCTAAACAGCTGGTGTTTGTCCACAAACACATTCTGTTTAATCTTTGTATTGTAGATTACTTGCACAGTAAAACGTTGTGTTTAACTTTTGAACACATTATAACCGAGTTTATTTGGGCAACAAAATAAACATTGTGATACGTTTAAGACCGGGAGGGACACAGCAAAGGCCTAAGCTTCATTTCGAGTTGGATTCATTGTGAATTTATCCGAGAACCCCGAAAAAAAAAAATCAGCCGGTTGAAGTTTGCAATTTAATCTGTATTGCCAGCAGGTGCAAAACTTTGACGTTGCGAATCTTTGGTGGATGTTTAACGGGAAGGAATGTTTAGCTATGGTCAAAGTGGTCTGTGGGCAATTGTGTGGTCACAGTTTCACCTCTCTCAAACTGATCGGACGGCGCTCATAGTAAATTCAACCATACTTGTCACGCCCCAGGCAGAGGGCGTAACGTGCACTGGTCTGTTGCCTTGAGAATTTCATTTCCTTGGGGAAGAAAATCGAAGCATTTTGTTCCTCCTCACCTTGCTCATTTCCCTCTCGAACTCAACAATGCCGTCCATTCTCGATCTTGCTTCGGCCTCTAACTGATCTGCCTCCATGCCTGCGCTCGATTCAAGAAGCAACGTCAGAATAGTTACGCCTTGTTCAGTGAAGGCGTCTAGCCGAGTAGTCTGTGAGAAAAGTTAGGAAATCAAAGTATGAGAATCATTATGTGGAAAGTGAAAAACAAATGCGAAGGGCATATGCATTTTCTTGGTTACATGACTTGTGTACCAAATTTAATTGGTGCCCATTGGCCTTTTTTTTCAGTGTCCAATGAAAGCTGTGTGGGTACCAGCGAAGATGTCGACTGTATATTTTTGAAAATTGCATCTACGCTTGGTACCGCTAGTGCACTGTATTGCGACTCGCTCATTTAAAACAAAGTGGACATCTAAAATAAATCCGAAGGCTACTGACGATATCAAATTGGCACTGTAACCGAGGGCTTGTGTGCTGTCTTTTCTTGAGATGAGAGGATAAAAAGAAGGTCCTGAATGTCCTAAAATGGCGTAGTCCCGAGTAACTCGGTTTCAATTCCAATTTGAAATTCGTCTCTTTACGTTCGGCTATTAAACTTACATCGCCTTCATAGAAGCTAGGGTGGTACAAATTAAGGCCAAACTGCTGGAACTAGAAAGACAGATAAAAAAGAGAAAATGCCAAGATTTATTAACCCCAACCAAGCTCGATTCAACACGATTCGGCATCCTTGAGGAGTAGGGACAATATAAGAAAAGAACTCGAAGTACATTATACATGTTTATAAAAGTTTGAAATCGCCTGCCGTAAAACAGTGCAGTCAGTATTCAGATAAATGAGCCTTTTCGGGATATGATGGACCCAATAGAGGGCGCTATCCACTCCAAATAGTGCCCTCCTATCGTGTCTACCATATCTCGCAAAAGCCGATTGGTTGTTTGACTGGACGTTATTATTTGTTTCTGCAACTAAGTACAATGTATAGTCAATTACCATAATTCACATAGGTCAGTTTGGAAAATTCACTACTGGAGGACGATAAAAATGTAAATTTTCTGACTTGAACCTGCAACTTGCAGCTAGAAGCAAGTTCGGGCAAGTATCACTAGTCGACTAGTGGTTGATTTCCGCGCACTAATAGCAACGTGCGAACGTTTCTAGTCAAACGCTGGTCAAAATGTCATCGCAAAACTTATGTCTGGATCCTGGCTCCCTGCTGTACGGTATGAATGCGCGCGGCTATTGGTAACCAGCGATGCGACCAAGCCCATAGGCTGGTTCCAAATAGTCGACTAGCGTAGTCAACCATCGTCGACTAGACAGAGTTTGGGCCAACTAAGATAGTCCAACTATGGTTAACCATTGGTCAACAATAGTTCTTCGCGAACTTGGCCTAGCATTGTGACTATACCGGCCTAGCATGCAGGCCAAGTGACCACGCGACATGTATGTTGCATGGCTTTACTACTAGCCTAGTTAAAAAAAAGGGCTGACTGAACTCACGTGGAATACATTCACACTAGAGTTTTTGTCGTCAGGTCCGACGTTCATTGCAAACAGCAGCTGTACACCAAGCTGGTAGAGCTTTGCCAGGTAACTGACAGGTGGAGTAGGCACGGAGGAGTTGTCCAGCAAGCCCACGGAGTGTACGAGCTGAGATGGATAAACATATAGGGACATAAACAATGAGAATTTGAACATTAATTAAAACATAATTAGAAAATTGAGGCTTTTGTTTTGAAGTTACCAATTAAGTGTTGGGTACCAGTTTTGAACTAGACGCATGCAGGCGTTGTGAGTGCATTCGACTGAGTGTATTTAAAAAAGAAAAATACCAAGGAACCAAGCCCTGAACCAGATGAGTGCATGCCTTATATTGCTAAGAACCCTTGATGAAATCACCCTGTTTGCAATCGAGTGGAGTGTTTTTTTCCAAGTCGTAACGGGGTTAATAAATGTTGGTCGTGATCATAAACGGATTGAAATAACAGCCAAATGTCATGGGATTACTTCCGACTCTGTTTTTTTTCTTCTGAAAGTGAAAATAAGTTAAATCAAACCATGGAGGTAGAATCCATGCAGGTATAATTATCTCAAACCTTACATTTAACGTGCGTCTTGAACACCTCCGACAGTTAAGTTGAAATCTCCCCTACCCCCTGACAAGGGCGGATCCAGAACACAATTTTTTTGGGGGGGGCAAAAAAAAATTTGATCCCCATAAAAAGTGGGTCAAAAAAATTACGGCGTGGGGTTCGGGGCCCGCTTAAGGGCCCCGATTTTTTTTTGGATTTTAGATGCTCTGTGGTGCGATCTGAGGCAATTTCTGACCACTTTAACCAATGTTTTTTTGAGGAAAAGATGGTGGTGTACTCATTGCATTCCTTTATTGCAATGTCGCAAAAAAAAAAAAAAATTGGTTTCGTTTTTTTTTTTTGGGGGGGGGGCATGGCCCCCTTTGGCCCCTCCTGGATCCGCCCTTGCCCCCTGATTTTTGAAAGTTCACTGGTCACCAACCCCACGGCGCGACCGGGATTAAGCTGGATGTCAACCTAATCGCTTTAAAATTAAAATGGATTCGCAGGTGTTCTGATCAACCTGATGTGTTGCCCATGTGCACGGGATTCACCTTTGATATGCAATAAACCTTGTTGAGTTCAAGGACAACTATAAATTATTATATTAGAGAGAAAAAAATCTGAACGTCCAGGTACCCAAGAACTATAAATATTATTGGAAATACTGAATTGAGGTTCAACTGGCACTGCAAATCATTCTTGGTGCAGGGCCAAGACATAATTATATCAAGACAGTTCCAAAAGCACGTACCCGCGGCTTGTCTAGACTATTCCGCTGCATTTTCCCCCATGTATCCAAGGCCTATAAATATTCGGTGCTATATTACAACCACGTGGAGGTAGGGGTTATGTTTCTATCAGTTTTGTTAGTTGGTTGGCTTGTCTGTTAACAAAATAACTCAAAAGTGATAGACGGTTTTGCAGTGAAATTCTTTTTAGGAGTGGTCCTTGGTACAAGTACAAATCTATTAGATTTTGAAAGTGATCAATGATTTTGTTTTTAAGGATTCTTACCATTAAGGCCTATACGAGTAATTTCTTTGGGGTGTACTGACAACATGGCAGGGAATTGTTTAGCCTTGGCGGAGTTTTTGTTTTAGCTATGTGAGTGGTTTCTAGTTAAGCAGTTTTCTTTGTTGAACTGAGATGATAAAAGGAAAATATATTTTTGAATGTGTTGAGGAAAACAAGTCATGGCCTCCGTCCAGTGTATAGGGGTTTAAACCTCGTCTATTGTACGATGTATACACTACGGGACAAGAATTAAGAGCTGGATTGGGTTCCATTGCGCCATATTTTGGCCAACGTGGTTCATTCCTCTTACTGAACATTCGTTATGCCTATGCAACACGCATTTTGTACACTGTGAACAAGAGATTGAGAAAAACAATGCTACAAACCCTTCAACGGGTCTCATTAAGCAACATACAATTTGTCCAAAAAAGTGTCCGTGTGACCAGTTTTAAAATAACTACAAAACCATAAAGTCATTTTTTTTTATTGTGCAGATTCTCCTTATATCCTTGGTCTAAACCCCACGAGTTTCATTTGATTTCATTCACGCATCACTGCACAATGGTCAATTGATCGCAACAACATTTTTGGACACTGTGACCAAATTCCTTACGTTAATCAATTTGTTATGTTAGCTGTGTTGTGAAAAGGCTGATGTGGTTTGGGACCGTTTTGTGCGGACACTTTTTGGGGACATACTGTTTAGTGTTTCCATGAATCATACGTCAAATTGTCATGGACCATCTTACTTCCAAAAATGTATCAATGCCCTTCTCCACCTCGAACGTCTGATTCATGCATGTCTTGAAAAACGTCTTAGCCTTGACTAAAGCTTCACTTCGAACTCCTCTGTACTCGTTTCCATCCGCTTCAAGGACCTTTATCGAAATGGACAAAAACAGAAATAATAACAAAGAATTAATGATAATTTCGCTCTGTAATAACATTTGGATGAATGCAGGAAACACAGTTGTCGCACAGCATTGTGGGTCAAAGGTTCAACAAAATCTAGTATGATATAGAGCTCAAACAATTAGGGCACTCAGCCGCCCCGGCCCGCCGCCCTATCAATTTGTTCAGTTTGAGAGTGCGCTCCTTTTCAATGCACAACTGCCCGAAACATCCTAATTGGAACGATCTGTGGAATCAGCAGGGTATATTCAGTTTTTACGCCATTACTATAACAAACACGATACACATTTTCGTCCTTAATCGAGTATTACGAAGTATATATAATATGCTTTCGATAAATGTGAATTTTATTAGAAAAAATTCGATTAAACTCCGCCATTATATTGATAAACTTCACAACAGTGTTTGATCGAGTTTGTGTGTGGAATTGCTCGGTCTTTTTTTCGCTTAGTTTCTGTTATACTGACTATCTTCAACTCGCCATAATTTTCGCTGGCGTCTTCCTTTAACTTTCTTAATCACACAGTAGACTTGGTGATTCATAAGCTAACTGTCAATGCAATGCAAAATTCATCGTGATTGGCCATTTTTAACCCCCGTCCAAAATGAGAGAATGAATTTCCATCCAATAAAGTAAGCTCTTTGCTGCCACATACACACACTCACATTTCCGGTCAAGACTTAGCATTAACTGGGGAGGTTCCAATTTATAGTGGGGTGAAAGCTTGTTTGTAAATCGTGGTGGCGGTACAACTGAGTCCTTTTACAGCTATTATAACACTGTTACATACGCAGTATTTTCACTAATAACTCGGGCATGATTTCAAAAATAGACGTCTTGAAATTCTCAGTATGGGTTGATTGATAAAAACAAGCATGACATTCAAATAGTGTTTGCACCACACAGGTGTGTACTTGCTGGACTAGGCCCTGGATCAAGGCCAAAGATAAGAGTGCACGCACATGCAGCAGTTTTCAGAGGAGTACGTGTTCTTGCTGTGGCAAGAATTGATATTATAGGATGGTGATTTCAATATCAAAAACGAAATAAACAAACTGAAAGTTAAATCCGCTGGATTTGTCACTACTAGTATACTAGGTTACTTCTCAAGACCTGAAGACTGTACCTTCTGCACAACTTTTCGGTTTTGACGCTGGGTTACTTTAAAAGGCGTGGTTCGTGTTTCGCTGTCCGGCCGCATCGTGACTTCGGCGAAGTTACCGCACGCGTACTGGTAGAAATCCTGGCAGGGGTCCGCGTCCATGTCCATGACGCGCAAGACGTCGCCGGTAGTCCGGATGCATTGCGGCTCCAGGCAAAGTGGCTTCTGATTGATTAAAATAAAATTGGATACGGGACTTGAGACAGAGGTGGATATGTAAATCAGACGGGTTGGCGAATTTTTTTTTTAAACCAAGCTTACAACAGGACACTTAGCCACATGAAAACGGCATTTTGAAGACCACAGTTTTCGCAGAGAAAATCACGAAAAAAAAAGAGGGCCGGGCTTCAGTCCCCTGCTTGATTTGAAATCCTTGTTAGCGTTCGAACGATATTGGGACGACAGAGAAGTTTCAGCCATACCAGTTGTTTCTTTTTCGGATTATGATTTTTGGAAAAAGTCTTTAAAACTCCCCCCCCCCCCAAAAAAAATGAAAATATAATCAGGAATATGTGGATATAGGTTACTTACTCCATTGGGTCCATTGCAGGTGTTGCCGTTTGTCATCCCAACCAGAATCAGAATGAAAAGGTTGCTTACGGTAAAGTACCCCATTTTTACCAAGCAGTCGGCCGCACCTTCCACCGTCACGTCCACAGTCTCGAAACGGAGTGCCGGGAGTCGGAACGTGCGTTTGGGTCCAATTTCACGAGGCTGCCCAGCTCGATAAAAATGGTTTAGCTCTAAGGATTTAGCTAGTCAAACACAGGTAACCAGACCACGTGTTTAACGTTATGCATCATCGCCTTTGGCTGGTGCACATCTTTTTAATGCTTAGTAAATTTGCTGAGAAATGATTTTATGCTAGTATAGTTACCCCGGACAGGGTCAAGGTACTGAGATACTGCCACGTGTTGCCTGAGCGTGTGGGCTACGGTTCAGACATCTCGATGAGTTTACCATTCACGCTGGGAGACCGGTACCGGGCCCGAAGGTTGCACGCAATGTGGGCGTTGTAGGCCTACAAAAGTTGAACTTACGGAATGGATCGACTGGAGCAAGACGTTTAGTAAAATCTAAAGGTATAGTATTTGGTTCCAGCGTTTTTATCTTTTTCCTCGATATGAAAATAGTTGCCTCTTTAATTAATCGAGTTAATGCCCCTTCTCCAGCCTCATCCTATGCCAATCTTCATCAAGTGAGTTAATAGGACAAGAGATTACGTACATAGGTAATTAGCAACACTTTTTTTGTTTTATTCATTTTTTTGTTAAGTTCCACGCACTTTTTATTGTCCGCATGCACCTGCTCCCAGGGGGGTGGGGGAGGGGGTGCTCTCTCTATGGTCAGTGATGCCGGGATGGCCAATTATTATGACAAGTAATGAAATAGAAGTAGGCCTATGGACATTCACGGGATGATGCCGTCTGCACCTTTAATGACTGAAGTTGTCGGCCCCCCCGGCACTTAACGTCGGGTTTTAAAGGGAATGATTTATGCAGGCAAAAGGTCGTCAAGGCGACTCGTTATAATGTCACCACTTAAGAACGGCGCTTTGAAATATAGCTTTCCATACATAATTGTACGCGCTTGATTTACATGCATTTTTGTTCATTCCAACAGATATCGCTATATATAGATATATATAGAACGAACAAACACCTGTCACAGAATGATGGATTGGGAGGAAAGTACAAGTGCGCCAATCTTACAAAGGTTAAATAAAGATACATCTCTTGAATGTTGATGATCTACGACGGATTAAAACTATA
Organism: Patiria pectinifera; assembly: GCA_029964075.1. Lineage (NCBI taxonomy): Eukaryota > Metazoa > Echinodermata > Asteroidea > Valvatida > Asterinidae > Patiria > Patiria pectinifera. Next base: position 12,591,664 of record CM057144.1, on the reverse strand, counting down.
GAAAATAATGTTGTGAAAAAGAGGCGGCATGTGTGAGTTCTGAGATCATCACAAGTTTGTGTGTGGAGTATGCGTGAAACTTAGGTCACGTTCGGCCGGGGAGGGAACGGAACGTAAGGCCAAAAAAAAAGTCTCCGGTTTCTGGTATGGAGCTTGTCCAAAAAGTGGTGCGGCGACGAGGCTTTTTTTTTTTTTACCTATTTTTTTTTGCTTCAAATGTCGGCTGAGGACTGCAATTGGTGCCCGACTAACCTTAGTGAAAATATATGGGAGTCCAGAGAGGCCACATAAAGCTTATTCTCGATCATAACCCCATCTAAAAACACGTTAAAATTGTGCAGCAGCAGGATTCCAGTCAAACCAGTGAGTTTGGCAGTTTTGAGACATCATCTTTTATTGAAAAAAAACCTTTTTCATTTTGCCGACGCGCATGGCTACGGCGACGCGCGCGCATACCAGAAACCGGAGACTTATTTGTTTTGGCCTAATAGAAATAGTATTTGATCTACCCGGCCATCCAAGGACGTCGACAGAGGGGGTGTGAGGGATTCGTCGCCGGGCAAATTTTCAACGATCGGCACAGAGGCCACAATAAACAGCGCCCCCTTCGTTAGATGACGTTTACCTCTCTTGTTTTTGAATCAGCGGTTTTTGGTAAATGAGTTTCAGGATGACAAGCTCTTGCTAATTACATTCTTAAGTTTTATTTTTGTGGTGCTTACACATGGATCGTATCTGCACATTGTCGATTATTAGTAAAGGGGCTATTTTCAGTCACTTTTCATTTATGTTACACATACATCTGTTTGTTATTCCTATACACAAAGTGACCTGCGAACACCGAATGAATATAAAAACAATGAATAAATTAGTGACTAAATTACAATGAAAGACAATTATCAATCACGTGACACTCGATCTACAAATCATTATGTTTGTACAACCTTCGTACTGACATACATTATTTGATTAACATAACGTGGTCAATACAGAAATAAGATATGATCAAAGACACGTTACACAATAAATTAATACAATTATAAATAATAAATGGCCTCTCATTTCCCCTTACAGCCGTCCTTTCCACGCCATTATAATAAGACTAGAATTAAGTAATTATTTATCATATGACTTGAGTCCCGCAAGTCATCGTTCACTATTTCACGCAATTAAAATTAAACACACATTTCATGCTCATTGGAATCTAATTGATTCTCGCAAAGAAAGTATACCCTTTGATGATCAGTTACAAAAAGTTTACTTCGACTTATCACACAGATAATAATGCTTTCCTTTTCGTAAAATGATCTCGTAATATAGTAACAACATTTCCTTGTGTAATAATAAAAAAATAATAAAAAACCGGCCTCCCATCTCCCCTTACTGCCGTCCTTGCCACACCATCGTCAATTAATTACAACGAAGTTGCTGTTACTCAATTATACATTTCACTTTGTTATGTGACTTTAATAAACAATACATTTTACTCAAATCGGTCGATCAATACTAATATTTACACAGCACACGAATATTACACAGCGTGCAAATATTACACACCATCCGAATAATTATTACACAACATGCGAATATTACACACATCCGAATTTTACACAACATGTGCCGCGAAGTCCATTTGATAACACAATACAAATATTTACACGTTCGCAATTTTTTTTTTTACGAAACCCTTTCATTTGAATATGTACCTGTCTTCATACAATTTTGCCATAATCAACGATAGCCAATATTTGACATTGAAATAAAAACTATGTAGATCAACATAAAATCAGTTATCTGTACCCATTTATTTAAAAAAAAAAAAAGCAAGAAAGTGAAAACGGCCGCCATTTCCCCTTACAGCCGTCCTCTCCACGCCACAACAATCGCAAATGAAATCACATCATTACTATAAATCAACAACATAAGTCACGTGACGTTGGGTGAACCTACGTACTAAACCATTTGATATTCAGAATATATTCCTGAATTACAGTTTATTATTTTAGTTTGATTACCTTCTGTGCTATTTCACTCGTTACCAAAACCGTTCGATATTTCTTTCGACACAGAAACATTTGATATCTGGGATATATTTCTCAATAATTACCAATTTGTCTAAACACTGGAAAAACCGTCCGTGTTTCGTTAAATACCATTAACCTTTTGGTGTAAAACAAACTTCTTTAATCCCTAAAAATCGATTATCGACGAGGCCTAGGTTTCAGGGATCAATTAACGATAACTTTACTCGTAGCGATCGATAATCCATATTTACATGTCTTTTTAATATGCGTAACTATTTCTTTTGTAACTCAACCATTTCATTTAAACATGTATACCTGTCTTCATACTGGAAAACCTTAGTTTACTTGTATCGATCGAAGAATACAACAATTTACACGTGTTATCACTGTGCGTCCCCTTTTTTCCCACTGGACAACCCTATCATTTCAACATGCACCTGTCTTCATACCCTATTTCAAAGTGAACGATAGTCCATTTTTCCACATTTGAAATAAAATCTGAATATTGATATTAATGCCCGTTTACCTTATATAAAAGAATAAATAATAAACGGCCTCCCATCTCCCCTTACAGCCGTCCTCTCCACACCATAATACCAATAAAATTACACACATTTAGAGATTACATACATGCATGCGTATTTCATATACACGCATATGGGAATTTTGCACAAACATATGGGAATTTTACACACGAAGCGGTAACTTCGAACGACACTGAAACATTTGATATCAGGGATCTATCCCTCAAAATCGACATTATCAACTACTGTAAAACCCTCGTACTATCTCACTCGTTGCTCAACCATACGATATTTTCCAACGACAATAATACATTTTCATATCCGACATATTTTCTCAAACATTTTCATTGCATGACAACTGTAAAACCTTTGTACTATCTCGATCGTCGCCCAAACATTCGATACTTTAGAACGACACTAAAATATTTGATATTCGGGATATTTCCTCACAAATGGATATCGTGAAACAACTGTAAAACCTTTATACTATCTCGCTCGTTGCTCAACCATTCGATATTTTTGAACGACACTGAAATAAAAACCAATGCCGATCAACAAAATATAAGTTATCGATACCATTCCATCGAAAATAACAATGAATAAATAAAAACGGCCTCCCATCTCCCCTTACAGCCGTCCTAACCACACCATATACCAATACAATTACACACATTTAGAGATTACATACATGCATGCGTATTTCATACACGCATGTGAAATATTGCATGTACAAACATATGGGAATTTGACACAAACATATGGGAATTGACACAAACATATGGGAATTTGACACAAACATATGGGAATTTTACACAAACATATGGGAATTTTACACAAACATATAAGAATTTTTTACATGAAGCGGTAGCTTCGAACGACACTGAAACATTTGATATCAGGGATCTATCCCTCAAAATCGACATTATCAACTACTGTAAAACAATCGTACTTATCTTACTCGTTGCTCAACCATACGATATTTTCGAACAATAATATATTTTCAAAACCGGCATATTTTCTCAAACATTTTCATTGCATGACAACTGAAAAACCTTTGTACTCTCTCGATCGTCGCCCAACCCTTCAAAACTTTAGAACGACACTAAAGTATTTGATATTCGGGATATTTCCTCACAAATGGATATCGTGAAACAACTGTAAAACCTTTATACTATCTCGCTCGTTGCTCAACCATTCGATATTTTTGAACGACACTGAAATAAAACCCAATGCCGATCAACAACATATAAGTTATCAAAACCATTTTATCGAAAATAACAATGAATAAATAAAAACGGCCTCCCATCTCCCCTTACAGCCGTCCTTACCACACCATATACCAATACAACTACACACATTTGGAGATTACATACATGCATGCGTATTTCATACACGCATGTTAAATATTGCATGTACAAACATATGGGAATTTAACACAAACATATGGGAATTTTACACAAACATATTGGAATTTTACAAAACAAATGGGAATTTTACACAAACATATGGCAATTTTACCCAAACATATGGGAATTTTACACACGAAGCGGTAGCTTCGAACGACACTGAAACATTTGATATCAGGGACCTATCCCTCAAAATCGACATTATCAACTACTGTAAAACAATCGTACTATCTCACTCGTTGCTCAACCATACGAGATTTTCGAACGACGATAATACATTTTAATATCCGGCATATTTTCTCAAACATTTTCATTAAATGACAACTGTAAAACCTTTGTATTATCTCGATCGTCGCTCAACCATTCGATACTTTAGAACGACACTAAAATATTTGATATTCGGCATATTTCCTCACAAATGGATATCGTGAAACAACTGTAAAACCTTTATACTATCTCGCTCGTTGCTCAACCATTCGATATTTTTGAACGACACTGAAGTAAAAACCAATGCCGATCAACAACATAACCATTTTATCGAAAATAACAAAAATAAAAAATAAAAACGGCCTCCCATCTCCCCTTACAGCCGTCCTCTCCACACCATAATACCAATACAATTACACACATTTAGAGATTACATACATGCATGCGTATTTCATACACGCATGTTAAATATTGCATGTACAAACATAAGGGAATTTTACACAAACATATGGGAATTTTACACACGAAGCGGTAGCTTCGAACGACACTGAAACATTTGATATCCGGGATCTATTCCTCAAAGTCGACATTGTCGAACACCTGTTAAACCTTCGTACTATCTCGCTCGTTGCTCAACCATACGATATTTTCGAACGATAATCAAACATTTCATATCCGCGGTATTTTCTCAATCATTTTCATTGCCTGACAATTGTAAAACCTTCGCACTATCTCGATCGTCGCCCAACTATTCGATACTTTAGGACGACACTGAAATATCTGATACGCGGGATATTTCCTCAACATTCGACATCGTCAAACAACTGTGAAGCGTTCGTACTATCTCGCTCGTTGTTCAACTATTCGATATTTTTGAACGACACTGAAATAAAAACCAATGCCGATCAACAAAATATAAGTTATCAATACCATTTCATCGAAAATAACAATGAATAAATAAAAACGGCCTCCCATCTCCCCTTACAGCCGTCCTAACCACACCATATACCAATACAATTACACACATTTGGAGATTACATACATGCATGCGTATTTCCTACACGCATGTTAAATATTGCATGTACAAACATATGGGAATTTTACACAAACATATGGGAATTTTACACAAACATATGGGAATTTTACACACGAAGCGGTAGCTTCGAACGACACTGAAACATTTGATATCAGGGATCTGTCCCTCAAAATCGACATTATCAACTACTGTAAAACCCTCGTTCTATCTCATTCCTGTTCAACCATACGATATTTTCGAACGACAATAATACATTTTCATATACGGCATATTTTCTCAAACATTTTCATTGCATGACAACTGTAAAACCTTTGTACTATCTCGATCGTCGCCCAACCATTCGATACTTTAGAACGACACTAAAATATTTGATATTCGGGATATTTCCTCACAAATGGATATCGTGAAACAACTGTAAAACCTTTATACTATCTCGCTCGTTGCTCAACCATTCGATATTTTTGAACGACACTGAAGTAAAAACCAATGCCGATCAACAACATATAACCATTTTATCGAAAATAACAATGAATAAATAAAAACGGCCTCCCATCTCCCCTTACAGCCGTCCTAACCACACCATATACCAATACAATTACACACATTTAGAGATTACATACATGCATGCGTATTTCCTACACGCATGTTAAATATTGCATGTGCAAACATATGGGAATTTTACACAAACATATGGGAACTTTACACACGAAGCGGTAGCTTCCAACGACACTGAAACATTTGATATCCGGGATCTATTCCTCAAAGTCGACATTGTCGAACTCCTGTTAAACCTTCGTACTATCTCGCTCGTTGCTCAACCATACGATATTTTCGAACGATAATCAAACATTTTCATACCCGGGGTATTTTCTCAAACATATGCTATTTTTGAACGACACTGAAATAAAACCCAATGCCGATCAACAACATATAAGTTATCAAAACCATTTTATCGAAAATAACAATGAATAAATAAAAACGGCCTCCCATCTCCCCTTACAGCCGTCCTAACCACACCATATACCAATACAATTACACACATTTGGAGATTACATACATGCATGCGTATTTCCTACACGCATGTTAAATATTGCATGTACAAACATATGGGAATTTTACACAAACATATGGGAATTTTACACAAACATATGGGAATTTTACACAAACATATGGGAATTTTACACACGAAGCGGTAGCTTCGAACGACACTGAAACAATTGATATCAGGGATCTATCCCTCAAAATCGACATTATCAACTACTGCAAAACCCTCCTACTATCTCACTCGTTGCTTAACCATACGATATTTTCGAACGACAATAATACATTTTCATATACGGCATATTTTCTCAAACAATTTCATTGCATGACAACTGTAAAACCTTTGTACTATCTCGATCGTCGCCCAACCATTCGATACTTTAGAACGACACTAAAATATTTGATATTCGGGATATTTCCTCACAAATGGATATCGTGAAACAACTGTAAAACCTTTATACTATCTCGCTCGTTGCTCAACCATTCGATATTTTTGAACGACACTGAAATAAAACCAATGCCGATCAACAACATAATAGTTATCAAACCATTTTATCGAAAATAACAATGAATAAATAAAAACGGCCTCCCATCTCCCCTTACAGCCGTCCTAACCACACCATATACCAATATTATTACCCACATGTAGAGATTACATACATGCATGCGTATTTCATACACGCATGTTAAATATTGCATGTGCAAACATATGGGAATTTTACACAAACATATGGGAACTTTACACGCGAAGCGGTAGCTGCGAACGACACTGAAACATTTGATATCCGGGATCTATTCCTCAAAATCGACTAATCGAACACCTGTTAAACCTTTGTACTATCTCGCTCGTTGCTCAACCATACGATATTTTCGAACGATAATCAAACATTTTCATACCCGGGGTATTTTCTCAATCATTTTCATTGCCTGACAATTGTGTCTTATTCGATATTTTTGAACGACACTGAAATAAAACCCAATGCCGATCAACAACATATAAGTTATCAAAACTATTTTATCGAAAATAACAATGAATAAATAAAAACGGCCTCCCATCTCCCCTCACAGCCGTCCTAACCACACCATATACCAATACAATTACACACATTCAGAGATTACCAACAGGCATGCGTATTTCCTACACGCATGTCAAATATTGCATGTACAAACATATGGGAATTTTACACAAACATATGGCAATTTTACACAAACATATGGAAATTTTACACAAACATATGGAAATTTTACACACGAAGCGGGAGCTTCGAACGACACTGAAACAATTGATATCAGGGATCTATCCCTCAAAATCGACATTTTCAACTACTGTATTAAAAAACACTTGTACTATCTCACTCGTTGCTCAACCATATGATATTTTCAACGACAATAATATATTTTCCTATACGGCATATTTTCTCAAACATTTGAATTACTTGACAACTGTAAAACCTTTGTACTATCTCGATCGTCGCCCAACCATTCGATACTTTAGAACGACACTAAAATATTTGATATTCGGGATATTTCCTCACAAATGGATATCGTGAAACAACTGTAAAACCTTTATACTATCTCGCTCGTTGCTCAACCATTCGATATTTTTGAACGACACTGAAGTAAAAACCAATGCCGATCAACAACATATAACCATTTTATCGAAAATAACAATGAATAAATAAAAACGGCCTCCCATCTCCCCTTACAGCCGTCCTAACCACACCATATACCAATAAAATTACACACATTTAGAGATTACATACATGCATGCGTATTTCATACACGCATGTTAAATATTGCATGTGCAAACATATGGGAATTTTACACAAACATATGGGAATTTTACACACGAAGCGGTAGCTTCGAACGACACTGAAACATTTGATATCCGGGATCTATTCCTCAAAGTCGACATTGTCGAACTCCTGTTAAACCTTCGTACTATCTCGCTCGTTGCTCAACCATACGATATTTTCGAACGACAATCAAACATTTTCATACCCGGGGTATGTTCTCAAACATACGATATTTTTGAACGACACTGAAATAAAACCCAATGCCGATCAACAACATATAAGTTATCAAAACCATTTTATCGAAAATAACAATGAATAAATAAAAACGGCCTCCCATCTCCCCTTACAGCCGTCCTAACCACACCATATACCAATACAATTACACACATTTGGAGATTACATACATGCATGCGTATTTCCTACACGCATGTTAAATATTGCATGTACAAACATATGGGAATTTTACACAAACATATGGGAATTTTACACAAACATATGGGAATTTTACACAAACATATGGGAATTTTACACAAACATATGGGAATTTTACACAAACATATGGGAATTTTACACAAACATATGGGAATTTTACACACGAAGCGGTAGCTTCGAACGACACTGAAACATTTGATATCAGGGATCTATCCCTCAAAATCGACATTATCAACTACTGTAAAACCCTCGTACTATCTCACTCATTGCTCAACCATACGATATTTTCGAACGACAATAATACATTTTCATATCCGGCATATTTTCTCAAACATTTTCATTGCATGACAACTGTAAAACCTTTGTACTATCTCGATCGTCGCCCAACCATTCGATACTTTAGAACGACTCTAAAATATTTGATATTCGGGATATTTCCTCACAAATTGATATCGTAAAAGAACTGTAAAACCTTTATACTATCTCGCTCGTTGCTCAACCATTCGAAATTTTTGTACGACACTGAAGTAAAAACCAATGCCGATCAACTACATATAACCATTTTATCGAAAATAACAATTAATAAATAAAAAACGGCCTCCCATCTCCCCTTACAACCGTCCTAACCACACCATATACCAATAAAATTACCCAAATTTTGAGATTACATACATGCATGCGTATTTCATACACGCATGTTTAATATTGCATGTGCAAACATATGGGAATTTTACACAAACATATAGGAACTTTACACACGAAGCGGTAGCTTCGAACGACGCTAAAAAGTTTGATATCCGGGATCTATTCCTCAAAGTCGACATTGTCGAACTCCTGTTAAACCTTCGTACTATCTCGCTCGTTGCTCAACCATACGATATTTTCGAACGATAATCTAACATTTTCTTATCCGGGGTATGTTCTCAAACATACGATATTTTTGAACGATACTGACATAAAACCCAATGCTGATCAACAACATATAAGTTATCAAAACCATTTTATCGAAAATAACAATGAATAAATAAAAACGGCCTCCCATCTCCCCTTACAGCCGTCCTAACCACACCTTATACCAATATACAATTACACACATTTGGAGATTACATACATGCATGCGTATTTCCTACACCCATGTTAAATATTGCATGTACAAACATATGGGAATTTTACACAAAGATATGGGAATTTTACACAAACATATGGGAATTTTACACAAACATATGGGAAGTTTACACAAAGATATGGGAATTTTACACAAACACATGGGAATTTTACAAAAACATATGGGAATTTTACACAAATATTTGGGAATTTTAGACAAACATATAAGAATTTTACACACGAAGCGGTAGCTTCGAACGACACTGAAACATTTGATATCAGGGATCTATCCCTCAAAATCGACATTATCAACTACTGTAAAACCCTCGTACTATCTCACTCGTTGCTCAACCATACGATATTTTCGAACGACAATAATACATTTTCATATCCGGCATATTTTCTCAAACATTTTCATTGCATGACAACTGTAAAACCTTTGTACTATCTCGATCGTCGCCCAACCATTCGATACTTTAGAACGACACTAAAATATTTGATATTCGGGATATTTCCTCACAAATGGATATCGTGAAACAACTGTAAAACCTTTATACTATCTCGCTCGTTGCTCAACCATTCGATATTTTTGAACGACACTGAAGTAAAAACCAATGCCGATCAACAACATATAACCATTTTATCGAAAATAACAATGAATAAATAAAAACGGCCTCCCATCTCCCCTTACAGCCGTCCTAACCACACCATATACCAATAAAATTACCCACATTTACATACATGCATGCGTATTTCATACACGCATATTAAATATTGCATGTGAAAACATATGGGAATTTTACACAAACATATGGGAACTTTACACACGAAGCGGTAGCTTCGAACGACACTGAAACATTTGATATCAGGGATCTTTCCCTCAAAGTCGACATTGTCGAACTCCTGTTAAACCTTCGTACTATCTCGCTCGTTGCTCAACCATACAATATTTTCGAACGATAATCAAACATTTTCATACCCGGGGTATGTTCTCAAACATACTATATTTTTGAACGACACTGAAATAAAACCCAATGCCGATCAACAAAATATAAGTTATCAAAACCATTTTATCGAAAATAACAATGAATAAATAAAACGGCCTCCCATCTCCCCTTACAGCCGTCCTAACCACACCATATACAAATACAATTACACACATTTAGAGATTACATACATGCATGCGTATTTCCTACACGCATTGTAAATATTGCATGTACAAACATATGGGAATTTTACACAAACATTTGGGAATTTTACACAAACATTTGGGAATTTTACACAAACATATGGGAATTTTACACAAACAAATGGGAATTTTACACAAACATATGGGAATTTTACACAAACATATGGGAATTTTACACAAACATATGGGAATTGTACACAAACATGGGAATTTAACACACGAAGCGGTAGCTTCGAACTACACTGAAACATTTGATATCAGGGATCTATTCCTCAAAATCGACATTATCAACTACTGTAAAACAATCGTACTATCTCACTCGTTGCTCAACCATACGATATTTTCGAACGACAATAATACATTTTCATATACGGCATATTTTCTCAAACATTTTCATTGCATGACAACTGTAAAACTTTGTACTATCTCGATCGTCGCCAAACCATTCGATACTTCAGAACGACACTGAAATATTTGATATTCGGGATATTTCCTCACAAATCGATATCGTGAAACAACAAGTCAGCCAACCATAAGTGTGCATATTCCCTGTGATTTGCAGCCTGAAAGACCGTCTTATGTAGTTTACGCAGCGCTAATTAAACTTATTTAATATCACAAATTGGTTGAGATTCTTCTCTCTTCTTGGAGATATACTCCGAAGTGACGCCGTCGAAAAATGGGTCTTGTATCCTGTCTTTTGTTGTATCTTTACAGGTGTTTCTTGAAGAAATGCAACATAACTATTCCAAGTAAATATTGAGGCTCAAATGACGTGCGATGATATTCCTTGAAAAGAAATTCAAAATATGAGTCTGCTCTTTTACTGGCCGATTTTTCACATTTTCAACAATGCGTCCTTGCGAGACTGAAGCGACGTTGTAACAAATTACGTGGATGGTACAAACAGTACATTCTTCGTCGTTTTTTTTCTCAATAATACTCGAAGCTTTATTTGCGTATCCTCCAAAGTGTAGTTTTACTATTCGTGGAATTGGTGTCTTTCCTTAAGTTTTCGAAGTGTTCTTATGAATGATGACACATTGAAGTTCAAGCTCCTGGATTATTATTCTTGATGAATTTCCTTAGTCCACTTTTTTTCTGATGGTGTAGATGGAGAAGCGCATTCTCTTGCATATCTTGAGTTGTTTTCGAATCCACGAAGACGTTTTCTTGCTGAAATTTTTGAAGGAGAAACAGTTAACCTCTTGTTGCAAATGCCTTGAAGAAGCTTTGAAGACTACTTGGCTCTCTCGATTTAATTTCGTTGCCACGAAATTATGAATACTGTACATCAGAACTTATTCCCACCCACTCACAACCCTTCAAAAATGAATTGAAAACAATGAAAAGTATTCTATTTAAATTATTTATTGAGTTGTTTGTTAAATTATCACTATCTTACATAAAAAAAAATTCACAGAGATTCTGAAAAAAACTATTTCATTTATATTAATTAAGTTATGGTAAAATTATTTCAGTTAAATTAAGAACACCTAGTTCATTATTAGTTTATTCATCGTTGATTTAATTATTGTTTAAAGTTACTTTTCCCAAGGTAATTAAGACCCCATACATTGCACCCACAGAAATTCCCCATTGGCTGCGGTTGGCTTATATCGCTTGAGTGCTGCTGCAGCTGCTTGCATTGCTGAGCGCGGTAGCAGCGCGTCTGTCATCAACTTTCACTTATCACAGCACCTAACAATCACATCAATAGATATGCAATACTTTACATATCTAATCTAGCATTCTTAGAAGACGGAAACAAAATGAGAAACCGACGATTTAACCGAGTTACACCGACGAACGTTACCGATACACTCGGCGGTAGGCCTACCACGGTCGCGACGCGACGGTTATGCTTCCGTCTCCAGAACACGGTTCACTCATCACACCATAGACCTTTATCATGCTGCCACCAATTCAATCATATTCCCTGTATCCAACAACAGTAATGAATGATAATGTGTTTTGTGCAAAAAGGAACCAGACTATTTTTCCCAGCGAGGCTGGTTACGTTGATTTGAATGGGAACAAGTCAAGATTGCCGCAACATGATAATGGTCTATTCACCAAACTCTCAATATACACTATGCGCAGCAGCCATTTTGGAGGGCAATGCCTTTGTCTTGCTGGAATATGCATGAGTGGAACTTTTGTGCATTCACTGCTTCTGAATTACAATAACAAGAGATACCTTCTAAGATGACCGCCACACGCATAATGTCCTTTTTATCACGCGCATAATACGCTTTTATGTCATTTGCGCAGCTCTAAGCATTTTGCGGTACTGCCAGCTTTCCCTATTACCACCCCCGTTAAACCCCAGTGTTTTACTTATTGTCAATGTTATTAAATTGTTAAATATCTTTTAATTTCTTACTTTATTTTTAATTTTGATTTATAGTAGAAAAAAGAGTTTATAAAAGTGTTCGGATTTATTTTTTTCTTTATCACAAATTAATGCCCATTTATCCTGATAATTACAACCAACATATCCACTCAAACACCCCCCCCTCAAAAAAACCCAATCCTGACACAAATTCCATTAATTCGAAGATCAAACATCACTTGCCGAACAAAGCCACACATTCCTCTGTCTTGTTCACTGTACTTGAAGAAGTAAATCCTGAAGATTGCTTGATCGAGATGTCAAAAATCCGTTTACTGGTTATGAAGTAGAGGATAAACAATGAAGCAACGCTCCAATGAAGAAAATTTCATCTTGTGTTCCACTGATAACGTGAGACCTTTCCTTCCATGAGTTGATGAATTGATGAGTCGATGCAACCGTACTGAAGAGAGACAAACTTTTTGATGTAGTTGTTTAAAATTATGTTCTAGCTCTGAAAGGAATTTCCGTATTCTTGACAAGTGACGCGGTCCTGACATCTTGCAGTTTCAACTTTTTTTTTATGATGACTGTATTCTTGTAAGTCTGAACTTAACATAATTTGAAGGAGCCATTTGAAGGAGACATTTGAAGGAGACAAAAAGACATTGAATGAGACATGGATGTAGCTGTGCAGCGAGCAGCTTTTCTTGAAGACATACCGCGGTGATGGATGCAGACTTTGATTCGTATAGAAATGTCGCATTTGTCTACTCTCCGCGATGATACTGAGGTACAAAAACCTGTTCAAATGTGGAGAATGATGATAGTTGAAGAAAAGGCGTGTAATAAATCTGATGAAGAAATGATCTCTAGAGTTGGTTGGTGAATTTACTCTGCCGATGAAGTGAACATTACGAAGAAGAACACCGTGCTTAATCTCTGCTGAATTTTTGAAGTGTACAAACACTTTTGAAGTCAGTTATATGCAGCCATTCTTGCGAAGATTTCATTCTTGGAAGATTGCAACTTTAAAGAGAATAACCGAATCAATAAATATCAACACAATGGCTTGTTTTTACCCTCACCCCAACTCACTTGTTGAAATAAATGATTAAGGGTTTATATTATCATCACTGTAATTCTAGTAAAATATTAAATGTTATTGACTTAAGTGACTTCAACTTTTGTATTTTAATTAGGTTTCTTTCAGACTATTTTTATCTTTATGGTTTACACCCAATTTGTTATTGACTTCACTTATTTGTTTATTTTATATTTATTTATTTTATACTCTTTGTTATTGCTTAAATCAATTTTATTTTTTGTAAGCTTGAGCTATTTTAAGTGACCTATTTATCCCACCAATAACCCCCACCCCGCCCTGCCTCTGCTGCCGCACGAACTTCGCCAATAATTGCATTGCATGCATGCATTTACATTAAGTCGCTCGTACATTAATCTCCTTATAACAAACCTTTATCATGCTGCCACCATTTCAGTCATGTTCTCTGCGTCCAATACTAACTGAATGATAATGTTGTTTTGTGCATAAAAGAACCAGACTATTCTGCCTCCTATGCAGCCTCGCTTTGGTTACGTTGATTTGAATGGAAAAAATATCAAGATGGCCGCAACATGATAATGGTCTATTACTCACCACTCGTTACTCACCACTCATATTAACCTATAATAACACAAAATGGGTTAACACACATGTCAGTATCGAATCGAGTGATCGAGTCGATACTCATATTCCCCTACGGCTCACCGAAACCGAATACTGAGTAGGCCTACTAAGCGACGTATACCGATTGCGAAAACCCGCGTTTCCGATTCCGAATACTCGTTTCCGAATCTGTGTCGGATACGGCGATTTATCGACACAGATCTGTCACTCTGTCATTCACATTTTTTCTCACTCACAAAAAAAACCTCACAAGACAAAAACTCACGAGAGGCGCGCGTGCCTTATTACTTAGCTACTCACAAACTCACATGTGCAAACGCTTGCTCAGTGCCTCAAGCTTTGACGCGTGGCATTCTGCGGTGCTGCTGCTTGCGAGTTTTTTTCCCCACAATGTACCCTATTCCCCACTCTGTTTACATTTATTTGTGACTTATTGAATGAAAATGATGTTTCGCTAGATTAAAGAATTATATTATAATTGATGCATTTGTTCAAGATGCAGTGTTAACATTAGGGTTTTAGAATTAAGAATTAGAAATAACTTATTTGTTTATAACTCGGTTGTTTACACTTAGTTTATTTTACACTTTATTTTATAAAAAAAATATGAGCATCATAACCCTCCCCACCCCTCCATCATGACAAACACCTCGCTCAGGCTCCTTCAAATGGTCGATGTGGACACAAATCTTGTAGACAAATTGTGTATATAGGAAGCTCCTGGTGTTGCTAAACAGCCACTAATGAAGCTGATGAATACATGATGGAAATCTAACCGAGTTCCAAGTTCGTCGTCTAAATGTCACATTTCTTGGTTCTTTTCTTCAAATAATTTTTGAAGTCCTGAAAGTTTCTTTGTTCGTCGAAGAGAGTTTATCAAGTTCTTGTTTAGTCCGCTTTTATTCTTGATTTGTTCATGAGGAAGATTTTGAGGCCACAAATTTCCAAGCTGTTGCTGAAGAAGAAACTGAAGAAGAAATCCATCAAATTTGAAGATTAGATGGTCCAGTTCTTTCAACAAGGCTTATAGTACATGTGATGGACGCATTGTCTTGAAGGAGACGCACAATTTACTTCTGAAATATCGCATAACTAGATAATTGCTGTTTTCTTTTTGAAGACAATGGACGTGAAATTTTCCATAACCATTCTATCAGTTGCAAACTTGACTTAATTAGTTGAGATGTACCTCGATTTTTTTTTTACAATCTGCAGTTTCTTGGACGACAATAAAGTAAAACTTGAGGCAGACTGGTACGTTTTGCTTCGACACACACGTGGGTCATCTGTCAATCATCAAGGAGAACGCGTTCAAAGCGGAGGACTATCTTGACACAGACAATTAATAGGCGCGTGCGTGCCTGCCACATAATTTACTCACATAAAAAGGGTCAACGCAGCTCGTCTCCGTGGCCACGTGCCAACAAGAGGTCAACCGGGTCAACTAACTTTACGACGGCCTAGATCCCCAGGTCTACATTGTTCTGCTCTCCGACATTCTTACGAGGAATTCACAGGTGTTAATCTCTTTCATATCCAAAAAAATGACTACAACTTACTACACACAATACCCAGGGCGAAAAAAAAATCAATACCTTGAGTCTATTCGACTTGAGCATAATCCACTACACAAAGAAATTGTTTTTTTGTTTTTTTAAAGCTGAGAGTAATTAATTTCAACTTGAAGAACAAATAAAATAGACTTGAGGTTCATAATTGTGAAGTAAAAAACAACAACATTATTTTGCCCTTAAAAGGTACGGCTAGATACTAAAAATCTGGACATCAAATCCTGTAGTTGAGCTTAAAATATACGACTGGAAGAGAGGTATATGAAGACGATACACAATAATTTCCTGAAAATTTCTGATGCCGTTTAAACCCATTATTTTGGCAATTCAAACATGTACAGCTAGATACTGAAATGTGGACATGACATCTTGTAAATGAAGACCAAACAAATTACAATGGAAAAAGAAAGTAAGAAGATGATAAAATAATTTCCTGCAAATTTGTGACACTGTTTAACCCTAACTCCCTAGGGGCATGCAAAATCGTATTAATATTGGAGGATTCAGGACTGTTAGGGTTAAAACCCATTATTTTGATACAGATAGATACTGAAAATGTATTCCATAAAAAATACCAATGGGAGAGAAGGAATGAACACACACACAATAATAACCTGCACATTTTTGATACTGTTGTCAAGTTTTTTACTAACCTCGAAATATTGTTTGGACTTACCACCGTTGAGTCCAACTTTTCCTTCAAGCATAAACCTTCCTCATCGCTCAGATCATCCACAAAATTCCACAGAACAATTCCACAAAAATAAATCCATGAAGCTTGCGTTTCAAGTGTTTCAGAATTGCAGTTCATAGTTCAGTTCAAGTGTTCATAAAATTTTCTCGGAAATTATAATAGTTTAGTTCTTCAAGTTTCGTTGCTTTTATGAGTTCATATGAGTTTGTGGTAGGCAAAACAAATGCAAAATTTAAAGTTTGATTTATTTTTAACAAAGTCCGCCGAAAGTTCAGTTCAAGTTTTGTGTCTCAAGTTTTGTGTTTCACTATAAAGTTTCACTCACAGCAATTCCACGATTATGTTCCACGTTTCCGTGAACTAGATAGGCATAAAACTTGGAGCTTGAAGTGATGTTAATTCCCAAGGGAATGAAGCAGCGTTGAAACCCATGCAGCCGTGGTTCATTTTCAAAAAAAAAATGTTCGACAAAAGTTTGGTTATAGTTTCTGTTCCAGATTAAGTTTCACTCACTACAATTCCATGGACAACAGTCGGAGAACAGAGTTGTAGAACTCGAAGTGAAGCGAAGAGCGGCGAATTCCAAAAGGCAGCGGCAGCATGGAAACCCGTCCCGAGCCGGGGCAGGGGCCGGGGCCGGGGCTGGGCCCGTCCGCCGGCAGCAGTATCAGTGACCCGTCCGCGCTGCAAGCCCGCTTCTCTCGGAGACACATTTCGAAGCACGACTCTTGCCTCGCAAAAGACCACGAGTCAATGACCAAGCGTTACCGACATTGTTCCCGTCGAATTAGTTGCGTTTGTACTTTTGTACAATCATAAAATCCGCTGGAAAATGTTATTTGTTTGTTGTGGACAAAAGGCGAGTGCCAGACATACCGAATTACACGAGGACTACTCATTGCAGCTCGCTCGCGCTTAATCACTAAAAGCAGCCGGCAATAGGCTTCGTGTGTATTTTAAATGAAAATGTCGAGACTTCAAAATGTGTTCATACGCCGCCGGATTTTCTCTCGCCAGCAAACAAAAATTACGTAATTACGTTAAACATATTTTCAACACGGTTTAAAATAATGCATTGACAAAAAGTAAAACATTTTGTTGCTTCAGACCAAATATAATCTTCGTATTGTAATAAAAACTGTCCGACCTATTTTTTTTTAAACGAGGAGAGATATCGAGCTGCAACCACCTGGTTGGTCACGCGCTCTGCGCCGGTGGGCGACTGCTATTAGTTGGAAGTGGAACAACAACAATTCTGATAGGCCGGTTGGGACCGTACGTGTTTACATGGGATTTTCCAAACCACGGTTTCGTTTCCGGCTTCGGCTTCATCGATCGCTGGAATCATTCAGAAGCCTTCAATGTCCAGACGAAATCGAATGTTATTGTTATAATAAATGTTGCCTCGTAATTATAGTATTTTGATGATTATAGGATTTGATGATGGGGGCTGGACACCATCTTCCCATGGGGGCGCTGTTCAAAACCTATATCATGGTTAATGAGTAGACAATAACTACCGCTATTCGCTTTCCACGGACGTTAAAAAACAGCCACTCGCGAAAAGAAAGGGTTTAGGTGGGCAATACGCACAAAACCGAGGAAAAAGGGACACTATGTTCTTCCAGCTAATCATGGTAACTCATACGGCTGTGCTTTTCTCCGGATGCCAAATTTAAAGTGGGGGAGGGGGGGGGCGACTGGGAGGGGCACGAACTTTTTATGGGGGATGGGGGCGTCCCCAAAATTGAAGGCATGGGCGTCGCGAGGGGGGTGGGCAAGGGGGTCCCCCGGAAAAGCAAACGTAGACAAAAGAAAAAGAAATGAAAAAAGAAGACGAGGGGTGAATCACATCACTCTTAATTTAATGTATATTGAACAAAATGGACCGTTTTTAACAGAGCGTTGAGTGATGTCTAGCACCCCATCTCGATTTTCCACGGCCGGCAATTTCTCCCTTTGCTTCTGGTGAGCGCTTTGCCCCCCCCCCCGAAAAAATCCGAGCAACTCCCATGGTTGAAGGCCTAAGAACTCCTGATGCTAAACCGAAGTCTGAAACAAGATTCGTAAAGCCCAAATGAAAAGCCCATAATAGCCCAACCCGGACACGCTACATCTTCAATGACGGGGGCCCCCTTCAATGGCGAAATGATTTGAGCTAGCTATTGTTCAGAGAATCCGTCACGGGGCAGTTGCTTTGTACAATAGCATGCACAATGGCATCTCCATTGAGGGGGGCCTTGTGAGTGTAGACTGATCACGTGCATTGAAACGTGCGTATCAAGGGTCTGGGTCAGGGAGAGGGGGGAATATGGGTACTTTTTCTAAAAAAAAGACCCCCATTTATTTTAAAAATCGTTCTCAGTTTAGAAAACTAAATTGACACTATCGAGCGTAATGCGGTCCTTTGCTGGGGGTGGGTTGGGGTAGATATCGGTGTGGGGGGGGGGGATAGCAGGCTCGTGCAACTATTTTTCTGCATCATTTTCCTATTGTTTTTTTTCCGAGGCCTGAGGGGGGGGGGGTAGGACCCCTTATCCCCCACCCCGTAGATTCGCCACTGTTTTGTGCTCTTCAACTCATTTCCCTTGAACAGATGATAGACCAAAAAGACATTAAAAAGTTAAGGCTTGCCGAAGAACTTCTCAGGCAAATTTCCACAGACAGAAAACAAATTTGGACTAATTATCAGCCAATCAGACCGACATGAAGACTTTGACTAACAGATCGAAATCCACACTCGGGTATAGAGATGAGTTGTATTTCAACAAGAAACTATACTTCTGAAACTTTTGTTATTCATTAAACACTCATATATTTATAGCAACCGTTCATTACAGTGTATTTTGTCTTGTGTTCTTAATTGTTGTTATCATGGCAGCTAAGTTAAATGTTATGTACAATAATGTAATCTTTAACAAAACAAGAATAAGAAAGAAACAAAGTTTAATATTATTCATTCAAACAATTCCTACACAATTATGGAATAATGTTTCACAAAAACATTAAGCGATTTACTTAGTGAAAAGGAGCATACAATCGTTTAGTTGGATCTCATTTGATGAGGTTCATGCATTGTTGTAAGACATACACAAAGAGTTAAAGTTCTTTGAAAACATTGGCATTTTGTCATGATGAATGTCACGTCTGCTTAATAAACAACATGACACTGTACTTGGTATAAATCCTTGTCAAGTCATATCTGATTCAAAACATTTATGAGCAACACTTTTACCCCCAAATTATTGCAAGTTAAAATATATTCTTCATCACAAGTCTTAAGTTCGCAAAATGAAATAAATAAATAACGAGTGTATTTCTATTTTTGGTTTTACAAAGTATAACAGACAATTGGTAAATAATGATTGAAATCAGCAAAAAACTATCCAATTATAGGCTGGAATAATTATATTACCACCATTTATTAAAAGGTTTTCGAAACCACGGCTTCGTTTGCTACTCGGCTTCAAGAGATATTAGGCCCTGGCTGGCCCGTCGGCCAATATGGATTAATATTGTGCAATATGGATATGAGCTTATTGTTACCAATTTGTATAGTATTTCCATTGGGTTTTGTGTCGTGTAATAATTACAGGCTTCTGTATGACTCGGACACCAGACTGAGGTGAACCGAAGCCAGGGACACAGTGGAAACGAAGCCGGGGTTTTCCAAACTCATTGTCTGTCATTACTGAGATAAGAAACTATGCAGGCCGAGTGCTGCCGCATGTTGGCGCGCTTTCATCCTCAAATCAGCGATGCTGGAGGTCTTGGATCCCCCAGGTCTCATCATGCTACTCATCAGCGTTGCCAGGGGAAACGCGTAGGCGGGAGGCGGGAACATCATAAGCGAGGGCGCGTGGGTGAAGATGGACGGCAGAGGGCGCGGTACAGGAGGGGCGGCCGTGACGTTGGAGGTCAGGTTTAACTGCAGCTGCTCCTGCACCCGGTCAAAGGGCATGCGCAGTGACCCCATGCTGAGATAGGGCGCCACGCGGCAAGTGTCGACAGTCGAATTGGCGCCAATAGGTGTACCTGCAGTGATCAAATAGACAAAAGAATACATATACTGATGAAAATAGCTGAAATATTTTTCGATTTCCAACACCTTATTTGTGAAAACCAATTGTCCTTTTTTTTCTTCCAAAATCTATTAAAAAACTTAACTGATTTTGAAAGCTCATTTCATTTGCAAAAAACAACAACATACACACACAAAACGTTAATCCGGAAGAAAACAGATCCCAAGCTAGCTAAGGGAGCTGAATTAGAATCAGACAAACAAAATTCCCTCGTAAAAATTTGTAAACGGGTCAGTAGTTTGATATAAATATAATGCGGTAGGGGAAACTTGCTAGAAATTCTCTCAATCATAGCGACATGTCAGTGCCGGCCGAAAGACGCGCGACGCAAAACAATAAATGCTGAGACGGAATAAGGACGAGCTTGGTAAGGTTAGTTGATCGTAGTGACTCTGAATGGTCAGCTCCATAAGAATGATTGTAGAAAAGAGTTACGCAACTGCATTCGTGTGTACAGCACGATGTTGATGCATCTTTCGTGCAGCTATGAAACACAAAGTAACTCTCCCACTGCGGAAATAAGGATTATGTTTTAAACGCAAAGAGAAAAGCACCTACTGAAACAGCCTAGTTGTTAAGCTGTCTGACGGCGGACCCAGGGTTAGGGGTTCGAACCCGCTTGGTGTCATTTTTTGGTTTTCGATGCCCGCGGTTCTGTCATTTAAGAGTATTAATTTCCCGTCGTCATTTACCAACAGCAGTTAGCTCGGTTGGTCGGTAAGCTAACTCACAAGTTGGGACTGTCTGCGAAGTCCAGGTTGGCATCTGCGTATAGGTACGGGGTTCTTTTGCTGACTCGGCAGCAAGGCTTAGGGTGCCACCTCGTTTCCTCCCTTTATGGTGCCTGACTTTCGAGTTACATGGATGGACAGGGAAGGAGGTGTGGTGGGCCGGGTACCGAGTCCCAGAAGAGTTCTATATGGAAGTCGGTAAGGGGCTCATTGAGTTAGGGTCATAAGTCCGACTCCTGAAGACTTGGCCATCGCCACATAACTTTTTGTTTTATTTTCTTTCTTTTCTATCGGATGACAATTGCAAGAATGATTAATTTGTTATATTGAGAGCTTGTACTGTAATCGTTCGAAATCAATTTTTAAAATTCCTCGAAAATACAAAATTCAATCCAGCTATAATTTTTTTTTATTTCATTGTCGCAAAACTGCATGTACATGCTCAGTACCTTTGCGCATACCTTGTTCAGGCCTGTTCCCTGATCGAGACAGCAGGGGGTCTTTAAATCCTATAGTGGATTTTTTTTATATGCGATCGCGAAACCCTGAAGGCGTGGGATCCGGGGATGCTTAAGAGCCCTGGGAAACTTTTGGATTGCAGATGCTCTGTGGCGCAAATATCAAAATTGTAGCTTGACCCTCTATCGAAATATGCCCTCGTTATTTTGAGTCGTCACTAATAAGAATCAGCTCAATTCGCGCGGCAGCTTGTGCCGACATGACGAAATGTACAATCTTTTGATATGGGTTTCAGAACCGGATTTTAGCTTCGCGGAGTTTTGAGCAGCGGTGTTTATTATTTGCATTCTCCACTTTGTTCTTCCTTCTCCATTCATCGGAACACTGGTGCCTAGGGCCTACGAAACACTTAATCCGGGTCTGCCCTTCACAAATGAGTCTCCTCTACAGAGACGATTTGGAAAATGAATTTCATTGATGAGACTGTGCATAGGAACAGAAAAGCTGGATGTAAAAATATGCACGAGTGCATCAACAGTGAAGAGTAGGCCGATACTTGATCTTTGAATCATCAAAACATGCGTCACTGAGTCCCTTGTAACCAAATCAGCTTTGCAAACGAAGTTTGTGTTATGCGATTTGCCTCTATTTGGTCAGAGCCGAAATGGCTTTTGAACTTCGATAATTCGTGGGAGGTTGACTCGGTTATCTGCCGTTATTGTCTCAGTGTAATAGGAAAGGAGAAAAAAGTGGAAGAGAGGGCCCATTAATGAATTAAATCGATGCGTCTACTAATCAAATAGATTTGATTACTGATACAGGACCAGGATCCGGCATCCAATCCGCTCAGGATAATTCAATAATGCGCGACTTCTTCTCCACCGAGGCAAGAGTCTATTGACCGGGTTCCTCTCGCTGGAGGCCGCGGGCCGGCGATGAGCCACCTTTCTCCCCGTCAAGTGAGCGCTGTCGGTGCGCTCCCTCAGCGGGCTTGATGACGGGAATTCGTTATGCCCTCCCTGGCTCTCTGGCGCTCAAGATTGCATATAACCTCCCCTCTCTCTTTCCCTCTGTTCGCCCCGAGAGTGAATTGGATGAAATATTTTGATTCAATTATAAGGCAAGCAAGGGAGTGTATCGGTCGTAGACCATTGGGTAGGCAAAAGAGGGGAGAAAGACTTTCCTTTGGCGAGGGAGATAATCGAATGATGAGTGTTGGATGATGGCAGTCGGGCGCAAGCAAACTGCCCCATGGTTGTGTGGGTTTGTAGCTACCCAGACAAGTGAAAATAATGAAGATTAATTTTCATTAGGTGATAATTTAGCCGGGGCTGCTCGCGGGGAGCCAGTTTATACTCCGCGACATTATCATAACTCGGAAATGTTAGGCACGCTTTATTCACTAAATCTCTGCGGGAGGGTAAGACTTCCATTTGAAATGTTTTGATTTGAACTTCAGTTGGCCATTATTACTCGTCTAAAAGAGTGACAATCAGAATTTGCCCCTCCCTCGAATCCCAACTTCGAATCCCGCCCACCTCGCAATGTTTACGTCCGAAGGTTTGCCTGCCGGCACCGCCGGCACCGCCGGCACCAAAGTGCGCCAAAGACAACAATCAGCGGAGATTGGACGGGGTCAATGGGGAGTTTTCTCCGGCGCACCTGTGGGTGACAAACACGGTGCCTCGACAATAATAGTCTCTTGCTCGGTAGATTGCGAGAAACTTTGTCCACCAGTGGGCAACCCAAAGAGGAATAATTCTCTTATTTCATAAAAAGGGAAAATTCACTTTTTCCAATTAAAGCTTGGGAAAAGACATTTACATGCAGTGACATTTATTCAGGCGAGTACAGCGTAGATTGCGTTTTCACAACAGTGATTCCTTTTTTTCTAAACCAATATTTCGATTTAGCAAAGTGATTTTCTCTCCAAATCGTCTGGTCTCTCAAAAAAAAGGACTTTTTTTTTTTAATCAAAACGACAAATAAAACAGTTCATTATACACGGACTTTGATTTTTTTACTCTCTAAATTCCAAAGAGTGAAAATTCACTCCATTCGAGTGAAGATTCACTCCCACAGTCGGAAACTAGGGACTATACGTTTCAGAGTGAAATTCCTTCAATCGTGAAGATCGAGTTTTCACTCGAGCTTCGACTGAAGTGGTTCTTTTTTCAGACTATTTCAATCCAAAATGAGAGTGATTTTCACTCTAAAACGTCGAGTCCCTAATTTCACTGGAATTTAGAGAGTAGGTAAAATTTTTACCTTCATTAAACAAGCAAACCTGTCAATTCCTCAACAACTTTTTCTAATTTTAATTCACTGTTTCAGATAATTCTTAATAGGAAAATATAAACACATCAATGCAGCTGAGATATGGACTTGAGGAGAGTTACTCCTTAGGAACTCGCCAGAATATAAAAAAGTTAAAGCGTTCAGGAGAAACTGCACAAGTGCGAAATTATACTTATTGATTTAAATAGCCCTTCGCGAAATTCAATCAGTATACACTGTCCGGGTCAAACCCGAGCAAAACGCGGGAAGCCAGTATTTGCGTATGCGCTCGTAATCCCATTAGCGCACGGGGGCAGACTGGCCGCGGTGGCAAGCTCGTAAACCGCGCATTAACTTGTAAATGCTCCGTGCGCGCGCGAAGAGCGACTTTTATCAAAATATCATTAACACCGTGTTAAGTGTGTAATGCAACTATACGATAATGCGACGCGTGGGCTTATAAAACGCCTCAGGCCTGCCGGAACGATGCCTTGATATTATTGGATTATTATCATAGGATTTAAACAGCAGAGAATATCTGGATAGTATTACCGTCAGTCTGCTCTTTAAAGATTTACCAAAAGAACAAAACAGTGTCATTTAAAAAAAGGCAATCCCTTGCTCGTTTTTCATTTCAAATATCCCTTTGCACTACAGATAATCAATAATCCCCAAAACCAAGTTTTAGTTTCGTGGTAGAGCTTTGTTTTTAAGGGTTTTCCCGTCGTCTGTCCCGGACAAAAAAGGACTCTTTTTGAGGGCCCCTTAAATTGGATTCGATCCGCGAGCCCCAAATCCACGAGAGATGTGCTATTAATTTACCGGGCTCCCCCCGAAAAGGATGCCTAAGTGAATTTTGTGTCAATTACGGGGTCGTTATATTGCTATTAGCGAAGGCCCTAATCCAATTGCCGGGACACTGATGCAGTGAAGGAAAGGGTGCTAAGGGAAAAAAAAAGGACTTGAAGAAAATAAAAATTAAACGATCTTCATGAGGAGGATTAGGATGCGTTCGTCTTTGGACTGTTGGCGGAGGACTTTGACCAATCAATAAAGCAAGCACCGAGCTCATTGAAAACTCCACTCCAGTAATTAAATCACCCGTGAAAATTATGGCGTCTTGATCATTTGCTGTACTTTTTTTCATACTGAAAGGCGTTGTACTTTGCTATAAAGGCTTTAGTGTTTAGCATTTTTTATTTAGCTTAAATGCCAGCCATTAACAATCCAGACATATCATAATGACTGCATGTCCTCTTGTTATGAGAGAGAGCAAATTGACACCCAAAATGGCATCTAGTTTTTTAAAGAGAAAGCATGTCAGAAGCGGAGCGAGAAGGGGGGGGGGTGCAAACCCAGCGATGACTAGTGAGATGAAACTAGCAAAATGGGGCCCAAAAAAAGAAGAAGTGGAATGCTAAAGTTCCTGTAAATGTATTCTTGACTTGCCTTAGAATGCAGGAGAAATTATCGCAGATTTCAAAATTGTCCGGGGGCATGGACCCTCGACCCCTAAGCAGGGCTTTGCTTCGGCACGCCGGAGACTCAATCCCTGAAAGCTATAGATCCGCCCCTGAACATGTATGCATTCTCAAGGTAACATGTCTATACGAATATTACTGTAAATGAGTTTAACAAGACTCTCTAAAAGAAAATCTCTATTAGAAAAAAGAAGTTACGTTATTCCTCCCTCTTCTATAGGACTTCAATTGAAGAACTATAAAACATTTAAAAAAGTTTTGCCTGTACGATTTAACAAATGATAAATATTATGTTTTGCCTTTTAATATGTACTTTTTTTGTTAAATTTATAAGTCACGTTCCCACACAATTCATACTTTTGACAGCATTAAGAAACGTGTGTGTATAACTGCTTGTTCGTTAGTCGCGTGAATTACTTTTCTGGTAAAAAAAAGCCATTTTAGGTAAGGACTCCGCACTGCACAAAATGTGTTAAGCAATTAAACACTTTTCTAAACACTTTCTTGCTATCAGTTTGTAAACATGTTTCAATAGCAAACACGTTAAGAGTATTGAAGGATAGTGCTTAGCAGTTTTATGAATATGACACGTAATGTTTAGCTTAAAAACATGTTTACAAATTGAAAGCAATTGCAAATTGTGTTGAATTGCTAAACTCAGTTTTTAAATCGTAATTGGTATATACAAAACTAATGTCACCGAGTATGAGAATGTAACATGGCACATTTAAACTGTGATTTGAATCAGTGGGTCTTTTTGTCCGAGTTTAAGTTCGTGTAAACCTACCGACTTGGTCAAATTTGTTATTAATTGCACGACAGCCTAACCCGGTTTTGGATGATGTTTTTACGACACACTTATAGGCCTACGCTCCAGCCATCCACACCGCACAGAATACAATTCCCAATCACGCGTGTGAAAATATCTCTATTGGATTATGACCTATTCTTACGCGCTCCTCGCAACGAGATTAAATATCATGAACACTCATTTTGTGACTCCTTTTAAGATCGGTCAAAAAAAGCTCGGGGGATAATCCGTGACCACTTTTTCGAAAATGGGATTTTTTTTTAGGGGGGTTGATGCAATTACCACACCCCTCCTTTGTGGTAGTAATCGCATCAATTGGGGCTTGGTTAAGTACGGAGGGCGGGTAAGGGTCATTTTTTTAAATATAAATCTTGGCAAAAAAACCCAGCAAGGTCGTGTGGAAAAGTGCAATAGCATGTCAGCTGGAGCAAAGTCAATGTCATTGTGAAAAATAATTAAAAGCAAACTAGGGTCCGCAACTAAGAGTTTCATAGTTAATTTTTGTATGAGTTTATCTCCTCCAATTAATTGCATTCAACAACGCCACCGACAAACATAAACATTACACTTTAACACTGTTATGATTGCAACTTCAATGCGCATCAGGTTTAACATCGGGTTCGTGGATATTCCACGTTAATTATTAAACAAAATTACATCAAATTACTTCATTGTTTAGTGGGAGATTTAGTTTACTGGAGTGAACATTGCTGGTTTCGTCAAACAATTAGCGGAGTATTAAACCGGTCAGTCTCGCGTATAGTACGGCATGGGATTGTACGTTTGATGATACAAGCATGTAATTTGGCACACATGTCAGAGTATGTCATGAGAAAGATATTTGGCTATAGGACCATCGCAGATTTGTCCTTTGCAAAAAAATATAGGTACAATAACAAGCAACGGCAGCCATTTTGAACATTTTGAAAATTGCTTGTTATTCTACCTATATTTTTTCAAAGGACAAATCTGCGATGGCCCTATAGCCAAATATCTTTCTCATGGCATACTCCGACTATGTGCCAAATTCCATGCTTGTATCATCAAAGGCACAATTATTCCCCCAAATATTTCCCATATCTGCCCCACTGGTATTAATTAACAGCATGCCCTATGCTAGCTGGTCTTGCAATCAAACATGTTATTGTTATTTTTGGCACGAAAGAATTCATATTTTGTTAGTTTACTCATTTTTCGTCATTCATTTAGGTCATACTTCATAATTTTTTAATCTTGCCAATATACCGTTATAAATTCTGCTTTTGTAGAAAGAAAATTTATCCACGAACTTGTGTGACAAAAAAAAGGAATTGAACTGTAAATTATGACTGATCACAAATTATGGCCCAGTTGCAAATTATGGCCCAGTTGCAAATTCGGCCCCATGATATTCACACAGCACAGATTGCCGTAATTTCTGCGCCCGATTGCTGTTTTGCTTTAACAGGCTCCCTTTTAATTACAATATTATGGGCGTCGCGAGGAGGGGGCAAGGCCCCCCTCCCCTCTGGAAAAACGAAAAATAATAATAAAAAAGACGGGAAAAAAAAGGGGAAAAGAGGTGCGAAGCCATATTGCTGTCTATTTGATGGGGGGAGGGGGAGGGCAAATGCTCCCCTGCTCACGCTCGGAAACATGATAAATTGAGAAAATAATGAAAAAGTTGAGAAATTTTGGGGAAGAATTTGCATTGCCCCCCTCCCTGGAAAATATACCACGAGTAAGGAAAGAAAATTAATGTGATCTCACCTTTACCTCCAAGATGTTCTTGCTTACGACATTTGGCTCTTCGATTCTGGAACCAGACCTGCAAAAAATGGAGCAATTAAAGGGTGATTTTTACTGATAAACAAATATGTAAAAAAAACAAAATCTGAAAAAGATTGCATGCTTATGACTGTGAGAAATTGGTCAGGTTTTTTTTAATTAGTGGTAGGCCTATATTTTAATTAAAAGATTTAAATTCAATTGATGGCTGACATGTTATTACACAGGATTTATCCTATAATTAACGAATGACCTTTCTTTCTTTTGTGTAAATAAAAAAAGGTCGTAATATTTGAACTCTGACGCAGAGCATGTATTATAACGGGTAACATATTTTGTTTTAACATTGATAATGTTTTAATTGGTAACGACGTGGAACATGATTGTATTTTAACATACACTGCATTTTTTGGTCTGAAAATTCTGCTACATGCGGAAATTTTTATATCAAAATCGATTTAAACCTTACGTTATGGGCCTATATCGTGCGCATGAAAATACATAACGTGTGGTATAAAAATGTGTCCGACAAATGCGTTGATGCTATCGAAGTCGAATGTGATGTAAAATACAAATCTTCTTGTTGGGGAGATGAATGATTGAAATGAATACAAAGTGTAATATTCTTTATATATACAAAGAATCCGAAAAATCTGCCTATGATCAAAATCGACGATAGGCATTTAGGCTCACCAAAATAAGTGTAGGCATATACACGTATTTCTACATTCAACGTTGTTGGCTGAAAAAAAAACCCTGGGAATAACATGAAAAGATTAAGCGAATGGTGTGTTCCTCGCAATTTGATATCCACTCATCACATGCCAAGAAGGGAGGAACAGTCAGCATTTTGACTTTGTTTTATTTTGTAGATGCGGTAGGCCTGTAGAAATGCGACTTCGAAGAATAGCGGCTTCTTGATTCTATTATCTGTCTGAGTTTATATATTTGGACACTTGATAACCTTATTTCTTTTAAAATCAGACAATCGCTGTACGACGAATAGTGCATCAAAAGTGTATCATACCTGTACCCTAGCTTCAGAGAGGCCAAGCTTTCGGCTCAGCTCTTCCCTCATGAACGCGTCCGGATAGTGCGTCTCATCGAAGAGTTTCTCCAGCTCGCCCAACTGCTCCACCGTGAAGTTGGTCCGGCTCCGGCGCTGCTTCAGCTTGCTTGGATGGGTTGCCGTGACGCCTGGGACCGGGGAGGGACTACCGGATGCCGTCTGCTTCGGGTCGTGGGGCTGGCGCGCCGGGAGCCTCGCGTGATCGCCCCGGTCGGCCGATGAGAGATCGGTGTCCTCGTGGAAGGGGATGTCATCATCGGGGTCGGTGTCGATGTCGACATCATCGTCGTGATCGACAGGAGAAAGGTCGACATCTGTGATTTGCTTGGGCTCAGTGACTTGACCGACATCTTCCCATGGAGACTTGCGATCAAGTTTTCTCTTCTCTGTAACCAAACATTAATTAAATGCAATAAATAAATAATTGAAATAAACAAATTGCTTTAATAAACGAAGAGACCAGAGTACACAATGGCCCAAGTGTCATTTCTTTGTTAACTACTATACTTCAAAACACCACTTGAAGTCTAATAATTAAGAGGGCAAAATTTAAACATTTTTGTCCTATTTATTTTTGGATAACTGAAGTTAGAAAGGTGGATCAACTATGACTAATTTATTTTACACGAAGATTCCTTTTGAAATGTTTAAATTTGCCTGCGTGAAACTGTAATTGAATTGTTGTTTGCTACAACACTAAGAGACTTTAACTGAATCAAATCAAACTTCAAAATTGTTGGTCCTGAAATTCCCTTACTGAAATGGAAACAACAAACCTGTAGTTCCTTTCGGTCGTTTCGCAGACGTTGATTTGCTCAACTGCTGTGGCGTTCCTCTTTTGAAAAGCGCCAGTCGCTCTCTCGCCAAATCAGTATCGGTGGTGCCAAAGAGTGAGGTGGGAAAAGAGGGTAGTTTGGCGGCTACAGGTACTGCCTGCACTGCTGCCGAGGCTGGTAGAGGGTCAGACGGATCGCTGGCCCCGCCCGTGGGCCGTGCTTTCCCCGCAGATGACTTGGCTGGCCGCCGGTGTGTCGGCGTGGATTCCCCGATCGCGTTGAGCCAGGCCGCCGTGTCGAACTTCGGCAGGCTGCGCTTGACGGTGAGGACGTTCGCACCGAGTTTCGGACTCTCCGAAGATTCGAAGGATTTAGTGACGAAAGCTTGGAGCTCTTCCATGATGATGCCACCGTATAGCACTGTCAAAATCTTAAATGTGAGTCAAAGATGACAGTGTTGAAAGTTCTGTTCACAATTGGGAGTTTTCTTACCTAATGATAAGCAATGATTTGCAAAGGATGTGAACAACAGACGGCTCAACACGGGTAGTAATTTGTTCGCCAAATGGTTCAAATGTTGAAAGTATCGTGCAAGCGATGTAGCTTGGTTGGTTTCACCAACTACCGCTCGTCGCTTCGTCCGTTCGTCAATTGGTTCCTAAATCAGCGATGATCACATTGCCCGCTCCGAGAGAGACAGACCGAAAAGAAAAACTCTCTGCTCATTAACAGTCTTGACTTCCGCTAATCGAATCAAGACGATCACATCCCCCTGAAAACGAACAACATCGACCCACGACTAGCGGTGAGAAACTTAATCCCTACCGGAGCGGACCCGGGGAATACTAGCCAATGAAAACCTCGGAACGACCGGACACAAAATGACGAACACAGTTTGGTGCTGGACACTGACAGACAGTCCATCTTACGACCAGAAAAGGGATTAACCAATGCCACAACTCTCTATAAAGCCGTGCTCTTTTCATTCGCCTCCTGAAGGATCAGTCGGTTATCAATTTATCATTACACAAAAAGGGGGTGTGGTGATGCCCCCTCAGATAGCCTACATACACCTGCAACTCTCCGATGGCGATGTGTGACGGGGGAGGTACCCATAAACTCGGACGAGTCGCACCGTGGCCTCTCTCTCCCGTGAGCTGATATTGGATTATGCCCCGTGCGGCTAATTTCATCCCAGTGGTATACGTCACGGGGGCGATTGACTTTTAATGGCAACGTTATCCGCCAAAGTGATGAAAAGAAAATTGGGCCTTAACTCGATTAACTGCTCCATTATGGACAGTGTTTAGCGAGTCTGGTTTTTTATCCCTGCGAACCGTGCCCCGGGTACTGCCGATTCCACTGCAGTGATTATTGTGCACTGTTAGTACTGTTGTGTGCTAAAAAAGAGGCTTCGAATGGAGAAGAGATGTGCTGCAATTAAGGAAAACACACACAAACACAAACACACTTGTTTGTTTGCGGTGTAAATCGAGGTTTTTCTATTGTTTCTTTTCCCTTTCCTCTGTTTATACTCTTAACTTTTTGGAACATCATTAGTTTTATACACGTTTTCTAAAAGAGGTCGTCCTCGATTTGGTTCCTGTCTTCAATTCATCGGTAATGTTGCACGTGTGTGTCATCGATTTACACCATAAACCTACTCAAAATAAACACACATCTCGTGGAAATAGAGTACCGAAGTGTGTCGTTATCTGCCTTCGTTCTGGTTTAGGTGCTGGTTAGCGTGTTAATGTCAACACACAAGGGTCCATGAAATGAATTGTTCTGAGGAACATATTTTGTTCAACTTTCCACTCCTCTTAAAATGTACGAAAACTATTGGACATCAAACCTCGTCCCCAGTTCTCACTTTATTTCGAACGTGGTTTCCAATAGTAAGCCCTGGATAGGAAACTTTCTTCTTGTATCCTGATTCGATACCGCAATTGGCTAGTAATGGATTTTACGTGTACTTGGTGCTATTATTCACAACGTGCAGTACGTGTTTTCGTGATCATTCGTCCACGCCTTCTCGAAAATACTAATTTCCTTTCCAATTAACTCATATTACATGATACTGCAATATGAAACATGATACTGCATGACATGTTGTCTCGATAAGATCGTAACAGTTTAATTAAAAAAACCGTGTTTTCGTAACTCATGCCGTGTTTGCGCTGCGACGAATTGACTCTGTTTTTACCCTAGACACCGCATACAAAAACAAACGCTAATGTAACGCATATCCAGGCACCAGACTGTTCCTCATTTGCATACGTGTTCAAAAATCTTACACATGCAAATGATCCAATACCAGGGTGAGAGAGCAGGTAGTGATGGGCGCGTACTGTTCGACACCCTGGGGACAAGGTTGTTGGACATTCCATTTGGGTCAATTTTATTGAAAAGTGCACCTGAGGGCGCTGTTGCTGTGATGTCACTTCAGGAAGACACTGTTTAGTTTAGAGGATTTCTGTTCTGCTCAAATGTGAACCCACAAATTTGCTCAGTGAAAACATTTGTGAGAAAGGGTCGCTCATTGGCTTATATTGCCATGTAGTGACACAACAACGAATCATCAAAGAGAAATTTTACAATGGCAAACTATCCAAAAATTCTGGCAAGTTTTGGTGCTGAACTATATAGCTGTAGGCCTATAACAGTGAGGTTTCTGCCTGAAATGGCATCACACTTATGAATATTTGCTCATGCATGATTAGCATAAAAACCAAAAAGGCACCAAAACACCCTTGCAAATGGCAAAACGGAAATTGAAAATGAGGTTTTATGGGACACAAAGGTTTATTTTCAAGGATTGCATTAAAACAATTACATTGCATGGGCCCTTTCAGCTCTGCGCGTTAAACCAGAACACGACCAGGAAACAACTAGAACTAGCTTTTTTTTACTTTAAAAAGTGTCTTCATGTATTAAATCGGTTTTGATTTGAGTGATTTCGCGCAAGGCATCGTGTAGTCTTGGTTCCATACGAAAGCCCTGTAGTGCCATAGAGATTTTTTTTCTCGAAGTTCGTTTTTAGGAGATTTTTTTTCTCGAAGTTCGTTTTTAGGAGATTTTTTTTCTCGAAGTTCGTTTTTAGGAGATTTTTTTTCTCGAAGTTCGTTTTTAGGAGATTTTTTTTCTCGAAGTTCGTTTTTAGGAGATTTTTTTTCTCGAAGTTCGTTTTTAGGAGATTTTTTTTCTCGAAGTTCGTTTTTAGGAGATTTTTTTTCTCGAAGTTCGTTTTTAGGAGATTTTTTTTCTCGAAGTTCGTTTTTAGGAGATTTTTTTTCTCGAAGTTCGTTTTTAGGAGATTTTTTTTCTCGAAGTTCGTTTTTAGGAGATTTTTTTTCTCGAAGTTCGTTTTTACGAGATTTTTATGAAGTTTTATGAAGTTACGGAGCCCCTAAAGGGACATCCAAAATTATTTTTTTATCTCGTGCGCACGACATATCTCGTGCGCACGACATAATATCTCGTGCGCACGACATAATATCTCGTGCGCACGACATAATTATCTCGTGCGCACGACATAATATATCGTGCGCACGACATATATCTCGTGCGCATGAGATGGGTGTCGGACGCTTCGCCCCATTTCCACGTCGCCCCATGTCACTTCGCCCCTAACCACTTCGCCCCATCCCCACTTCGCCCCAATTCCACTTCGCCCCATCCCCGCTTCGCCCATCCCCACTTCGCCCCATCCCCGCTTCGCCCCATCCCCACTTAGCCCCATCCCCACTTCGCCCCATGTAGATTGGTATTGTCGTTCTCAGATAAGTGGGAGACGGGTTGGTATAGCCGGGTTGGGAACAAAGTTGGATCTTTTACTTCAAGCTTTTTTTCTCGGTAGCGGAGAGTGATAGCTTGAGAGGTTTGTTATGAATTGTTCATTTGGTCAATATTGGTGGGCTAATTCTTTCCGTTGGTTAGCAATTAGTGAATCTGTTGGAATTGTTTTTAAGCCAATAAAATACATTTAGATGAGATTTTTTTTTACATGTAAAAGCTGGGGCGAAGTGGGGATGTGGCGAAGTGAGAATGGGGCGAAGTGAGAATGGGGCGAAGTGGGGATGGGGCGAAGTGGGGATGGGGCGAAGTGGGGATGGGGCGATGTGGGGATGGGGCGAAGTGGGGATGGGGCGATGTGGTTAGGGGCGAAGTGACATGGGGCGACGTGGAAAAGGGGCGAAGCGTCCGACATTCCATGAGATGTATGTCGTGCGCACGAGATATTATGTCGTGCGCACGAGATATATGTCGTGCGCACGTGATAATTATCTCGTGCGCACGAGATATTATGTCGTGCGCACGAGATAAAAAAATAATTTTGGATGTCCCTTTAGGGGCTCCGTAACTTCATAAAACTTCATAAAAATCTCGTAAAACGAACTTCGAGAAAAAAAATCTCCTAAAAACGAACTTCGAGAAAAAAAATCTCCTAAAAACGAACTTCGAGAAAAAAAATCTCCTAAAAACGAACTTCGAGAAAAAAAATCTCCTCAAAACGAACTTCGAGAAAAAAAATCTCCTCAAAACGAACTTCGAGAAAAAAAATCTCCTCAAAACGAACTTCGAGAAAAAAAATCTCCTCAAAACGAACTTCGAGAAAAAAATATTATATTGCCCTAGTACAGGCGCAGCTAGCGCAGCCTAGCCTAGCCGGCCCGCGATGAAAAACTGTTATCGATTCTGCAATGTATTCGATACTTATTCACTGTGGTTATTCAACGAGTATCGATTCTAGCGCAAACGATTCTGTACTTCCACGTTACTTCTGTAATGTACCGCGTATAATTAATCGTCCGCGATCGATATGCGCACTGTGGTCCTGTGAAGTGCGCCCTCTGTTGATTGAAAACAATTGTTTTACAAAAGTATTCATTAGTACTAGCGGGATGCCGCGCTTCGCGCGGCACCCGCTAGATGGGTGGAGTTGACTGTTTCGTAATAATTACTGTATACAATGAAATCTCGATAATTTAAACTCTAATAACTCCAAACAACTGTTAAGTCAAATAAAGAATCAGACCCTCTGCTGCACGCGAGCCTATTTGGATTCGCCATCAGTCTCGCCTAAGTTGTATTTGCGTGCACATAACGTTTCCTGCGGAGATAGGCGAGGGTCCAGGACATATTGTCAATATAGGGGAAGGGGCTAGCTAGGGTGAAGGGTGCTAGTTGGAACGCCAAATTTCCGTAAAACCCGTCAACCATGTCACCAATATTTCCGGGGATGGGGAGAAATATTTCCAGGGATGGGGAGAAATGGTTTTTGTT
Source organism: Patiria pectinifera (assembly GCA_029964075.1). Taxonomy (NCBI): domain Eukaryota; kingdom Metazoa; phylum Echinodermata; class Asteroidea; order Valvatida; family Asterinidae; genus Patiria; species Patiria pectinifera. Next base: position 12,555,876 of record CM057144.1, on the reverse strand, counting down.
ATAGAGGGGAGATGGTGATATTGAAATCGCTGATATTGTGGAGGTTTATGTTTGTGCTGGGATTCATACCGTTTAAATGTTGTTTGAAATTGCGCGCCGATTTGGAAGGTCTTGCTGTCAACAGTTGAATGAAATTAAGTATTTATTGCCGACCGATTGTCTCATGCGATGTCTCATTATATAAAGCTCATAAATAATGTTGTGCTAGAATATTGTCTAGTCAATTTGAACATTGATTTTTCAAGGTGCCAAACCATTAAGGACGTATACACCAACTGTACAAATAGGTAATTTAGACGAAACGCGGTTTGATCTTGGCCTATACAAAATCGTATCCATCGTTCTCACTACAGAGGAGAGGAGGGGCAGCCAGTGGGGGTGGGGGTTGGATATTGTGTGGGCGTCGCCAGGATTTTTCTAGAGGTGGCAAAACATATTTTGGCCCAAAAATTCCTGGTTTTCTCAACACATTCTCGATTTATCAGTTTTAGAGGGGGGCAGGGACATTTTGCACCCCCAACCCAAACCCATTAAATTCACACCACTATGACTTTGCGCCTCTTTTTATTATTGTGTTTTTTTTGCTTTTCGGGGGGGGGGGGAGTGCCCCCTCCCCTCCTCGCGACGCCCATGCCTATTTATGTTACACCTGTGAATGGTCACATATATATTTCCGGGGAAGTGGGCAACAATTTATATTTGTTATGGTGAAGGGGGTGTTTCTTATTAAAGTAGAAGTTAATGTCATTATAGCAGTTGGTGTTTTTATTATGGTGGTGGGGTTGTACAGCAAAGTACTGTAACACGTTCATTTGCAGAAGAGAGTAAAACTAAAAGAAAGGACATATTGGAGCACTTCATAATTATGTCAAGCACCACATGTTAAATGTATTTATTACAAAACTGTGAAAATGAAATCAGGTATACAATCAGAATTTTTTTAGTAATAATGTATTTGCAGCATTCATTACTGTACAGGGTAGTACTTCGACAAAACTCAGGGGATATAATTGTTGTCAGTTTTCGGAGCAATTTTCGCAAGGGACGTCGGTCCAGGCTTGTTTACCATAGGCACAAACATTCCATGAAAGACTTTCAAGCAAGACGGCCAAAGGTTATTGTGCAATTGCATTTTTTTTGTTAAAAGCTGTAATCATAAATAATGACAGTGGCATTGTAAGTTACAGGACAACATTTTTTTAATGAGTGTTGGTGAAAACTCATGAGAAATGGAGGGGTATGCGAGTATGAATATTTTGTTGTGAAATTTTAAGAGTGATTATGTAACTCGGTAATCAAAGACATTGTTTTGTTATCAAATAAGTCTGCTTGGCCAGTAATTATCGGGTAATCATTCCATCATTATTCTTGGGTACAACTAAGCCAAGGATATAATTGAAAAAAAAAGGATGGACATAAAACAGCAGAAAAGAGTGATTTTTTTTGCACTATTTCATGACTTCTAAAAATAAAATGATGGCTAGAAGGAAAATGTGTTTTGAATGGGTAAAGAGAAAAACCAGGAATCTTGCAGTTGAACTGGAAAGAATAGGTGTGTCACGTCTTCGTCTTGAGTTGAGATTCTTGCTTTGGGAACTGGTTGAAGCATGCACTGGCGCATGCTTGGAGCATGGTTGGAGCTGGTCATGTGATGTGGGTGTCATCGAGAGTCCTGTGTAAAGGAGTTAGAAAGAAAAGAATAACGACTAAGGTGAAGAAAACTTGTAAACAAAAATACATCGGCTAACAATAGCTCTTTATCCTGCTTGGGTTCATGTCTGTTGTCGAGTCATTTGATTTTCTGCCAGAGTGTATTCTCTAATATCCACTATTCTAACTGTGTTGGTTTCAGGTTTTAGTCTTTGCCTGTATTTTTTTGGTTTTTGGCCTGAGGTTTGAACTTGATCACGTCTTTAATTTTGATTTGAGGGTTTCTTTATTAAGTTGGTTATTGGTCTTTGATTTGCAGTAAATTAATTTTGTTTTGCCTATGACTTATGAGTATGAAAGTCATTTCTTTAAAGGAAGTTTTAAGTATGATTTGCCGTGTTCTAAGATTACCACAAAGATTTAGTGTGCATAATTTGTATGGAATGAATGTACATTTCATGGCCTATATACAAATGCAGCAGTAGCTAGTAGTAGGCCTATAGGCCTAGGCCTAAAACAAACTAAAGCAAAATCCAAAAATAAACTACAAACAAAGCCCAATTGTGAAATCAAGAGTTGGCAAAGTTCTACAAACAGTTCGGGTACATGTTCCAAGTGAGGCCTGTATTTACGGAGGTCATGCAGTAAATTGGCAACATTAAGCCTAGTAAGTTAACCCACGCCACGGCCAAACTCTCGATGTCCGAGGCCTCCCCCCGTACGTACAACCCTCCCCGTACAACCCTCCCCGTACTCACAAACTGAAACTCACAGTCACACTTTTCACAAACAACAATGCTTCTCATTGCCAGTGGCGTTCGAAAGAATACCACTTTTCACAAACAACAATACATATCATAAGTGAGACTTACCGTTCAAAGAGAAAACTGGAGCAAGGAACAGATATACACCAACCATGTCAACAACGCTGTGCTGAAGAAATGTGGGGCATGCAAGTTGCGCTGCATGCTCAGCGCTCATAACGAACGTATACGTGTGGCACGTCAATTATCCGGCCCGTACGCAAGATGGCCGGCGAGGCCCAATGGGGAAGGGAATTATGGGAAATAGGGTGGAAAATAGCCGGGCCCCGTTGCGCTTCCCCCGTAGCCAACGCGCGCGATGAGGACGGGAGACCGGTCGGGAAAATGGCAGCGCCCTCCAAATTTTCGTAATTGTAGTATAGATGATTACACACGTACACAAACAAAGCAGATAGTAACGTCTTGGAACCAAGACTAGGCATCGTGGAGAATAAACATGGCGCAGCAATATTGTATACATGTATATCAGGGAACGAGGTTGCACTCCAATGGGCAAGAAATCCATACCTTGGCATCAACTGAAAAAATTCCAAGTGTTTTTTTCAGTAAATGTTTCAATATCCTCCCAGCTAAATTTGACTTTTTATAGGACATGCTATTGCTTTCTGATGGCTGATAGGCCATTGCAGGGAAAAATTAGTGATGGCCAGGTATGGAATTCTTTCCCTCCAATGCAAATACCCTTGCAGGTTTCTCGTCGTCAATTTTCAAAACACGGACAAATTTATAACAAAAGTCACAAATAAAAGAGCCTATTTTTTCAACGCCGAGAAACTTTTATTGTCTGTACACGTGGAAAATAGATAGATGTCTGGGAAGTGCAAAATATATCTATTTACAAGAACATGTATACCTTACAAAACCTTGCTTTGAAAAGCTAACTGTTGGAAAATATCTTTGACTGTACTTTACAACGATTTGACATGTGCCAGTGTTAGTGGGCCTAATGTACTGGTCATCGGTATAATGACAAGGAGTCCACTTTGGCTTAAAAAGAAGAAGAAAACTTTAAAGTATAATCCAAAGAAAATATATAATTTGTTGATCTTCAGCTCTCCTTTGTTTTGTTCTGTGTTTTCTATAATTGCCCTTTTTTTACATATTGCTTTGTTCATTGACAATTCTTTCGTCAGAAAGTTTCAACCCCGCGCAAAATATCTCCGAGATTTGTTTTATACAACAACAGCTGTACAATCATAAATTACGCTATCTCTGTACATGTATTGCTATTTACATTCTCACAACTTTATTATTTTTTTTTTTCAAACTGATCGTAATTATTCAAATGAGTGTTGGAAATACAACGCATGGTGAATCGACCTCAAACTAATCTTTTGAAATTTATGAAAAACAACTGAACGGTGCTTAAAGCCTCTTGATTTAACACTGTTGGCAAAATGTTTGAGAAGTGCTTCAAAACCTTATTTTTTTTCTGAATTTTAGAATGTATTATGAAAATCCATATTGGTAACGCCATTTGCCAAACATCGCTTCAGCTGCAGACATTCGGCGTCGTGATATGTTGAACTAAAAACAGCCGCCGATTTTGTCTTTTTAACACCATTATATTACGCTCCAGAACCGAAGGCTTTATGTTCAACTCATTTCAAACTTCTAGGCTTCCCAAATAAATATGACGTAGTAGCTGAGGTGTGAGTCGGAGCCCTGATTTGGAAAATGGGGTTCTCGGCTGCCACCAAGTGTCCACGTTTGCTGCAACTTCATTGTTTTAAAAGGAGTTTTCGAAAACTCGTCTTCGCCTCCAGCTTTGGCGTCAGAAGGTTTCAGGTCTAGATCCATAAGCTGCAGAACACCGGCTTGATATTGGTTCGGTTGCATTCCTGAACACTCGATCCTGCAATAGCAAGTCAAGGTTAGGAGTATTTCCATTTTAGTTTCTTTCTTTAATGATTCTGAAACCAACGATGACGCCGAGGCCGGAGACGAAGCCGCCGTTTTGAAAACACCCAATAATCCGCGGGAAAGTCAGACACCTAAACTCCAAGAGGCCTATAGTGAATAGAGGCAGAGGTTAGCAGACATACTTGCAGACAACCTCCTGCAAGAACGCGTAGATCAAGAAGAGAACGTAGATGCAGACAAAGGTGACGCCGACCACCTTGTTGAGTTTGAAGCGGACCAGCGCGAAGACGAACAGAGTTAAGAGAAGGATGCCCAGGAGGATGAAGCCAAACTTTGCATGTGGCGTCATCAGCAGCTCGCCGCTGGCAAGCAGCTCCTGAAAGAGAGAGAGATAACGAGAGCAAGATTGTAATAATTATTCTATCAGTGAGACCTTCATATAAGAATATCGTTCTCTGGTGCATCCTGCCAGAGTCATAGTCCAGTCCGTCACAACTGAAATCACAAGTCAATCACTGGATTCCCTAAAGGCCACAAGTAAATGAGGAGTCAGGTTGTTTAGCGGTACTTTCCTCGCCTTCCACCGCTGTGACCCGGGTTAGAATCCCGCCTGGTCCAACACGTGGATTGGGTTTTCAGTCCCTGCCTGATTCCGTGGGTTTTCTCCAGAATATTCTTCTGGGGTTTTCCTCCCACCTCTACAATTATTGCTTCTCATTGTCTTCTCTCTACGGGTTTCTTCAGGCTTGCGACAGTGCCTATAGGCACTTTTGAGGAATCCTTGGTTTCATTACCAAAATTAAATAATAATAATACAACAAATAATAATAACATCACAAGTCAATCACCAGATTTCCCCTCTTAATTAAGTAAGGCCACAAGTCACATGGCAAGGGAAGAACGATGACAAAGGATTAGACTTGTCACAGTCCCTTTAAAGGGTTCACTGTAATAACGTGTACATGTATTTTACTTTGTCAGTTGACCGTACTTTACATTGTACTTGTGTCTGGACTTGACTTAAAATCTGCGTTTATAGTTTATATTTTTAGTAAATTGAAAAGTATTCAGCGCAACGCATCTTGGGACATGACTTTTGCACTATTATTTCATACAAACCTTTCGATTGTACACAGTCAAACGATACTCCTGGCGAGTACGTAGTTTGTGCATGACGAGCCTTTTATCTAGGTAAAAGCTTTGAGTTTGAATCTAGCAATACGGATCGTACAACCCAATCAGTCCAAGTAGGTAAGGAGGATAAAACTTACGAATTCATATTCAGTGAGAAGACTGAGTGGTCTTTTGTAGATAAGGATGCTAATGAGGAAGGGCAGACCAAGGCCTAGGTTGATGTCAAACACGTTGGATCCTATGGCGTTGGACACTGCCATATCACCGAAGCCGTCTCGGGCAACCAAAATGGAGCTCAGAGCATCCTAGAAAATAGGAAAAAAAGGCATCATCATCACCGTTAGCATGATACTCTTCAAGTTTATGATGTAAAAAATGACTTGATATTGCTACATTGACTTATTAGGAATGCAACTAAGTTAGGAAGAGGGCGCCACCTACCGGAACGCTGGTACCAATCGCCACGAACACGATGCCCATGGCGTAATGATCAATATTGAGGATGCAGCCCACCTTGATTACCAAGGTAACCATAGCGAAACTCAAGACGGCGATCCAGACGATGGATAGTGTGAAGGAGAGAACGTAGAATCGCCTGAAGAAAATACAAACAAACAAGAGATCGATGATTTCAGCAAAACAGGCAACATTTTGTCAATCAACTAAAAGTGAGCCATTGTTGAATGTGAGACTATGCAAAACCGTGTGGAACACCGCATTGAACTATATGGGAAGAGAAGGAAAAACAAACATGGCGTCCCAATTACACGGTCGAGTTTATTAAAGGTTCGGTTTATGACTGGCCTGATGCAAAGTCGGTGGTTGCAGTTGGCTAACGGTACAAGAATACCGGTCCATTCCGGTTTATACTCACTTGTATTTGGGATTGCTGCAGTTTGGTATAGTCCAGGTGAAAGCGCACATGAAGGGAAAGCTGATGATGAACATGAGCCACTTGAGGGCGTACTGCAGGCAGCCGCACCGCGACTGCATGATCTCACGGTCCGGGTAGTACATGCTGATAGCTGGCAGACACGGGATGGGCCGAAGTGTCAACTCCTCATCGATAATCTCATCCTCCTGTTATTAATAGAATGGAATGTCATCATCAAGAGTGACACGAAGAAAACAACAAATTATTCCTAAGACTTGAGTTAAAATTTGACGTTTGAAAGAGCTCGGAGCAACTTTATTCGAACACGGTATCGGTGTTGTAGCAGTTCCTTCTCACAGGTTCAGCAGGATTTCAATCAAACCTGTGACCTCTGCAGCTCAATACTAATGTCGATAATCGGTGCAAATCCTGTTGCAGTCAATTTCTTCGTTCAGGCTAATTATTGGTACAATGTGGTCTTGTTTATCGTGAGTGAGCTTCTTTTTTTAAAACAAAGTAATACCTCGATCATTTCTTGCTTGACTGGTTTGTCATCGTCAGCCTTTGCCGGCACGGAGGGCAGAACTGGATGCTCGTGGTGAACCACGGTGATGGAGTGCCTCTTGCTGGCCTTGAGATCAGAGGGGTCAGGATCAGAGTGGACAAAGGGAGGAGGGTCGTCAGAGGGGTCAGGGATGACAGGGGTGAGACCCTGGGCGCTATGGATGCCCGAGTCGGCATCGTTAAACCCAGAGACGGGCACGAGAAGGCGGGACCGGCTACCGAACTCGCCCGACAGGCCGCCCAGGCTGTTGGCGTCTGGCTCCCCCTCGCTGCCCACCGCGAATCGGATCTCGCGGACGGTGGGCGAGGAGGGCAGCTCCAAGTCCTGACTGGAGTCGGTCACGACCACGCGGCCGCCGCCGCCGGCGGCCTCATTTTCGATGATAGCCGTGTCGTGCGAGGGCGACCCGTAGTCCGCCTCGTCGCCTTTCTCCATGATGACGCTGCCGGCTAAGCTGCCAATCCTGCTGCCAAACTGGCCGCCCTGGTGCGAGCCGCATTGCGAATCGGCATCGCCCGGCCGCCTCACGTCGATCTGAGACGACGTCTGTGCGCGGTTTTTTAATGACCGAGTAATTCGGGATTGGGCGCGGATCGCGAAACGGGCAGAGCGTGGATCGATTATGGATTTGGGTGACGGATCGGGCGAGGGTAGTGCGGTCAGAGGACGTTGTAAGGGTTGTGATACGAACAATGAAAGCAGTGCAAGTGAGGAATAACAATGAACAAAAGGAAAACATGGAGGCAGCAAACAACAGTGGAAGAGGATGGTTGGGAAAGAAAAAAAAGCAGTACGTTTTTATCAAAATATTCAATAAAAAGTAATAATTTCTTTTTGAGATCACAATTTCACTGTATCCGCCTACACCTCTTCTGGGTTTAGAATCATTGAGACGCCTTCAAGGTTCAAACAAGTAAAAAAGCCACTGGCCTCATAATGATAGTATTTGATGTTCCTCAACTAGATCCATATTGATCTAGGGTTTTCCAAATCCGGGCCTAAATATCTCCTGAGGTAGTTTCACGATGAGGCTGAGGTGTGGAATGAAAACGTCCACATTCAGATGACTTACGAAGTTGGCTGCGAGTTCTCCGTGCTTGACATGGTGGAATATGTGCTTGTGAGAGGAAGAAGACCTTGGCAAAACGCCCCCAGACGCTGTAGATATGATGGATAGCTTGCGATCCGTCTGTAGGTTGAGAGAAGAAAAACTAAATAGTATTCTTTCAGGTTTGCGAAATCTTACAGTTCGATTAGAATGATAGTTTATGCACATTTGGTATGAAAGCTAAATTAAGACACCCAATCTAGGTTACAAAGACTCCAGCCATGTGCTCGAGTACCCCCTCAACGGCGACTATGAGAAGGCACGCCAAAGTTGACGGACCAGTGGGCACCATCTTGACTCGTGCATGCTAATATAGTTAGGTTGTATCAGTGTCACTGTTGAGGGGGGGCATGCCCACTAACCTGCTTCCCCTTTCTTTCTCACCCTTGAAGGGGCACTTGTACCGAGATCTCAACTTACATGAGGTGTCTGCTTCTGATGAGTAGCCGCAGCGGGCGTGAACGCCTGATCAGTCGGTGCGACCTTGTCGACTTCCCCGAGCTCTGCCTGGCTGTTCTCGGACTCGAGGGGCTCCACTTTACCCTTTCGGCGGCACCTTTTGCTGTTAAATTAAACAAAAGTATGGAATGTGTCACAATCGAGCAAAGGTAGTGTGTTGTTTTACCCCTCCCACCGAGCAGAGGGCAAGTTGGTCATGCATAATAAGCTACCATTCGCACTTAAACCAATATCGTAATTCACTGGTTCTCGTTGGTATTATTAGCACCATCTATAATGTTCCAGCAGTATTCCAAAAGACCTTTAATTGCAAAGTGCTGTTGTGAAGTCCAACACAAGTCAAGTCACAACTAACTTTGAATGAATAGAAGGAATTGCAATTGTCACAGCCCATTCCAATTGCTTGTGACATGAATTGGCAATGGACGAAGTTGACAATGTGATGGACCTGTGAGGACTTGCGATGGACTCGAATTCAACACTGCAAATGCGGCGTTTAACGGAAGCTCACCAATTCAAGTCCATGATTGAACTGTTGAACTTCATGATGGCTATGTAGACGACGTACAGCGCCAACAGCACAATGGCCTCGTAGATCTCAAATATGCCGTCCCAGGAGAAGATGATGAAACAGATTATGGACACACCGTAGCAGATGCTGTCACGGAGGAGTGGACGCCAGTCTAACTGGAGCACCTGAAGAACAATACAGAATGTACATCACATCCGTGAAAAGGTGGGCCAATCAACACCCGAGGCATGATACGACAGGATTGCCTCACAGTCCGATGGATTGTAGTTTCAACAACAGTTATTACTTGTCATGACCTGGGTACTCTAAGCCGAAGCCGGAGACAAAGCCTATATGTCTATTTGGTAAATCTCTAAAAGTATTGTGCTTACCAGACCAACAAGGCATGCTGGTAAACAAGATGGCATAATTATCAAGATCGTATCCATGGAAAAAAGTAGTCAACGTACCTGACCAGCAAGTGCAGCTGACAGAGCGATGATGATGAGGATGTTGAACAGCGCCGATCCCACGATCGTTCCCACGCCCACGTCACTCTCAACAGTCACGCCAGCGAGTGAGGTAAACAGCTCTGGGGCCGAGGAGCCGGCGGCCATGAATGTAGCGCCCGCTACGTCCTCAGATAACTCCAGTCGCTCCGAGATGACCTCCAACGACGGCACAAAGAAATCATCGCAGATAATGGCCAACGCTGGAGAGAACAGTATTAACGCAGAAACTATTCAAGACACTGGGATCAATGAACTTTACAATAATTTATTTACAAGGTTCGACTGTTTGATTATTTTGCGCTCTATATTTCATTCGGGCGTTTGACGGCACGCCACCAAGAGGTAGAAAGAGGAGCCAGTTTTCGTAGCGCATTATGGGAAAAGGTCAATATCCATGCATGTTAATAAGGTTTGCTCAAGCCGCAGATTATACGTCTCAAAACCACAACTAGCAAGCACACTGACCGGTTTTCTCTGGACAATACGAGGGGACTGGAAATCCAGTCGTTGTGGAAACACACATGCCCGTCTTTTTTTCAGCTTTTAACTACAAGTTTCCATTAAGACTAGCTTTATCATTAAGTCAACAGTCCCGACAAGAAATACACCGACCATGCCTATACTAGGGTCAACCAGGGGTACAATTGGGCTTTTTTCAAGTCAGATCTGATCTCACGTTTTTTCCCAAATGACCTCACTCCTGTTTATTTCTTGCCCAGCTGATTTTAAAGCGATGGTCATTAATAACCATGCACTGTCTTTGCGACAAATTTTTAGTTATCAAAAACAATGCAAAATCACCATGTAATTAATGCAGCGTAAAATACAGACAACCCCCGTTGATTGCCTTGAACAATACCAGTGACACATCACCGTCGTTAAGTTGATGGCGTGTATATAGGTTCCATTTCCGACCGCGCGTTAATTACAATACACTGCCGAGACAGCTGATGTCGCAGAGTTCATTATTGAATCATCCGTTCCATCTCTCTTTCTCTTGGCTGTATGGCGCGAGTTGCTTCCGCTTCACAACAAAATTAATGAATAAAATATTCGTCTGTAAATGTCACGGCCACTCGAAGACATAAAGGAATTCCAGCGAGGCAGCCATCCCGGGAAGTGGTGTTTTTCTTCTTAGACAGTTTGTGACCTTGGGTAACCGTCGTGCTTACAACAAAAGAACATGAATTTCCACCGTTAATAGCTACCTATACGTATTTAATGTAGGGCCAACTCCATTGTGCTGTAACACGACTTGGCCATGACGGAAGCTTTTCTCTTTCCGTCTTTCCATTCTCTAGCTCTCAAAGGAATCACTTCGCTTGTCGTGCCTGTATTTTAACGTCTTAGTAGATGTTCCCGCCATGTTCAAGGCCGTTTTCTCTGATACATTCTATTAACGCTGTTTACAGCTCAAGACGGTTTTATGATTTTTTTTTAATCAAAACGCCATATGCATGTATAAGTGAGGCTAAGCTGCATTCATGCTAAACGAAGACTCTTTGGCGTCGTAACTATACAGGATGGCTAAAAAACCCAAACAGTATATTTCCACTACCCTGAGACTCAAACCACATATACCAATGCATGGAGAATCTTTAAAGAAGAAAAATGAAACCAAGATCGCCCGATTCGGTCCAGTAGTTTCTGTTCTAGAGCCTTTTTTGGTGAAGCAAGGTGCAGGTCATTTTTGTCCCGATGAACTACTAAACTGCGCCCGGGAATTTGACTTACATTGTAATTGATAGAGGGATTGTTATGTAATAAAACCCATATGAAATAAGTGTGCTTCAGAAAATAGGCTCTGCGCAGCAAAAAATACTAGACCGAATCGGGAGATATTGGTATCATAATTGTTCTAAAAGGATGGTCCATTAACTGGTACAGGTGGTTTGAGTGGAAGTATGCCGGTCCGTTTTTTTCTGGACCACCCTGTATATGGAGGTTACTAGCTATGGCGTAAGAACCCCTTCAAACTTGCCTGTGTAGTATCTAATTACGCATATAAGTATGTATGAAAACGAATGATGTAACATGAATTATGTACGCATATGATTTTGAGCACTTTTGCTGCTTCAAACGAACGAAAGCACAAATTAATGACAAAGTGGTCCATAATTATATAGTATACTTTAAACATGCCGTAGACAATTGACATGGACCGGTGTGTTTGCTGCGTGCCACTAATCGTCTCAAATACTTACAGATGAAGAAAATGAGGATGAAAATGACGTAAATGACGACGAACAGTCCGGTCACGTGCTGCATCTCATAGTCACATGATTCAATGGCACTGAGCCCCCCGGTTGCGTTAGATGCGAGCAGGTGTCTGGACCGGTATGCACTGTGTCCTGCGGGTCCAATACAGTGTAAAATAAATACATATTGTTCAAAAGAAAAAAAACAACAACGAGATTTGAGAAAGTTTACAACGAGAACGTTCGAGACTCTGCGAGGATTCACCTTCAGCGGGTGATTTACATTCGCTTGTTACACGAGAGCGATTTACTGTCAGACATGGCTGCAATGGCTTCGTTACTGCATGGTCACACATCTATGAAGTATAGGTTTTCACGCCAATGTCATTTTACGTACGTCATGAAGATGGGGTTGGGATTACCGGAAACGTTTCCGTGGTAACTGTAGGAAAGGTTTGGGTCGACTTGTTCGTTATTTCATTGGAAAGGTTCTTCATAAATCATAATGGCTCATTGCAATTTGCAAGAATCGCACATGATGGACATTACAACTGCCACTTATATACCGTCACTTGGTGACTCTTGTGCATCTTTACATTATAATGAGATAAGTAAACATATAAAAAGACAAGACAGAAAACTTAATTTTGACATGTTCATCCTGGTAATACATGTAATTGTAAGTGTTATTAAGTGCGCTGTGGTGAGGTTTTTTTTCATGAAGGCCTAAGATGCTCTCAGGCTTGTGGTAATCCTATCCTTTTTCCATCTCACTGTGTGGCAACTCTACGCACTGGGAATTGGCTTTCCATTAAGGTCTTAAACAAATCGTACTCGTCATGTCTTTTATTTTTTTTAGTAGCTGCTTCTAGTCGGAGCAGCAGCTGCTGCGCACGTAGTTGTACGATGCATTGATCGTTATTGGCCTTGGAACGTCGTGTAGCATCTAACAGCACAGCTAGACGGGCGTATAAAGCATTGCATCGGTGGGCAGCAGCCGCGTATTGCAATTAAATTGCATGACAGCTTTCGATAATCACTGCAGCGGACACAGTATCCAAAGGTTGCATTACAACAGTATGGTAAAAGTCTCATTTAAACCAAGGCCAAAAAACTACAGAGTTGTAACTGCATACGAAAATTACCGTGATGCTCCATTTGACTTTTAAATTTTCAGCTGATGGCAAACAAAATGTCAGAAATTCTCTACACAAACCAACCCCTATTTTTAATTTTTTTTTTTGAAATGACGGTTTACGCGGGAAACGCCAGTTTCTGCTAAACCACATCTAAACTTTGTCCCGATGACACAATCAATACAAAAGAAATAAAGTATAATAGAAGGAAAACTAATAATCATTTTCGCGTTTCCAAACCCAACCTATACTCTGTTGTCCCCGGCCCAACCGACTGACAAGACCTAAAGAAAGTCTTGCAAGGTGTATCAATAACCTTGCCGCAGGTAGCTGCACTTCATTACCTGAAGTTGTTTAACAAAGCTATCGGTAGTTTTGTAATCCTCTTCCTGTACCGTTATTTTGGAGTGGACAAAAAAGTCCTTCTTCAAGTGTTCAACGAAGGCCGTTCCCAATCGATTTCTCGTTGTCATCCTTGGCTCAGGAATACCCACTCAAGAAAGGGGATCAGTGAGCGACATGATCTCGAACAAAGCTGCCTTCGGATCGACAACGACCGTTTCATGACTGTATCGAAATAAAATCACGTGAGCGGAGGTACTAGGTAAATACTCCCCTTCGCGTCGCGTTTTATAGTTGGCAAATGCGGTAAAAGGCTTCCAAAAAGGGACGCAAAGCGTATACGTGTGAAAAAAAATTAACGTGTATAAATTATCATTCAAGTTTTCGCTACCTACGGCGCCACCAAGTGTCGAATGGGGGTAAAGCCCACAGACCGACTTGACCCCATAGAGCTATATTAATTAAATATAGCTCTATGCCCGACCCGCTGTTTGAATAACTGCAGCCCAACTCCATGGGCCTTATGCACAAGGTGGCCATTTTTGTCGTGTTCCCTGAATGTACTTCATAAATTGTGAACTGTTGAATGGGATGGTGCCAGACTACATGTGTATTTATTCACTATAGCCTCACTTTCATTTTTTATTTAAATGTGGCTTAAAACATTAGAGTAAGTCTAATTACACAAAATTTGTAACTGTATTGCTTTCATTTCTTTACACAAGTTCCAAAAATGAGGAGTTTACCTTATTCTCTCAATTATTGCAGACTCGTGGATAATTAGGCCCTTTTTGCGCGTGCGCGTTCCTTCGCGCAAGGCATGGTGGGAAACAACATGGCGCAGCAAGATCGTACCCATGGAAACGAGACTGAAATAATCGGTTACGCAGTACCGTGAAATTGGGTGTTATTTCATTAAGTTGTGCTCGGTAGCTTCGTAATTTCCCGTGTTTTTTTCTTTCCAAACGGGACTGCGTACGGAAACAGTCGCGATAGTTTGACGACTTTACAACTAGACTGGGTCCTCAAACCCTTGACGATCGATACACCTGAATTGCTTATGAATATAAAGTCGCTTCTCGTATAATATCTCCCAGCGGTGCAGATTACACTAAGGATATATGCCAACACTGCAGGGTTGTGTATCAGATGATCTGGTCTTGGAGGATTAAAAAGGACGACTATTGAGAGGTCGAGCTTGAATCGATCCGATTATGGGCGAAGAAAAGGGAGAAGCGCAACTATAGCGGTCTTATAAGTTAAGCCGACCGTGAAACGGAACAAGCAAAACTGTTGGATACAATCGGCAAACAAGCAAGCATGGCAACTTATCATCACGTTGGCTGTGTTTGTTGTTCTTAGTTGCTATGGTGACTTTGCTTGAAACTCGCAAGAGAGTCTGTTTTACTTATCCCGAGTTCAGCTTTCTGTTTGAAATTCACAGTTCATCGTTCCGATAAAAACTGAAATGTTTGAAACGAAGATCTTCTAAGATTATTTCTCAATGGTGTCCCACAAAAGAAGTTGTGCAAGCAGATTTCCTTTACTTTCTCATTAACTACTTAACATGAGTACTTCGTCTTGATGGAGCAAATACTCTTGGGTATTCAGTAAAAATGCCATGGAAATCCGTTCATGCAAACCAGAGATCTAACAGATTATAAAAGGCAATGGGTTTTCACCCATTCCAATGGGATGGGATTTTTACAGTTAAACTTAATTTACATCGGTGTGAAAAGACCAGTGATAATCTGATATGCAGTAATGTCACTAACTGTGTGGAACAGGTGAAAAAAACCCATAGCGTTTTACAATCTGTTAGATCTCTGGTTTGCATGAACACGTTTCCATGGATTTTCACTGATTGTACACAAGAGTATAATTAATAAGCTCCACCGATAAGCTCCTCCAAGATGAAATACTTATGTTAAGTAGTTTTTGAGAAATTAAAGGATATCTGCTTGCCCAACTCTTTGGGGGACACCCTGTAATGAACGATGAGTAATTTGTTCCACACGAGTGACGAGTGACTTATTGCCAGCTTTACTTCAGTTACGCACATCCTCATAACTATCTCGCGTTTTCAAATTGAAGATGTAATTTGTTCAGTTTATGCTTTTCCAGTTAAAAGAAAAGAAAATCAAAAGGAACAGTTGATCATGCTGCATTACCCGCTGTGATTCTTAATGATATGTTGCCATAGTAACGATAACACAGCCGCACAAATCAAAATCCGATTACGTTTTGCGACAGGCTCGGTAAATCGCAGTTCTCTAAATGAAATATAAAAATACAGAAATACTTTTGGCCAAACGGGTGTCATTGCACTGTACAACCGAAACTCTTCCCAACAAATAAATAAGAAAACCGGCACGTTGCCCCTGGTTAATGCCCCCTAAGTAGGCCTACTCAAGGGGTATGGATAAAACAATATATTAATTAGTACATTAAGACTGAAGAAAACAAACACGTGTGTTACCTTGCCACGTTAGGACCGCACAACCATTTATCAACCCCCTTCACACTCTCTATACCCAGTGGTTTGTCAGTGTGCTTATATCAGTGTTATAGCCGAGTCAGCAACGTCGAGTCCGAGTCCGAGTCTCGAGTCACAAGCCTCGAGTCCGACCCCGAGTCTCGAGTCACAAGCCTCGAGTCCGAGTCCGAGTCACGAATCACTTGTTTTTAGTTGTTCACCAAACTTATCAGAGTTTTTTTTAATTACTTTTTCAATATCCATTCTGTCTTTTAAGTAAATCCCAGTGTACATGTATATACTAGTTGACCTTGTGTGTACATGTTTAGACCCAAAATGTGTTTTCCTTTAAATTCCAATCCCTAAAAAACCTCCTCCATCCCTTCCCTCCACGTTCTATCATCCAAACATTATTCCTCAATGAAAATGCGTGACTTGAGTCACGAGTCACCACGCTCGAGTCCGAGTCATCACGGTCGAGTCCGAGTCCGAGTCCGAGTCATTTTCCAATGTGACTCGAGTCGAGTCCGAGTCTGAAAAATGTGACACGAGTCCGAGTCCTGGACTCGAGTCCTACAACACTGGTTTATCTAGGCGGGCCTTACTCATGTTGCAGTTTTCACATAATCCCAATCAAAAAAAAAAATCTCACCTGCAGCATTATCATAGCTTGTTCCCCGGCCGAGTGCAGCAAAGTAGAGCGTGGAGATCGCAAATATCCCGAGAAGTACGCCAGTGCGGATCATCCAGCGTGCGCTGGGCCTCCTCCGATGCCGTCTGGCACCCATGGCTATGGGTCCCGCCCTGCGGCAGCCCCCGGGTGCCTGCGCGGATGATGCCAGAGACGGGTATAGCCCTTTAGTTTCCATTACTGTGGCCATAAAGAGAGAGAGAGAGGGGCAGAGAGAGAGAAAAGGAAACCAATATTATTCATTTCCTTGTGGGCATTTTTCGTCGATAAATTCTCCGAGAATTAGCAGCGGAGTTGAATCGTCATGGGAAAAGCCAATCAGCATGTTCTAAGAGGATAAAAAAAAATGGTTAAAAAACTGGATGAGAATTAGCAGCGGAGTTGAATCGTCATGGGAAAAGGCAATCAGCATGTTCTAAGAGGATAAAAAAAAGGTAAAAAAACTGGATGAGCCTTCGTACAGAAAAGAATCCCAAAATATGCCAGAACATTGTATTTTTTTCCGTGTGTAAATGATGTAAATTTATCTTATTCATGACTACGCGCAGTATAGGCCTATATACGCACTTCTATTGTTTAACATTTCTCTTGCACATTTTCTGAAATGGTACATCTGCAAGTAAAAAAACACAACAATTTTATTATAAATCATTCTTTATTTCATTACAAATAAGAGAATGTACACAGAACCCAGGACACGGCTTTAAAACCAAAACACATGCAGGTTGGACACACAACGAAAAAAACCTCCAAATATACTTGCAATACATAATAACATTACTACAAAAGCATTAACTTCATTAAAAATGTTACAGGCAAACTTTAGACAGGTTGATAAAAATGGTAACGTTCATTAAAATGTCACAAAAAGCAAACTTTAGGAATTTTTAACAATAAAACTGCGTACTGCGTGTATATGAATAAGATGAATTTACATCATTTACAAAACTAAAGAATAATTACAATGTTCTGCCATAAACTTTGAGACTTTTTTCTGTACGAATTTCTCGTCCAGTTTTAACAATTTTAAATTGATATTTATCCTCCTACGGCATGCTTATTTGTATTGAAACAAATTTTACCACATATTTAGTGTGCATTTCATTTCACTTTTACCTTTTTCGTTCGTGACAAACATTACATGTATTTTACTCACTCAATGTACTTTAGTCTGTAACCTTATGTAACGTTATACCGGTATGGAAAATGTATGACATCACCATAACAACGAACCGACAATGATTTGTTTATTGCGCTGACGTTATGCCCATTTTTATTTACGGTGCTCTTAAGCGCCACACGCCATTTCGTTATCATGGCACCCGCAATAGATTGTCATCCATCTGTGATCCAGGCACAATTTACAAAACCAGTTATTGTGGGCGACAGTCCAGAAAAAAAATGCATTAAGCTGTCAGAAGACGGCATTTGAGTTGAGTCGAATTGGGGTCAGGTTTCGCGGACTAAAATCGCTGTTATTATAATAATTTATTGTAGCTTTAGGCATATGGGTTGTGCGGGTTGGTAGGCCTATATCTACAATGATGAGTTTCATAAATGAAATTGTTGTAAGCCTCTATATCGCCATTGAAGTATCTTGGCCCATGGACACAACATTCAACGAGTGAATAAAACAATCAAATTATGTCCAATCACATATGCACAAGAAAAAAGAGGACATGTCACTAATTTATATACGTTTTTTTTTAAATCCGTTTATTTTGAAGTTGATGATAAAATGCTGTTTTCACTCAACTAACGAAAGTGTCGGAGTGCATCGCGTATCGACGAGCGGTGCATGCATGTTTACCGGCTAGAGTATCAGCCCATGCCTAGGGACCTGCGCTGTTAATTACATTATGTATCAGATATTTTCTTGACAATTCCATTTGAAATATGCCCCCAAAAAATATGCAGGTAATGTAAACTTCTTAATGGTGTCTTTGTTCGGCTAGGCTTCTTCAATGTGAAATAACTTCCAATTAGCGAAGGACTTTGGCGGGACTTAATTCGCCTTCACAATAATGGAACGCCAACGGCGCAAATAAATAACAATTTCAGACACAACAATTTTGACTTTGCTAATGATTCAAATAAAAAAAGTGGTGAAAATCTGCGTCTATTCCTACCTTATCCATTCGCTTGTGACCTCTACATATCACCACTTCAACCTGGCGAAGTGGTGGTGGTGTTAAGTCGTCATTCTGTCAACCTATCCCCGGAAAAAAAATGTTTCAAATTCTTTTCCTACGATACTTTTTTGTTCAGCCGGCGCATAAGAGTGTTCCTGTGCGTCCCGTTTGCGTTCTGTTACCAAGCCGGCAATGTATACTGCGTGCGTGATACGCGTATTTTGAAAACGTTAATTCTTACGCAGAGCGCAGGCGCGTCAACGAATCCGTGTTACGTCATTCGCAGTGAGTCTTTGGCACATAGTGACGTCATAAATGTATGCGCACGTTTTACTTCGCGCACTGCGCCGCGCGGGTATCTCTTTACGCATTATTTCTACACGGTGATCATGGGCCAGAAAAAAATCCATTAGTCAGAAATAGTTATTTAGTCTTTTGCACTCAGTTTTGTTTAAAATTTCTTCCTCTTTTTTGGAGTTAAATTCATCATTCCATCTTTGTTCGGACTTTAATACGCCAATTAATATTAACGTGTCGTTCAGCCGCAAGAAAAATACGACGACACGACGCATATCCCATGACATTTCTATGGTCGCGTGACTCTGTGCTAATACGGACATGAAACAGAAGCCGTTGCTTCTGAATTCAACCTAAATTTTTAATGAGTCAATTTTGTAATTTTAACTTTTGTAGTACGGTCATTTGGAGACAATTACAACGGCAAGAGGTATTTTCGGGATTGTTTACTTGAATAAATGAAGGAGGAGAACAGATAGATGCCTAACAACCTGATGTGGATTACTCATTACATTAAAAATATAGGCCTAAGGAATTACTGTAAAATTAAAAGTCCTTTCGTTTATAAAACAAGACATCGTCTTAAATTTTACCTTGCCTAAAAACATTCAAATTTTTCCAGTTTATTCCCAGTTCTTGTTTAGTATCAGTCTAAATTTTAATGAAATTTTGTAAATAACTGCAATTGTCTGAGTTTCTTTAATTTCAAAATGTCAAATAATACGTTTTTTACTTTTGGTTAATTAATACACACGATGAGAATGTAAAATATCTATTAAAAAAAGACCCTCAAAACCCTTCGTTCATCAGTTTGCATTAATTTTGGTGAGCGATCATAGAGTGAACGCATACAGCTACAGTAGCAATGGCCGTTACATAAGGCTTTTCCTGTCATCTGTATAATTGTCTTTTTCTTTACAATTCCTCCTCGGCGGGTCGTTGCTTGCTAATGGTTTCAAGCGATCTACTGTAATGGCAACGTCATATCAGCCACGTCCATTTGTACTGTGAGTGCATGATGGGCAGCCTTTTAGAGTGCACACAAGCTCGAGGGTAGAAAGGTCCATTAGATCTAATATCACAACGACAAGTTCATTATGAATATAAAATTTCCCGTCTCTTTGTTGAGTCACGTTAAACGCAAACTTTTTACTTCAGGGGTTTACTCAACAAATCCTGTAAACGATTCAGCCTAGCTATACTAAACTGTACTTATTTTGTTCTCTTTCAGTCAAAATATTTTTGAGTCGAAAATACAATCACAATCTGATTATATAAATTCACTTCGATTTTATCGGACTGTATAATTAAGAAACATAGGCTGTACCTGATAAATATAATGTACCATCTGGTAAATATTTAACTTCGACACTCTTTGGAGTATAGTCGAAGTCACATTTCAATTTCACATTTCAGTCGAATCGTGTCAAAAGACAATTTTAAGTTTGCAAGTTCATACGAAATCATTCCGATCTTATTCTGCATAAAAAAAGTGAAATTTTTTTGCAGTAGGGGGCTACACAAAGTATGAAATTCCATTTGATTTTTTTTTCAATGCACGGAAATAACTGGCTATTGGGCCCTATAGTAATGGATCAGAAAGAAACCTTGCGAGACAGACACATTCAGTGTTTTTTAAAAGAATAAGAATCACAGGGAACAAATCTGCAATTCTTTTGTCTCTGATACACATTCGATTAAATTCGTAATGTAACGACAGGTCATGGAAGTCACCGAGTGCATTACAGATTTTTTTTTTTTAAATATAGACTCGACTATATAGCAGCGTGATTAGCTTCTTAGTTCCGCCCACATCAAGCGTTAGGAAAGAGACGTCGATGAAGCAATTTTGTATTTTGAAATACACGGATAAAATTGTGTTTTCCCTACTCTAAAAAAATGGCCTCTCATTATTTTCCGTATACGAATCTAATGACAGCCAACATGACATGCCCACGAAATAATGTGAAGCGTTCTGGTAAAATGAGACGGAACTGGGCACAGGCCGAAGTGGAGAAAAATACCCCCAAAAACTGAAAGGGCGTAATTTAACCCCGATTTTCAGATTTAGGCATACATGTATTTGTAGAGTTTGACATGTCTACTATTGTGTTAAAGATGTAGTATACATGTAAGATACGTGGAATAAAAGTGTTAAGGAATAGCAATCGGCATCTTTCATTCTCACGAATACAAAACTCGAAATTTATGGCCCTTAATTTTTTATGTATTTTACTTTTTTGACATGTCGATAAGTGAAAACTTTAAAACTTTAAAACTTGTCAACGGAATGTCCGCTTGAAGTACATCAAACAGTATTGTAAGGAGAGTTTTATTCTTTTTTTTTCTAATATTTGCAAACCCTCATTTCAACCTCTGCCCAGTTCTGTCTCATATTGCCAGAACACATCACTTATTGCAGTTGCTATATATTACCCCGCACCTTTGCACAATTATATAGCCTATAGTGAGCAGTGGATGGCTTATTTCATTACAATGTTCGAGCACTGATTTATTCATCGCAAATCATATTTCCGAATGATCGATTTTGCATGGTGCAGTATAGTTCTTCCCCCAAAAAATCATGAAACTGTACATGGGTTTCGTTTGAGCACGCACATCTTGGCCAGCTCAATTTAGGGGATTCCTTGCTTTTTAGAAATGATACATGCTCGAGAATTTATGTCAGATTAAACATCACAAACAGACTTTCAATTCCTACATTTTCTTTCTTTTTCTTTCTTTAAAGTCATGCGATTACAATCATCCCGCCATTTTCTTTTAATCAGGCTTTTTTTTTGTGTCGTGTGACATCTTCCTCCGTACTGGATATTAATGAATGTATCTTTCCTAAATCTCATACCAATCTCATAATGTCCCGACTGCCTTGTTATCGGTAAATATGAGGATGAACGTGTACACACACTGAAACAAACTTTACCTTTTCTTTATCGGCAGGAAAAAAGGAAGTTCTCCTCCATCCAGTTTTTGTGATAGCACGTACGTCTTAAAACCTCAAGTTTTCCGTCTTGAAAATTAGCAGCAAACCTCATCCGCGCACAATCATTAAGTAGCGGCCGGCCTACAGTTTGCCGACTTATTACTCCGTTCGCACGGTAGCGTTACAAAACACCGTCCAAACACGTCGTGTACACAACACTGTCTTCCCTTTGAGACGTGATTAGCGTTGTCTTCTTGCTCACATTGTTCTCAGGGATAAGAAAAAGCATGTACAATGGGCCCGTTGCCAAGGCCCCCGGGCGCATGCGCGCGCGCACCCAAGGCGCACGGCAAAGCAATAACATAGCGGTTCATGCGTTGCATGCTCTCGAGTGTGTTCTTTACCAGTACAGCGTCGCCTATTCAGAGATGAAAATACATTTTCAATTTCATACCTAACCTTCTAATGGAAAAAAAATCATTGTCTGGCACGAATAGAAAAAGTGGAGACAAGATTAAGTGGTTTTGAAGATTCAATAACGCGCGCAAACTGACCTCGCGTGGTTTGTTTTTTCAATGGGGATCGAAAATTTTCTGTTGCCGAGAAAACTTGACTTCTTTCTTCTTGCCTTCTAATTTACTGTGAAATTTCAAATCTCAATAGAAAGCAATTAAGTAGCGATGCTACATTATTTGTTACAACAATTACTATGATTTTGAAATATCATAATTATTCATGCACCTCATAAAATGCAGCCATCCGACACATTGCAAACAGTGACGGTATTTTGCAACCTCAACATATTTCGGAAAAAATCAATATTTATTAATTGATACAATTATTATAAGTAGTGCAAGTCTCTTTAAACAAAAATACTGAAGTCAGGCAGATTTTGCTAAATAATCGGTCCATCTTGAGCAGCCTACATTCAGCGAGGTGCAAAATCAAATCAGTATATTTTCAGTCATGATTGTTGCCTATGAAATCGGCGAATGGCATTTAACAATGACGTTTTGAAC
Organism: Patiria pectinifera; assembly: GCA_029964075.1. Taxonomy (NCBI): domain Eukaryota; kingdom Metazoa; phylum Echinodermata; class Asteroidea; order Valvatida; family Asterinidae; genus Patiria; species Patiria pectinifera. The sequence goes on along the minus strand of CM057144.1, from coordinate 12,533,144 downwards.
ACCCGAGGGCCGGGTGCTATGGGCCCGAGGGTGTTCAACAGTGTTGTAGGACTCTCTCTTGGACTCGACTCGAGTTCGAGACGAGTCTTTTTTTCAAGGACGGACTTGGGACTCGAGTGTCCTTTGCATGACTCTCTCTCGACTCGACTCTCACCCCTCCAACCCCAAGACGACTCTTCGCTCGAGTCGAGTCCGGCAAAAAGTCCTTTAAAATCGGGTTTTTTTTTTTGTTTTTTCTTTCGGCTTCTACGCATACGCTACGCAAGTTAATGCAAAAATTTTTTTTTTTTAATGTAATAAACAAAATTACCCCTTCTCTATCACCTGACATTTTGATAGTGACATTTTTGAAAACGTTAATATAGTATTTGAAAACCGCGAATTGAATTTACATAATAACTACTCGACTCGACTCGACCTTTTTTTCCGACTCGGACTCGGACTCGACTCGACATCAAAATTGACACACTCTGATCTCGGACTCGAGTCCTTTGCTTCGGACTCGGACTCGACTCGGGACTCGACTCGAGGAGGGAGGACTCGACTGGTGTTCAAAACGTCATATTCCACATCACACCAGTCAACAATTGTTTTGTTATACCTATGTCTTGGATCCTTTGGATTTTGATGTAAAAATCACGAAAACAAACAGCAGCAAACACAGCAATCATGACAATCGAATGTCAACTCACATGCATGTCGCGTGCTCAATCGAAACAGCTGATCGGGATCGTCTGTAAATTCGCTGCGTTTTACGTGTGAAATGCGTACGTACGCGTGCGTATGCGTACGCACAGCACACTCCCTGTGGGATATCACGTACGTGATATCCCACAGGGTGTGTGCCATGACTTTTTATAAACTGAACACGTGATCGTTCTAGGCCAATGAAAATACAGTATTCAAGACAGAGGTATAACAAAATTGTATGATCTAATCAAAATATAAGAGTGATAGGTGTAGGCTTTCCGTGTCGAGTAAAATTCCGTTTTTTAAGAACTAAAGAAAAAAAACACAGTTAGACGTTAGTACCGTGGTGATTTAAGAGTGTTCCGTTCCCAAGCTTCAGACGGCATTCAATCCCATCTGCCTCGAGGGGAAGTAATTGAGGTAGAGTGGATAGCTCAAGGACACCAATCACTTTCTCCGTATACTTGCTGCTGTCACAGTCAGGTAGACGTACTTCGCTTATCTTTCAGACAGGATTTTACAGATTGATCCCTGTCTATTGAAAATGTTTTTCTTAATTTTTCTTAATTTTTTTTCCAGTTTTACCTTGCCTTAGAATTTTCTGGAAAAAAAAATCTTCAGGGTCAATTATCTTCACAAAACTGACGTGGCAATTTCCTCTTGACGGGGCGGAACGGGTTATTTCTGACATGTCCTTTTAAAATAATTCAGTATTCTCACCTTCTACTTTAACGCCCTAATCACGACGACGATAATTATGTCCGGTCAGTACAACGATTCTTCATTGGACAATTTAAAGAACACGACAAAGGCACAATTTGTGTTCGACTTCAATGTTTCAAGACAATGCTTGTTATACCATAGAGCAAGTTGCTCCATGATTATACCATGCTGAATAAGTTTGTGACATTTCTCAAAATTGCCAAATCTTGATTTGTGAACATGCAGCTGAAAGAATGTGGTGTTATATCTAACAGTGTAATCGCCAGTGATTTGATACAACAGACATCATGTTCTTGTGTATTAATTGTCTTACCTGTATGCGTAGTTGGTTCGACCACGGAGTAATAATGAAGGGACTCTCTCCATCGGCGAATCAAAGTCTTGCAATAATTATACTCGTGTGATCAAACAATTACCAACCATTAATGATGCTGATGATGATACTCACAGCCTCACGAAATGTAGACGTACACTCATGGAGGAATAAAAGCATTATCCATCTATAGTCAAACACTCACTGGTAAAAAATATTGTTGCACAAAAAATCATTCTGTGTAGGCCTATATTTGCAGTCGTGATACCATGCTCTATGATGCTACAAACCGAGTCTGCGTTTGAGATGGTGTGAGTGATGATGAAGCTATCCCGTTGGCATGAAGGGTTGGCCAGGGTTACCAAGGCATTGGTGATGCTGTCATAATCCTGCACGTTCGCACTGCCGTGATAACTATAACACTGCTTGAAGTACGGTAGTAAATATAATCTACACTGGGCATCACACGATTCATTTTGTAGCTGTGTTCACGCTGCGCTGTTGAAACGGTAAATAAACGACCCAAATTGTGGCCCAGAAGCCAAGCCAAGGAAACATTATACCGATGTCATGGACAGATTAGCAATCTGCGGCTGTATATGCCGTGTTATAACACGCCTGATTAAAGCACCGCGCGGCCGGCTCAGGTTTAATAATTAGTGGTATATACACGGCCCGGCGAGTGGAAATGTATACACGAGTGCATGTATATCTCACATGCGCTTTATTGAATGAAGGCCCATGACTTTGAAGATTTGGGCCCTTTGTGCGTTCGTATACCTAGTGAACTAGAAGATATTGTCTAAAAGGTCTATGCATATAAAAAAAAAAACCCGTGGATACATTGTAATTTATTCGGTAGGCCACGGAACGATTTTCGCTGAAGCATTAATATGCAAAAGAAAAGGTGGCCGACTTTTCAGCGGCCTTGAGAAAAAAGGGGCGTGGCTTAGGAATTTAATATGAGGGATGTCTGTGATGTCTGTGTCGACTAATAAAAGTATTGCTTTATATTATTCATTCGTATTTTGCTTAATTGTTCCAAACGATTTTCCTACAAGGGAATCCGGGGGGGGGGGGGGCAACGGGGTCATTTCCCCCGCCCCCCCCCCCCACCCAAAAAAATGAACACAAAAATTTTTAAGTGACATGTAGCAATAAAGGCAGGCACAAAATTGGTCAAAGTGGTCAGAAATTACCTCAGATCGCCTTAAGCGGGCCCCGAACCCCATGCCGTCATTTTTTTGGACCCACTTTTGGGGGAAACCAAATTTTTTTGGCTCACCCCCCCCCCAAAAAAAAATTTGTTTTCTGGATCCCCAATCGTGTTTTCCTATTATAAATTATGGAAGAATGCATGTTTTGAATAATGCTGTCCAGGCACTTATGTAAAAGTATATGCTTCACATGCGTTATGTACGAAGTGCCGGCCGGAAGCACTGAAGGACGAAACGCTCACGCGGATTTCATCCGCGAGTGATCGCGGGTCACCTTTTGTGCAATGCCTTGGTGAAAAGCTCATCACGTATGTTACAAAATAACACTTTTGTGTGGTCACTTGGCCTGCACTATAGTAGTCTCTGCTCAAATCCGCCTCTTTGCTTCGCCTCTCACCAGTCAATGTCCCAAGTCAGCAAAGGCTGGACCAATGGGAGCCATGCCCTTCCGCTCCAAACAAGTGTCTGATTTTTACAATCAATAAATAATAACAATAACTCATTGCAACAAATAAAACAGGTGTCCAGGAGTGAAGACTTAAAAAAAAATATGCTAGTCAACCATGTACTTGACAAAAAAACCCGAAAGGGTTCAAAAGGCGCCCCAGCGTCAAATGAGGTACAACCCAACCCCCTGAAAATTCGGTGACCTTGTAATAATAGACTGATCCTTTAAGCCCCACCCATGTGATGTTATAACCAATCGCAGCCGTGATCGATGATCTGACAAAAGTCTGACGAGCGTGCGTTACGTTTGCATATGAAGCGCGCGTTAGGAAGAGGTGTCCATTCAGAGACTTCCTCTCAACGATCGAGAGCCGGCTGATGAAAGCCGATACAAGCAAGGTAACTACTCGGTGTGCAGCGCAGGTGTGCTTTACTGTCGAGTGCATCATGGTCACCAACCACTAATGACCAAAATGACATTACCCTGTCCTTCACATGCCAAGAGGAATATAACATCCGAGAGGATGTCACGCATAGGAGAAAGTGACATGTTTTGACATAAGGGGTAATAGTCGTTGCTATTGAGAGCTATGTCGATGCTACATTAAGGGGAAAAAAACCCTGTGTCTTAGTGGGGCAGAAGGGTAGCAAGTTACGGGGAAAGATGTAATAAGGTTTCTTAAAATTGAAGGGGAAGGTTTTATCATTCTGGAGCCAACGTTTTATAGGCAGAGTTTTGGGGGGCTTTATCATTCCTTGATCTCCTAACAGAACTGCACCTTTAGTAAAAGTGCCAAGAAATCACTTTGAATTGAACATCACTAAACTGGCTCCAGTACATGTGGAGATTTATTTTATTTCACTTGTAATAAAACGGTGACAAACAATAATCTGTACAACAGGAATGATCTCCATTTCTTTAAACGATGTTTGATTTTCCAGCTCTAAACATGCGATGTTTGCAAAGAAACTGCACATACAGGCACTCCATCATGTCGATACTTTAACCCAAACCTTTTCCAAATTCTCCAAAATCCTCTTTGCAAAATGGAGGATTTTGCAGGATTGAGGCTACATGGCAAAAGTGTGTTGCTGATTTTGGAGGATGCACTGTGTCAAGGTCTTGGGCTGGACCTTGTGTTGTTTATGCTCAGCCGTGCATAAATTTAGGCCTAGATTATACTTGAAATTCTCTCACTGCTCCTGGATGTCACTGGCTCTGCCTCAACATATTGACTGTGATTGCTGGAGGATTTTGCAGGATTGAGGCAGTGGTCACCCCTCCAAGGACCACATTCAAGAAATAACCGAGGGTTTTGCAGGATTGCGGCTGTATGCAAGTTTTACATGGAGGCAGTTGGAGGATTTTTCAGGATCAAGGTTGCAAAAATGCCTAGGGAGTTAGGGTTAAGAATAGCATTTCCTTTGGACAACACTGCTGCCATATGTTTGGCATCGAAGCACACGGCCAGCCATGAGTTTGGACACTTTCAGATGTACACTGGTTCTGCGCACTCCATACTTGTGTCCCACACACTGGAGCTCAGTTGAGTAGGTCACACAGTGCACTGTACCATCTCTGAATGAAGTCCATAGACCAGTCTATTTGTCCCAAGAGTCGTCTGTTCCTATGGTCAGTAGTTTCTTGAAGTACTCTGGGTTGGCCTGGATCTTTTCTTCTCGCATCCTTGCCAGCTTGGCGATCCATGCATCCATCTTCTCCTCGGAGGTCTTAGCCAACTACTCACAGACAGACAGACAGACAGTCAGTCCGAGAGAGCGACAGACAGACAAAAATGGATAATCAGATAAGGATAAAATACGATTGATTTGTGATCGACTTGTGATTGTCAGAGGTGATTTGTGAGTTCTTGTGATGACTTGTGAATGACTTGTGATTTCTTGTGATGACTTGTTTAGAACTATGGCCAACAACATTGGTGAATCAGCAATTTAGTCTGCTGCCCTACATGCATTAAACAGCTGGTTATGGGTTCAAGTCCCTTTCAGCTTACCAATGAACTGGCCAGCTCTCCCCTGTTGACAGTCTTGTAGAAAATGGTCTGGTTCCGCTTGAAGGAGGCCTGGTTCAGACCAGCCACAGCGACGGCCGAGCTGCCAAATATGGCATTGTCGTGGTTCTGCTCTTTGCTCAGTTTGGCTTTAGATCGTGCCTGAAGAATGAAACAAAACAAAGAACCGACTACGGTACACATTTTGAGCGAATGAAAGATTTTGTTGCTAAGTGCATGCGATGTGATGTGAGAGGTCGTCTTCAGCCAACGCCTTCTTGGGAGCCTCTGATGGTCGCCTTCCACGCATCCCGGGCCAGCATCAGCGTCCTCAGCTCAGCGATCTCTTGATGCGCTGCATCCTTCTTCAGCTGTTCGATCGACGAGTCTCTCCTCCTGCCCCTGCTCTTAGCTTCCTCCATGGGTTCCCACAGTACTAGCAGGCTCGCAGCTAGCTCTGGGTGATGCACACAAGCCTATCGCATACTTACTTCAAAATGATGTGCTTACAAAAGAAATATACAGGAGGGCTTTCTTACATTTTGAGTGTGTTCGATTACTTCCCCCAGCTTTTTTGCAGCTGGCTCCTCGCGTGATGACAGACATGCACAGTGGAGCTAAATATACGAACAGCTTCGGGTAAAGTTTCGTGCAAGAGCTGGAAAGTTGAACTTTGACATGACACTGAGGCTGCATTCGAATCAATACGACAATAGCCATAGCCGTAGCTCTCAAAGCCCGTTTCGGACACGGCCTGAGGCGCTTGCCCGTCACGTTGGCAGCCATGCTTATTGCATGGCCTTATGGGATACTTACCCAAGTAACCAGCTCGGCGGGTCGTTTACTTGGGCCAGGCTCGTGTAAGCGCGAGAAGTCACGTGAGAGGTAAATTGAATGCTGTCGCGCTTGCACGACTAAGCGCGGGGAAGTAATCTAACACACTCTATATGTAACTGTACTTACCGTGCTTTGCCCAGATAGGAATGTGCTTGGCTTGAATGAGTCCTCTTCGATCTCGGCTATCGCCTTCTGCTTTTCTCGCTCCTCCGCCAGACTCAGTGGCTCTGAGTACAAAGTGATCAAGTAAGCATAAAGCGATCAACTGCTTAGCCAAATTGACTTTGTTCCACCAAATTCATTTTTAAAAATAAAAGACAATGGGTTTACCTTGTTTGACGGTTGCAGCAATGACTCCCTTTTCCTTCAGTTTATCATTAGCAGAGGCTGGGGACACAAAAAAATAGTAATTCCTGAAATTTGAAAAGCCCAATTATTCAAGTCTTTCAGTTACATACGTATACAGTCGACTCTCGTTAGTACAAACTCTGTTAATACAAAATTCTGGTTATAACAAACATAAAGCCTTGGTCCCGCCTGTGCATTTATGTGCACAATGAATGGGACTGATGTTCCTCTTAATACAAAATTCTGATACAGTATAACAAATAGTTTGGCTAGGTCCGAACGAGTTTGTTATAACGAGAGTCGACTGTACTTCCTTGACACGTGGAAACACTGACCAATGGGAGAAGAACACTTGGCTCACTAATATTCATGAGGTAGTATAATACATTCTGTTGGCAACATGCCATGGAATATCTACATACCTGCTGCCTCCAATGCTCTCTGCATCTTCTGTTTGACAGACTCGGCAGGTGTCTGATACAAAGTAAAAATACAGAGAGTAGAACTTCCGTTAATGTTCTCTGTCTCAACCTTCAACAGTAAACCCCCCGCATGTTCTTTAAAATGTTCTGTGTAGACTACTCTTCAGGTAGTCTCACAGTACAGTGGAACGCCACTATTATGAACATCGTTGGACCCACAGAAAGTGTTCGTAATAACGATCGTTCGGTGTAGCGATTTTGAACCGCCAGTACCCTCTTTTGACCAATAGTGAAGTCACTGAACTGGCATTTCTCACATCCCGTGGCCGCACGAGGAGTTGTCAAGAAACTCAGAAATGGATGGTTGTCCCTTTTATTCCTTGGGGAAATAATAGCCATCTCTCGCTCTGCAACATTCAAACACGATGTAACTATGGGTTGTTTAATGTTCGGGATTTAAAAGTGGCCCAAACAGTGTTTAATATATGTACAACCAGAAGTTTTTTTGTTAATCTGTTGACTTTTTTCAACAACGATGTTCAGATGGTTTGTGCATTAACACCGGGAGCCAAGGATGATGTTCGGTATAGCCGAATGTTCGGTATAGCGGTGTTCGGTATAGCGATGTTCGGTATAGCGTTGTTCCACTGTATTACCCGTTGTCCACGGACCCCCCGTCTCCGGTCTAACGTCTGATATATCTAAGCATGCAGATTTATGCAATCCCGCGCAACGGCCAATCGGAGTCGACTTTACTATAAAATCATGACTTCATTTCATTCCCAAATCAGGACTAAATGTTTGATTGGTCAATTCGAATGCAGTGCTGTGTAATACAACAACGGCCGGGCATAGATCTATGAAACCTAGACAAGCTTGGCGCGTATCACGTAACAGAATACAGAGCGTGTGACCACAGCCTTTGTTGCCCAAGTCTAGGTGTTTTTTTATATCCATGTCTATGGATGAATGACCGAAGACATATAGAAAGCGCCCGCTGATTGGTCAAAATCTAGAGGTCAAGAGGCGGTTGTCTTGCATAATTAATCAGCGAATCTGCTCACATGGCTCTTCGCCACGGTCTATTACATAGACTACTCTTCAGGCTGGAATTTGTGAAAAAATCTCCTTGACTACAGGGCTAAAGGCTAAAAAAAATTACAAGCCTTGAAATATTTTAACAAGATCAATGCACTTTTTTGCATTTGAATAGACCCAGACATAATGACGTCGCACTTTGTTTACATGTGCGCTTTCTTATGGGAGCTTGGTGGCTGGCGTCCCCACCTGCCTCCATAGGAAAGCGCACAAGTAAACACAGCATAGTAGGTCTATTGAACACACCTGGAGTTCATTAATGAACAGGAATATTTGAGTTCATATTATTATTATAAATTTCTGGTACTGAAACCAAGGATTCCTCAAAAGTGACCTAGGCACCATAGGTCGCAAGCCTGAATAAACCTGCAGAGAGAAGACAATGAGAAGAAATTACAGTTTTCGATTTAGGAGGAAAAACCCCAGGAGAATATTCTGAGGAAAAACCCATGGAATAAAGTAGGGACTGAAAACCCAATCCCAATGTGGTCCGGGCAGGAATCGAACCCGGGCCATAGTGGTAAACTAAAAACAATGGTAAATGAAAAAAACAAAAGTCTCTATTGACCCTCAATCTACAGAGATTAAGATGAGAATTAGCTCGTTAAGAAACACCTGAGGTCAAATGGACCTTTAAAAGCATTGAATCAAACTCACCACATTCAGTGAGTGTTTGTCTCCCTGGGTGTCCTTAGTTTTTTCCCGCGAGTCGTGCCGTGACCCACTGCCACCGTGGGAAGACCTGTCCACTGATTGGCTGCGAGATCTGCTACGTCTACGACTTTTGCTAGGTGTTCTTGAGCGCGTCCGAGACCTGGAGGATAGATTAACCCATTAGTAAAGAACAAGTTGATTTGATCTATCTTCCTTAATCCTGCAAGCTCCTTCAAACCTCCTGGTGAGTTTTCAAGCATATGAGAAGGCAAGGCTTTAACAAACCGAGTCATGGGTTTATGGAGTACCGAAGTGTAACGTCATTTAGAACCAGAAAGTGTAGTGCAAACAAATGGAGTACGCAAACGTGTTGGTTCTTGGGCTGAATCACGCGCTAATGTCTTTTACACACATTTTGTTCACGTGACATATTCACTTTGGGACTCTCAATACTGTGTATGAGAGTTCCAAAACTTAAGGTGTGAAAACATGCAATACAAGAAAATAGACTGGCACATGAAACAACCAGTCCAACAACCCTTTAATATTGCATTAATCAACTGCGTCAAAAGAAATGTCTGGTACCTAGCTCTATTCCTACACATTCTCCATGGTCTTGCAACCAGACTATTATAGGGTCAATCTTTGCAAAAAAGTTGGACGTGTACGAGTTTACTCTTAGGCTTCAAATCAAAATCACTTGGCTTCACTCTCAGGTGCAACATATTGAAGAAAAGTCTCCTTTAAAAATGGAATTGAGATCTCAGACTTGGCTGGTGAAATACTGAGGACCTTGTCTTTGCCCCATGAAAATTTTGACGAATTTTGCGGGCAAAAGAGTGAGTAAAGTTGGTCTGATCTTGTTTTGCATGTTTGTCTGCACTCAAGGTCTCAGTCTGAGTTTATAAAAGAGTGAGATGCTGTTCACACTGATATTTACCTTCTTTTTGGCTTGCTCACACTGCGCGATCGTGACCGTCGTCTGCGTTTGGAGTGTCTATCACGATCTCTTGAATGGCTTCGGGACTTCCGGCTTCTGTACCGATCAAATGGCGACATATAAAACATGTGACATGGATAATCATTTCATATCTAATGATGAATTTATAACACACGGGGAATATTTTACTATCTACCCAGAAATATAAGGTCAGAAACAGACAAAAAGGGTAAAAAGTTGGCTAATATTTGATATTGAATCGTACTTTTGCCATCTGTACATTTTTGAAGTATGCTTTTGATCTTTTTCGAACATACCTACTCCTGGAGCGACTCCGTGATCTGGATCGCGATCGGTGACGTTGTTTCTTTGATTTGGTCCTCCGGTCGCTACGGCTGGAATCGCTGCTGCTTCTGCTGACAGATCGAGAGCGAGACCTCCGTCGAGCTTTGCGGTGTCTGATCCCAAAAGTAAACAGTTAAAATGACACAGTTATCATGGATGGATAGAAACGCTCATCTCCTGTACAGTAGTTCTCTGCAAGTCATCGGCTTTCATCGGCTTTTTTCCCCCAAAATTTTGACATTTTTGGGTGTCTGTTCGGAAAAAATTCCATACTCGATCACCACTTTTTTCAATTAATTTTCAAGCGCCAAAAGTTGCATCCTTTTCCTTTATGGTTATTCCCTCCACTTTCCCTCCTCTAGTCTACTCTCAGTGCACCTCTCCTTTCCTTTATTTCTATTTATTACTCAGAGATTCGAACCTCGGACGCTTGCTTGATACACAAGACTCTTAACCGCTAGGCCACGCACGATCGCTGTTGCAATAATCAATCTTTGGACGTATTAGAAGTATCCATTGAAATAAACTAAATATTCATGAGAAAATAAATATTCATAATGACGTATTGCACTATCATTGGCCGGCTCATGCGACGTCTCGATGTCATGCGTATAACGTACCGCTGTTCCAGACACTTCAATCAGTTTTGACCGGCTGCTTCAACTCAGATCTGCACTACATGTGCATCTAAAATGTGCTCTAAAAACACATTTTTACTAATTTTTTCCCGTTTGTTCTGTTTGTTTCATATTTATACCTGCGTTCGCTGCTTACACTCCGCGATCTTGACCTGTGCCGACTTTTCTTGTGTTTCTTGCTGTGGCTTCCCATCTGTACTGAAGTAAATTGCCACTAAACCTGTGTGGGAAAAACATAAAGCAAAAGCCTACTAATGAACAATTATAAATATAATCACCTCCAGTAAAAAAAAATCCAGCATCATAAAGACATAAACAAAACATTGTGGCTATCGTTACGGCAGTCGTAACGCGATTTTCAACTGCTTTCGTTATTACGGTAATTGCAAAATCACCATGCGAATCTATATCTCATTTATAACTACCCGCCCCAACAGAATGCTTTGGTAGCTACACGTTGATGACCTGAGATTACTGTGCCGGGGATGCGGGTTCGAAATAATTAGTTTTCTTCACTTTCATGTTTTTAATCAAATCATTTTTTTTTAATTTAAGTAAATTTCATTTCTTCTTCGTAATCCGTGGCTTTGGAGGATTTCTTTTTATAATAAGGGCAATAAAGTCTGAGAACCGTTGGGTTGAATGATTGATAGTCTGGTTCCAACAGCCAAAGATCCTGACGTTTAATCCCAGTAGTAGTATTAGATCACGGAACCAGACGGTTCCGTACTAAAAGCAGTTGACAATCGCGTTACGGCTGCCGTAACGATAGCTACTGCATATGATTTCACATTAATCAACCAACCAACCGTTCACACCAAAGATCCTATAGCGCCGCTTTGGTTCACACTAAATCACGGACATGACGCAGTGGCACAATATTCAATGGCGAGCATGACGAGATGACAACTGAACGAATGTCACTGTCAGCAATATGTTCGCATGTAATCATTCAGGGAACAGTATACATTGTAATAAAGCCCTAAAGCATATGGCCTCTCTATAATTGTAAGTAAAATATAATAGAAAGTAAAATAAACATTAAAAACTGTGAAATTATAGGGCCTTTCTTGACTTACGACTCTCGCGCGCTTGTGCGTGCACAAAATTTTGAGGCGTATATAATAGCGCCCTCATTTGGCAAGTCAAAGCAGCTGGTACCGGGCCTTGTTACGCATGGCACACTGTATAATATTACGGGTACCAGTGAATGAACTTTAACTCTTCCGGGTGGCCGTGTGACCAACTTCTCGAAATCTCAATCTTTTTTGCAGACGATAATCAGGTTTTCTCGACATTTGTGCCTCCATAGCAGCATGATTTTTTGCCTCTGATAAGGAGAATTGCTGAGTTGATTCTTCATTTCAAGATGCAGAGTTTGGTGAACAGTGTGAAGGGCACTGCGCTGAATGTTGCAGAGTTTCTGACGCCAGTTTTGAAGGTAGGCCGAACAAAAATGAAAAATGACTGTCTCCAAATGCATGTTTTTTTTTGCAATACACATGTACATGTACATGTACATGTACGTCGTTTGCACTTTGTGACTTATGGAATTTTAGGGAAATAATTTTGTATCTTGACGCCACTTCTTTGGTTGTGTACAAAATCAATGGAGAGTTGAGTGCATTTTCAAAGTATTTTTATTACAAAATTGGAAATGTTTTTTCAGTCCCAGATTCATGTCTTTTTTTTCCTCAATATTTTTGCAATGACTAGTCCTTCATCTGTTCTGAGTAATTAATAATTTATGAATGATGAAAAAAGAGTGGCATCAGGATGCAACATTTTTTCTCCGGGAAAACATTGCTCAAATAAATTGTGTAGTTCAAGTGAAAGTGAAACTTCATCGCTTTACTTTAATTTAAAACACCCATCATTGATCATGCTCGTTCAATAGTTTACTGAATACCAAATACGCCTACTCAGAAAATGACAACTGCACTGTCACGACTGTGGTAATCCTTATCTTTAGGACACCTCTATTTTTACGAGTTCTGTTCAAAACTGACTTTTGCAGATGACTGTCCAGTACCAAAGTGACTTTTGCAGGCTAGTAAACCATTTTTTTTTCTAATTCTAGTTGTAATTTTGAAATCACTTTCAAAGAAAATGTGACCTTTTTGCCTTTTTTTTGCAGTTCGCCATCTTGCATTTTTTAAAAATTTTTCTGTTTGTCATCGTCGTCTTTTACCCCTCATAAATCAAAGCCCTGCCCTCTTTCCACAAAATGAAACCTGCTGATATTTAAGAAGGTGTCATAGCCAACTGTTCAAATGTGTCAAGAAATATCAGAATGTCACTTTTGAGTGTCATTTAGTCAACTGTTTTGGTGAGCCTTTAACCTTATATAGGAACGGGGTCCTATAGGTAAGGATTACCATGACTGTACATATTGAACGCAAAGTGCACAATATAGTCTTGGTATACGTATATATTGTTTCAAGAAGTCATTTGACAAAGGTTTTTTTTTTTCATATTAAAACGAAAATACATCTCTCAACATGCTCAAAAGGTTTGTCATTTCACTTTCTTTTATATAGGCCATAATTATGTTTCATTTCTGACTATTAAAACTATTTATACATATTTTGAGTATCAGCATTTATATTTTGGATATCAGCATTTTAAGCATTGTGTTATCATGTATTATGTAATTGTTCATCACAGGAATCCAAGTTCCGGGAGACTGGCGTCATAACGCCGGAGGAATTCCTGTGTGCTGGTGACCACATGGTCCATCACTGCCCGACCTGGCAATGGGCGGCCGGGGATCCCAGCAAAAGTAAACCGTACCTGCCCAAGGACAAGCAGTACCTGGTGACCAAGAACGGTGAGAAATGGGGGAGGTGGATGAGGGGGCGGGGGGGGGGAGGGTTGTGGTCGGGGGACATTGATTTGAAAGAGGCACGTAGTACTGCATGTGTCCAAGTTCCATTACCCTAACCCTGCTGAATCCAACAGGATCCAACTATGTCACATACCCGATGGAGCCTGTTGGATTGAGCAGTAAACCCCTTGTGTACATTCCTGATGCAAAATGTTGGATTCAGCAGGCAAGTGAATGAAGAAGTCAGTCTTGTCAAACAGTCGGACCATGGATGGACATGCACAAGTCTAGTCTTTAGCCTCATTTCGAAATCACTTGCCGTGCCTCTCATGTGCAAGCCACTGCCAAATATTGAATTGAGTCTTCAAACTTGTTGGTGAAATACTGAGGACCTTTTCTTTGTCCACTGAAAGTTTTGGAGAAATTTGCTGGCTAAAGAGTGAGTACAATTTTGCCTGATCTTCTTTTGCATCATTTTGAGCACTTAAGGTCCCAGTCTGGTGTAGATGTTACATCCTTAAAAAACTTCACGAAATTTGTTCTGTGTCACCCAGTGCCGTGTCATAAACGCTGTAAGCAGATGGAGTATCAGGAGGAGAACGAGGCAATCATTGATGAGGAAGACGGTGATGGTGGATGGGTGGACACTCACCATTATGCAGGTACAGACAAATAATCATGATTCTACAGGTTTACCGGATCACGGGTACGGATTTTTCACTGTTGCGGTGACCGCAATGTTAACCCGCACATGCCCGATTCTATTTTATAATTGGTCACATGATGACCAGTCTTGGTACTTGGTTGGTACTTGGTTGGTTCTTCTCCTAAGGACTTCCACAAGGGAGTATTATTAACTAGGAGGCCAGAAACACCGGGGCAAACCCCTTCTCTTATAGCGATAAGTGTTACTGGGTTCTTTTACGTGCGTTAGGCCTTATAGTAATACAACACACGAGACCTCCGGCTTAACGTCCCACCCAAAAGACGAAGCAATAATGGATAAGTGCCTTGCTTAAGGGCACAAGTGCCTGAGCTCGAACGCACGCAGTCTCATCATGACAAAATGGCAGCCTTCAATATGAACCACGTGACTTCCTTCGAGAATCTGATTGGTTAACATAAGTATCGGTCCAGTGAAAATGGAGTGCAGCCCGCACTCTTTTCAGGTGACATCGAATCCGGTGAAGTCGGATACGAAGGAAATCAGACATGTTTGATGTCATCCGGATCATCTGATTTTTCAGGGCACACCTCTCTGGTCTGTTTTATGATTTTTTTTTGGATCATTTATTAGACCAATCAGCAGCGCAGACGGAGACCACAGAGATGACAGGCGCAAAGGAAAAAGAGCCAACGAAGACGACTGACGAAGACAATGATGATGATGACGAAGAAGAAGCTGAAGACATGGAAGGTAAGCTGCTAACACAGCAGAAAACATTACTAAGCAAATGTTCGTACCGAGTACCAGTCAATTCAATTCAATTCAATTCAATTCAATTTATTATACTCGTCACGTAAAAAACATGAAAATTGATTTCCAGTGTGCATTATACATGTACAATAAGACCACAGATATATACGAATGCAAAAGAAGCACTCATGTCTTACAACATTTTGGCTGGCTCCTCATTTTGCTAAACAGATATTTTTTTTGCGCTCAGCAGATTTCTGTGCTAAGAAGCAATTTGTCCTTGTTATTCTGACCACAAAATTCTGCAATTTTCTTCTCCATTGTGAGAATACAGTGTTGGTATGAATGTTGTTTGTGCTCAGCTTCTTAAAGCTCTGGATCCACATTATGAGGTTTTTCTTTCCAAAATTCAATATAGATCTTCTTGGTGATAATAATGCTCTTCATGATTTGTCTCTTCTTTTCCAGCCTATGAGGAGAGTGGTATGTTGGAAGCTGAAGACAGTGTAAGTGTTCATTGTCATATGAAATTGAAATAATCAGAAAAATCAAACGCAAGCAAAAAATTAATTTCATATTAAATAAACACTTTGTTATAACCAGCAAAAGCTTAAAGCAGGATTTGAAGATCGTCCTTAACTGTCCAGCACCATGCCTGCAGTCTCCCAATTTATCAACCAGTTGTTCTTCAGCACCCGTAACCACTTCGCGCCGGGATCATTTTTGCCGAAAATGTTGATATTCGCAAAAGGCAAAATTTTGCAGCCAACTTCTGATATACAGCCAAGCGGCACAAATATTGATTCGCAAGAGTCATTTCAACAGTATTTGTACGATATTTCTGGCCGAAACCTTATATGTTTCAATACTCCGGGGTGTGCACAGGAGTGCAAATGGACTTCATGGACTTTGTGTGTGTGTACAAAAGACACGAGGGATTAGCGTGTTTAGACGTCACCCAGAGGCGAGTCGAGGCACGCTTGACGTCTTAACCCGTCAGGCATGCCTGTGTATAAAAACAGCCAGTGCGTGTTATCATGTCCTCCGACGCAAACTGGTTAAGATGTTGCCTCCTTGAAGTATAAATTTGACCCCTGACCTTTCACCTATGACTCGATGACCTCTACCCTTCGTTTCTTGTGTACAGGCCGTCTTGGATACCACCAAGCTACAGGAGGAAGGTGCGTCGGGGGGCGACAGCGGTATCCTACAAACGCGCACCTACGACTTGAACATCACGTATGACAAGTATTACCAGACACCCAGGCTGTGGCTGTATGGATATGATGAGGTGAGGGTAGACCCATTTTGGGGGCGGAGCTAGAAGGGGATCGGGGGTGTGACACCCCAACCCCTTGATAAGTTTAGTTGGTAAATTATTCTCTTCGGCAAAAGGTGAACTGGGATGTTGGAAAAGTATATCGCAATTTTTGAAAACAGAACCAAGATGGAAACGTGTTTTTTTCTTTAAAACACAACGATGTTCTCAACATGACGTTCAAAACTGAATATGTAATTCAATTCAATTCATTTTTTTATGATTCATCATGCCAGCATGAAACTCTAGTTCTCAGTTTGCACATTATTAATAATGCAATAAATTGAATAATAAAACAGATGGAATACAGGTTAAAACATTCAATGAAAACAAAAGTAATTCAATAATAGAATTGTTACTTAACCCTAACCATCCCAAATCCTCCAAAATGCTTTTTGCAAATCGGAGGAATTTGCAGGATTGAGGTTACATGGCAAAAGTGCATTGCTGATTTCGGAGTACGCACTGTGTCAATGTATTGGGCCGGACCTTGTGTTGTTTATGCTCAGCCGTGCATAAATTTAGTCCTTGATTATACTTGACATCCTCCGCACTGCTCCAGGATGTCACTGCCTCTGCCTCAGCCTATTGACAGTCATAGCCGGAGGATTTTGCAGGATTCAGGCAGTGGTCACCTCTCCATGGACCATATTCAAGAAATAATGGAGGAATTTGCAGGATTGTGGCTATATGCTATTTTCCCATGAGGCCAATTGGAGGATTTTGCAGGATTGACGCTACATCCCAGCAAAAAAGGCCTAGGGAGTTAGGGTTAAAGTAGAGTTAAACCTTCACAACACACAAAACGGACCACCTTGAACGGGATGGCTAGGGCACAAGCAAGGGAGAGCTAGAGGCTGGGGAGAGATAAGTAAGATGTGGGATACATAGCCAGGAGAAAGAAAATAAGGACAAGCACACACACACAAACAAAGAGAGTGGGAAAATAAATCAGAACATTGTTTTTTTACAGAATCGTAAACCATTGACTGTGGAGCAGATGTATGAGGACATTAGCCAGGACCACGTGAAGAAGACAGTGACAGTGGAGTCCCATCCCAACCTCCCACAGACCATGTGCTCAGTCCACCCGTGCAGGTAGGTCGTGAAACTCACTGGCCACCCAAATGTGGCTGGTAATGTGGCCTGCAAATTGTGGCCGGCAGAAAATGTTGGCTTGCCAGTTGTGGCTCAGAGATATGGGCTTGCTAATGCCCAGGTAGGTAAATTGTGAACCAGAGAGACACACTCCGTGGCCACCATAATGTGACCTGCAGAATTGTGGCTGGCAGAATGGTTTGGCTTGTTAATAGTTGTGAATATTGTGTCTCACAGATATGGGCTTGCTAATGCCTGTGCAGGTAACTTGTGAGCCAGAGAGATACACTCCCTGGCCACCAGAATGTGGCCGGTAATGTGGCCTACTGATTGCGGCCCGCAGAAAATGTTGGCTTGCCAGTTGTGTCTCAAAAATATGGGCTTGCTAATGCCCATGCAGGTAACTTGTGAACCAGAGAAATACACTCCCTGGCCACCAGAATGTGGCTGGTAATGTGGCCTGCAGATTGTGGCATGCAGAAAATTGTGGCCCGCCAGATGTGTGCTTGACAAAGAGGTGCAAGCATACCTTTGTTTGTCTGCTGTGATAACCACTGCGGCAATTTTGACTAGAAGCCAATATTTAAAACGTTTCCCTCAATTTTTCTCTCCGACAGGCATGCTGACGTTATGAAGAAAATCATCCACACTGTTGCTGATGGAGGTGGTGAATTAGGCGTCCATTTGTATCCTTTTAAACTCAAATATGTCACTTTGAATATTAGATTTAACGATGGGGCTATTATTGTAATGTTCATGCTCATCATTTCCAAAATATTTTTCATTGGTTTAAGTACTGTCACCCTATTTACATCCATTCCAAAAGACATAGGCAGCCATGTTAATAATAATGTGGTGCTTATGTAGCGTTTTACAATTATTATCCTATGAAAGAAGTTCATCAGGCTGGTGAATTTTCAACTTAGTAAATGAATTCTCTATTAAACACAGCCAATTACTTACGTAGTTTCGTTTACGTTTCGACTAGTTTCACTAGTCATCCTCAGAACGAAGCACCACCAGTCGGTTGGTGGCCCTGTTTCCTGCTGCGGCCACTAGATGGTGGTCTGGCCGCTTGTGTCCTCCCCCGGGGTGGTACTTGGGGTATGGGGCACGCGGTTCGAAGAACATAAGACCGAAGTAAAAAAACTAACATCCGGTACCATGAACCATCAACAGTAGGGAAAGAGACAAAATCGGCCATAACAGAACACGCTAGAGAGTTCAACAATCATGTGATAAATTGGGCAGGTAGTGAAATCTTGCACAGGGAGGGCGACAAATTTAGACGTTGGATACGGGAAAGTCTATGGATAAGGAGACGACGATCAACTCTTAACAGAGATGAGGGAGGGTAAGAACTGTCACACATATGGGGCCCCCTCATACCCCAAGTACCACCCCGGGGGAGGACACAAGCGGCCAGACCACCATCTAGTGGCCGCAGCAGGAAACCACGCCACCAACCGACTGGTGGTGCTTCGTTCTGAGGATGACTAGTGAAACTAGTCGAAACGTAAACGAAACTACGTAAGTAATTGGCTGTGTTTAATAGAGAATTCATTTACAAAATTATTATACCTGCTCATCAGGAATGAGACCATTTTTTTGCAGCAGCTCGAGATCAGCGCAATCTGGTCTCTACACCTTCACAGGTACCCATTTATACTCCTGGGTGGAAAGTGGCAATTGTAGTCAAGTGTCTTGCCCGAGAACACAAGCACCATGTTCTCCATCAGGGTTCGAACCCATGTACCGTGGCACATGAGTCGAACACTGTAACCATTGGACCACAGGGCCACATGGTCAATAAGTCTTGAGTGATTAAATCGGCCGTGGCATGCAACAGATACATCACGTGAGACAAGTTTACTTTTGTTTTCATTTGTATGAAAAATCACCACGGTGATGTTTCCTTAACCTGAAATTCACAGATACCTTCTTATCTTTCTCAAGTTTGTCCAAGCTGTCATTCCAACTATAGAATATGACTACACTCGTCAGTTTACCATGTGATGTGCGCAGAGAGAAACCAACAAAGCAACCAAACACAAAAAAATGGCCTGTCTGTAAACGGTATGCAATTATTAACAAGAAAGGAAACAAAGCATGTATGTCGTGTATCAAGTTCTAATCTGCTTGTAAAACTTTTAAGGAGTGGCCTCAGTACAGTCATTTCAAAACTTCTATAGCTTAGAAGCACACAACAAAATTGTGCACAATTGAAGCAAAAATCCAGGGAAAATATTAAGAAGTTATCAGCAAGCAACGAAACCTCCGAAGATGGACTGTCAATATAATGTATGCAATTCAAAAATAAACAATCATAAAGCATGAATGTTTTGTATCAAGTTACGTCCGCTCGTAAGCTTTTAATGGATCCAGTTGTTGTAGAAACTTGCATAGCTTGAAGGCTCACACCAAAATTGTGCACAATTGAAGCAAAAATCAGGGGGGGGGAAATATTAAGCTAGTGCATTAATATTTGTGTCAATTGACCTCTGCTCCTTTAAATTTTAGTCGTATTTGATGTAAAAAGAGTCAAATGAAACACTGCATTTTGAAAATCAGTCAAAATAGGGCTGTCCCGAATACGCGGAATATACCAAATATTCGTAGGGCTGTTTGCTGATTTGAAATTCGAAGGAAAAAACCCAGCAAAACCCCAAAAAGTTCACATGTACACACACACGACTGATGTTATTTTTATCATAAATGAAGCCACTTTTTTTTGTTGATGCAACTTTTTTTGGCGAGGGTGGGTCATTGTTCTCATTCTTTCAACAAAGTTTAACCGGCGCACTTTGCGTGCAACGCGGAACGTGTCGCATGTAAAACTTGATTGGTGAGATTCGTGTATTCGGTTTTGAATAATTGAATAGTAATTTTTACGAAATTGGACAGCCCTAATTCATCATAACAATATTGACATCAGAATTATTGACTCGGAAACAACATGTAGTTGAAAAACAGTTGTCATTTCTCAAGACTCACAGAAATGTTTCTCTTTGACTAGGTTTAATACAAAGAACTTTGCATGTTTGCAGCATTCAGGGGGCAATGGGTATAGCTTAATGCATAATTCATAAAATATAAATAAGCATTGGAAAAGGTGTCTCAACACTTCTGATTGTAATTGGGCTGGTGAATCTGACTGCAGGGCCCAATTTCACGGCGCTGCTTAACAGTTAACAGAAAAGGTGTGTTTAGCATAGCAGAAACATTTGCTAACCCTTAGCACTATTTCACGGCGTGGACATGCTAACGGTCGCGCGTGCATGGAGATTTCTATTGTTACGTCACTAAGTTAAGCAAATTTTTCCTCCGAAGTAAGCATGCCTCAGGCCCAAAAAAAAAAGTCTCCGGTTTCTGGTATGGAGCTTGCCCAAAAAGTGGTGCGGCGACGCGGCTTTTTTTTTTTTTTTACCTGATTTTTTTGCTTCAAATGTCGGCTGATGACTGCAAATGTTGCCCGACTAAACTTAGTGCAAATATATGGGAGTCCAGAGAGGCCACATAAAGCTTATTCTCGATCATTACCCCTCTAAAAATACGTTAAAATTGTGCAGCAGCAGGATTCCAGTCAAACCAGTGAGTTTGGCGGTTTTGAGACATCATCTTTCATTGAAAAAAAAACTTTGTTTTATTTTGCCGACGCGCATGGCTACGGCGACGCGCGCGCATACCAGAAACCGGAGACTTTTTTTTTTTGGCATTATGCTGTGCTTATGCTTACGGTCTCCGTGTAATAGACAAAGACTCTGTTAGCATAAAATTGTGTGCTTAGCAGCGCCGTGAAATTGGGCCCTGGTAATAAAACATTTTGCCAAAGTTTTACATATGTATACGTGTATTGCAGAAATGTGCTCCTTGTAACGTAACATGTTGATAATAATACACTCAACCAAAAAAGAAAGTCCCCCTTAATCCCTTTTTGTTTAACTCAAAAACTACTGGGCACATCTTGCTCAAATTACGACTGATTAACGCAGAAATTCCTTAGCAATCCATCCATACTCTTTGTTTGGCCCAAAACAGTGATAATGTGTACACAATGATGCAATTTATGACAAGCGGTACCGAAAAGAAGTTGCGCTTTTGTACACTTGCAAGGTGAGTGTGAAACGCAACATGTACGTATACAAAAGTGCAACTGTTTTCGGTATCATTTGTCCTAAATTGCATAAATTCGTACACATTATCACTGTTTTGGGCCAAATAAAGAGTATGGCTGGATTGCTAAGGAATTTCTGTACTGGTTAGGCGTTATTTGAGCGAGAGGTGCCCAGTAGTTTTTGAGTTAGACAAAAAAAGATGTGGAAAGGGAGAACTTTCTTTTTTAGTTGAGTGTATGTGCGAATTGGAAATTGTCACACAGGATGCCATTCGCGCAATTTAGTATTCGTCATATTGTATAGGTGTGGCTTAATTATATGTGATTATAAACCATTATATATTTATTATGGTTTTTCCTGGCAAATACAACACAGAAAAATACTCCGAATCATTCAAAACTCTACTGTCAAAATTAACTCATTGAATAAAACTCTTACTCTTAATATTTATTAGGCAATAAATGCAATGAAATCATTTACAAAAGGATTTGCCAACAGAAGCAATTTGTTTTTATGGAATTTGAATTTACTGGTGTGCAAAGTTAAATCTTATCCTTGGTAAAAAAATAAC
Source organism: Patiria pectinifera (assembly GCA_029964075.1). NCBI lineage: Eukaryota > Metazoa > Echinodermata > Asteroidea > Valvatida > Asterinidae > Patiria > Patiria pectinifera. The sequence continues at coordinate 12,511,114 of CM057144.1, read as the reverse complement.
ATTCTGAAATACTCACCCCTTATTGGGTGGTTGTTTCAGTATTAACCTTTGACCCTAAGCCTTTATCACCACCTTTTAAACCATACAGAAAGTTACACTGAAACTGTGAAAAGAGTCTGTTTATTCTCCCAAAATCTGTGCCGAGTTCATACTTTACGGCATTTGGCAACACTTTGGAATAACTAATTTACCCTTCATTGGCTGGGTGGTTGAACATACAAAAAGTGGTAGTGGCAAAGTTGTAAAATTTATGTACATTAATTTAGGTGGAATGCTTTTATGAAAATTAACGGCGATATAGTGTTAACAGACATTAAAGAGAGTTATGATTTCACAGTTTTATCGGCAATTATTTGTACATATTTAAGAAGGACGGCTGCTTTTTAAAGTTCAAGTTGACGCTGGTTTTGTTTCTTTCTGTGAAGAAGCAACAAAGAATTGTGTCAATACAATAAAATGCGACACATAAAAAGCAATTGGTCCAGAAAAAAAAAAAAATTTGTTTCGTGTTTTGTTTTGTTTCCCGAGTAATCAGTTATTAAAAGTACATTTTTTTTCTGTGGAGCCGAAACCTTGCTAATCAAAGCAAACTTAGTTACCTACTTGGCCCATGTCATAAAAGATGGAGAATGATTAAAATTTGTACTTAAAATATTTACATGATAAACATTTATGTAAATAAAATAATTATTAATTATTGCATCTGTTTCTGGTCTGATACGGTCTTCATAAATATAAGGCCCTATATTTTGTAGAATGCATAATCTATCGATGTTGAAAAGATGGTAATTCGTTAAAACCCTAACTTTTATGTCCATTATTATGCCTGGCAAATTCCGACATTATGGGAAACTGCACAATTTTTCTGACTTATTTCTGGAGGTGTGCCAACCCCATTTAAAAGACTGTCAGTTTAGGGGTACTGTACCCATCCTGACAGGCTCCAACTAAACATGCCGTTGGGTTTGATAGGTTGAGTTCTGTTGGGGAACTAAAATCGCATTATACATTAGGCCTATCGAATAACCTCCCACAAATCTGTCCAGGACTGGCCCCGCCCACCAACGTTATTCCAAAAGTTTGTTGACCTGAACGCGCAGTTAACGTGACCACGCACGCTCACGTAGGCTACGTCCGTACACAACCAGACCCAGGGTCGACAAACTTTACGAATGATAATAATAGCGCCGTTGCGGTTTCACTGTTTCAGCACGTCATTTTCACCGAGAGCTTCAAATAGGTAACAGCGAATTATTCATTTCTGTAGTGCAATGCTCATGGCTAGACTAATGTAATTTTGCAGATCTTTTTAGAACTGGAGCTGTGAGTTGATACACGGTCACACGATAAATGATTTTTCGACGAACGTCGTTCATAGTGAACGTAGCTTTTCGTGTAAGGTGAGTGACTTATTTATTTTGTTAATTTGGAGGAAGAAACCACGTGATTTAACTAAGGAGCTATAAACATGATAAAAATATTTAACCATGAAGGTCTACCTCCATGATTGGCCTATCGGTTACAAAAGTGTTTCGTTATAATTGGATTTTTTTTCGAACTTCGCCGGGCAGCACACACAGTTATTCTTAAATGTGTATGGTTGTAATACAACTTGTATGTTGCAGGATTGTACCTTTGTTATTATCAAAATGTCAGCTATATTCTGCATGCATGTCACCATGGTCACATCCTCTGAAGTCTGAGATGAAATGTTCAGTTTTATTAAAATATTGATACTTTGTTCAAACTCTAATTGATGTAACTTAATTAGACATTTTAGAATTATTTCAATTTCGAATAGGCCTATATTCCATTCGCCTGATTTCGTATGAAATAATTAGATTCACTTTTATAGATTTAATTTATAGTTTGACCAATTTAAACCGTATCCTCAATTTTTATCATGATTTGTATTTTTTTGTATGTGATGATATAGGCCTATACATACATGTGCGTATAATTCATTTACCATGTTGACATGTCAGTGTCACATTGTTCGCGTAAAAATATAATTACGAAAACACATATATTCAATATATTTTCATTATAAGAGTTGTATTTTTGCACTTTTTTCTGAAGGCCGGATTTCCATTAAAACTAGACGTATGCGCCGTAAATCCGTTGTAATTTCCTATTGGTGAGGCAAACCATTGCTCTATGGGCAAACCAACCGGAGCCTTGCCCTTCTTTTCAGTTTTACTACAAAACGTAAAAGTTTGTTCACCTTAATCCGGTTTCCTATCGTTGGGAGACGTACATGCACAATCTACATATTCACGAAGTGACGCGTTTCTGCCGTCTGGTTCATTCATAAATGCACCGCGCGCGGTACAGTGTGTCCGTAATTATGCTAATAAGGTCACAGTCAGGGCAACAAACTTTTACAGTGCGCCGGGCGGGATGGGCTGCGCCGATCTAGCTGCACTCAATCAATCATGATCGCGGCATGTACTGCAGGAAATCGGGTGAACGAACTTCCTTATTATGGGCGTGGCGATGCTAAGAAAGGGGACGCCCGGGTCATAATTTAGGAGGCAACTCTGGGTTTTTTTTACGACCCGTTGAAGAAGTCTCAGTCGATTATCAATCAGAATTTCTCTCTTTTCTGATTGGCTAAAAATAGCGAGCAGTACCGTTTTGTTTTCGTGTCCTTTGTTTTCTTTGAGGCCTTAATAGTTTCATTTTTTCTGAAATATCACTGGATATATTATGGAAACAAATTTGATACTTTCCGTACAGTCCATCTTAAGGTGAAATATACGCGATTAAAAAAAATGGGGAATCGATATCATCTACGTAGTTTATAATTTTTCTTTTACTTCCATAATTACGAGCCATGTCTTAATTAATTCCCGAAAACTGTCTCGAGCCTCAACTGTACGGCCAGTCGGCCACTCCAAAATTTTGGGGAAAACCCACGGAATCAGGTTGGCGTAGCGGTACTTTCCTCGCCTTCCACCGCTCTGATCCGGGTTGGAATCACGCCTGGTCCAATATCCGGGTTTTCAGTCCCTACCTGATTCCGTGGGTTTTCCCCAAAATACTCTTCTGGGCTTTTCCTCCCACCTCTTAAACTGTAATATCTTCTCATTGTCTACTCTCTACAGGTTTCCTCAGGCTTTCGGGCTATAGTGCCTATAGGGCACTTTTGAGGAATCCTTGGTTTCATTACCAGAAAGAAATATAAAAGAAATAAAAAAATACCGTTTCCCTTGCGGTTTTATCCCTTTCCACGACACCGTTTATATATCTGCCCATATACTAGTACTAGTAGCCCCGGAGGGCCGCGCCGAGGGCCGGCCACCGGGTCCGGACGGTGAAAAGTTTAAACTAGTTCGGGAAAACGGTGTCAGGAAAAGTTCGTATAGCCCTGTCATAGTCATGCAGTTCAAACAAGACAACCATAAAACGTTCACAATATGACGTAATACGAAATTCACAATAGGTACAAACTAAGATACTATTTGTATTGAAAGATTAGCGATCTTGTTGTATGGTATTGCTACGCTTTTGTTACCGGGATGGTCAGTCGCTATCACCCATGCTATCACCAAGTTCGTTGCGCAATAGGCTTGCGATGGCTTTGGTACTCGGCAAGTTTGTTAACCTCAAAAGGTCGTATCGATTGTATTTCATTTCCCGTATTCTAATCGATTGTGCAGCAGTTCATTAGTAGTACAGTTTAAAAGTTGATTCAAACGTTAATATTGATCACGGCTCATTATAATGTGATCCGGATTCGCACATAGTTCGTGAGGAAAACGTCACTGTGAATTAAACTATTTTTGTGACGTCACACTATTGTGGAAATGTTCGATTGTTTTCAAGAATCTACAGTTTACTGTAGATTTGTAATGAATTCACAGTAAACTGTAGGTAATTCTTCTAGACACTAGAAGATTTTAAGATTTGTTGTGTCAAGGAAAATCCAGAACTGTCGCTACATCAGACATGACATACGTGTACTAAGTTGACTTGCTTTTGGCAGTGAACCTTATTATGTTGACGCCTTCCATTCGATGTTCATTGACTTATTATGTACGCATGAGTCCTTTTTCGAATCTACACTAAAACACAGAGAGTGGGGTGATGCATAGATCATTTGAATAAACTTTTTTGTTTAAAAAAATAGTTTTAAGTCAGAGAATAGACTCGGAACTGTAGATTCGTGCAAGAATGGACTCGGCGACTCAGTTCCTCGGCCAATCTGTCACTGGTCAAGGAATCCTATATGACATCTAGAACCACACAGTTTAATCCCTGTAATAGTTTAGCGACCCTTTAAAGTCCAGTAACCTTTGCGATGGTTGGACACAAGAGGGCGCAATTTAAAGTACACCACAAGAGTCCCGGCACTAGAGCCCCTGCGTATACAGGGACTTCGATGGGACGTTAGTTTACTCTTTGTAAAAAAATATCAGCACACCCAACTGTAATCACAGATATTAATTATGTCAACAAAAACAAGCTTAAGGTTAGGTGATCGGCAGTTTATATTTTACTTTCTAAATTAAAAAACTCGGTGTTACTGACAATTATACTAAATAGTTGTGTTTTCAATCTTTATTTTACCTCATGCAGAAACCTTTCCCGTTGTACGTCGAGGGTGGTCCGAGTGATGACGAAATCAAACACCATGGACGGCGAGGGCGCTGTTGTTATTCCCAGAATGCCCACAGAAACGATCACGTGTAAAAGCTGCACACGAATGCAGTCGGTATGTATATTATAAACTGTATGGCAGTAATAAATAAGGTCGCTATCGGCCACCGTATACGTTTATGAAATGAACATTTTATAAAGTACAATCTTACCTTGTTCTTATAATTAATGGTTCATAAAAAGTGGGAAAACAAATACATTAATTTGAATTCAATTCCAATTTCAGATTGAGTCACACAAAGTCAATTTCCGGAAAGTTATCAAGAATACGATCGTAAAATGTTGGAGCAATAAATGTAACCCTATCAGAACACTTTTCTTTATCAGACAAATTCTATTACAAAGAGAAGCAACAAGTGCCAAGATTTGCGCCTCCATGAAAAGGTCAACATCTCCTTCGCTGGGTGTGGCTTCCTTGCCATCTACCATCTGGGCGTGGCCAAGGGTCTACTCAGGGACGGGCAACATGTGATGTCAAAGGTCAACCGATGGGGCGGGGCCTCAGCGGGCGCCATAGCTGCCGCTGCTATGGTGTGTCTACCAAACAAGCTAGGGGTGAGTAGTCCAGTATTTTAAACTGTTCGCTTCCATTGAGGTGCCGGAACCATTTTTGTTTTCCAACCGTGAGGGCGCGCTCAAGAAAGAAAAGCACGTGTACCTGTAGTTTGATCAAAACATAAATAAATTAATAAACAAATAAATCACTACATGGATGAAGCCGAGGACATCCAATGCAACGTATGACCTTATTAACACGCATTGACCTTCTAGTATCGATTTGAATTACTAAACAGTAAATATCAAACACTGATATTCATGGTAGAATATCAGTAACCTCGATAATATAACATTCTCAACCTAATAATTATTTATTTTCGTTGATAAGGATTACATATCAGTTATTTTTTTTCACATTTCGGATCACTTTGATGTAGTTTTCATGGTCGCTGTATAACGTATGGAGTTAAATTTGACCAGTTTCAACTCAATGGTTGGAGTGATTTAACTTGGTGTATTTTTTTTTCTGATGGGGGATCGCATAAAGATTTCGTAACGCCAGGAATTAAGATTTGATAAAACCAATGTATCTCAGCAAAAGCTGAAAAAGCTCAAGAACTAAATGTATACTATTTTTCTTTATTCTTCAGTGGCTTACGACTTTGAGTATTTATACTTTTCTTTTCCTCTCGACAGGATGCCGTTCAGATGTTGCGAAACTTCGTGGACGTGATTCAAAAGAAGCCGTTAGGAGCGCTGACGCCGGGTTTCGACATGATGGGCCATCTACGCTCGGAGCTGCAGCACTATGTACCGGCTGGATCGCACAGACTAGCCAGCCAGAAACTCTACGTGTCGGTTACCAGGGTTTCTGACGGCAAGAATGTCCTGCTGACGGATTTCAAATCGGATGAGGAGCTCATTGATGTAAGTTTCAAAATGTACAATATTTGATATTAACGGTTCGTCTAACATTAATCTAGGAGCGACACAGGTTTTTAAAGCACAAAGCCCGAAAATCTTGATACGAATTCAAGGCGAAGTCTACAATTATTTTGTCCACATTATTTTGTTTACAACATCGGCCATACTTTTGAACGATTAAGGATCTGACGTTGTTTTACCGCCACTGGTAGCAATGTTATGTTTATTGGAGCAGTTACATGTGCACACTCCCAAACTAGTACGGCAGATATAGGTGATGGGATTGTGCCTTTGATAATCTTTACATGCATGGCAATAGGCACACAGTCAGAGTATGTCATGAGAAGGATATTTGCCTGTAGGGCGCCATCGCAGAATTGTCCTTTGAGAAAAATATAGGTACATGCATGCAGAATAACAAGCAATGGCAGCCGTTTTGAAAATTTCGAAAATTGCTTGTTATTCTACCTATATATATTTTTTTTTACGAAGGACAAATCTGCGATGGCCAATAATCTTTCTGAAGACATTTTTTTCAACTTTGAGTGTTTTTATTTTTTTGCAGGCTCTGCTGTGCAGTTGCTACATTCCAGTTTACTGCGGGTTCAGAATACCGACATTCCGGGGCCAGGTGCGTACATAAATAATTTTCATTTATGTTTTCTTTTCATTCGTTTTTACTAACACAATTTCTAGCAATTTGAATTTAGCCTGTCGCTCACAGTCGCGACACAACAACCAGCATTTATGAATGTTTCTTTTGTCTAAAAGTAAATCCCAAAGGGGAAACTACGGTTGAAATTTAACTAGAGTTGACGACCTGAAGTCACAAATTCTGAAAAGAACCTTGAAAATAAATCATTGAAAACCTGTTTTGGTTTTTAACTCGAGCATCATTTATCAGTAACCCATTTCGTTCACTTTTGCGTATTTCAAAAGTATTTGGAAAATTGCCGTAAATGTTACTGACCCGATAATGGCTCATGTTTAAACATGAACATGTTCAAGCCGACGGCCGACATTCTAAATAGGGATTTAAAAAAAAAATGTTATAAAGCATTCCTCTCACTAAACTGGAGTGTGGGTTTATAATATTGTAAATATACCGCCAATCATCAGGCTTTATGGATTGACGAAGAATGTCAGTGTCAGGATTTGGTACATGCATGGCTTGTTTGATAATTTCTTCCTTTATTTTCTTTTTGGTCCCAAAAGAAATACATCGACGGCGGTATGACGGTCAACATGCCCATCTACCCCGATGGCCGGACGCTCTGCGTCTCGCCCTTCAGCGGTCACCTTCAGGACATCTGCCCGGCCGACAAGTCCTGGCTCAGCCTGAGCTACGTGGTGGCCGGGCACAGCTTCCGCGTCTGCTCACAGAACGTCTGGCGGGCCATGGTGGCGCTCTTCGCTCCGAGTCACGTGACCCTGACCGAGTACCTCGAGCGCGGCTCGGAGGACGCGCTAACTTTCTTGCAAGAGAACGGACTTTTGGAAGAAGGAACCGCGAAAAGCTGAGAAGCTTCTACTATTTATTGTAAATGGCAGCATGACGATGGTTCCTACCAAAATTTTGGTGGCAAAAGGAAAGTGACTGAAGTAGCACCTTGAACAATATAACTCTTTGTATAACTCAGCGCAAAATGATACACGTGCTTCACAGCCAATATCCGGTCTGGCGGCTAGCCCTAACCGTAAGAGGGTCCCATCCCGGCCCTTGGGAACTTGAATCAAATACAAAGTCGTGGATGTTCAAAAGCCATGATTCTATCCCCCGGTACACATCAGCTCATGTGCCGACATCCAGACACGATAAACGCTCCGGGCCAGCAGGTGTGTAGGGACCCGATACCGCACACTATGTGTAGTGTTACCCAAGTATAATGTTCAGTTTTCTAGGTTCGAAATGGAAAAGGGTACAGAGGGAATGTGACCTGTCAACAATCGAATCCTCTCAAGTATCACGTCCAGATCTCCGGAATCAAAACTGAAACCACGATTCCTGTTGTTACAGAGTAGCATGGACCGCACGTTAGATTATCAATTGGACTCAGATCATGACTCTTGGGGTTTGGATGTGTATTCATCTTGCTTCCATTCTGAAAAGGAAACTTCAAAATCAACATTATCTAGAGTTTTAAGGGTGTCGATGTGAATTATTGTATACACAATGTTTTTGCACGTGTCTCGTTATTTTCTTTGACCAAAAATTAATGGACTGCACGTTTAAACGTATATTTTTGTATATATGGGATTTATTGCTTCATAAATTTACCTTTTATTTTGCAGATCCTTTAAAGATACTTAAAATATTTGGATATCTCTTTTTTTTTCTTGTGCCTACATGGGTAAAAAATCATTGACCAATTAATTATTATATGAGTATCTAAGTATGACTATGTAATATGATACCTCCCATTTATAGTATTATATCATTTCACTTGATAAAACTGTGCACTTGATCATTGAAAAGGTCACGTTAATTAAAAGGTCACAACAACTATAAGTACTTCTGTCTTCTTTCTCATTAATTGAACGTGTATGTGTCTAATTGGTATCACCATACGTTTAGGGCCTATACCACTTGGGGTTAGGGTTGGAGATCCTGTGTGCACCAAACCATTAACCAACCCTTGCAAGCAAACTAGCAATATCGAGGTTATCTGCACTCAGTTGAAATCAATGACCAATCAGACGTCAGTGAGTGAAGAAACGTCATGACACACGGCAGCCAATCAAATCACTCCGTTTACATCAAAATGAGGTCAATGGGTCTCGAGTCTATGAAGAACCTTGCCAACAATGTCTCGATGGGAAAGGAAATCCCAATCATAACTTGGAGCTTATTTACGGAATGTTAAAGCCACACGAGACTTGGCTTCAAGTAGATAGGTGCAGATTTACCTCAAGTAGGCCATGTGGTACCCCAAAGGCAAGGTCGAGAAATGACAGAAATGCGCGCACTGTTTACGTACGCCCACTTTCACCTTTATCCATGAAGAGAGAAAGCGACCTTTTTCACCTAAAATTACTGTTTTCAAAATAAGAATAATAAGTAAAATCAAGTTTGCTAACTTAAGTAAGAAACTCTGAATCTTCAGTGAATATATCATTTCTTTTCTATATCGATCCGATCGACTATAGTTTGTAAATTCCACATGGGAACAAACTGAGCACCTGAACTGGACTAAACACAGTTATCATACGTCGGTTAGTCACGTGACGTATGACAGACAGCCCCACCGTGCATGACGTGTCGGACGTGTGTCTCGCAAGAAGTTATAATAACTGTTTTCATAGACCACCCTCATACACACCTCTCAAACTTGTGGATGCTACATGCCCTTCCTTCAAACGCATTCTGTCAAAACTTCAATTCTGTAACAAACAAAATATCCACTGTTCGTCGTAAACCAAAACAAGTTCAGACTGCAACTGTTTTTAATTGGATTTTGCCGTCTTTGAGGAAATCTAGACCTCCTGCAGACACACATCTTCGTGAGATGTTGATTGCAAACGGCTTTGCCATAAAACTCCACTAAAGCTGTCGAGCTGAGGTTGCTTGCCCGCGTCGACTTTCCCCCGGAGTTGCTCAATCGTTACCCGGCCTGGCTTCATACCGATAAACGCTTCGCTTGAACCCACCAAATGACATGGCTCTCCGAGGGAAGAAGTGCGAGTTCTTGTTCGTTGTTTTGTTGATTCTGATGATGAGTTCGTCGAAAGCTGATATTCCAACAGTCGTGACCCATGCTGACGATGAAAAGGGAACTTGTCACTATGAACTCAAGATTCCCGCTCAGTCATGCCAACAGTGCAAGGTAAGTTGACATTATCATTTGTCTTATACTCGCATTCTTAAAACTTTTTTTTTTCACTGGCTCTACTATTCGAGTTTCTGTATTGTTTTCAAATAATGCATTACATGTAATGCATTTGGGTGTTTTTCTTGCAATTTTAGAGCTTATCTACCACTTAACAATTTTAATTACCGATTTTAATTACGCGTTTTACCGCTCCCCCCTCCAAAAAAAAATACCCCAACAACTTTGTTATGGCTTTGAAAGCTGGCAATTTGGGCCTATAGCTTAGTATATTTTGCGTACATGACTTGAAAGTTCCACTTTTGACGACACTGTTTTTTTATAGCGAAGTAACAAAATTCCAATCCTGACCACGATGCTGGGTGTATGAGGGTAACAATTATCACAAGGCAAGGCAAAGCTTCCAAATTGATCCACGTAACTCAAGAAAGTCTGTCCCTGTCAGAAACTGTGCCAAGAACTTCCAGACGCCTTGCTATATCGGTGTCAAATTAGAGGAAAAGTTTGTTATTTCCTCTGGGTAAAGCACCGTAATCACTGGTTCCATGTGGAAGTTATACCAAATTTTTGCCCCGGGTCCTGCCGGAAACAACTACAAAGATTCCGAATAATTTCACGGGATCTGAAACTGCGAAACTTGCACGGAACTTGATCTCGATGTCGGCGCTGGCGGCGGTTTTTGGACGCGTAACAAAGCGCGGGCCTGTTTCCAAAAATAAATGTGTCAATTGGACAATTTGGGATTGGCTACTCTGACGGTGCCGCTAGTCTTGCGAAGCCACTTATTAAACTGGGGCGACAGGTTGGTTTCAACCGATACGCTAGAGGGGTTGAAAGTGACCTTGACACTCTTTGCGACTACACGATTGCCATATTGTGACCATGGGTGGACAATAGATTATACATTTTTAACCTATGAAGATTGAATATCAGAAGCGAGATATAACCTGTGGTCTCAAGGAAGTTTACTTTGGGTTTTAAGAGGCAATGCAGTGGCCTTACCTTAGGAGGGTATTTTGGGGGTAGCAGCCCCAAATACAAGGCCAGTGTGCCCTACTTCCGTCAGAATTGTAAGGCTAATTAGGCTATTGTCTGAAGTAATATCTTAATATAGGCCTACCCGAATAATGTCCGAGTAATATTCAAGAAAATGACGTTCCCTTAATGCAGTTCACTTTCCTATCTGGAAATTAGACAGAATGTGCACCCCTGATGCAATGAAAAAAGTCATCATTCAACGAAACCTGGATGCGTGCATCGAGTGTACAAATAATTTGAAATAATTTTCAGGACACCTCGGTTGTTTTTTTAAAATTTAAGTCAAACAAGTTGGTATACTACAAGAAGTGTTTTCGTTAATTACAAAAATACTTCCCGTTCTGATGGAAAGCACTTCTTGTTATAGCGACAACACTTCCGTTAGAACGAAAAGCATATCTCGTTACAACCAAGACACTTCCCGGTATAACGAAAAACACTTCCCGTTATAATTAAACACTTCCTTTTATAACGAAAATCATTTCTCGTTGTAACAAAAAACCACTTAGAGTTCAACGAATAGTACTCCTCTTTATACCAAATATTCCCGTTATAAAAAAAACACACCTCTCGTTATAACCAAAACACTTCCCGTTTTAGCGAAAGCTCCTTCTCGTCTTAACTAAAACACTTCCTATTATTACAAAAAAATATCGTTATAACCAAAATAACACGTCCAGTTATAACGAAAGACACTTCTCGTTATAAAGAAAAACAACTTCTCACTTTAGGTATTTGCACAATTTTTAAACTATATATACTAATCCACTTTGAAATTGTTTTCAGTGTCAACCCGACAATTTGGGTCATGTTGTTGGTGAACTGGAAAGACGTCTTATTGCTGTTGAAAAGCAGATCCAGCAAATAACGAGTAAGGGTATAATTTTTGTTCATTATTTAAAATCGTGTATAAACGGGATTTAAAGTATTAACAAATTGCGGAAGTCGGGTGGTGCTACCTAGTTTTTGGAAGCTTTCTATTTTGTATGGTTTTAATTATTTCTAAATATTGTACATTGTACAAGACTATAACCAAAATTACTGGCATGATAAGTTTTTTACTAGCAATGGTTATCTCTGCAGGTTTGGAGCCTCCCGAATTGGATATATCCGAATATTCGTCAACTACTCTGTCCTCCATCATCGAGAACGATGACCCCTATGCCTCACCCTTGTTCACCAATGAGGGCGCTTCGGTCGAAGAGCTCTTGTCCTCGAGCTCAGACCAGGACGATTTGGTGCCACTGCCGTCCAATCCGGAGACGCGTTCAGCTGCCACTGACCAGGGGATTGATTTGGGAACGCCCGGACAAGCTGAGGTCAAAGAGGGTTTCCCCGCCATAAACCCGCCTGGATTCCAGGGACAAATAGAGGCAGTTCCTGGGGACGAGGAAGCCTCAACAGTTATAGATCTGCAGTACTTTTATTTTCCTTCTATTGATACTTCTCTATGACTTGTAACACAGCAAATACGCCATGCCCAAGCTTCAGTCATCCTTATTGCCATTGTGACCCACCCCTTTTTAAATTTCTTTGAGCGTTCATTGTGCATTGACCAAACCATAATGCTTTGCGAAGACTCTGTATATCCTAAGATTCTGTGAAAGGGATATGCGGTAACCGCTAGCTTATAGATTACACATCGATGAACTCAGAATACAGCAAAGCTCGCATGAAGGGGAATGTCCCATCTTTAGGCCAAAAAAAAAAAAATAGTCGGTCTCTGGTCAGCGCGCACGTCGATTTTAATCATGCGCGTCAACCTTTTTCCCCCATCAAATTTCCCACGGAAGCTACAACAGCGCCCTCGATTGCCGCACCTCCTCAAATTTTTGTACCAAGGAGCACCAAGGAATGGGGAAATTGCGTCAAGACAAATAATGGAGGACACCAAGGCAAATTATGGAGGACACCAATGTAGATGAGGACACAAAAAAGCAAAATAATACCCACCTTGTCTGTACAATTTAAGTTTGAAAAAAAAAGCCAAAAAACTCTGACCAGAGACCGACTATTTTTTTTTGGCCTTAGACAAAAAAAACCCCATTTTCATCGTCGATTTCTTTTCACCAGAACTAACAGCCTTGGAGAAACCCTTGCCGTTGTATCCTAACCAAGTCACCGACTCTCCACCTGCCAAGGATTCAGAGGAAACGCGGAGCAGGGATGTAGAGCATTTCCCTGGCAAGCTCGAGGGAGATATCACCGGGACGACAGAAGCTGATGAAGGTACTCCACCAGTGAAAGAGACGGAGAAGCCAAGAGGTGCGAAGCTGGGTATACTGAGTGGGAGATCTGCTGGCGACTTGGACTCGGCTTCAAAGGCTTCAAGACCATCATCATCGGTCACCGATGTGCCGTTGTTTGGCGCTGGCGATGACAGTGACACTGTCGACCAGAAGAAGAAACCGCGTTGGAAGCTCCACGACAGACCTGCAGCTGCGGTTCACCGACCGCCGGACAGCCGGTCCGCGCCCCGCGAGCTGCTTGGGCGTGCAGGTGCCAACTGCATGGACGGATGTAGCTGCATGAGGGTCTGGGGTTACTGGCAGGACGGTGTGTATGATATCAGTAACCCCCCAGGGTCGGGGAAGAAGGGGGAATCTGTGCCGGCTTACTGTGACATGAGCACGGATGGGGGCGCATGGACCGTCATCCAGAACAGACAGGTAATGCAAAGATGGAGCGAGAAATCAGTGTCAAACTGCAAATCAATCGTAAGAACATTAACACTTATTTATATTTTAATACAGTTGATGGAATAACAACACATTTCCAGCATTAAAAGATAAGAAGCCACAGTTGTAATTTATAAGTCAATCAAATTTCGAGTCATCAGTTTTATAATGATCACAAGTCATGAGTTTAAAAAAAAGGTCGGGTCGCAAGCAGCAGATGGAAAATGACCATGCAACTGTTCACTTATTGGCTAATATTGTGACTTAACTTGTAATTTACTGTCTAGCTATTTAGTGCAACTTTTTTTTCCAGGCTGCAATTAAAGTGACGACTGATGTGGAGACGGGCCATGTCATGTGCAACCATACGAATAAAGAATGGACAATAATTCACAATCGTACCATACTTGTGAGTAACCCTTGTTATTTTCTTCCCCTGCAGGACGGTTCAAGGAACTTCTATCGTCAATGGTCAAGCTACGCCAACGGTTTCGGCCAGCTCGAGTCAGACTTCTGGCTAGGAAACAACCTACTGCACGGGCTGACTGCACGACTCCCCTACCAACTGCGAATCGGTATAAAGAATTGTATTCGATATTTTAGAATCGATTATTCGAATTCTATGCACAATACAGTTTACATATCATGACAAATAATCACTGGAAGCAAAATGATGCTTTTATTTGATTTTTCCTCGATGTCAGAGTTCAGTGATTGGGATGACGAGCGTGGATACGCTGTGTACGATCGCTTCATGGTCGGCAGTGCAGACGACAAGTATCGGCTGGTACTTGGCGAGTACATCGCTGGTAACCGTGGGGACTCCCTTTCCTACCACAACAACAGTCTCTTCAGTACTCATGTAAGTTAACCCACTTATACATTACAGTCAACCTCGTCCCCAGTGCTTACTTTATTTCCAACCGCGTTTCCAATAGTAAACCCTGGATAGGAAACTTTCTTCCTGTATCCTGATTGGATACCGCAATTGTACTTGGTGCTATATATTCACAACGTGCAGTACGTGTTTTCGCGATCATTCGTCCACGCCTTCTCGAAAATACTAATTTCCTTTCCAATTTGCTCATATTAATATGAAATATGATACTGCATGTTGTCTTGATAAGATCGTAACAGTTTGATTTCAAAAATCGTGTTTTCGTAACTCACGCCGTGCTCGCGCTGCTACGAATTGACTCTGTTTTTACCCCAGACACCGCATACAAAAACAAACGCTAATGTTAACGCATATCCAGGCACCAGACTGTTCCTCATTTGCATACGTCTGCAAAAATCTTGCACATGCAAATGATCCAATACCAGGGTGAGAGAGCAGGTAGTGGTGGGCGCGTACTGCTCGACACCCTGGGGACGAGGTTGCATTACAGTATAATAATTAGGAGATCCAGGGAAGAGTGCGCCACCAAGCGCTTGCCAAGGGGACACTTCACAGTCGACGCCCCCACCGTTACCACGAAGTTTAGTTTCCGTTATTCTTTGATTCTTCGTGCGGTAGCACACACCAACTGAGCTGCCTAATGCTAAACTTAAACATGTTTGTCAATGCCTGCAAAGGAATATCGATTTCCCCCAAAGATGCCACAGTTTAGTTCACATCACTCGAAAACTGAGGGAGTCATGCTAGCATCATAGAAATGTGTCACCTATCTCTAATTAAGTCTACACCACCTGTACATGGGGCATCATGCCTCGGGTGAAAGATACAAGGAATGACTGCAATGCACAGTGACGATTAAATTGAGGATGATTCCTATCAAAAATGCAAAAGGTAAAGGTCCCATATCCGTGCCCAGTCCTCTCCTCTCGCCGTTCCCTGAATTATGAACGAATCAGGTACCCATTTTACTGTTGGGTCGTCAGAGTTAAGAAGAGTTAAGATTGTAATATTTTCCAACTCACAGGATCAAGACAACGATGCCTCTGCCGAGGTGAACTGCGCCCAACTCCGCCAGGCAGGCTTCTGGTTCCTAGCCTGCAATCAGGCCAACCCTAACGGACGCTACATCTACGGAGCGGACGCTACCGGGCTACACGGGGGCGTCATCACCTGGGGTTCGTGGGAGGGGCATGGATTTACCTACGCCCTCAAGACTTTCCGTATGATGATCAGGCCCGTACATTATGATAGGATTCTCTACTATTAGAATAAAAAGTTTTACCACAGTACATACAACACTAAAAGTATGAGCCGAATCGGTACTACGAAGCTCTTTTGCCAAAACTCGGCTTCGTTCCAGTTCGGTGTGAGCACTGGGTTATTTAGGAGCGCATTGTGCGAGAAAGAACGTTGACATCACATCTGACCTCATACTGCCATGATTTGACGCTAAACACGTACACTTGTTCACCTTTTATTGAAAGTGAAAACGTAAAACATGTAAAAGCAAATTTTTGCAGGGGAGACAACGTGACAAATATTTCAATCACAAGTTGTTTCAGATTTACAGCTGGTGCTTATATCAGTGGATCGTCCCAAAAAAAAGACTTATAACGGATGATTAACAACTTTTTAATGTACTGTTATTATTGTTACTGCTAAAATCGCGTAGGAAAATATTGTATAGTACATGTATATTTTTAATTGAAATGTGTTTATCCCAAAATCAAAAATAAATATGGTTACGCTTACGTAAAATCCAACTTTTCTGTAATTTATTCTCTCAATGCTCTCGATCTAATATTTAATACTACACCAAGCTAAAGTGTGGAAGCAAACGTCTAACTGCAGTTGATGACTTGTGGAGAAAAAAATCCCAAAAATTAATCGGAGTAGGATGATTTCAGTAAGCGATTGAGAAGAGAAAATTACTTTTGTCCCATCGGTAAAAATAAAGCCTGTTCGTGTAGTTGCAATTTCTGGCCACTGCATCCCGAAGCAAACCTTGGACAGCGAAGGCATGGAGAGCGAATGAATGGAAGACGGTTCGCTCGACCTGCCCACTCCACGGCACACCGTACCGGCAGAAGTGGGCAAAATGCTCGCAGTTGCTGAGCATCAGGTGGAAGCGGACGCGGCACCGGGCCGCTCTCAGTTCTTCCCGGGCGCGTTCAACCACTTCTCCCCCGCCGAACGGCGTCCAGATCTGGTCCTTGGCGTTGTTGATGCGGACTCGGTATCGTCCCTGAAGCTCACGGAGTGGGGTGTCCTCCACCACGTGTGGGGAGCGGAGGGACCGGGCGAATATGCTCGCCCGGGACCGGCGTTTGTTCTCCTCGTTCGGGTCCTTAGACGGCCGCCGACGGAAGTTGATGACCCGGAGACTACGGTCTACGTCTTGGCCCACGTAGATGCCCCAGTGTCGGAAATAGGGGCATTTGAATTCCAATAGGTCTCCTGGCTCAACTCTCGTCCTCAACTCTTCCACTCCATCCGGGCCACTGGGAAACCAGTCACTTTTTATTCCCTTGTTGGACATTTTCACAACACACTTTCGCAAGAAGCTTGCTGTAAAAAAACAAAGAGCAGTGTTTTGAAATCACATAGGCCTGCAAAGCAGAAACCTCTAAGGAATTATTTAAACAAAAAAATGACGACCACATCTTTGATTAAGTAAACCATCTCAAGCTAGCTGATTTAGATAATTTTAACTAGCATCGTGACTGGTGGAATGATCCTTGCAAGGTCCCGGACGACATTATCACTTCTGAATGAACACCGACAAACTGACACACTTTAATATAAAAGGCATTGGGCTTGATTACTCAGTTGGTAAAGCATGCATACGATACTCCAACTGTTGCAGGTTCGACAACTCAAGACAACCTTGAGTGATCGAGCCTTGTCTATAGGCGTGCAATTTCCCTTTGTGACAAAACAGGGGGAGGGGAAGCCAGACCTACATTCTAACGATCCATTATTGATAAGCTATTTACAGGAGGCATATGTCTATTACAAACTAAATGCTTTAAATTAAATATATATTAAGACGGCTCTTACCTGCAATACCATTTCAACGACTTTTTTTAACTGTAGGTTTGATTCAACCAAATAATGCCTAGACTGTCTGCAGTTGATGCACTGTACTGTAAGCTGTGTGGTTTGCCTATTGCACGGGTACGACTGCAACGTGGCACTAGGCCCCTTCCTAAAATGTGACGGTTCGTTGCAACTAAATGGAGCCCCTGAATTGGTAGTTGGAGTAACCGTCCTTGTACTAATGGGATAAAGCAGTATGTATAATGCAAAGCTGATCCGTGTACAGGTATATCAATCATCTATTCAGGGGTCATGCAACTCCTTTGAGTCTTCAAAAGAGCGTTCTGTCAATGCGATTTCAGCTACCCTGTGATCCAATTGGTACATTTTCCACAAATATACGCTCGAGTAAATAAACCGAACAACATGTTGTGGCTGACCGAATATACATGTTAGCCTTCGGCTTTTCTTCTTAATTCCTAAATTATTGGCCAACACTGCCAACAGAGGGCGCTTACAATTATATATAACACGTGGATGTACATTTTACCGAAGGCGAGAATAACGCGAAACCTTTAACGTTGGAAAAGATCTCGCAATTTTCACCTGCATCTACATGTACCATGTATATGGTAATTATCTGTGCTTGATTCAACTCCACACTTTACTTTCAACTCCATACTGAACTTTTCCTGGACCGTAAGCACTGTTAAAATCATATGACGCAATTGATATCGAAAGAATATGACGACCTTGTATCGAAATCTATTCGCAACATAATTATAAAGGCCCTGGCCCATAAAACGAACACAATGTGTAATCATGATAATTTTGTAGGCTATATGAAGACGCACGCTTTAGAAAAAGTCTCTCTCATATAAAACCTTAAGAAAACACGTCATATTGTACGTCTGCCCAAGGTTGATGTTTCTCATGCCAAACAAAATGAAAAAGTAATCTTATCGCGTATGTTTTACATACCTTGATTTTTTTTCAGGTAAAAAATGAATTGCTTGAACATTGTTGGAAAGATGCCTAAAGGCCCTTAGACATATTCCCAATCGATTTCTGGACAGACGAGCTATTTAAGGGGGAATTCCGTCGAAAATTGAATGTAACATCGCTAAAAGAAACATTAACTTATTTTTCTCCAAAAATGGGGATGATTTTTGCCAAAATCTTCCAAATGCATGTTAGAGTATTGATTGATGATCCTCTAGCTTCCAGATGAATTTCTGCCTTGTTCAGAAAAAATTCATTTTTTGGCCAATTTGGACTAAAAAAAAGAAGTAAGGTTAACCACTTGTATTTTTTTCAATTTTGGCCAAAAAATTAAATGGCTAGAATGTTGCTAGAAAGATGCCTCAAGGGCCCTCGAACGCATTCCCAATCGATTTCTGGACGGACGCGCTATTAAAGGGGGAATTCCGTGGAAAATATAACGAAAAAATACTCAAAATATTAACTTCCTTTTCTCCAAAATTGAATGATTTTTGCCCAAATCTTTAAAATTGCGCACGTTAGAGTATTAATTAGTGTTCCTCTTGCTTTAAGATGAATTGCTGCCTTGTTTTGAGAAAAGTCAATTTTTGGCCAATTTTGACTAAAAAAGTAAGGTCAATTAACCCCCTTGTATTTTTTTTCAATTTTGGCCAAAAAATGAAATCGCCTGAAAGTTGCTAGAAAGATTCCTCAAGGGCCCTCGAACGCATTCCCAATCGATTTCTGGACGGACGCGCTATTAAAGGGGGGATTCCGTGGAAAATATAGGGAACAAATACCCAAAATATTGACTTCCTTTTCTCCAAAATTGATTGATTTTTGCCCAAATCTTCATATTTTGTGCATGTTAGAGTATTGATTTATGTTCTTCTTGCTTCCTGATGAATTTCTGCCTTGTTTTGAGAAAAGTCAATTTTTGGCCAATTTTGACTAAAAAAGTAAGGTTAACCCCTTGTATTTTTTTCAATTTTGGCCAAAAAATGAAATCGCTTGAAAGTTGCTAGAAAGATGCCTCAAGGGCCCTCGAACGCATTCCCAATCGATTTCTGGACGGACGCGCTATTAAAGGGGGAATTCCGTGGAAAATATAACAAAAAAATACTCAAAATATTGACTTCCTTTTCTCCAAAATTGAATGCTTTTTGCCCAAATCTTCAAAATTGCGCACGTTAGAGTATTAATTAGTGTTCCTCTTGCTTTCAGATGAATTGCTGCCTTGTTTTCAGAAAAGTCAATTTTTGGCCGATTTTGACTAAAAAAGTAAGGTCAATTAACCCCCTTGTATTTTTTTGAATTTTGGCCAAAAAATGAAATCGCCTGAAAGTTGCTAGAAAGATTCCTCAAGGGCCCTCGAACGCAATCCCAATCGATTTCTGGACGGACGCGCTATTAAAGGGGGAATTCCGTGGAAAATATAACAAAAAAATACTCAAAATATTAACTTCCTTTTCTTCAAAATTGAATGATTTTTGCCCAAATCTTCAAAATTGCGCGAGTTAGAGTATTAATTAGTGTTCCTCTTGCTTCCAGATGAATTGCTGCCTTGTTTTGAGAAAAGTAAATTTTTGGCCAATTTTGACTAAAAAGTAAGGTTAACCCCTTGTATTTTTTTCAATTTTGGCCAAAAAATGAAATCGCTTGAAAGTTGCTAGAAAGATGGCTCAAGGGCCCTCGAACGCATTCCCAATCGATTTCTGGACGGACGCGCTATTAAAGGGGGAATTCCGTGGAAATATAACGAACAAATATTCAAAATATTGACTTCCTTTTCTACAAAATTAAATGATTTTTGCCCAAATCTTCAAAATTGTGCATGATAGAGTATTAATTAGTGTTCCTCTTGCTTCCAGATGAATTTCTGCCTTGTTTTGAGAAGAGTCAATTTTTGGTCAATTTTGACTAAAAGGTAAGGTTAACCCCTTGTATTTTTTTTCAATTTTGGCCAAAAAATGAAATCGCTTGAAAGTTGCTAGAAAGATGCCTCAATGGCCCTCGAACGCATTCCCAATCGATTTCTGGACGGACGCGCTATTAAAGGAGGGATTCCGTGGAAAATATAAGGAAAAATACTCAAAATATTGACTTCCTTTTCTCCAAAATTGAACAATTTTTGCCCAAATCTTCAAAATTGCGCACGTTAGAGTATTAATAAGTGTTCCTCTTGCTTTCGGATGAATTGCTGCCTTGTTTTGAGAAAAGTAAATTTTTGGCCAATTTTGACTAAAAAGTAAGGTTAACCCCTTGTATTTTTTTCAATTTTGGCCAAAAAATGAAATCGCTTGAAAGTTGCTAGAAAGATGGCTCAAGGGCCCTCCAACGCATTCCCAATCTATTTCTGGACGGACGCGCTTTTAAAGGGGGAATTCCGTGGAAATATAACGAAAAAATATTCAAAATATTGACTTCCTTTTCTACAAAATTAAATGATTTTTGCCCAAATCTTCAAAATTGTGCATGTTAGAGTATTAATTAGTGTTCCTCTTGCTTCCTGATGAATTTCTGCCTTGTTTTGAGCAGAGTCAATTTTTGGTCAATTTTGACTAAAAGGTAAGGTTAACCCCTTGTATTTTTTTCAATTTTGGCCAAAAAATGAAATCGCTTGAAAGTTGCTAGAAAGATGCCTCAAGGGCCCTCGAACGCATTCCCAATCGATTTCTGGACGGACGCGCTATTAAAGGGGGGATTCCGTGGAAAATATAAGGAAAAATACTCAAAATATTGACTTCCTTTTCTCCAAAATTGAATGATTTTTGCCCAAATCTTTAAAATTGCGCACGTTAGAGTATTAATTAGTGTTCCTCTTGCTTCCAGATGAATTGCTGCCTTGTTTTGAGAAAAGTCAATTTTTGGCCAATTTTGACTAAAAAGTAAGGTTAACCCCTTGTATATTTTTTCAATTTTGGCCAAAAAATGAAATGGCTTGAAAGTTGCTAGAAAGATGCCTCAAGGGCCCTCAAACGCATTCCCAATCGATTTCTGGACGGACGCGCTATTAAAGGGGGATTCCGTGGAAAATATAAGGAAAAATGCTCAAAATATTGACTTCCTTTTCTCCAAAATTGAATGATTTTTGCCCAAATCTTCAAAATTGCGCACGTTAGAGTATTAATAAGTGTTCCTCTTGCTTTCGGATGAATTGCTGCCTTGTTTTGAGAAAAGTCAATTTTTGGCCAATTTTGACTAAAAAAGTAAGGTTAACCCCTTGTATTTTTTTCAATTTTGGCCAAAAAATGAAATCGCTTGAAAGTTGCTAAAAAGATGGCTCACGGGCCCTCGAACGCATTCCCAATCGATTTCTGGACGGACGCGCTATTAAAGGGGGGATTTCGTGGAAAATATAAGGAAAAATACTCAAAATATTGACTTCCTTTTCTCCAAAATTGAATGATTTTTGCCCAAATCTTCAAAATTGCGCACGTTAGAGTATTAATTAGTGTTCCTCTTGCTTCCAGATGAATTTCTGCCTTGTTTTGAGAAAAGTCAATTTTTGGCCAATTTTGACTAAAAAGTAAGGTTAACCCCTTGTATTTTTTTCAATTTTGGCCAAAAAATGAAATGGCTTGAAAGTTGCTAGAAAGATGCTTCAAGGACCCTCGAACGCATTCCCAATCGATTTCTGGTCGGACGCGCTATTAAAGGGGGGATTCCGTGGAAAATATAAGGACAAATACTCAAAATATTGACTTCCTTTTCTCCAAAATTGAATGATTTTTGCCCAAATCTTCAATATTGCGCACGTTAGTGTATTAATTAGTGTTCCTCTTGCTTCCAGATGAATTTCTGCCTTGTTTTGAGAAAAGTCAATTTTTGGCCAATTTTGACTAAAAAGTAAGGTTAACCCCTTGTATTTTTTTCAATTTTGGCCAAAAAATGAAATGGCTTGAAAGTTGCTAGAAAGATGCCGCAAGGGCCCTCAAACGTATTCCCAATCGATTTCTGGACGGACGCGCTATTAAAGGGGGGATTTCGTGGAAAATATAAGGAAAAATACTCAAAATATTGACTTCCTTTTCTCCAAAATTGAATGATTTTTGCCCAAATCTTCAAAATTGCGCACGTTAGAGTATTAATTAGTGTTCCTCTTGCTTCCAGATGAATTGCTGCCTTGTTTTGAGAAAAGTCAATTTTTGGCCAATTTTGACTAAAAAAGTAAGGTTAACCCCTTGTATTTTTTTCAATTTTGGCCAAAAAATGAAATCGCTTGAAAGTTGCTAGAAAGATGCCTCAAGGGCCCTCGAACGCATTCCCAATCGAATTCTGGACGGACGCGCTATTAAAGGGGGGTTTCCGTGGAAAATATAAGGAAAAATACTCAAAATATTGACTTCCTTTTCTCCAAAATTGAATGATTTTTGCCCAAATCTTCAAAATTGCGCACGTTAGAGTATTAATTAGTGTTCCTCTTGCTTCCAGATGAATTTCTGCCTTGTTTTGAGAAAAGTCAATTTTTGGCCAATTTTGACTAAAAAGTAAGGTTAACCCCTTGTATTTTTATCAATTTTGGCTAAAAAATGAAATGGCTTGAAAGTTGCTAGAAAGATGCCTCAAGGGCCCTCGAACGCATTCCCAATCGATTTCTGGACGGACGCGCTATTAAAGGGGGAATTCCGTGGAAAATATAACGAACAAATACTCAAAATATTGACTTTCTTTTCTCCAAAATTGAATGATTTTTGCCCAAATCTTCATATTTTGTGCATGTTAGAGTATTGATTTATGTTCTTCTTGCTTCCAGATGAATTTCTGCCTGGTTTCGAGAAAAGTCAATTTTTGCCCAATTTTGACTAAAAAAGTAAGGTTAGGCCAAAAAAAAAAATATGTCGGTCTCTGGTCAGCGCGCGCGTCGATTTTAAGCATGCGCGTCGATCAAAATTGAAAAAAATACAAGGGGTTAACCTTACTTTTTTAGTCAAAATTGGCCAAAAATTGACTTTTCTGAAAACAAGGCAGCAATTCATCCGGAAGCAAGAGGAACACTTATTAATACTCTAACGTGCGCAATTTTGAAGATTTGGGCAAAAATCATTCAATTTTGGAGAAAAGGAAGTCAATATTTTGTAAGGTTAACCACTTGTATTTTTTTCAAATTTTGGCCAAAAAATGAAATCGCTTGAAAGTTGCTAGAAAGATGCTTCAAGGGCCCTCGAACGCATTCCCAATCGATTTCTGGACGGACGCGCTATTAAAGGGGGGATTCCGTGGAAAATATAAGGAAAAATACTCAAAATATTGACTTCCTTTTCTCCAAAATTGAATGATTTTTGCCCAAATCTTCAAAATTGCGCACGTTAGAGTATTAATTAGTGTTCCTCTTGCTTCCAGATGAATTTCTGCCTTGTTTTGAGAAAAGTCAATTTTAGGCCAATTTTGACTAAAAAGTAAGGTTAACCCCTTGTATATTTTTTCAATTTTGGCCAAAAAATGAAATGGCTTGAAAGTTGCTAGAAAGATGCCTCAAGGGCCCTCAAACGCATTCCCAATCGATTTCTGGACGGACGCGCTATTAAAGGGGGATTCCGTGGAAAATATAAGGAAAAATGCTCAAAATATTGACTTCCTTTTCTCCAAAATTGAATGATTTTTGCCCAAATCTTCAAAATTGCGCACGTTAGAGTATTAATAAGTGTTCCTCTTGCTTTCGGATGAATTGCTGCCTTGTTTTGAGAAAAGTCAATTTTTGGCCAATTTTGACTAAAAAAGTAAGGTTAACCCCTTGTATTTTTTTCAATTTTGGCCAAAAAATGAAATCGCTTGAAAGTTGCTAAAAAGATGGCTCACGGGCCCTCGAACGCATTCCCAATCGATTTCTGGACGGACGCGCTATTAAAGGGGGGATTTCGCGGAAAATATAAGGAAAAATACTCAAAATATTGACTTCCTTTTCTCCAAAATTGAATGATTTTTGCCCAAATCTTCAAAATTGCGCACGTTAGAGTATTAATTAGTGTTCCTCTTGCTTCCAGATGAATTTCTGCCTTGTTTTGAGAAAAGTCAATTTTTGGCCAATTTTGACTAAAAAGTAAGGTTAACCCCTTGTATTTTTTTCAATTTTGGCCAAAAAATGAAATGGCTTGAAAGTTGCTAGAAAGATGCTTCAAGGGCCCTCGAACGCATTCCCAATCGATTTCTGGACGGACGCGCTATTAAAGGGGGGATTCCGTGGAAAATATAAGGACAAATACTCAAAATATTGACTTCCTTTTCTCCAAAATTGAATGATTTTTGCCCAAATCTTCAAAATTGCGCACGTTAGTGTATTAATTAGTGTTCCTCTTGCTTCCAGATGAATTTCTGCCTTGTTTTGAGAAAAGTCAATTTTTGGCCAATTTTGACTAAAAAGTAAGGTTAACCCCTTGTATTTTTTTCAATTTTGGCCAAAAAATGAAATGGCTTGAAAGTTGCTAGAAAGATGCCGCAAGGGCCCTCAAACGTATTCCCAATCGATTTCTGGACGGACGCGCTATTAAAGGGGGATTTCGCGGAAAATATAAGGAAAAATACTCAAAATATTGACTTCCTTTTCTCCAAAATTGAATGATTTTTGCCCAAATCTTCAAAATTGCGCACGTTAGAGTATTAATTAGTGTTCCTCTTGCTTCCAGATGAATTTCTGCCTTGTTTTGAGAAAAGTCAATTTTTGGCCAATTTTGACTAAAAAGTAAGGTTAACCCCTTGTATTTTTTTCAATTTTGGCCAAAAAATGAAATGGCTTGAAAGTTGCTAGAAAGATGCTTCAAGGGCCCTCGAACGCATTCCCAATCGATTTCTGGACGGACGCGCTATTAAAGGGGGGATTCCGTGGAAAATATAAGGACAAATACTCAAAATATTGACTTCCTTTTCTCCAAAATTGAATGATTTTTGCCCAAATCTTCAAAATTGCGCACGTTAGTGTATTAATTAGTGTTCCTCTTGCTTCCAGATGAATTTCTGCCTTGTTTTGAGAAAAGTCAATTTTTGGCCAATTTTGACTAAAAAGTAAGGTTAACCCCTTGTATTTTTTTCAATTTTGGCCAAAAAATGAAATGGCTTGAAAGTTGCTAGAAAGATGCCGCAAGGGCCCTCAAACGTATTCCCAATCGATTTCTGGACGGACGCGCTATTAAAGGGGGATTCCGTGGAAAATATAAGGAAAAATGCTCAAAATATTGACTTCCTTTTCTCCAAAATTGAATGATTTTTGCCCAAATCTTCAAAATTGCGCACGTTAGAGTATTAATAAGTGTTCCTCTTGCTTCCGGATGAATTGCTGCCTTGTTTTGAGAAAAGTCAATTTTTGGCCAATTTTGACTAAAAAAGTAAGGTTAACCCCTTGTATTTTTTTTCAATTTTGGCCAAAAAATGAAATCGCTTGAAAGTTGCTAAAAAGATGGCTCACGGGCCCTCGAACGCATTCCCAATCGATTTCTGGACGGACGCGCTATTAAAGGGGGGATTTCGTGGAAAATATAAGGAAAAATACTCAAAATATTGACTTCCTTTTCTCCAAAATTGAATGATTTTTGCCCAAATCTTCAAAATTGCGCACGTTAGAGTATTAATTAGTGTTCCTCTTGCTTCCAGATGAATTGCTGCCTTGTTTTGAGAAAAGTCAATTTTTGGCCAATTTTGACTAAAAAAGTAAGGTTAACCCCTTGTATTTTTTTCAATTTTGGCCAAAAAATGAAATCGCTTGAAAGTTGCTAGAAAGATGCCTCAAGGGCCCTCGAACGCATTCCCAATCGAATTCTGGACGGACGCGCTATTAAAGGGGGGTTTCCGTGGAAAATATAAGGGAAAATACTCAAAATATTGACTTCCTTTTCTCCAAAATTGAATGATTTTTGCCCAAATCTTCAAAATTGCGCACGTTAGAGTATTAATAAGTGTTCCTCTTGCTTTCGGATGAATTGCTGCCTTGTTTTCAGAAAAGTCAATTTTTGGCCAATTTTGACTAAAAAAGTAAGGTTAACCCCTTGTATTTTTTTCAATTTTGGCCAAAAAATGAAATCGCTTGAAAGTTGCTAAAAAGATGGCTCACGGGCCCTCGAACGCATTCCCAATCGATTTCTGGACGGACGCGCTATTAAAGGGGGGATTTCGTGGAAAATATAAGGAAAAATACTCAAAATATTGACTTCCTTTTCTCCAAAATTGAATGATTTTTGCCCAAATCTTCAAAATTGCGCACGTTAGAGTATTAATTAGTGTTCCTCTTGCTTCCAGATGAATTTCTGCCTGGTTTTGAGAAAAGTCTATTTTTGGCCAATTTTGACTAAAAAGTAAGGTTAACCCCTTGTATTTTTTTCAATTTTGGCCAAAAAATGAAATGGCTTGAAAGTTGCTAGAAAGATGCTTCAAAGGCCCTCGAACGCATTCCCAATCGATTTCTGGACGGACGCGCTATTAAAGGGGGGATTCCGTGGAAAATATAAGGAAAAATACTCAAAATATTGACTTCCTTTTCTCCAAAATTGAATGATTTTTGCCCAAATCTTCAAAATTGCGCACGTTAGAGTATTAATTAGTGTTCCTCTTGCTTCCAGATGAATTTCTGCCTCGTTTTGAGAAAAGTCAATTTTTGGCCAATTTTGACTAAAAAGTAAGGTTAACCCCTTTTATTTTTTTCAATTTTGGCCAAAAAATGAAATGGCTTGAAAGTTGCTAGAAAGATGCCTCAAGGGCCCTCAAACGCATTCCCAATCGATTTCTGGACGGACGCGCTATTAAAGGGGGATTCCGTGGAAAATATAAGGAAAAATGCTCAAAATATTGACTTCCTTTTCTCCAAAATTGAATGATTTTTGCCCAAATCTTCAAAATTGCGCACGTTAGAGTATTAATTAGTGTTCCTCTTGCTTTCGGATGAATTGCTGCCTTGTTTTGAGAAAAGTCAATTTTTGGCCAATTTTGACTAAAAAAGTAAGGTTAACCCCTTGTATTTTTTTTCAATTTTGGCCAAAAAATGAAATCGCTTGAAAGTTGCTAAAAAGATGGCTCACGGGCCCTCGAACGCATTCCCAATCGATTTCTGGACGGACGCGCTATTAAAGGGGGGATTTCGTGGAAAATATAAGGAAAAATACTCAAAATATTGACTTCCTTTTCTCCAAAATTGAATGATTTTTGCCCAAATCTTCAAAATTGCGCACGTTAGAGTACTGATTAGTGTTCCTCTTGCTTCCAGATGAATTTCTGCCTTGTTTTGAGAAAAGTCAATTTTTGGCCAATTTTGACTAAAAAAGTAAGGTTAACCCCTTGTATTTTTTTCAATTTTGGCCAAAAAATGAAATCGCTTGAAAGTTGCTAAAAAGATGCCTCAAGGGCCCTCGAACGCATTCCCAATCGAATTCTGGACGGACGCGCTATTAAAGGGGGGCTTCCGTGGAAAATATAAGGAAAAATACTCAAAATATTGACTTCCTTTTCTCCAAAATTGAATGATTTTTGCCCAAATCTACAACATTGCGCACGTTAGAGTATTAATTAGTGTTCCTCTTGCTTCCAGATGAATTTCTGCCTGGTTTTGAGAAAAGTCAATTTTTGGCCAATTTTGACTAAAAAGTAAGGTTAACCCCTTGTATTTTTATCAATTTTGGCTAAAAAATGAAATGGCTTGAAAGTTGCTAGAAAGATGCCTCAAGGGCCCTCGAACGCATTCCCAATCGATTTCTGGACGGACGCGCTATTAAAGGGGGAATTCCGTGGAAAATATAACGAACAAATACTCAAAATATTGACTTTCTTTTCTCCAAAATTGAATGATTTTTGCCCAAATCTTCATATTTTGTGCATGTTAGAGTATTGATTTATGTTCTTCTTGCTTCCAGATGAATTTCTGCCTGGTTTCGAGAAAAGTCAATTTTTGCCCAATTTTGACTAAAAAAGTAAGGTTAGGCCAAAAAAAAAAATATGTCGGTCTCTGGTCAGCGCGCGCGTCGATTTTAAGCATGCGCGTCGATCAAAATTGAAAAAAATACAAGGGGTTAACCTTACTTTTTTAGTCAAAATTGGCCAAAAATTGACTTTTCTGAAAACAAGGCAGCAATTCATCCGGAAGCAAGAGGAACACTTATTAATACTCTAACGTGCGCAATTTTGAAGATTTGGGCAAAAATCATTCAATTTTGGAGAAAAGGAAGTCAATATTTTGTAAGGTTAACCACTTGTATTTTTTTCAATTTTGGCCAAAAAATGAAATCGCTTGAAAGTTGCTAGAAAGATGCTTCAAGGGCCCTCGAACGCATTCCCAATCGATTTCTGGACGGACGCGCTATTAAAGGGGGGATTCCGTGGAAAATATAAGGAAAAATACTCAAAATATTGACTTCCTTTTCTCCAACATTGAATGATTTTTGCCCAAATCTTCAAAATTGCGCACGTTAGAGTATTAATTAGTGTTCCTCTTGCTTCCAGATGAATTTCTGCCTTGTTTTGAGAAAAGTCAATTTTTGGCCAATTTTGACTAAAAAGTAAGGTTAACCCCTTGTATATTTTTTCAATTTTGGCTAAAAAATGAAATGGCTTGAAAGTTGCTAGAAAGATGCCTCAAGGGCCCTCAAACGCATTCCCAATCGATTTCTGGACGGACGCGCTATTAAAGGGGGATTCCGTGGAAAATATAAGGAAAAATGCTCAAAATATTGACTTCCTTTTCTCCAAAATTGAATGATTTTTGCCCAAATCTTCAAAATTGCGCACGTTAGAGTATTAATAAGTGTTCCTCTTGCTTTCGGATGAATTGCTGCCTTGTTTTCAGAAAAGTCAATTTTTGGCCAATTTTGACTAAAAAAGTAAGGTTAACCCCTTGTATTTTTTTCAATTTTGGCCAAAAAATGAAATCGCTTGAAAGTTGCTAAAAAGATGGCTCACGGGCCCTCGAACGCATTCCCAATCGATTTCTGGACGGACGCGCTATTAAAGGGGGGATTTCGCGGAAAATATAAGGAAAAATACTCAAAATATTGACTTCCTTTTCTCCAAAATTGAATGATTTTTGCCCAAATCTTCAAAATTGCGCACGTTACAGTATTAATTAGTGTTCCTCTTGCTTCCAGATGAATTTCTGCCTTGTTTTGAGAAAAGTCAATTTTTGGCCAATTTTGACTAAAAAGTAAGGTTAACCCCTTGTATTTTTTTCAATTTTGGCCAAAAAATGAAATGGCTTGAAAGTTGCTAGAAAGATGCTTCAAGGGCCCTCGAACGCATTCCCAATCGATTTCTGGACGGACGCGCTATTAAAGGGGGGATTCCGTGGAAAATATAAGGACAAATACTCAAAATATTGACTTCCTTTTCTCCAAAATTGAATGATTTTGGCCCAAATCTTCAAAATTGCGCGCGCTAGTGTATTAATTAGTGTTCTTCTTGCTTCCATCTGCATTTCTGCCTTGTTTTGAGAAAAGTCAATTTTTGGCCAATTTTGACTAAAAAGTAAGGTTAACCCCTTGTATTTTTTTCAATTTTGGCCAAAAAATGAAATGGCTTGAAAGTTGCTAGAAAGATGCCGCAAGGGCCCTCAAACGTATTCCCAATCGATTTCTGGACGGACGCGCTATTAAAGGGGGATTCCGTGGAAAATATAAGGAAAAATGCTCAAAATATTGACTTCCTTTTCTCCAAAATTGAATGATTTTTGCCCAAATCTTCAAAATTGCGCACGTTAGAGTATTAATAAGTGTTCCTCTTGCTTCCGGATGAATTGCTGCCTTGTTTTGAGAAAAGTCAATTTTTGGCCAATTTTGACTAAAACAGTAAGGTTAACCCCTTGTATTTTTTTTCAATTTTGGCCAAAAAATGAAATCGCTTGAAAGTTGCTAAAAAGATGGCTCACGGGCCCTCGAACGCATTCCCAATCGATTTCTGGACGGACGCGCTATTAAAGGGGGGATTTCGTGGAAAATATAAGGAAAAATACTCAAAATATTGACTTCCTTTTCTCCAAAATTGAATGATTTTTGCCCAAATCTTCAAAATTGCGCACGTTAGAGTATTAATTAGTGTTCCTCTTGCTTCCAGATGAATTGCTGCCTTGTTTTGAGAAAAGTCAATTTTTGGCCAATTTTGACTAAAAAAGTAAGGTTAACCCCTTGTATTTTTTTCAATTTTGGCCAAAAAATGAAATCGCTTGAAAGTTGCTAGAAAGATGCCTCAAGGGCCCTCGAACGCATTCCCAATCGAATTCTGGACGGACGCGCTATTAAAGGGGGGTTTCCGTGGAAAATATAAGGAAAAATACTCAAAATATTGACTTCCTTTTCTCCAAAATTGAATGATTTTTGCCCAAATCTACAACATTGCGCACGTTAGAGTATTAATTAGTGTTCCTCTTGCTTCCAGATGAATTGCTGCCTTGTTTTGAGAAAAGTAAATTTTATGCCAATTTTGACTAAAAAGTAAGGTTAACCCCTTGTATTTTTGTCAATTTTGGCCAAAAAAATGAAATGGCTTGAAAGTTGCTAGAAAGATGCCTCAAGGGCCCTCAAACGCATTCCCAATCGATTTCTGGACGGACGCGCTATTAAAGGGGGATTCCGTGGAAAATATAAGGAAAAATGCTCAAAATATTGACTTCCTTTTCTCCAAAATTGAATGATTTTTGCCCAAATCTTCAAAATTGCGCACGTTAGAGTATTAATAAGTGTTCCTCTTGCTTTCGGATGAATTGCTGCCTTGTTTTCAGAAAAGTCAATTTTTGGCCAATTTTGACTAAAAAAGTAAGGTTAACCCCTTGTATTTTTTTCAATTTTGGCCAAAAAATGAAATCGCTTGAAAGTTGCTAAAAAGATGGCTCACGGGCCCTCGAACGCATTCCCAATCGATTTCTGGACGGACGCGCTATTAAAGGGGGGATTTCGTGGAAAATATAAGGAAAAATACTCAAAATATTGACTTCCTTTTCTCCAAAATTGAATGATTTTTGCCCAAATCTTCAAAATTGCGCACGTTAGAGTATTAATTAGTGTTCCTCTTGCTTCCAGATGAATTTCTGCCTGGTTTTGAGAAAAGTCAATTTTTGGCCAATTTTGACTAAAAAGTAAGGTTAACCCCTTGTATTTTTTTCAATTTTGGCCAAAAAATGAAATGGCTTGAAAGTTGCTAGAAAGATGCTTCAAGGGCCCTCGAACGCATTCCCAATCGATTTCTGGACGGACGCGCTATTAAAGGGGGGATTCCGTGGAAAATATAAGGAAAAATACTCAAAATATTGACTTCCTTTTCTCCAAAATTGAATGATTTTTGCCCAAATCTTCAAAATTGCGCACGTTAGAGTATTAATTAGTGTTCCTCTTGCTTCCAGATGAATTTCTGCCTCGTTTTGAGAAAAGTCAATTTTTGGCCAATTTTGACTAAAAAGTAAGGTTAACCCCTTGTATTTTTTTCAATTTTGGCCAAAAAATGAAATGGCTTGAAAGTTGCTAGAAAGATGCCTCAAGGGCCCTCAAACGCATTCCCAATCGATTTCTGGACGGACGCGCTATTAAAGGGGGATTCCGTGGAAAATATAAGGAAAAATGCTCAAAATATTGACTTCCTTTTCTCCAAAATTGAATGATTTTTGCCCAAATCTTCAAAATTGCGCACGTTAGAGTATTAATTAGTGTTCCTCTTGCTTTCGGATGAATTGCTGCCTTGTTTTGAGAAAAGTCAATTTTTTGCCAATTTTGACTAAAAAAGTAAGGTTAACCCCTTGTATTTTTTTTCAATTTTGGCCAAAAAATGAAATCGCTTGAAAGTTGCTAAAAAGATGGCTCACGGGCCCTCGAACGCATTCCCAATCGATTTCTGGACGGACGCGCTATTAAAGGGGGGATTTCGTGGAAAATATAAGGAAAAATACTCAAAATATTGACTTCCTTTTCTCCAAAATTGAATGATTTTTGCCCAAATCTTCAAAATTGCGCACGTTAGAGTATTGATTAGTGTTCCTCTTGCTTCCAGATGAATTTCTGCCTTGTTTTGAGAAAAGTCAATTTTTGGCCAATTTTGACTAAAAAAGTAAGGTTAACCCCTTGTATTTTTTTCAATTTTGGCTAAAAAATGAAATCGCTTGAAAGTTGCTAAAAAGATGCCTCAAGGGCCCTCGAACGCATTCCCAATCGAATTCTGGACGGACGCGCTATTAAAGGGGGGCTTCCGTGGAAAATATAAGGAAAAATACTCAAAATATTGACTTCCTTTTCTCCAAAATTGAATGATTTTTGCCCAAATCTACAACATTGCGCACGTTAGAGTATTAATTAGTGTTCCTCTTGCTTCCAGATGAATTTCTGCCTCGTTTTGAGAAAAGTCAATTTTTGGCCAATTTTGACTAAAAAGTAAGGTTAACCCCTTGTATTTTTTTCAATTTTGGCCAAAAAATGAAATGGCTTGAAAGTTGCTAGAAAGATGCCTCAAGGGCCCTCAAACGCATTCCCAATCGATTTCTGGACGGACGCGCTATTAAAGGGGGATTCCGTGGAAAATATAAGGAAAAATGCTCAAAATATTGACTTCCTTTTCTCCAAAATTGAATGATTTTTGCCCAAATCTTCAAAATTGCGCACGTTAGAGTATTAATTAGTGTTCCTCTTGCTTTCGGATGAATTGCTGCCTTGTTTTGAGAAAAGTCAATTTTTGGCCAATTTTGACTAAAAAAGTAAGGTTAACCCCTTGTATTTTTTTCAATTTTGGCCAAAAAATGAAATCGCTTGAAAGTTGCTAAAAAGATGGCTCACGGGCCCTCGAACGCATTCCCAATCGATTTCTGGACGGACGCGCTATTAAAGGGGGGATTTCGTGGAAAATATAAGGAAAAATACTCAAAATATTGACTTCCTTTTCTCCAAAATTGAATGATTTTTGCCCAAATCTTCAAAATTGCGCACGTTAGAGTATTGATTAGTGTTCCTCTTGCTTCCAGATGAATTTCTGCCTTGTTTTGAGAAAAGTCAATGTTTGGCCAATTTTGACTAAAAAAGTAAGGTTAACCCCTTGTATTTTTTTCAATTTTGGCCAAAAAATGAAATCGCTTGAAAGTTGCTAAAAAGATGCCTCAAGGGCCCTCGAACGCATTCCCAATCGAATTCTGGACGGACGCGCTATTAAAGGGGGGCTTCCGTGGAAAATATAAGGAAAAATACTCAAAATATTGACTTCCTTTTCTCCAAAATTGAATGATTTTTGCCCAAATCTACAACATTGCGCACGTTAGAGTATTAATTAGTGTTCCTCTTGCTTCCAGATGAATTGCTGCCTTGTTTTGAGAAAAGTCAATTTTAGGCCAATTTTGACTAAAAAGTAAGGTTAACCCCTTGTATTTTTGTCAATTTTGGCCAAAAAATGAAATGGCTTGAAAGTTGCTAAAAAGATGCCTCAAGGGCCATCAAACGCATTCCCAATCGATTTCTGGACGGACGCGCTATTAAAGGGGGATTCCGTGGAAAATATAACGAAAAATGCTCAAAATATTGACTTCCTTTTCTCCAAAATTGAATGATTTTTGCCCAAATCTTCAAAATTGCGCACGTTAGAGTATTAATAAGTGTTCCTCTTGCTTTCGGATGAATTGCTGCCTTGTTTTCAGAAAAGTCAATTTTTGGCCAATTTTGACTAAAAAAGTAAGGTTAACCCGTTGTATTTTTTTCAATTTTGGCCAAAAAATGAAATCGCTTGAAAGTTGCTAAAAAGATGGCTCACGGGCCCTCGAACGCATTCCCAATCGATTTCTGGACGGACGCGCTATTAAAGGGGGGATTTCGTGGAAAATATAAGGAAAAATACTCAAAATATTGACTTCCTTTTCTCCAAAATTGAATGATTTTTGCCCAAATCTTCAAAATTGCGCACGTTAGAGTATTAATTAGTGTTCCTCTTGCTTCCAGATGAATTTCTGCCTGGTTTTGAGAAAAGTCAATTTTTGGCCAATTTTGACTAAAAAGTAAGGTTAACCCCTTGTATTTTTTTCAATTTTGGCCAAAAAATGAAATGGCTTGAAAGTTGCTAGAACGATGCCTCAAGGGCCCTCAAACGCATTCCCAATCGATTTCTGGACGGACGCGCTATTAAAGGGGGGATTCCGTGGAAAATATAAGGAAGAATACTCAAAATATTGACTTCCTTTTCTCCAAAATTGAATGATTTTTGCCCAAATCTTCAACATTGCGCACGTTAGAGTATTAATTAGTGTTCTAACCCCTTGTATTTTTTTCAATTTTGGCCAAAAAATGAAATGGCTTGAAAGTTGCTAGAAAGATGCCTCAAGGGCCCTCGAACGCATTCCCAATCGATTTCTGGACGGACGCGCTATTAAAGGGGGGATTCCGTGGAAAATATAACGAACAAATACTCAAAATATTGACTTTCTTTTCTCCAAAATTGAATGATTTTTGCCCAAATCTTCAAAATTGCGCACGTTAGAGTATTAATTAGTGTTCCTCTTGCTTCCAGATGAATTTCTGCCTTGTTTTGAGAAAAGTCAATTTTTGGCCAATTTTGACTAAAAAAGTAAGGTTCACCCCTAGTTTTTTTTTCACTTTCGGCCAAATAAATGAAAACGCTTGAAAGTTGCTAGAAAGATGCCTTAAGGGCCCTAGGACGCATTCCAAGTCGATTGCTTGGCAGATGTGCTATGAACGGGGAAATTCCGTCCAATCCTTAAGGTAAAATCGCTCAATTTTTTTTGTCTTTTCTCCAAAAATGGATGATTTTCACCCAAATCTTAAACAATTTGAGTATTCGTCTTGCATCCAGATGAATCTATTTCCTATCATTTTCTCCCTATATTAATACTAGAGTGTGTGAATAAAGATTTTGAAAAGACGACCAAAGGGTTAATTGGAGTCACCAAGGGAAGACTTGCAAAACCAACGATGAATTGATTCAACCAAATTGTATTTACTTTCAAATCATAACAATTCAGCATAATATCTTCAGCCAAGCCACTTGTGTAGGGAATTCAGAAAGTAGCACGTTTTATTGACAGACGGTGTTTCAATTTATCATATACACATTCAGTCAAACGTTTGAGTATTGCATAATCATTCCAAGTTTGAAAGAATCTGGCTTTCACTTCATTTCCGCTTATTCTTCCCAGATTGTCATTCCGTTATACTTCCATTGGCTGTTTACCGCTACTGATGAGGTAGTACT
The DNA here is from genome assembly GCA_029964075.1 of Patiria pectinifera. NCBI lineage: Eukaryota > Metazoa > Echinodermata > Asteroidea > Valvatida > Asterinidae > Patiria > Patiria pectinifera. Next base: position 12,475,439 of record CM057144.1, on the reverse strand, counting down.
TGTTTAAATTGACTAAAATAACTTGCTACTATAAGGACAACCAGACTCTTTCAAGGTTGGTATAAATTTAAGTTTTTCGATTTCAATCAACTAATTGCAAATGGGAAGCACAAATATTTCTTTTAAAATTAACTTTAATCATACTATTACAGAACAAAATCTGAAAACTTCTGTTAAAGATATCCTCCATTGATTTAAATAGTACGACCAATTTTGTTTTGTTTGCTCAAATTAAAACAAATTCTAAGCGTTAATTATTAAATGTAATGTACCTGTGATTTGTTTAAAACGTAAGTAAACTATGAGCTGTACTTTCAAAACCTTGAATGTTCTTCGTCTATTAAACTTGTCCCGAGTCATTCATCAAGAACATTTATTGCAACTGAGATGTTAAGCAAACTGTACGAATGTGATGGCATTTCTCTTTCTGTAATGAATCACAATGCATACAACGCTGACAACCAGGGCAACCGATAGCACGACCCCAACGACAGAGGAGGCGATGATGACAACGGGGTCGTTTTTGGTGCGGGGGCTTTTCGTGGGGGCGCTCTTCGTGGGGGCACTCGTCGTTGGCATGGGGGCGCTCTTCGTGAGGGCACTCGTCGTTGGCATGGAGGCGCTCTTCGTGGGGGCACTCGTCGTTGGCATGGGGGCGCTCTTCGTGAGGGCGCTCGTCGTTGGCATGGGGGCGCTCTTCGTGGAGGCACTCATGGGCGTTGGGCCTGTGCCACAACGTTGCTCTGTGGAGAGTAAACAAAAGTTGGTTTCAGTGTCACTTAATAATTAAGGTGTGGCCTTACAGTGTCACCCTCCGATAATACCTCACCTGGTCCGAATGTTCCCCCAGAGTAATCGGCGAATGGTTGCAGGTGCATGTCCCATAGATGCACCTGGGCGTCACCCAAATCCACTGTCAGCTCGGCTGCGCATGTGTAGGCTTTGCCAAGTGGTACGTTGTTTTGGAGAAAGTTATGGGAGTAAACAGTCTCGGTAAGGGGATCTAAGTGAAAGAAGAATGTTAATATCTTATTAATATACTACTAATTATTCCAGTGTTTGGTCTCCTGTGTTTTAATCCCCTTCTTTATTTTGTGTATACAAGGCATGGGCTTCGCCAGCGGGGGTTGTGGTTGTTTTAATTGTTGTTGGGAGAAGGGGGTGGGGGCAACTCCCCACCATCAAGTGTCCATCGGTTCTAGACTCCTCCACCTTTTTACATCGCCCCCTAATTTTCAATTGATTTTTATCCCCTTGTTAGTCAGTTCTTCATGGCAAACCTTGTTTCTGAAAGGAGTGATTGAATATAGAGTGCACCGCCAAGAGGCTAGAGTGCGCCGCCAAGAGGCAACTTTTTCAAAAGCACGGCAATTAAAAAAATGTCCACCTTTTTTTGCAAACGTTAATGAGGGTTCCTAGTGCACCTTCGCAGTGCCATGCTGGTAAGGAATGGATGGACCAGTAACTGCCAGATTAAATGTTAAAAAGTGGCTGGCCTGAGACAAGCACTAGGTGGCGCCTTTGTTGTGAATATATCATGCATTGAACATACATTGACTCCCTGGGCTATCAGGCCAGCTGGCAGCCACCTTCGTCATGGTGTAAGTGACGTCGGTACTGTTCCAAAAGAAGCCAAGCTGCAGTTTCCACAGATGGTTGGTCGGGTCTGGAAGAAAGTCTACGAGACGAGTCGGAAGGATACACGTGCCGTTTGGTAGGGAAGAAGGCTCGATGTTGACGACGTGATTCTGTTGGATGTAAAATGATGTAGCGTTATTCCCTGTCTTGATACAAGGCTTGCCCAATGGTTGAAATTAGGGAATTGCAGCTTGAGGTAGGGTTGTTAGCTCCGGGATAGGGTAAGGTTTGGTTTAATAAGGGTCTTGTTGGGCCAAGATAAAGGTAAAGCTAAAACCAAGTAACCTAACCCAAAAACTTGCGGGAATTTTATGGTTGGTTCGGGAGTCTGTTCGAAACATCGGACATCTTGCACCATTAGTACCAGTACACAATAACAAGTACACCATAAACAACCAGTCAGAGGCAACCAAGACAATCACTCCCAATCCTAACACAGCCTTATTAAGGAGCATCATCTCAAACTCTCCTCAGTCTCCTGGCGATGACTGACGCAGGCTAGTCGAAACGTTAAGATCAAAGACAAGTTCTTTTAGAAATAAGCAGGGCGGTTCTGATCAGAACTAAAAACTACTTAGCGAAGGTGATAATAAGCAGGGGCCAATTTCATAGAGCTGCTTAAGTACAAAATTTTGCTTAAAATAATCAGGTTACCCACCAAAACTCCATGCGATTGTTATGCTAAGTAAACAACAGCTAAATACCAGTCACACGCAATGTACATCGCATGGAGTTTTGGCCGGTAACCTGATTATATTAAGCAAGGGTTTTTTTGTGCTTAAGCAAAATTTGTGCTTAAGCAGCTCTATGAAATTGGCCCTAGGACAAGTTCTTATCAGAACTAAATATATACTGAGCGACAGCAGTTATTACCACATGGTGTTACTGCAAACCGAAACGATACTACTCCAACATGCCAAGCCTAAAACCTTATTATATCATAAATTAACATCGGTCTATGCCTGCATATTTTTTTAAATGATACAATATCTTGGCAAATGATCATGTTGTCTATGCATTGACAAGATAAACGCCTACGTGAAATCCCTGTCCGTTGACAACGTACTGGGCGGCAAAAGACAGCAGCATGCACGGGTTGCCAGAGCCATCCTTCACCGTCCAATTACCGGCAGGTGGAGGCGGGGGGACCTTACCACAATGTTGATCTGTGGAGAGTGTACAAAAATACAAAACCTGGTCATTAGTTTTAGAGCCAAGGTGTTGTCGTACAGTAACATCAGCCTGTGAATACCGACTTTCTACATTATTAAGATAGCGACGCTCAGAACTGAAGGCTGGTAGGACAGCTAAAGCCCAGTGATAGACCGACCGGCCTACCCATTGACTCACTAACCGACCAAATGACTGACTAACAAGCGACCAATTGAACGACTAGACTGGAACACAGTCTAATTCCAGGCATAAACAAACAGATAATCTATTTTATTTCTTTCTGGTAATAAAACCAAATATTCCTCAAAAATAGCCTAGGCAAGGTAGCTCGAACGTCTTCAGAAAGCTGTAGAGAGAGGACAATGAGGAGAAATTACAGTTTTAGAGGCCGGGGAGGAAAACCCCAATAGGATATTGTATAGGGAAAACCCATGGAATCGGGTAAGGACTGAAAACCCAATCCACATGTGGACCAGGGCAGGAATCGAACCCGGGTCATAGCGATGGAATGCGAGGACAGAAACCACAGCGTCAGCCAGACTCGAATAAAACAGCCGCTATCCACTGCGTCAACCTGACTCCCCATGAAACTCCCCATACAACAGCCATTATAAGACATAGCAGCGGTGCCCGCTGCTATGTACATCAGATTCGAACCGGCCAACCGATCCCGTTCGCTCGGTGGTCGAGTGGTAAGACATCTGCACTGAAGGGCAAAACCTAATTTGATTCATACAACAGCCGTTGATATCGACTCGCTGTCTGACATAAAAGACGGCCTGAAATTCGATCAATAGCCGTATGAACCTAAGAGTAACCAGTAAAACCGACGAGTAACTGACCGAGTAACCGACACACAAATCAATTGACATACTAAATGACTAACCAATAAGAATACTCGATCGACAGACCGACAAATAAATACTCACCTGGTCCGAATTTTCCCCCGGAGTCCCCGGCGAACGGTTGCAGGTGCATTTCCCATATGTGGACCTGGGCGTCACCCAAATCCACCGTCAGCTCATCTGCGCATGTGTAGGCTTTGCCAAGTGTTACGTTGTTTTGGAGAAAGTTATTGGAGTATACAGTCTCGGTGAGTGGGTCTGAGTGAAAGAAGAATTTCAATATTTTAGCGCTGATACGTAGCGGCCTATGCCACTATGTCTAGGTAAAACTTGCTTCTGATAAATTCAGTAAATTTAGCCCAAGGACGAATTCACGATAGTGTGGATTAGGGGTTGAAACAAACACATGCAATTTTTTTTCGCAGCAAAACAAATGCAACCCTTTTGTTCAAATAGATGACAATATCTAACTTCTTTGTTGCGTTAGATATGAGGGTTCCGCATCGTTTTGGTAAGAACGGGTAAAAAAGCTGTCAGTTTAAATCATGGCTGCGTTGAGACAAACTTTTGATGGCGCCGTTTGCTGTAAAATAGCTGGCATTGAACATACATTTACTCATTGGCCCCTCAGGCCAGCTCGCAGCCACCTCTGTCATGGCGTAGGTGTTGGTGGTCTTGTTCCGTGTGAAGCCAAGCTCCAGTTTCCACAGATTGTTGGTCGGGTCTGGAAAAAAGTCTACCAGACGAGTTGGAGAGGCACACGTGCCGTTTATAAAGGCCGAAGGCACAATGTTGACCACGTGATTCTGTTGATCCAAGATACGAAAGGAGATAAGTTTATTCCTGGTGGTACTACGTGACTTGCTTAATGGTTGAAATTAGGGATGTGCAGCTTAAGGTTGATACAACTGATAATGTAGTAACCAACGGCTAATGTATCACCAACGGACAATGTCGCATAAATTAACCGATACTGTATCACTAACTGATAATGTAACACAAAATTGACCGATAGTGTAGTAAAATGTACTACACTATCAGTCAATTGTTGTTACATTATCAGTCCTAACCGATAACGTAACAAAAATTGACTGATAGTGAAATAACGTTTACTGCAGTATCCGTCATTTTTTGTTACATTATCGGTTAGTGATACAATATCGGTCAATTTGTGTGACATTATCGGTTAGTGATACGTTATCAGTCAGTTACTACATTATCAGTTGTAACAAAGGTAAGGCTGCTAGGTTGGGGTGGGGTTAGAGTTGGATTTAAGGTTATTGAAAGAGTCAAAATTAAGGTAATACTAAAAAGAAGTGTAAAGCAAGGGTTCAGACGAAGTGGTATATGTTACGGTTGGGGTGAGGGTCAGGTTTAGCCCATATTTCCCTAAGTATCATGAACATCAATATCATGTGGAAGGCATCACTTTCAAGTGAATTTGTTAAATGAAGCAATACGTTGTGACAAACAACCACAGTGTAACGACAACAATCTGCAGACCCTAATGACAAAATAAACACCTACGTGGAATCCCTGTCCGTTGACAACAAACTGGGCGGCAAAAGACAGCAGCATGCACGGGTTGCCGGAGCCATCCTTCACCGTCCAATTACCGGCAGGAGGGGGCGTGGTCAAGGCTTCCCCACCATTCACTATACATAAGTAAAAGGGAGTGGAAGGAGACAGAAAAAATTTGAGACGATTTAGATGTTCAGAAAGTTTGTAAACAAAAAAAGATTGTCAATTTACATTAACCGGCGTCACGGTTGTATGAATGTGTTGCCATTCTTGGTTAATTCGAATAACACTGACCCAAGCCGTGACCGGTGATATGTCTTGAACAGGGAGTTGAAAAACATTTGCATAATAAATAGAAATAAGGCAGCAGCATTAATCGTGTTCTTATAAAACAAAATGTAAAGGATCTCAGGAGACTTTAATGATACTCACAATTGGAGATTGCCAACAGAAGCAACACTAGCACAACCGCTGAAGTCGCCATTTCGCTGACTGCCCATATACAGCACTACACAAATCATACAGGCAAATTCGACCTTAGAACTACACGGGGCCGTTTGATAAAATAGACTGCCGTATGGCATTTATTGATGCTTGGTACAACCTGATGTTCACTCGTTGTACAAAGTACCAACTTGACTTCTGAACTTGTCCTCGACGACCAAACACTGATATAAAATCACATGATGCGTGACGCACTTACGAAATATACGGCGAAGATATAACAGTACTTTTCTTTTACGCCTCCTAGTAAATTAAACCCAACAGAAAAAAAAATATGAAAACATTTCCAAATGAAATTAGGTTGAACTGTAGACGGTATCAAGCTTCTGAACTTTGCCTCGACCAAACACAGATAAAATCAAATGACGCTCTAAATATCGAAATAAACTTGTTCTTTACGACGAAAACCGCGCAGTGTTCTTTCAGGTATTAATAAATGACTTACTTGGTAAAAACGCCAATCATTTCCAAGTAACAATTAAGTTGACTTTTCAGTTTCTGTTTTGGAGACAGTCGGAATAATCACAATCACGTGCACTTTATTTCATCAAAATTGAATTTTTTTTGGTAATAACTGAGAAACAAATTTAAACCTTTACTTCCCTTAAAAATTACAAACAAATTGAGTCAGTCCCAAGAAATGAAACGCAGACGGTCCTCCAACATTTTTAACATTTCCCATCAAAATATTTTTTTCAAACGTTTAAGTGCTGTAGGCAAAATGAATAAAATATTAAAGGTGTATATGAACACATATGAAGATACATGCATGACAAGTATTGCTCATTTTATAACCTTTGAAAATAAGTCACTGGGTCATATCGTGTTTTTGGATACTGTAATTTCATTGGTCCAGAATGGCCACGTGTCCATTCTATAAAAAAACGACTGTTTACTTCATATGAATATGCATATGAATTACCTCATACACACGCATTACAAGTCTTGCTGACATAAAATCCTACACGAAGGCAACTCATTGTGTGTCTCTATACTGAACTGACATTTTCTCACGTCAATCAAATCGGAAAACGAATCATACCAATGTTTTCTTTTCGGTGCCGAGGAATTTGTGATAAAAAAGTGTAAGTTACAGATTTGAAACGACGAATACAAGGATTGACAATACAAAATATCCAAAACAGACAGTGATTTGATTCAACCCAAGATTATAAAAGTAACTTTTCTTTTCGAAATATAAGTCTTAATTACTTATAAGCAAAAATCGCAAACGGCCCCATTAGAAAACAAACAGTCTTCTTAAAAAATACATCAAAAACTAGAAATTTTAACGGTATAATAAAGTTATTGACTAGCTCTGTATGCTTGTGTAAGCATGTCTTTTTCTGTACCGTATTACAACGATGAGTGCAACCGTGGCAACCAGGGCTAGAAATAACACGCCCCCAACGGCAGAGCAGACGATAACGACGATGGGGGCGCCCTCAGTGGGCTTGGGGACTGTGCCACAACGTTGCTCTGTGTGTGGAAAATTCAAAAGACAAAACCTGGTCATTAGTTTCATAGTCTGGTCGGAGCCTTGACGTAACTCCAGCCCGACCTTCTATATGCATGTCGATTGAAATTTATAGGCGGTTTAACCGGCGAGTAACCAGCGAATCCAGTGATAGACCGACCGAAAGGACCGAGCGACCGACTTGTAAGCAGTCTAAGCATCAACTAGACAAACACAAGCTCGTTTCTGTGCCTGCTCGACATTCACCCGATAGATCGACATTCGACCGACAATTGATTGACTCACCTGGTCCGAATTTTCCCCCGGAGTCCTCAGCGAATGGTTGCAGGTGCATGTTCCACATGTAGAGCTCAGCATCGCCCCAATTCACAGTCAGCTCATCTGCGCATACGTAGGCTTTGCCAATTGTGACATTGTTTTGGAGAAAGTTGACGGAAAAAATCGACGCAGAGACTGCATCTGTAAGAAGAATGTCGACCTTTTATTATTTATAACACATATACCTACTATTATTCTTCCTCTGTTTGGCCTCGTGTCTGTTTATCAATTTATGGTGTATACAAAGCAAGGCCACTGCCGGGGTGGAGGAAGAGGAGGGGGGGGGTAATTTTTCATATTGCAGTGGGGGAAAGTCGACACTTTTGCGCAAAACTGCAATCCTTTTGTTCAAAATTACGAAAGTGTTAAACTTTGTGTTTATTGCAGGCAAATAACATTTGTGTGCCTGAACAACGCTGAGTTTGTTTACAAGGCTTCCACGTGCATTTGCGTTGTTGTATACCGTGCATGAATAATGAACGCGTGTAAAGTGCAAGGGAGCGGCCTGCACAGGGTGTCCGACCAAAAGTTAACAAAGAGGCTGCATTGAGGCAAACGATTGGTGGCGCCCTTTTGTTATGAATACCTTCCTTTAAACGTACCTTGACAGCTTGGGCAATCGGGCCAGCTTCCAGTCACCTCTGTCATAGCGTAAGTTGTGGCGGCCGTGTTGAGTTTGAAGCCAAGCTGCAGATACCAAAGACGGCTGGTCGAATCTGGGAAAAATTTCACGAGACGAGTTGGAGAGGCGCAGTCGCCTTGTGGGTAGGACGAGGGCACAATGTTGACCACGTGATTCTGTTGACAAATTTGATGCAATTAAAAACAGATGGAAAAAGGGTTGAAGTTAGGGGTAAGCTTGAGGTAGGGTTGTTCGTCAGGGGGTTAGAGTTGGATTTACGGTTACAATTAAACGGGTGAAGGTATAAAGGCAATTTCAAAACAGGCAATTTCGAAACAGGTGTAATGGCTGAGGCTTAGCCATTATGTTTATGTATGTTCTTTCCTTTTTGTACAAAGATATTAGTAAAACTCTTACGGTAAATCCCTGTCCGTTGACAACATACTCGGCGGCAAAAGACAGTCGCATGCACGTGTGGCCAAATTGATCCTGAACTGTCCAATCACCGGCAGGAGGGGGCGTGGCCAAAGACCCACCAGCGTTCACTATACATATGTAAACGATATAAGCGAAAGCCAAGAGAAAAGATTTCACATGTAAGGTTATATGGTGTGAATCCTATAGCATCCTATGACTTCATACCAACGGACAACCGTTGTGATGGGCTGCCCAAACATTTAAGCATGTTTTGCTTGTTTTTTTGCCCACGTTATCGAGTTTATGTCACCAATTTTATTGCGATTGCGTTTCTGAAAGTTGACATCACGTGACCACAACATGCAATTTGTAAACAAATCTAACATGGTCTAGAGTTTAGGAGAAAAACGTGTAGGCCTACTTGTGAACAATATGATTGTATATTTATCATTTACCATATCATTTGGAATGAATTTGCTGCAGTTTAAGGGTTAATTTGAGTAACATTTCACCAACTTGGAACAGGCATGCGAACCAAAGTGTAGGCCTGTGATATTAATAGGACCAATGCATTACCCGCAATAATCGTGTTCTTCTTAAATCACAATTTTTTCCTAAATTAGGTCAAACAAAGTAAATTACAGTGCGAGTTTCATCTTTACTTCAAGTACGAATGTTGGTTTAAAATGCAAAAGACAGCCAAGAGACTGAAATGGTACTTACAAGCGGAGATTGTCAAAAGAAGCAAAACCAGTGCTACCGCCGAGGTGCCCATTTTCGTGACTGTCCATGCACAGCACTATACAAGTCCTTTAAACGTATATGTTTTGAAGAGGAGAATTTGACTTTAGAACTACAGAAGCTGTTTACAATGTTGACTTTTCTTTTGGTTAGATCGTCCCATAACGCGGCGTGTCTGGTACAACAGATAATCATGGTCCGCTCGTGGTAAGTACCAACTTGACTTTTGAACTTAATTCCTCAGCAAAATACTGATAAAATCCCATGACGCACTTGATTTGGAATCATAGTGCTGACGGTCTACGGTAAATATGATTCTGGTTTTCTTCTACGCATTCATAAATGAGAAAAGAACACCTGTCATTTGCTTTCGTTGCAAACACATCTCGACAAATAATGTTTACAACTAAAGCCTTAAAGCAGATTTACTTTGAAAGTTTTAACAACTTCTTATTTTGATGTATCCTAACAAACACAATGAAATACGTATAGATCATTGTACATATTCGCATATTTGCTTAGTGCAATCACATCCATGCCCAACTGTATGGCTCGTATTTACCTGACTCAAAAGTTTACAAGTAATCTCAACACACTTTTTGAAACTTTACGTTTGGTAAAAAGTTGGACACTTATTTGCCTTATATTTTTACAGTGTAGAAAAAAACCCACACACATATACAACCATTATTTCCCAGAATCAGCTACGTTGACTTTCATTTTTGTTTTAGAGACCGTCGTAAATATCAAACTCACGTGCACTTTATTCATCATCTATTGGTTAAAGGGAATATACAACATTTTCAAACGTCAAAAAAAAAAACTATCAAATTAATATGAAATACCTTACTGGATTGTTAATGAATGACAGTGTCAAGTGTCCTGTAAAATCATGGCACCCGGTGTGCTGACATTTTCAAGAAAAGTGGTGTTTTTGTATCAATTTCTAACGCTGGTCGGCCGACCAGCGACCAGCGTTGGAAAAAACTGGCCCTTTTCAAGTACTGCCCCCAAATTACCGTATTTAGTTTGTCTGCATTTTGTTTGCAATCGATTACACACCTATGAATGGGTTTAAGCCAGCTACACAGGTTCCCTGATCTCACAATTCCCAGACGTCTATAAATTGCGCTGTTTCATCTTAATGGGGTCAGGGAACCAGACTACAGGGACATAATTTTCTAAAACAACGAATCACCAAAGAAAAGAACATTTATGACAGCGAACATTTCAAAATTCTGTCGAATGTTAGTGCCGAAATAGCTGTAACATTGAGGTGTCTGCCTGAAATGACATCACACTTTTGCCATACGCATTAGCATAAAAACTTCCAAAAAAGGCATCAATATTCCCCCTGAAAATACCGTAGCAAAACAAAAATTAAAAATACAGTTAAATAGGACACAAAGGTGCATTTCCAAGGATTGTATTACAAAAAATTGCATCACAGGGAACCTTTTATAAGATTTTTTTGTACACTTTACTGGCATGGAATGGAGCCTAACTACCGGAGGTGGAGGGTTGGGCAAAGCTATCATACTGTGGGTATTCTCCCCCGGCTCCTTGGACATGTAAGTGGGCATAGGCGGCGTTCCTTCTCTTGCGTCTTAGCAGACAGACGCCCATGAACAGGAAGACAAAGAAGACGCCAACACCAATCAGAGAACAGACCACGATGATCCAGACGTTGGAACCACAGGATTGCTCTGTCCAGGAAAACAAGAATTAAAGCAATGCTATTTTGAAAAGTTGGACAAACTTTAAAGGGTGTGTTCTGTGGCCAAGCTCATGGAAGTGTTAGACAGAAGGTCATATGTCAATCGATCATTTTTGTTGTGCTCCGTTCAGTCAATCGGCTGAGAAATATCTAGGGCTAGCTACACTCTAAAAAGTCCCGGGTCAGAAAGTAGCTGGTGGTAGCGTACTGCTCGCACGTCACGGGGACGAGGTTTTGATGTTTACCTGGGCCGTAGACCGCACCCGAGTACTCCGCGAAAGGTTGCAGGTGCATGTTCCAAAAGTAGACAGTCGCGTCTCCATCCGGTAGGTCTATCGTCAACTTATCGGGACAGTTATAGGAGTGGCCACTCGCCACGGCGCTGCTTAAGAAATTCGTGGAAGTCTTTATATCCGAATACGGGACTGCGAAGGAGAAAAATTGTATTTATACGAATTATGCACGATGTTGGGTACAAAGAAAATTAGTGACCTTGAGTCTTCGATCAAGTGGCTCTTCATAGACCTTTATCACGCTGCCACCATTTCAGTCATGTTCCCTGTATCCAATAACAGTACTGAATGATAATGTTTTTGTGTGCAAACAGGAACCAGACTATTTTTCCTTCCAGCCTCACTTTGGTTACGTTGATTTGAGTGGGAAAATTCAAATGGCCGCATCATGATAATGGTCTTACCCTTGTGGATGCTTTCTATCGGGTTTATGGCCCAGAAAAAAAAGATACCTGTACACATTTAAAAAGAAAAAAAAAGAAGGTTACGCACAAACTTACTGTTTTGGGTGTAGTCAAACCATTCGGCAAACACTGACGTCATGGTGTACACCTGCTTATATGGGTCCATGTAAAATGTCAGCTGAATCTGAGGAAACTGTGATCCACCGGCTGTGGCAAAATTGGCATCACGATATGGGGAGTTGCATGAGCTTGATGCCACGAACGAAGGCACGATGTCAATAACCTCTTTCTGGAAGAAAAGTACAAATTTGTATTCGATTTTGCTGGACCAGAAGAGCAAGTCTATTGTTCTCTGGCTGATTGACTGATTCACCAACCCGGATCCAGCTTGCATATTTAGGGTGGTGGTGGTAGGGGTGCATGATCGACCGAACGACACCAACCGACCAACCGAACGAACGAACGAACGAACGACTAAGTCTTTAATGTCCTAAACTGTCTGAGGTGCTGTCAAACTTTCCAGCTTGCTCGATGAGGCATGTTTACTTTTATATTTCAACTGAACAAATCAACAGTTCCTTACAAGTGAACAGACACTATGGCTTGGAATGCCAAAGAAATCTAGAGTTTCAAATCTACCTCGAATGGCAGTACAATATAAAAGCTTCAGTAAAGAAACAGAAGTTAAACTGGGAAAACGATGCAGGAATGACCAGTGTGAGAAATGGGAAAAAGACCCAAGAGTTATCGCTTTTTTTTATCGGCATCTCCCCACCTCAAATCCAGTTTTCTCGTGTACGTCTATCTGCCCAGAGAATGACAACAGCATGCAGATGTTTCCTTGGTTGTCATACACTGTCCAGTCACCAGCGGGAGGGGGCGTGTCCGCTGATACTACATTAGTGACATCTCCAAAAACTGAAAAAGATAACGAACAGTGATACATCAAAAACAAGAGAATATTAAGGCGCAAACAAATTCTCTTCAATCAATTCAGAACCGCTATTGACTGGATGTCTATGTTAACAGCAAATCCTTTATGATGGCACTGCCCGGCTGTCTTCACTGTTCGTCACTCAGATAGGTACAGAGTCTCAAAGAGGACACTAGACTAGCCCTCTGGGACCAGCAACAAAAAAGTACTTGTATACTTGTATTTTTAAAAGGCCAAATCTGCGATGGCACTATAGCCAAATATCTTTCTCATGACATACTCTGACTGTGCATGATGTGCCAAATGCCATGATCGTATCATCAAAGGCACAATCCCATCACCTATCTGCCGTTCTAATAGGTCAATGAGGAGGAACTAAACTAATTAAATTCAAGAGTATAATACTACTACGACTAGGCATAATACAGGTCCTGGGCAAATGCCTTCACTGTAAAATTCTGTTCCGTTCATTACAACCTATCAAAACAAGTGGTGCTCAGAAAGAATGGAGAAACTTACCGTAGACAAGCAGAAGAAAGGTAAATGATGCTGAGGAGCCCTCCATTTTGGCTAAGACACAACGAAAGTCTCAACCTTAAAACACACCATCGGCTTTAGTGGTTCAATAAAAATCGTTGGGTCTCATTGACCCTGAAAGCTCGTGACTCTGATACGTGAATGCGTCGCTGTGACTACATTTAAACCACTGTAGAAATATCGACGTTCTTTGACCCTTTGGTTTTCAAGTGTTTGCAACTCTGATTTTTATTTCAGTTTGGCGAGTGTTCGCGGAGTCTCGAAGTGAAGCAGACGAAGGTCAATTTGCTGTTTGGCACCGGGGTGATAATATTTGGGTCTATACCAAGCAAAAGACGCCTTGCATGGTGCGCCCTCACCGATGGCACTGTTATTTAATTCATTAACGATGAAAGTACAAACTGTTTAATCATAAATTCAGTTTATTTTTCCACAGGCAATAAACAACAACAGTTTCAAAAATGCACATTGTGTCCCATTTATCATTATTTTCAATTTTCGTCTTGTCATTTTCAAGGGTATTTCACTTTTGCTTATGACTATAAAAATTCGCATTTAAACTCAAACGGCACCAAAATACAGTTGAAAATTGCAAAAAAGAACATTAAAATATGGTTAAATATGACACAAAGGTGTATTTGCTAAGATTGAAGATAAGAAAAAAATACATTGCACGGACCCTTTAAGAGTGTTTCTCGTTGGACACTTTACTGGCATGAAAAGGAGCCTAACTACCGGAAGAGGAGGAGGAGGAGGAGGAGGAGGAGGGTTGGGCATCAAAGCTATCATAGGCGGCGTTCCTTGTCTTGCGTCTTAGCAGACAGACGCCCAGGACCAGGAAGACAAAGAAGATGCCAACACCAATCAGCGAACAGACCACGGTGATCCAGGCGTTGGATTCACAGGGTTGCTCTGTCCAGGAAAAAAAACAATTAAAGCAAATGAATAGTTGGAAAAGCTTTAAAGGATACGTTCTGTCACCAAGCTCATGGAGCTGTTAGGCAGAAGGCCATGCCAATTGCTGTTTTGATGTGTTTTGTTCAGCCGAATAGGCTGAGAAATATCTAGATACAAGCAATACATATGAAATGGCGTTCTAGTCGGTAAAGCTGTTTTTGTTAGGTTCCAAAAAGAACGAAGGGGAAACTCAACGTTTCGGACAGTATACTCTGCCTGACGTTTGGACACTTGGTCGTCAGTCTGCTAAAGACGGGCAGAGCACACTGTCCGAAACGTTGAGTTTTCCTCGATTCTTTTCAGAACCACACAAACTAAAAAAAGAAAGATATTTGTCACTTGATGCTAGCGTAAACCATTATCTTATGGCTACCTTCATCATGCACACCTTCAAATCTTATTAACCTATTTTTGAGCAGCAATTTTTTGATGCCTCGTAAACTCAGCTCCTTCAAATTTGCTCAAGCATCCAGGGTTCGCCTCTTTCGGATGCAAAGAACAACATAATTCTTTTTTTCATTTTTCCATATTCAAAACCTCTGGATACATGATCAACTGTCTAGGAACGCAGTAGTTATGGTGGCGCACTGTTCGCATGCCACGGAGACGAGGTTGTGATGTTTACCTGGGCCGTAGTCCGGGCCAAAGGACTCCGCGAAAGGTTGCAGGTGTAAGTTCCAAAAGTAGAGAGTGCCACCTCCTTCCGGTAGGTCTATCGTCAACTTATCGGGACAGAAATAGGAGTGGCCACCCGGCACGGCGCTGCTTAAGAAATTCGTGGAAGTCTTCTGATCCGAATACGGAACTGCGAAGGGGAAAATGTATTTATACCAATTATGCACGCTGTTGGGTACACAGAAAATTAAGTGTCCTCGAGTACTCGATCAAATGGCTTTTCATAGACCTTTATCACGCTGCCACCATTTCAGTCATGTCCCCTGTATCCAATAACAGTACTGAATGATAATGTTTCTTGTGCAAAAAGGAACCAGACTATTTTTCATTCCAGCCTGGCTTTGGTTACAATGATTTGAATGGAAAAAAAATCCAAATGGCCGCAACATGATAACGGTCTATTGAACTCGATCTCTTATCGGATCACCAATGTGGATGCTCAGATTAGGTTTATGGCCCAGAAAAACAGATACCTGTAAACATCCAAACCGAAAAAAAGAAGGTTACTCACAAACTTACCCTTTTGGATGTCGTCAAACCACTCGGCAAACACTGTCGTCATGGTGTACACCTTCTCGAATGGGTTCATGTAAAATGTCAGCTGAATCTGGGGATGCTCTGATTCTTTTTCTATGGCGAATTTGACATTACGATATAGGGTATCGCATGAGCTGGATGCCACGAACGAAGGCATGATGTCAATGACCTTTTTCTGGAAGACATGAAGAAGCAAATTTGTATTCGATTTTGCTGGACCAGAAGAGCAAGTCTATTGTCCTCTGGCTGATTGACTCATCCGGATCCAGTTGCATATTTTCGGGGGGTGGATGATCGACCGATCGACCAACCGACCGAAGTCCGAGAGACACCAACCGACCGACCGAACGAACGACAAATCTCCTAAACTGTCTGAAGCTCTCCAGTCAAACTTTCCGTCTTGCTCGATGAGGCATGGGTTTGAACTAGCTGCTTATGTTGGGTGTTGGGTGGTGGGTGGGTTGGTGGCCACTTTAGTTACTCGGGTATATAATGTATTCATACAACTCAAGTATTACAGCTTTGCAAGTATTACGGCTTTGCATTCGAAGACTGGTTTCACAAACACTGTTGCGCATGCTTCAAATTTGCATATTTTTGCATATTAGATCACGCCCCATTCCTTTTCATGTTCTGTACTCTCGAGGTACCGGTACGGGTACGGCCCGGCCCGGGTGCACGGACCAGTGGCGTAGCCAGGGGGGCGACAGCCCCCCATGAAACCTTGTCGCCCCCCCCCAGTCGGCCCCCCCCCCTGAGATTTTGAGTTTCTAAAAAAAATATCATTGATCTACATGACGCCCCCCCATGAAATGTTCCAGCCCCCCAGCGCAACCCCCACTGAAAAATTCCTGGCTACGCCACTGGCACGGACGATGCCGTATAGCCGTCTTCACACTTACCCGGCCTCGCTGCTACCCGGGTTGTACCACTTGGTACTTGTTCAACTGAACAAATCAACAGTTCCTTACAAATAAACAGACACTATGGCTTGGAATACTGAGGTATTGTAGAGTTTCAAATCCAGCTTTTAAGTCTATTGTTTAAAAGTCTATATACTATTATAATACCAGTACATTACAAACTAATTGAATAGTATGAGATTTATCGTTCATTTTAATCGGCATCTTCTCACCTCAACTCCAGTTTTCTCGTGTACGTCAATCTGCGCTGAGAATGCCAACAGCATGCAGATGTTTTCTTGGTCGTCATACACTGTCCAGTCACCAGCGGGAGGGGGCGTGTCCGCTGATACTACATTAGTGACATCTCCAAAAACTGAAAAGAACAGTGAACAGTAAAATCAAAAACAAGAGAAGGTGCAAACAATTATCTTCAATCGATTCAGAACCGCTCTTGACTGGATGCCTGAGTTAAGGGGTAATCCTATACGATTGCATTGCCAGGCTGTCTTCAAAAGTGACAGTTGGTCACTCCGGTACAGAGTCTCAGAGAGGACACTAAACTACCATACTGACACCAGCAACAAAACAGGAAATCTTAGTGGTGCCTTTGATGATTCAAGCATGGCAATTGGCACATAGAGTATTTTTTGCTTTAATTAGGGCCATCGCAGGTTTGTCCTTTGAAAAGAAAAACACATAAGCCTCGGCCTAGGTAGAATAACAAGCAATTGTTCAAAATTTTCAAAATGACCACCACTGCTTGTTATTGTCAACTATCTTTGTCAAGTCTGACCGTGTGCCAAATGGGAAATGCCATGCTTGTCATTAAAGGCACAAACCCATCACCTATCTGCCTCAGTATATAAAGATGATCTGAACTAAACTAATTCAGGCCCAGCATGTACCTTCACGATACAATTCTTTTCAAACAAAAGGTGCTCAGAAACAAAAGAGATACTTACCGTAGAGAAGCAGAAGAAAAGCAAACGACGCTAAGGAACCTTCCATTTTGGCTACGACACAACGAAAGTCTCAACCCTATATTGGCTTAAATAGTGGTTCAATACAAATCGTCGGGTTCCATTGGTAGCAAAGCTTGAGGTTTACTTGAGAAGTAAAGCCTACATCCTAAAATTTAGCTCGTGACTCTGATACGTGCATGCATCGCTAGTGGCGTCTTTGACCCTTTCGTTGTCAAGTGTTTGCAAATAGTTAGGCGATTGTTCGCGGAGTCTCAAAGTGAAGCAGATGAAAGTCAAGTTGCCGTTTCGCACGGTGAGAAGGTCAAGATTATGTTTGGGTCTTTACCACACAACGCATAGACCGCCAGTCGTGCGCGTAAAAACCGTGATTTTAAAAAGTACGGGCCGGGCAAAACCACGCAAAACGCTAGTTGACAGCGCCCGCGTAACCGTGCGACGCGCTTTACCCATAGATATAGAATAAAAAAAAGACCGCGCGACGCACGTTCAATGCAGATACGCGCTTAGTACAGTACGTACATTTACATTATTATACAGAACATACATTAAGAAAGCCGTTTTACTGACAATCCGGGTTGAAAAAGTTGCGCACGTTATTGTTTTTAATCTACCTAAATCATACTAAGTACACGAGGGATTGGTTTTAACAATCAAAAGTAACTTCACAATTTTTTTTTAACTGGACCGAGAGGGTATACCATCAATCTATTTCGCTTAACGTGCAGCCGATTTCATTTCCCGCGCAGTGTTATTTAACGTATGCCTGGTCAAGCATTAATTGGAATTCATGTATGTGTTCACAGAAGTATAAACATATGAGGATGTTTGATTGAATGATTGAATGTTTGAATAGTCATGATGATTGAATAAACCATGTCTGCTGCAATCTTTTGAAATAAACCAACTTTTGTAATAAATTCTATAGGGGCCTATAAAAATAATGGCTGCAGACAATCGTTATTTTTTTGCTCAACATTTGCCACAATCGCACCATATAACCAACCAATCGAACTGATAAAATGAGAGAGAGCTTTAAGAAATACGAAAAAGACATTACAAAACAATTAAAGGGAATACATCATTGGCCTTTACTGTAATTTTCAGAGGGGTTATTATAGTAGATCAAATATTGTTTAACTGACATTGAAGTTTTGTGCTCGAAAATGTTTGAAAAACCAAGAAAAACAAAAATGTTTAAGACTTGTCTGGTTCCCTGACTCCACTAAAGATAAAATGGATCAATGTATAGATGTCGGAAATTTGTAAGGTAAGGGAACCAGTCTAGCTGGCCTGCACCCGTTCATGAACATGTAACCAATAGCAAACAAATTTTGGACTGAAAAAAAATGTAAATTTGGAGCAGTATTTGAAAATAGTTAGGTTTTTCATAAAACAAAATGTATACAAAAATACCGTTTCTTGAAAATGACTTGAAACCAGACCATAATTTTACAGGATGCTTTATACTGCCATTTACCAACATCCTAGTAAGGTATTTCGTAAAAACTTGGTAGTTCTAATTTTCAATGATTGCAAATGTTGTATTCCCAAAGAACCAACAAAAAAATCAAATGATTAACATGACACGTACTGTTTCCCTTTACTGTCCGAACTACATGCCTACAAGATTATTTGGATTGATGTTATTTTGGTAAGATTCATATCTGTTTGAAGTTTCATTTGCAAATTTAATTTAGGCGTTGCGTACGTTACAACAAACACATTAAAGATCAATTTGGTGTACAATACATTGATTTATCAATGAATCAATCAAAGCTGTATCATGGTTTGTATATAGGCATGTATACTTTATTCATTGAATGCAGAATATGCGAATTTAAATTACAACAAATGATTTTCTGCGAATTGGATTTCACATTCGCAACAATCGGCAACGCATCCGTCGAACCGAAAGCCTAATCACGTATTTGCAATCCTTTAAATGAAACGTTACGCACATTCATTTATTTGAATGATGTAAAATGAAATCGAATGCTGGTTAATGCGAAAATGAAACCAGAATATATATCGTTCTCAAAATCAAGGCCAAATTGAATTATGTTTTACAAATTCAGATGCACATTTTCCAAAATTGTCCGGAAAAAACTATAATAATAAGAGATAGTTTTATAAAGCGCAGACCATCGCCGAAAAAAACACACCTCAAGGCACTTTAACAGAGAAAAAAAAACATACATTTAATTTTTAAAACAAATTACAGCAGAACCTTAATACAAAGACAATTTTTAAACGCCGTAAAAATCTATAAAGCTTAAATAGATTAATCACAGGCGCTGATGGGGGGGGGGGGGGTTGCCCCCCAGCTCTGACTCAATTTTTTGTAACAGAAATATGTTGAAAATAATGTGAACCCCCCCCCCCCCCCGGTCTGACACCCAACAAAATTATGACTGGTAATAATGTCCGCCTTCGCAAAACATTCGGATAGAGCCAGCCGGGGTAAGAGGGTATTTGGACACTATTCTGTAATATAGTGTTTCGGATAGTCGGATTTGAACAGCGCCCCCTATTGAAAGTGTGGTACGAGCCCCCTCCCACCCCTACCATTGACTTTACAGAGGCCAAGTGTCCGGAGAAAAAACCCTGTCTACCTTTTAGCAGTGATTTGCTGATGACCTCCCCCTCCCCCCTTTGCACAAATTTCTGGATCCGACCCTGAATCGAGTACTCATGAAACAAAACATGATAAATAAAAGGTCTTGGCCAGCCGGCCAGACAATACCAATACAAAAAAACCCACAAAATATACAAATTCACTGCATTAAAGTACTGTTTCAAAAGATTAGTTCTTTGCACAACTTTTCAACAAAACACACACATTTGAAACAATGTGTTTTACATTTATGGGCATAATCTTGCAGGCTTTCCCAGTACTAATGAGAACCTGTTTCCATACACGCAGTCAATGGAAAACAATTGAATCCTTGAAAACAGGTGCATTTTGCATAGATTATCTTGATTAAAATGCTGTCAGATGAAATGTTAATAGCAACAATGATATCATATTAAAAGCGTTCGCGTTCCGCCTCCTTTTAATACAATGAGGTAGAAGTTTCTTTTTCATTCCGTGTTTAATGAATTATTTAATAAGGGACTATAGCTATTAACACATTTTGAACGAAGGGGTACAAACTATTTCAAAAACACCAACGTTCACAAAGCTAACCCGCCACCTACACCGGAGAGTTGCTTAGGAGGAGATTTTTTTCGCCGTCGTTCTCGTCGTCCCCAGGGCGAGGCCTCCTACGTTGGTAACGCCTGTACACCACGTAAGCTACGACAGCAACAAACAGAGCCCCGCCGATGACTGATGCGACAGTGACAATTACCGTCACGTTTCTAGTAGAACACACCTGAACTGTTTGCGCAACAAAAAAGAAGGCAGAATGCACTTACTTATTTTTCTACTCTATACTTAACGACTAGAAAGCATTTCTCAAAAAATCAAAACAAAAATGGAGATCATTTAAAGGGGAGTCAGGTTGGCGTAGCGGTACTTTCCTCGCCTTCCACCGCTGTGACCCGGGTTCGAATCCCGCCCGGGCCAATATGTGGATTGGGTATTCAGTCCTTATCTGATTCCGTGGGGTTTACCCAGCATATTCTTCTGGGCTTTTCCTCCCACCTCTAAAACTGCATAACTTCTTCTCATTGTCTTCTTTCCACAGGTTTAATCTTCAGGCTTGCGAGCTACATACAGTGCCTAGGGCGCTTTTGAGGAATCCTTGATTCATTACCAGAAATGAATAATAATAATGATATTATTAATAATAATAGAACATCACATCGCAGCATCGACTCCATGGGCGCGTGTGCGTTCCTTCACTAACGCGAAAGGCATGATGGGAAACAACATGGCGCAGAAAGACCGTACCCATGGGGAACGAGGTTGCAATTAGTCATCATACAAAAGGACACAATATTGTTCGAAATGTGATTCGACTCCCCTGGAGGTGTTTTCCGAGATGTTTTCCTACCTTGTCCATCGGAGTCTTCAGCGAAGGGGTCCAGTCGACTCCTCCACAGGAACACTCTGCCGTACCCTCCCTTCAAGTCAAACTCCAGGTCATCGTCGCATTGGTAGGCGTGTCTATAAGTCACTGCATTATGAAGGAGATTATCCCCCTGTGTGAAGTCTCCCTCCATATCTTTTGAATAAAAATAAACAAGTTATCAATCGCCATTATTTTTTAAGCCACTTTTGAGGCGCATCCTCCGCTGGAATGTCAGTTTGTTTTAATTCATAACCAAGCTTAGGAGGACGTTCAACTTTTTTTTTATCAGCATTCATAAATACCTGAGACAGTTTACCCATTTCTATTGGTTAAGAACACGTCACGTATACTGGTTTGCGCGCTGATGTCTTCACACAATTAAGATGTGCAGTGGAATAGAATATGCGGCGCACTTCAGTACTCTACACACCGGCACAGCTACGTTCTGCGCCACATCGCACGTCAATCAACATATAATTGTTTGCGAGATGGACATTCCATGGAAAAGCTAGAGGGTGTTTCGGGAAAAAAACCATGAAGTACATTTGTTGAACAAAATCGTTGGAAATTTATAATTTTTGACTTGTTTTGATTTTTGACCGAAAAGGTATTTTTGAATGGGAATGCCTGGCCGGTATTAAACACTATGTTGAAGACCAATGATGGAGTCTGAACACTGATAATATCCCTCTTCTTCAGCTCGGGTAATTATCAGCATCCAGACTGCAACCGGTCTTAAACGTAGTGTTGAAAACCCGCCAAGGCACACATTTTATTCCCTTATTAGTTATTGTTGGTAAAAATCGTAGGAAATAAAGGGTATAGTATTTATAAATAGGACTAAATGTGCTTAGCCGGTACAGGCCAAATACACATTTTATTAATTCCCTTAGTAAAAATGACGTCGTTAATTTAAGATGTAAGTAAAATGTTGCAGTTGTTTTTTACCTTCATCGGTCGGGTCGTACCAGATCGCCATGACCTGGGTCATGCTATAGTCAACAAAACTACGGGAGAAAAAACTCAGTTGTAGCTGCGGTGCATGAGTCTTTGTAGCATTCGGAGGCGCCAGAGTGAATTGGCGGAATGGCGTGGTGCAGATACCACTAGCTTCATACGATGGGAGAATATCGTACGTCTTCTGAAAATAAACAATATTAGAGACACACAGACCGTTTACTTAAACTTGAAGGAAAAGCCCATTCGGTATTTCAACCGCACACCACACGACTACATTTTGACGACTTTCGGGGATGGGCTACACAAGCCACTATGTGCTTTAAAACATAACAGGGTAATGGCAACATCGAAGAAAATATCACAATGTTCCAAGAATATATGTTTAGTATTTTATTTTCTGACTTTATGAACCTTTCTTTCCATCATTGTTTAAAAGGTAGCATTCTGCTCGACGTCCTGGGGGCGAGGTTTGCTAGATTAAAGTTTAAATTTGAAAAAAAAAAATTGAAACGTCATCAGTGAATGAAGATGGAGGCAAGGTAATACTCTGTATGTTATTTGTGAGGAAAAAAATATCGATGGTATGACATTTTTTGGAATAAAAATGTATTTGCTTACATGACGATTCCCTCTCTCGTGAAGGACTTGTATCTGCGCAGATAGGGACATCCTCATGCACACTTGCCCGTCTCCATCCCGAATAGTCCACTCACCTCGCGGGGGTGGAGCGCTGGTTGCTTCAGCCCCCGCTGCAAGAATGGTACAGACCTAGACTTATTGATTTGGTTCTCTCGTCCCTAGCCCTACGAGGTGCACACCGGTAATGGTAAATAGGCCTTCAATCCATCCGCCGAGCTCATCAATACAAATACCCTCAAAATATTCTACATTAGAGAGTTCTGAGAGCCATACAATTGAAGAAATATGGCAACAGACCTCTGAGCATATTGGATGCAATTGGACTCGAAAGTGGCGCTTTTTTGTCATGTTGTGGAGGGATCGTTTTTCAAGATGGCTACTTTTCCGCTTTGGGGAAAAAGGGGTCGTCTTCTTTGGGTGAGAATATCTCGAAAAGTCAATGGACAACCACCAAAAAATGAAAACAACATGAAAGATGACATGTTGATCATCATTTTTCTCTGCAGCTTAAATACCTGTGAGAGTTCTGAGTATTTTAAAACGAATCTTGAAGTATGGGCATTTAGCGCTAGTGTCTATGGGAATTTACCCTACTGCCCTATTCAAAGAGCAACAGTGACCCCCTATTATCTCTTCTTTTGTGAAGGACACGCAGGCATCGCAAAGAATTGTCGGTAGATAACTTGCCATAAACAATGTATGTGCGGTTTGTTTTTTTGGGGGTTTTTTTTTTGCACCCGGGTGGTAACTACAGAGTTATTAAGCTGCTGGAGGACCTGCTGGAGGCACTAATTTTTCAAGGGGGCACTGATAGCAATGTGTAATTATATTGTTTAATGTGTGCTATTCCGTCAAGATTTCCAATGGGGGGGGTGGGGACACTGGAGGGGGTACGGACCTCCGCTGGAGGGGGGGGGGAATGTGCCCCCTAATTGCGCCCCCCTGCAGTTACACCACTGCACGGAAACGCTGACCCGGGTCACTGGTTAATCAAAGTGTATCCACTGCTCAGAGAAGTTTTAGGTTGCTAGCTTTCGAGATGGATGGCTAGTCATATCCACGACCACAATTTAGCAATTATTTTAGATTCTTGCAACACACTTTAATCAACAAAAAATATGGCCAATAAAAACACTTAAGCAGTACTTTATGCCACCATTTCTGTACTCCATTTAAAATTTTATGATGAGCATCTAACGCTTACCAAATAAGCCTGTGACATTTGGAAATCTCGAGTCTAAGCCTTTCACAGAACTAAACGCGCAACACGTACATTAGCCAATGCATGCAAAACCCATATGAAGTAATTCACCACAAAAAGTAAAAAGTATCACACCTGTTTTAGTAAACAACGCTACTGCCTGGTATGTTTATGCATATCTACTGAAATGGTGAAAGTTACGATAATTACTTACATGAAAAGATAAACATAAATCCAAGAACGAAAAACGACTTCATGACGATGGAAAGAAATAAACAAAACAATTTGCTACCAACTTCCTGGAACCCTATATTTATACCAATCGACGCATAGGGAAATCCCACTACGACGAGTTTAGCGTCGATCTGCGCACTTCCGCGTTTAAAAACAAGGCTTCGGATGTGTCAGCAGAAACTCTATACACGTACATTGTAGCAGCCATGCTAGTAGTCGAGTACCGTCTATTCACAATGTTTCAAAAGTAAAAGTACATTTGAATCGAGTCAGGATACAAAACACACAAAGCCTATCAGTTAAATTAAGAAATTTCAGTCTGTAAAATCGTTAAACCGTTTGGAGTGAAATTTTCTGCGCCAGGAGTGTCACTGTGTGACAGACATGGCGCATAACAAGTCTCCTTTATCATTATTGTTATTCTTATAATAATAATAATATCAATAATAATTACCCTGCATTGGATATTTGGGAGACACCCCCATAGACTTGTGCACAAAAATTGTCAAACTTAAGTGTGCCGTAACCCAATATTCCCTTGTCCTTTTTCCACGAATTTCAGTATGTTTACTAAATTAGACCACGAGCAACAAATACAACCTCATTGCGACAAAAAAGATTGTGCCTCTAAAGGGGGGCTGTGACATTAGGCTCCCTAATGACCGACGGTCTCCCATCGTGGGAAGAAATTATGATAACGTGTCTCCTTAGTGGCACCTTTAAACGTATTAGTATAATTATTATTATTAAAATATACGTTTATATATCCATTTTTGTGTGAATGAACATGCGTTCACTCATCATGCTCAAGTCATGGCAGTCTTATGGACTTGTGGGTGTAAATGTATGTACATGTTGTACGCGCTGCTTGAATACGATAAACTGGATTTCCGAGTCAATCTCTATTGGCAATGCTGTCTTTTGTGAACCCAGGTGATAATTGAGAGAATGTTTTAAACTTTTTCCGTGACGTCACACTATTGTTAAAAGTGTAGATTATTTTACAAATCTAGGCTTTACTTTTGAGTATTTTTAAAAATGTATACACTCATAACTGTAGATTATTTTATAATCTTTTGTTGTTGTTTTGAATAGCCTCTGCAAACAATTCCATGTATAAACGGGACTAACTATAGTAGTTAGATTTTTGTAATTAATAGTACACTTTAAAATGAAAAGATATAGGACAATGTTCCAATTATTTGGGGATTTTTTTACGAAACAATGGACATGTACCTGGTTTAAAAAACTCGCCTATTGCTTTTACGTTCCCTTTTAGTATTTTGGTCAATTTCTTTCTTTTTTTTTTTTACACAAACTTTGAATGTTTTTAATTTGCCGCCTGGATATTTTAATTTAATTTAATACAATGACGATAATTATTGTTTACTTAAAGAACAGCATAAAATATTGAAATTGTGATTTATTGTTAGTTTTTTTTAAATTTGTTTTGTATTTTTGTTTTTTATTAATTATTTATATGTTTATGTTTAAATATTAAATTAATTTTTATCGTCTGTCTTAAAATATGGATAATTTCATTGGATATGCCTCTGTTAAAGTTTATTCTCACATTCAATCTGAATCTATTTAATTTTAGTTTTACCATAACTTCCTCTGTTATCAAAATACTGGCCTATGAAAACATTAACAAAAATAACTGAAGAAATCAAAGGACCAAACATATCCACTCAATAGTTCTCAGAATATATTCCAAAGTAAGGTATTTTCCAAACAAAATTATTTCCTGTGGTGAGTGACATATGGTGATATTCAGATGTATACTCCATTTAACCCCCCCCCCCCAAAAAAATCAAGGCAATTAACGTGGTTTTCATTGAATGGACAATGACATGTGCGTGGTGCCACAAATCAGAGCTCTTTGCACAAAATGAGTTGCCAAGGTTTTCTTGTTGTTGGTGTTATTAAAGGGAATGTACAACATTTGCTTTTGCTGCAATTTTCAGAAATAAATTGATTTGGAGGATTAGTATGTTATAGCAAATATTGTTACACTGACTTGTTTCACGTTTTGGGTTCGTAGATGCTGGAAAAACCAAGAAAACCACCATCTTCTTGTATTCTGGTTCCCTGACCCCACTTAAGATGAAATGGAGCAATTTATAGACTTTGGGGAATTGTAAGATCAGAGAATCAGTCTAGCAGGCTTGTAGTCTCCACAGGTGTGTAATCAATTGCAAAGAAAATGCAGACGAACTAAATATGAAAAATTAGGAGCACTTTTTGAAAAAAAAACCAGTTTTCTCCAACGCTGGTCGGCCGACCAGCGTTGGAAAAATACAGTTTTTCTTGAAAATGTCAGCACACCAAGAGCCACAACTTTACAGGATGCTTTAGACTGTTATTCCCTTAAACAATCCAGTAAGAAATTCATGATAATTTGATCATTTCGGTTTTTTTTGTGTTTGCAAATGTTGTATCTTCCCTTTAAAATCTCCTCAGATCAAGACACCTGGGTAAATAAATGTAATAAATAAATACATAGATAAATAAATAAATAAATCAGCAATAGCATTTAATAGTTTTCAGAAGCCAGTATAATCCCATATACTGAGCTGTAACATACAAGTGTAAACTCCATTTGGCTTTGGAAGGAAACGAATAGTGTGTTCACACCAAACACCAGTGATTGTGACTGTTTGTGACTTTTCATGAGGACAGATTGCATGTACTGTGCATTGTGATGAATGGAACAAACGATGTGCACCCATCCGAAGGGTTCACGGCCAGGCAATGTTGAAAAGTATGTACGAATCTACAAGTATTCGCAAAGTGCAGGGATCTTGTTTGCATAAACAGCTGTTGTTTTAAGAAATAGTTTAGTCGGAGAATATACTCCGAGCTGTAGATTCGTGCTAAGAATGGACGAGGCGAACACGAAACTACAGGGCGAGTCAAACAAAAACCCGAAACCCAAATGGCAACTTGAATGAAGTTTTACCTGTAGCACTTTCAAAATCTAGGATATGAAAGCCCAATCAATTAGTTTTCTTTCAGTACAAGAATCAAGTCTTCAGTTGTGGAACCTCGAAAAATGGTCTTGTTTCTTAACGCTGTCCTATAGTGACCACGCGTCATGCGCTTGTTCGTCAGGTTCCAAGAATCTACCGATACACAATACAGTTCATTGAAGAACCAAACATGGGCAACATTGCCAACATACACTTTGAAATATCCTTTAATGGTAAGGCAGTCAAGAGATAATTTCAAATAAAACACACAAACACATTTCACATGCAAGAAGAGACTGTTGTCTTTATTTCATAACATATATTTAGGCCTACAAGACTGGTCTTGTTTGCATGTGAAATGTGTTCGTGTGTGTATGCTGCCTGCAGCTGGGCCAATTTCATAGAGCTGCTTAAGCACAAATTTTGCTTAAGCAAAAAAAAAACGTTGCTTATTATAATCAGGCAACCTCGTTCCCATGGGTACGAGATCTTGCTACGCCATGTTTTTCCCATCATGCCTTGCGCGATCTCAACTTTAGTAAAGGAACGCGCACGGCGCCCATGGAGTCGACGCTGATATTCAGGATACCGGCGAAATCGCCATGCAATGTACATTGCCTGTGACTGGTATTTAGCTGTTGTCTACTTAGCATAACAATCGCATGCAGTTTTGGTGGGTAACCAGTGATTGTATAAAGCAAAGTTTTTTTGTGCCTAAGCAAATTTTGTGCTTAACCAGCTCTATAAAATTGGGCCCAGGCTGCAGGTTCGTGGTCTCCCTCTCTCCACTTATTTACCAGCACAAGATAATGCCGCAAAAAGTGTGAATCTGGATTTTATGGAGCTCTTACGTCTCTTTTCA
Source organism: Patiria pectinifera (assembly GCA_029964075.1). NCBI lineage: Eukaryota > Metazoa > Echinodermata > Asteroidea > Valvatida > Asterinidae > Patiria > Patiria pectinifera. The sequence continues at coordinate 12,447,357 of CM057144.1, read as the reverse complement.
TGGCTTTAAAAGTTTTCAATCAACTTTTTCCACAGGCAATAAACAACATTAACAGCATGAAAAAAATTAGTCTCACATGAATATTTGTTTATATTATGGCCGCTGATTAATTTTGTCCGGTCCTGCTTTTTCTGGGACACACTGTACTTGAAACTGATATAGTGCCGCTCAAAATAAGTCGTCACTGACGTAGGTTGTTTTTGACGCCTCGGATAATGGACCGATCCAGTAAGCACCGCCCCATGGTATTCTGACCAATTACAGCCGTAATTTATGTCCGACATGCGTGCAGAGGAGGGAGCACGTGTTAATTTGCCCAGTGCGCAGTGGGAGGGGCTTACTGGATCGGTCCATAATGCAAAGAGGTGTTGCGTTGACACTGCATACGGCAACATGAAATAGGAATTATGAAGCACTGCAAGCAGTGCAAGATTTGGCCTAATCTTCTACCGAAGCGAAAGCGAGCAGGCCAACGAATTCCTAGTACAAACCGATATATGCAAAAAATACTCTTAATTCAAGTGGAATACGTGGTGTAATTCTTTGTGTATTTTTTTGAGAAAACAAATACGATAAACAGGTTCAAAGTCACGTTGGACACGCACCACGGTAAACAAACTTACTCTTTGTCGTACAATGCAGTGGTGTGATTACTAGAAAACACACGACAGTTCGCGGATCAGCGTTGTTCGACACTACACTAGCTGTTGCTGGTTATTGGTTTCTGCTTGTCATTATTTTACCTCCATATTGCTGAGGTCGATAAAGCAAAATGTCTGTAATCTTCCTCCTTCTGGTTTGTGGTGAGTATTTATGTAAATCAGATGAGGTGATTCCTCTCTCGAACTAAAAGTTTCTAAATTTGTTCATTCATTGAGGAGAGTTTTTCTAATTTTGTTAGGAAGCCTTTTTTAAGAAAAAAAAAAGGAGTTTGATTGTAACTCACATAACGCATGTCACAGAGATGAAGGAATTGTTTTACTATATAATACCAGCATAATCCAACTGTAACCCAGCCTCGACTCCGGGGGCGCGTGCGCGTTCCTTCGTTCCTTACACTAACCCCCTGGCCTTGATGATGACGTAAGTGACGCTGACTGGCTATTCAGAGCGTATTGCGTGGGCATTTCGAAGATTGCACGCCGGGCGCGCAAGTAATGCGCTCGCGTGCTTTGCACGTCTCGTCACATACGAATATTCAAAACTGTGCGATGCCTGTACGTTATGGATTATGGCAGCCTCGTTTTTTTGCTAAAAAAACCCTCTGTATCTGCGGTTGTAAAGGGACGAAAGGGGTATGTATCTTTAAAACAAATCTTTGCTAAAAAACGAAATGTCCAAACCTTTCAACATTTTAAAGTTGGCGTCGGCGCGTAAAACGGATAAACTGCAGCCCTAATAATAATGTACCGTATTAAAATTACACAATTCCAGGGTTTACGATCGCGCAAGGCATGATGGGAAACAACATGGCGCTGCAAGATCGTACCCACGGGGCACCGTAGGTTGACTGTAACCATTGATCTCCATTTACAATCATCCAAAAAAGAAAGTCCCCCCCCCCTTCCAATACCTTTTGTCTAACTCAAAAACTACTGAGCACCTCTCGCTCAATTAACGGACTAATCAGTACAGAAATTCCTTAGCAATCCAGCCATACTCTTTATTTGGCCAAAAACAGTGCTTATGTGTACGAATAAAGGCAGTTTATGACATATGATACCAAAAAAGTTGCACTTTTGTATACGTGCAAGTTGTGGTTCACCCTCGCCTTGCACGCATGAGCAACTTTTTTTCGGTACCATTTTTCATAAATTGCATAATTTTGTACACATTATCACTCTTTTGGGCCAAACAAAGAGTGTGGCTGGATTGCTAAGGAATTTCTGTACTGATCAGTCGCAATTTTTAGAAAGACGTGCCCAGTAGATTTTGAGTTATACCAAAATGTATTAAGGGGACTTTCTTTTTTGGTTGAGTGTAGTTGCCATTTGATTATTTTGATTGTTTATTTCGCGTGCGATTGTAATGAATCTGTTGCTTATAATTCATCTGGTTACAAATTCATAAATGTTTACTTCCTTGTGTTTGATTTTTTTTAATTGAATCGGCTTATTCATCTGTATATTTATATTTTTGTTTCGATATCGTTTTTACTTATTTTACAATATTGATGCTTAGCTTTGATTTATGACTAGTTACATGAGTATTCATTTATGGCATTTTCTATTTCCTCTAACCCTCACATCTACATTCATCCCATGCTCTCTATTTGTGTTTGCCCGATTGTTAGTCTGTTTCTGTAATTGTTGAGTTGACATTTCGGTTTTGTTTTGTCAAGGCATCTTCATATAAGCCCCCGGCTTCGAAAGATGCCTGTATAATTGCCTACTCTCTTTTTTTCCGGACAATAATTCTCCGCGGGTTTTCTCCTAAACCGTTCGTGATATTGAAGTTAAGACGATATCGAAACAAAAATATATATAAACAGATGAATCGGTTGATTAAATAAAAAATTCCAACACAAGGAAGTGAACATTTAGGAATTGTTAACAAGATGAATGATAAGCAACAGATTCATTACAATAGCACGCGAAATAAATAATCAAAATAATCAAATGGCAACTATCATGGGCGTTGCGAGGGGGCAAGCCCAAAAGGAGAAAAATGGAGGGGAAGAGGGGCGAAATCATATTGTTGTTTATTTAAAGGGTTGGGGCGCGCCGTGGGAAAATACCCTGCCCACCCTCGAAAAAATTATCAATCGGGAAAATGCAGGAAAACAAAGGGATTTGGGGGGAAATGTGCTTTGCCCCCCTCTAGAAAAATCCTGGCGACGCCCATGGAAACTATATGTAAGGCAAAACATGTGTAAATAATAAACCATGCAATGGAGAACAAATTTACTTAAGCCAGTAAAACAAATTAATTTAAAACAAATTGTTAGAAGTTATAACAGAAAGAAAAAGGTATCAAGATAAAACTCAAAATAACCACTCAAATAAGTTAGGTAGTGGTGGATTTAAATGGGATGGCTCCTCATACCAAGAGCCTTTGGCGCAAGAGATAAAATTGCAGATTGAATTTTGACAGATGGCGGACAGCAGTCATCTTCAAATAGCAGGTCATGGCAGTCCCTGAACTTCAAAAGAACCATTCCAATGGGTTGTAATGCCAGAATTAATTGAAAATAACATCTTATATGTCTATTTTGCTCCTCTGGTTCCAGAGATATAATAGATGCCGTTTTTTTAAGATGGCTACCAGCCACCATTTTGAATTTTGAGGTCATGATGGTCCGAAACGTAATGAATACCATTTTATCAGATTTGTCATGCCAGAAATAGTGGGAATCGACACCTCATTTCAGTGTTGGAGCAAAGGCTTTGACCCTCAAGGCCAAGGCCAAGGCTTTGACCCTCAAGGCCAAGGCCAAGGCCAAGGCTTTGACCCTCAAGCCTCGAGGCCAAGGCCAACCCCTCAACTGGCTAGGCCAAGCCCCCCTGTTTTATATGATGACCACACTGATATAGAACTAATTATAGTAGTCACATGACACATCATCACACAAGGGGCGGATCAGAAAACAAATGTGGGGGAAGAAATTTCCCCCAAAAAAAGGGTCAAAAAATTACGGCTTGGGTTTCGGGGCCTTAAGGGCCCCAGGCCCAATTTGTTTTGGATTTGAGTGGTGCTGCTTGGTGTTTGAATTTTCTTTGCATTTTAACTTTTTTTTTTTTGAGGAAAAGATGGTGATTGCCTGCCTTTATTGCCTGCCCGATTTAAAAAAAAAAAAAATTTTTTTTTTTTTTGGGGGAGGGGATGGCCCTTTTTGCCCCCTGTATCTGCTCTTATCATCACAAATTGCTCGTTACGTTAAAAAAGACCATTTCTTTAATTGCAATCAACACCGCATAGGCCTACACTGTATTTATATGACTGCACTGTATCCATTAAAGTATAAGTTCAGGTCTTCAATATGGTTTAACTTAACAAATGAATGATTTACTTCTATATTGACAAATTCTCCCTCCCAAGTGTAAAAAGAGGGATCCACTGATGATTTTTTTTTATTTTTTTTTGCTGGCCCAACATGGCAGATATATATCAGCATTATCTAAAGCAGATACATGCACATCTTAGCACTTATCAATCAGAATACACAACCAATCAGATTCATTTCATAGTTATATGCAATTAAAGGGATCATCTCATTAGCCCCACAAGTGATGAAAATATTGTTGCATCAAATCTACTACAATGGTAAATAAATGTGATGCTAAAAAGTGGAGCCCAACACACATATCTATAGGGTATGGTCCTCCATATGGTAACCATGGTAAAAATGGTAACAGCAAAATTTGGAAACAAAAAAATATGGGAAAAATCTGGAAAAATATCAAAAGAGCCTTGCCTTGAAATGAATTGCCTGGAATTGCAAGGCCAGGAACCCTCTGCCAAAGCTCTGGCCCTCGCAAAGCCTGCTAAGCCCCTAGGCCAAGGCCTCCAGCCAGCCTTGCAGCCGCCAGCAAGGCCTTAACATCAAGCCTCATTTATCGTTACGTTATGGCTCATCTGGTTCCCGAGATATCACTTGTTATGTATTTCAATATGGCGTCGGCAGCCATTTTGAATAAAGAGCTATAAAAAGTTGGCCGTCACTTTTGGGAGGTGTATAGGAGCTTTTTTTTCTTGAAATTGGTCCTATTTGTCAAATACATCAAGACAAAAAAAGGTATCCGCAACATGGTCACGGATTCCAGGAAAATGACTCTACTATCCCAGCTCAATCTGTAATATTGTACCTAGGGACGGGAAGATGTTTTTCCTGATTAATTTGTAAAGTTATTTTTTTTCCATTTACCTTTTAAATAATTGCTTCAATCATTAATTTGAATGAATCTCCATACAATTCATCGTGTGAGTGTTGAGTTAAAAAATGTGACCTCATTTCAGTATATTATTAATGCAATTATTCATTTCATTATTGGAGTAAATCAATTTTCTCTGATGACCAATGTGGCAAAAATTGAAATGGCAATTTACTTACAATCAATCTTGGGAGGAAACATTTTTAAAAAAAAAGGAAAAGGAGAGATATTCGAAAATGTAAAATAGGAAAGTGTAATCAAGAAAGTGTGGAAAAGCTGTTTGAAGTGATTAAGGTAACTCGTCATCGTTCATTAAATGTACTTTTTTAAATTATTTGTTTTGGAAGAGCGCTTCAAATCTCTCATGTAAGAAAAAATCTTACTCCATAATCAAGTTTCCAAGGTTAACAAAATGAATGCACAATGCGCGTTTACCCGTCTGACAGTAAACGCGCCGCCATTGTTCGGCCGCGCATTAGTGCACAAACACTGCGGGATGTCCTATCCAGTCTTTGTTTATGGAGATCAATGTGTATGGAGATCACTGATCTCTATATAAAGACTGGATAGCGGAAAGATACAATCAATTCGCAAAAACGTGACGAACGCGACTCCGTCTACGCGCACAGTGCACCATTATCGCTAATGCGTTTGCGTATCGCGTAAATACTCGGTGCGCATTTCGGGCTTCAACAGTTGAGCTTGGTCACGTGCTATGAGGAAAGATACATTTAGCTCCATTATCATTACGTTAAGTGATATTTGCGCGTCTACGAGGGACAACAAAAATGGCGGAGATTTATCGCACAGTGAATGGGCGCGTGTGGACGCGCTGCCGATCTAGTCTTTTTATTCTATATCTATGACAAACACTGCGGGATGTCCTATCCAGTCTTTGTTTATGGAGATCAATGTGTATATGGAGATCAATGACTGTAACCATTTGGAATTGTTCGTTTCAGTGATCAAGACAGTGACGTCACAACCCACAACTATGGCGCCCCCTTCCGGTGACTGGACAATCGAGGACTCGGCTGGAAATGTCTGCATGCGCATGTCTTTTGCTGCGCAGTACACCGTATTAACTGAATCTCCGGTAAAAAGTTACGAATTATGAAAGGCATTTTTAATGAAATCCTCCAAAATGCAATTGTGTCCCATTTAATCTTATTCTCAATTTTTGTTGAAAGGGTGTTTTGGTGCCAGTTTACGTGTTCATGCTAATGTAAATTTCCATATTCATGAGCAAAAGTGTAATGTCATTTCAGGCAGAAACCTCAATAGGGCCTATTACTATTAGCGCCAAAAGTTTCCAGAAGTTTGGATATTTTTTTCCGTCATAAGTTTTCTTTGCTTTGGTAATTCTTAATTGTGTCACGGCTGCAATGAGCAAACCTTTCTCACAAAATTAATGTTTTCAATTAGCAAAATCTTTGGGTTCACAATTTGAGCAGAAAACCCCTAACCTCAGCAATGTCCTCTTGAAATGACATCAGACAAACAGCGCCCCCATCGGACCGGAAAAGCATGGGAGAGAAGTGCACTTTTCAATAAAATTAACAAGTAGTTCCATTTAAAAAGAGTTATAAGTTGCACAAAATGTGTTCCTGAAAAAAAAACCCATCTCATGAGCCTGGACTGTCGTGGGTTCTGTCTTTCCCAAAGTTTACAGAAAAAAAACCACACGAACAGCATACTTTGAAATGTGATCTTTCTGCACATTTCCCGCCAAATATAATTCAAAAAATATCACTGTGTTTAGGTTTAGTCAGTTTCTCAAGTTATTGTCACAGAAACATCCTATCGTTTTGTAAGAAGGGGTTAATCTATTTCTTTACCCACATAACCGCACGAAAAAATACACCAAAGTTGCAAAGAGTTAAGTTTAATGCATATACCGCTTTAGTCGTTCCCCTATCATGACTAAAATGGTAAGCAGTCAATCAGTGATGTGATGTTTCAATGCCGCCCTATAATTGCGGTTCAGACACCGTCGAAAATACCAGTATACTTGCACTGTACCAGCGTCTCGTTTCCTTCCAGCCCGTGCACGTTCACATTGACCCTTCAACAGCTGAGGTTACCAGCGATTGCGCCTCCCCGTTCCGAGCGTTTAATATTGACACCAAATACGGCAGTCAGTTTAACGACAACTGGAAGTTGCACCTGTACTTCATGAGGACTTCTCAGAAGTACAACATGACACGCATATACGTCGAGTGGAACTCGGACGACAGTGGTGAGTAGGCTGTTAATAAGTGAAAAAAAATGTGTGCTAGTTTGGCTGGTTTTAAACACTGTTTAATAAGACCGGTTGGACTGGATCTTGTTGCATGAGCCGAAGGCGAGGGCTGGCGAGGGTAACTATCAGCGTCCATACTCACACTGGTCTAAACCAGAGTGTTTATTACTGGACAAGTCTTATTTCCCATTCATAAATAATTTATCGAAACGCCCCTGTAGCTAGCTATAAATACTCCTATGGAGATTCGTGCGCGCGTCACGCGTATTGCGCGTTGTTGCGCAGAACGCAGCTGTGCCGGTGTGGTGTGAATATATGGAATACTGACTCACTGGTAGTATTGCGCATGCCTACGTGTGCATTGTGAACGTTCAACCAATATAACATTTCATGTGACACTGGAGCCACCTGGTCGGCCGTCTAAGAAAACCGGCCACGTGAGGCTCTCTACCAATAGGAATGGATAAACTGTATCAGGTATTTATGAACGTGTAACTAAATCAAAACGCCGCGCCCACTAAATCCGCAAAATCTTGTCCCAAATACGATTTTGTTTTTTACTTACCTGCCAAGCCAATATTATTTGGTGGAAATTGAGCCAAAAGAGCCGGGCGGAATCAGCCAAACTTTGTTAATTCTCATACCCTTGCCACATAGACCTTTTTGCCCATTGCGCCTTCGACTTTTTCGGTATTGCAAATTTCACAGTCGGCGGACCTAAAATTCCTGCGAAGCTTCAAATTACCGAAAGAAGGATATACATGTACATGATGAAGTAACAAATAATGATCGTGACAAATTGAATGAAACGAAACTTGTTTTCCAGACTATCCGAATGAAAAATCGTCATAGATATCTTACATTGGCAATCGTCACGTACTTCAAGGAGGTAAACGGTCGACTAGTAATGCGTATCACGGTACCCCTTAGTTTTCAAAGCTAATTATGGTCGGCATCCTTTTGGCAGGTTCTCAGGGAACGGAAGGTATAACGGATAACTACCTGGACTTGTCCGTAGACTTGGGCAAGGCCTACACCTGCTCCCGGCCTTTCCATGTCAACATCAATAATAAAGCGTCGGTGGAAATACTGGACATGGATCTCCAACCCTTTGCGGAGTACAGTAGCGGGGAATTCGGACCAAGTAAGCACAGGATTTGACTCGGATTTTTATATTTACTCAATAACAAACTACAGTCGAATACCTTTATAACAAGGTCCTTGGGACTTTAAGAATTACCTTGTTATAACTGGTACCTTAACTGTAACGGAAAACAAAGAAAAACAAAGACTTGGGACCTAAAATTTTGCTTGTTATAAGCAGGACCTTGTTTTAACAGTGCTTTTATCAGGGTTCCAATGTATTATCGTCCGACCTCATTGAATTGAAATCGAATCGAATCTACACTCCTGAACTTTTAGGATTAGATACAAATGTACCATCTATTTCTAACGAGAAATGACTCCCCGGAGAAGTAGCCTTGGTCGTGGAGTAATCACCGTCATTTTGTAAGAGCAGATTTCGGATCCAGATTCATCCAAATTTTTTTTCAGGAACCCACGTTCAAAGTCTTTAACAAACCCCCTCGAGTAGGGTCATAATCGGTCGGCATGGCGATATCTTGTATATGTATAGGCCTTTCTTTTGTTTGTAAACATTGGCGCCATTTTGTATGGGCTGCCGTAAGCGCATAAATTGAAGCCGTGGTTGGCAACATATTTTTCCAAAAAAAGTCCTCATAACGCAATCAACACATAGTAAAAAGGCATGTGTAGGAATTATTTTGTAGCCTTGTTGAAAATGTATTTTCAAGTATCAAATAATATTTTGGTGATCTGTAATAACTCTTCATTTTTGCAGCGTTGTACCTTCCATCGTTTCGCAGGCCGTGGTTGGCAAAAATGCAGTTTGCCAACCAAGCGCAGAAAGGTCTATATCTACTGCGCGCATCAGCGACCTTCAATACGTCTCCTGTCACTGCAGTTTTGTATGTTTTATCCCCCAGGTGCAAACTGTGTGAGACCCCCACCGACTGGCAAAGCTTTAATCATCGCCCTCTCTAGCGTTGGTGGCGTCCTTCTCATCACCTTTGTGGTCGTGGTCATCGCCGCCCTTGTCTACCTGTCGCGCCGACGGCGTTACCAAACTATTCAATAAAAGTCGAAACAAGACAAGCTCCTATAGAGTTGGCATGCAACCAACTTGACTTTTATTCAAAAAAAAAATATTGGTCGGAACTCACGTTCCCCTTTGTAAAACCCTGTGAATATTGTACAGAGAACAAAGATATACAAATGTAATAAGAAAACATTATCTGCACTGTAGCTCCCGAGTTAACGAGACAATTGCATATAGGATTGCATATTATGAAGTCAAACATTTTAGACGTACGATACATTCATTTTGACATGATAAAAAGCTTTATTTTTCCTATGAACATTAGTACCCTCTGTTAGGCCAAAAAAAAAAATAAGTCGGTCTCTGGTCAGCGCGCGCGTCGATTTTAATCATGCGCGTCGATCTTTTTTGTTTCCAAAATGTTCTGCGGTAGCTCCAACAGCGCCCTCTATTTCCGCACCTCCTCAATTTTTTTTTACCAAAGAGCACCAAGGAATGGGAAATTGCACCAAGGCAAATGATCGAAAGCACCAAGGCAAATTATGGAGGACACCAATGTACATGAGGACACCAAAAAAGCAAAATAGTACCCCACCTTGTCTGTACAATCCAAGCTAGAAGAAAAAAAGAAAAAAAAAAAAGAAAAAAAAAGCCGCGTGGCCGCATCAATTCCGGAACTTTAGTCTGACCAGAGACCACATATTTTTTTTTTTTTGGCCTTAATATTAATTAAGTAAAAATACACAACACGGTTGCCTCTAAATCTAATTTTTTTTTCTGAACATAATATTTGTGCATATTTGAATACATTGTACTGTCTCGGTTAAGACATCCCTGGGTTCAAGTTTAGAGGTAGACGGGTTTATCAATGTCTTCGGGTTCATTGACGTCTGTCTGGTGGTATTTCTCATCAGCGATCTGCAGGAGTTTGGCTGTCTCCGCTTTGCCGGTCTCTTGCACCATCTTGCTGAAGATGCCGTCTTCCTTCTGGAGCAGAACGTAAGGCTCGTCAAACTCGATCAGCTGACCTGCGTCAAGCACCTGAAGAAAAAACACAACTTTATCACTTTGGGAAATAAAAGTCTTATCACCACATTATTGTATTATTGTTTTAAGATTTGTCTCCGTCCTGATCAGTCAGAGGTCGATTATTAAAATCTTACCATAACCTTAAATCTTACCATAACCTTGAATCTTACCATACCCTTAAATCTTACCATACCATTAAATCTTACCATACCCTTAAATCTTACCATAACCTTAAATCTCACCATAACCTTAAATCTTACCATAACCTTGAATCTTACCATACCCTTAAATCTTACCATACCATTAAATCTTACCATACCCCTCAAATCTTACCATAACCTTAAATCTCACCATAACCTTAAATCTTACCATAACCTTAATCTTACCATAACCTTAAATCTTACCATAACCATAAATCTTACCATAACCTTAAAGTGTACCATAACCTTAAATCTTACCATAACTTTGTCGGAGTCCATGATTGTGTTGAGACGATGAGCTATGGTCAGGACTGTGCAGTGCTTGAACCGCTGTCTGATAGTCGCCTGAATCAAACGGTCAGTTCTGAAACAGCAGCAAAATAATGAAACAAAAACTTAAGCGGTACCGTACATATGCGTCAATACCCATCGAGAAGAGGACTCAGCTCTTCGACTCTAAATTTATCTTACAGCAGGTGGAAAATGGAAACACAGTTATAAAATTGTCTTTCCTAAGTTTTCTCAGGATTGGAGTAAAGCGAAAACGGGTTACTCACTGCGTATCTGATATGGTTTTCTGATATGATTGTCTGCACGAAAAATTAAAATGGTTAAAACAGGTGGATAAATACACTTGATTCAATGTTAGCGGAGGTAGGTGTTGCCAGAGCATTCCTAAGCATGACCACTCACCTGATGTCCACGTTGGCTGTGGCTTCGTCCACTATGAGGATCTTGTTCTTGCGTAGGATAGCCCTAGCCAGGCACAGCAGCTGCCTCTGACCCACACTGAAATTGGTGCCTCCCTCTGTCAAGAGTGCCTCCAACTTGTCCGGCAACTCCTCAATCGCTGGCTTCAACTCCACCTTTATGGGACACCAATAAAAAAGGGCACATGTGGGAGAGGGGAGGGGATTGGCGCATGGATTCGGGGCGGTACATAGGGGTATCTGATCAACTAGACTAGTAGTCTCTTCCTGATTTCTAAGATATCCCATCTTCCAAAGATATTTGTCGCCAGATTTTTTTTCACTGATTGTTATCCCCATTCCGTGATTAACCACCAACAATCAAAACCTTGGAAGTAAGGGATGTAGGTTCACAGTTTTGCCTATAAGTACGAATGTTTTATTGACTATCGGCTACTCAAAATAATAGATACCAAGCAAAAGCCCAACCAGTGCGGGGAGACGAAAATAGCACATATGCGTTTTCAGAATGTGTTTCAATCATAAATCTCAGCAACATTCATGTACCTAAACAAACAGAAAATACAGTCGACTCTCGTTAGTACAAACTCTGTTAATACAAAATTCTGGTTATAACAAACATAAAGCCTTGGTCCCGACTGTGCATTTATGTGCACAATGAATGGGACTGATGTTCCTCTTAATACAAAATTCTGATATAACAAACAATTTGGCTAGGTCTGAACTGGGTCTTTGTTATGACAAGACTCGACAGCAAAACACCCGACGTACCTCTTCAATAGCCCTCCATATATCAGAATCCGAGTGCGCACTGAAAGGATCCAGGTTCTTGCGAAGTGATCCGCTGAAGAGAACTGGGTCCTTCGAGCATGGGAAACCAGGGAGATTTTTAAAATTGGTTCTAAAATATCACAAACTATTTTCAAAAGCAGACACGGATTGACATGTCTTTGACGTCAATATATGAGAACTAATACTTTTTGACATGGTCTGCAAAGTGGGAAAAAACACATGACATGATTGAGATGATTCTTTTTCTTGTCTTAAAGGGAATGTACATCATTGGCTTTTGCTGTAATTTTCAGAAATGAACTATTTGAGGGGTTAGTGTAATAGATCAAATATTGTTACACTAATACGTTTGAAGTTTTATGTTCGAAAATGCTGGAAAAACCAAGAAAAACAAAAACGTTCAAATAGTCTGGTTCCCTGACTCCACTAAAGATGCAATGGATCTATTTATAGATGCCGAAAAATTGTAAGGTAAGGGAACCAGTCTAGCTGGCCTGCACCCGTTCATGAACATGTGACCAATAGCAAACAAAATTTGGACTGAATTAATGGTAAATTTGGAGCAGTAGTTGAAAAATAGTTAGGTTTTTCCAACGGTGGTCGGCCGACCACCGTTGGAAATGTATACAAAAATACCACTTTTCTTGAAAATGACTTCACACCAGGTGCCATAATTTTACAGGATGCTTTAGACTGTCATTTACCAACATCCTAGTAAGGTATTTCGTAACAAATTGGTAAGTTTGTTTTTCGATGTTTGCAAAAGCTGTATATTCCCTTTAACTCTTTCGCTACGGCGAGCCGCAGCACGCGCACACACATTGTGTACAGGGGTCAGAGGCCGCAGCGCGCTGCTGCGGTGCCGGGATGCGTCGAAATGATGTGGCCCCCCTGATGGCCATATATAATATCATAATTAACCTCTATTGTTAACCTCTGTTTGAGCTTTTGCCAGCTCCTGCCGCCTGGGCTCCGCACTTTTTGTTATTTGTTATTGTTTGTTGTTTTTTACATTCAAAGATGGCGGCGCCGCCGGCGCCGCGCTGCGCTTTTCAGCTTTTAATTTTACGTTTAGTCCAGTTGGGACGAAAAAAAAAAGGTAAAGCGAAAGAAAGAGTTAATGGGAGTATGTATTTTCTTTGTATAAAGTCAGGTGACTGTTTTATTACCTGTGGGATGAATGAGACTTTCTTGCGGAGGTCGTGCAGTCCTATTAGGGCTGTGTCGATACCGTCTATCATGATGGTACCTGTGGGTTCAGCTAGTCTCATCAACACTGTCATCAGTGAGCTCTTGCCGGCCCCCGTCCTGCCCACGATACCCACCTGAAAGCCACAATTATGATGTGAAAAGATCATTTTTACTCTCCATGAAAATGTTTACCCGATCCAGCTTAATTACGAAGTGCTGTGGCCTCGTGGTTAAGGTCATTGGATTCGTGGTCTGTGGGTAATTCTGCAGGTTGTGGGTTCGAGTCCAGCCTGCGGCTATGGTGTTCCTTGAGCAAGGCACTTTGTGACTCATTGCTTCTCTCCACCCAGGAGTAAATGGGTACTTGTGAGGGCAGAGATGGTTATTGTGATTGAATTAGCTTCCTTGCGCCAAACAGGCTGCACCGATCGAGCTGTATACTCCCCAGGGAGCTGAGATGATATTTGGAATGTTTCATGGGCCCAGTGAGCAGGGGTAATAAAGATGTAGCGCCTTGAGCACCAGTCCTGGTGGATACGTGCGCTTTATAAATACCCACTATTGTTACCATACAGACAGCCTGATGGGAGCTACCTGACAGACAATTAACTCGACCTCCTTTAAAACTCATGCTGTAACAGGTGCAATCCTCATTGAACAAAAGTTGATATTACTGAGGTCTTCAATCGCATTGGAGAGTGCATTTGGACTCTTCTTCAATTCCCTTAGCTAATAACTGCAGCTAATTTGTACTGTTGAGAAGAGTAACAACTTAACAAGTAAAGTGAAAATTTCATTGACATATTTTACCTTTTCTTTTGGCCTGATGGCACAGCTAATTTCTTGAAGTACTAGTGGCCCATCTTCGCTGTATCTCAGGGAGGCATCTTGGAGCGTAATGCCGCCCTCTTGGGGCCAGTCAGGAGACGGCTTGTGATCGGTTTCCAACGGAGCCTCCGGTTTGATATCGATGTACTCGCAAACACGCTCCACTGATGTCATCTGATTTAATTTACATACAATGGCAGAGTGTCACTGGTCATACAAACAGCCTTCAATAACTTTAGTTACTGTTAACACTGTTGCGACAACAAGTTCTGAAGCTCCGATGATGTTGAGTCTAGAATGCTGTGGAGACTTCTTATTACATGTATATATTGTACCAACTTCGGAGGCATCCCTCTTTGAAATGAAAGCTTGAGTCCACATCAAATTAATTGTTGGTCACCAAATCCAGCTTGTAGCTAATCACCATGTCTTTAACATCTCTCAGCTGATCACCTTGCTAGTTGACCCCAAACATCCAACTTTAATGATAACGGAGTCTTGTATAGCGCACGTATCTACCAACAAATAGGTACTCAAGGCGCTGGAAATTATGTCTGTTATTTAAGAAAGGTAAATAAAGTATATGAGAAATATGAGACCCATTATGTAGCACCTTATAAGGGTTGACAAGGTGCTGCGGCGCATATTGCAGCCACTGCCAGAAACACCGAGGCAAACCCCTTCTCTTAGCGATAAGTGCTACTGGACTCTTCAACGTGCATTACACAAGACACGGGACCTACGGCTTTACGTCCCATCCGAAGCACGAAGCAATAATGGTAAAGTGCCTGGCTCAAGAGCACAAGCACCATGTTCCCACGGTCAGGATTCGAACTCATGTACCACGGCACACAAATCGAACACCGTAACCACTGGACCACACCACCCCAACTTTAAGTCGTGTCCAAATGCATGCGACACCAATTGTCACTACAGCTTTATTGTGGTTTTGGCAAGGATATACAGTTAAGAAAAAGTCATAGCCACGACAATGCCATTGGCCAGAGAGATTTAACTGTCAAAACTCACCTGGTTTTCTAACTCTGCGCTCTGCCGAACCGCCCATTGGAACGTCCCCATGAGGGTCATGGAATAGGTCAGGGAGAGACCGACAATCCCAGAGTTGAGATCAAGAACTACGGGGGAAAAAAATCGAATGTACCCCCTGAACTTCTCTGATAAAATTGAATTGCACTCACATTATGTTACTTCCCCCATACCAACTTTCTTCACTCTTGGGCGAATACCTCCAAAAAATTGGTCAATTATTACCCGAATCAACCGCAATTGAAGAGGTGTAATTACATGCTAATGTTGGGCACATAACATTACCAAACTGTATTTTTTTAAAATTAGTTTTGTACTCATAGTATGAAATGGTTTAACGCTAAGGCCAGTTCAACCATAAAACTTAGCTGTTGTGAACTCTTGTTTAGGCGGCACTAATCAGAGTTTAAACCAGTCAATATAAGGCCAAAAAAAAAAGGCTCCGGTTTCTGGTATGCGCGCGTGTCGCCCTAGCCATGGGCGTCGGCAAAATGAAAAAGTTTTTTTTTTCAATAAAAGATGATGTCTCAAAACCGCCAAACTCACTGGTTCGACTGGAATCCTGCTGCTGCACTGCAACTTTAACGTGTTTTTAGATGGGGTTATGATCGAGAATAAGCTTTACTTGGCCTCTCTGGACTCCGATATATTTGCACTAAGTTTAGTCGGGCACCATTTGCAGTCATCAGCCGACATTTGAAGCAAAAACCAGGTAAAAAAACAAAACAAAGCCGCGTCGCCGCACCACTTTTTGGGCAAGCTCCATACCAGAAACCGGAGACTTTTTTGGGGGGGGGGGCCCAAGCATGAAATAGGCCCCCATCTAGTGCACAGGTGAAATGACTGACTTACGATCAGCGGCCAAGATGCAGGCGAAACTGACTCCGGTGATAAATAACACACTGAAGAAATCCATCTGCACTCCGAACCATCGAGACGTGGCCTGGAAGCAGAACCAGGCCCTGGTGTGGCCGTCCAGGTACCCTTCAAAGTCCGCCGTGAATCGCTGCTGAACCTTGAAGGCCCGGACCGTACTCAGACCAGTCAGGGTGGCCGACAGGTGGGAGAAGACGGGACTGCGAGCTGAAAAACAGGTGCACACCGGGTCACATGACAACGAGCTTTGTAAATTAACTATGCGTGACCAGTAACGCATTCTGGAGTAGATCCAGGGGCAAAACACGTCAACCCCAAATTTTTTGAGGGGGGGGGGGGTTAAAATTGATTGAGGGAAAAGGTATATTAATATCAGCAGCGGTTGTGAGGTGCTGACGCTTTCATTTCTTTAAAGAAAAGTAACCAAAAATGTCCCCAGGGAGGGGCAGTTGCTCCTGCTCCTTCCCCCTATATATTTATTTAATTAATTCTCATTTTAACTGGGTAGC
The DNA here is from genome assembly GCA_029964075.1 of Patiria pectinifera. Taxonomy (NCBI): domain Eukaryota; kingdom Metazoa; phylum Echinodermata; class Asteroidea; order Valvatida; family Asterinidae; genus Patiria; species Patiria pectinifera. The sequence continues at coordinate 12,430,943 of CM057144.1, read as the reverse complement.
CCATTCAGTGGAATCCACTGGACTCCCATGGGGCCCACTACTGAGAAGACAATGTGAAGAAATTACAGTTTTTAGATGTGGGAGGTAAACCCCAGAAGAAAATTCTGAGGAAAACCCACGGAATCAGGCAGGGACTAAAAAAACAATCCACATATTCGCCCAGGCAGGAATCGAACGCGGCGGAAGGCGAGGAAAGTACCGCTACGCCAACCTGCCTCCCCTACTTGACCGCTACTGAAAGTGACAAAAGTGTTCTTTGTTTCATTGTACATACATGTGACCTTGTGATTATTAATTTAAACGTTCAAGATCGGCCCACCTATTCCTTCTAATCTTTTAACGTCTCGCGAGGAGGCCAGGTAGTACTTCCTCGTGAAGTAAAAGACGATTACAATCGGCAGTATGAAGGTGAGGCAAAATGGATTGAAGATGGAGACCAGGATGACAATGGCGGTGGTAATTAAAGAAATCTGGAGAAGAAAATTAAATGACGACATCAATTAAAATAAAAACACGAATGAAGGCAATGATGATCGAGTCTTTTGATTTTGATTTTCTAGATTCTGACATGATCAATATGTTAGAAATAGAATTTGATGGGAATGGTTTTTAGAAGGCGACTTGACTGTTTTTAATATTTACTTGTTTGTGTACTGTGTACTTTACCTGAAGGAAATCGGTGAATGTAGCTGGCAAAATCTCATCCATGTAGCCGATATCTTTAGCAAAGCGATTCAGAATCCGACCTGGAACCAAAATATACATGTTCATCCATCAGGTCCATGTATTTCTGGAAGGACGTTCACATTTTGCCACCTTGTAGGCGTTTTTGCGTTATCAAAGATCTCCCAAGAAATCACCCTCCCACCAAAAAAAAAACCCCAGATGAAAACAAGCCCCTATCCTAGCCTCTATAAGGCCACCAATTACACCTGACAAACTTGGTAATTAATTGACTATGTCTCACCCACAGGATTCGTATCAAAGAACTGCATGGGCGCTCTGATGATGGAACCAAACATCTGGTTGTGAAGGGCCTTTGAGGCGGTAACAAACATGTAGAAGAACAGAAAGGCCCGAAGAAACATGGCGGCGGTGGTTGCCCCCAACAAGATGGCATATATCCTGATGTAGTATGACCGGTTCTCGTACTCCGTACCGTCCTGATAATCCTGCATGGTCGAGAAAATGAAAGACGAAAGCTAGGCCAAGGGTGTCTAGACGGTTTGATACTTGTGGGATGAGAGTCACGTCTTCCGGATGGCTGGATTTCAATTTCAAGCCCTCTTTAAGTAAGATTTGAGGCTTTGCATGGTGGAGATACTAAATAATGAAAGGTTTGCGGAAAGCGAATTAAACATTCAGAAAGAGAATGAAGCAGAGGTCTTGACGATCACCAAGGCTGGTCGTCTTTCAGAGAGTCAGTATGCTCTGACCGTCTTCAGGAGAAGTGCCTAAAAAAGAAGAAGAAGAATTCACTAAGTATTCACTTTCTTTCTTCAAGTCTAAGTTGATGCTTTCTTTGAAGACGAGCAGAGCATACTGAACGAATACTGACGTTGGGAAGTTCTCTCTTCTCTCTTCTTGCTGAGAAATTTTATTACCTGCATTTGTTTCTGTAAATTATTAAGCTCTCTGTACCTCTACTTCCTCTTAGAGCAACCTTTCTCTTGTAAGTCTCGCAGGTGTATTTTAACATCTAGTTAACAGAGACCACTGAACTCTCAAGGGATCATTTAATAGGATTTAACCAGATGCTTGCTTGCTTTCAAAAGTCCTGCCGTTTCAGTGCGCATGCAGATATTTAAAAGCTAGTCCCGAAAAGCGGTAACATCTTGCAATATATGCTGTGATAGCTGAACTACGCTATACATGAATCGGTATCTTCTGATGAACGACAAAATGCACAGTATCTGCAGATGCCTTGGGAATGTCATACCTGATCCTGACACAGACCCTAAACGTCAACCAACCTGACTCGTAATGTTCCTGTCTACTAGGTCCTTCTCTTCTTCGTTGGCCCATGTCGCTAGCCAGACATCCGTGCAAGAAAACAATGCCTTAAACCGAAAGCAGAGAAACGGAAACTGTAGATCAGTTCAGCCAAATCTATTGAATGCCAAGTTAGATTCTTTTTGTTTTTCAAACATTAATGGTAGCCCTATTGCCAAGAAACGGTATACCATAGTAAGCCTGCGGACCACTTCCAAGCTCATTTTTGTATTTTAAAGTGACTTCCTATTTCACATTCACATTTAAATTTGATCAAAACCTCATGATATATATTTAAAAATTGTTGATTGCTGTGATGTTGGCTATGACGTTTTGAACACCCGAGGGGTGGAGGGTGCCAAGTGCCCCGAGGGTGTTCAAAACGTCATATCCCACATCACAGCAGTCAACAATTGTTTTGTTATACCTCTGTCTTGAATTCTTTGGATTTGGATGTAAAAATCACGAAAAAACAAACAGCAGTAAACACAACAATCATGACACCGAACCTCAACTCACAAGCACGTTGCGTGCTCAAAACAGCTGATCGTCTGCTAGTTCGCTGCTCCCACTCATGTGAGAAAACATGGTGAGAATAGCGTGGGTACCAACGATACAAGCGTTTCACACCGTACGTACAAAGTCATAGCACACTCCCTGTGGGATATCACGTACGTGATATCCCACAGGGAGTGTGCCATGACTTTTTATAAACTTAATACGTGATCATTCTACGCCAATGGAAATACAGTATTCAAGACAGAGGTGTAACAAGTATTGACGTTAGAGAATATGAGAATATGGGGCAGGCTGTTCTCGTAAGTGCTGACGATTTGAATCTACGCAATAATCTGTTTGTTCCCTTCACTCGCACCTTGTATTCTACCAACACCCTTCAGTTTTACGGTCCTCGTTTATGGAATGCCATCCTCAGTGACATTAGAACGGAGTCGTCCGTGGGTCGATTTAAGATCTCTTATAAACGAGTCCTCCTCTCCCATTATGTAACATAGTTTTATTTCTCTCCTTTATATCTCTCCTTTATTTCTCTCCTTGTTTATTCACATTTGAAGTCGTCATCGGTGTTTGAATTGATAATTTTTGTTCGTATTTTTTTGTTCTTTTTGCCGTTAGCTATCGTCGTATAAGTCTTTTGTCTTGTCTGTCTCGTCCGTGTGTTGTTATCATGTTGTTTTTCTGTTGTTATTGTTGTCTGTAAGGGCCGTTTCCTACAAGCCTCGGCTTACTTAAGCAGCCCCATACTCCTTAGTTTCTTTTGTACATAAATCGAAATAAGTTTAACATTTCTTCATAGCGTATCTTACTGGTATTAATTTTCTTTCTTTTTTGACACATATTTATTGATTTTGTTATCTTTGTTATTTACCAGATTTCTTTTTTATTGATGGATGTATTCTCTAAAGGAGTATGGAATAAATGTTTTCTTGAATTGAATTGAATTGAATTGAATTGAATACCTGTGCACCGATGACGACAATGGCCCAGAAGATCAGAAAGAGGACCCCAGCAGCCGCTCTGAAGTAGCGGATGTACACCGTCCACTCCACGATACCAACTGCCATCTCCTCCGGGACGATATCCACAGGTGTCTCCACCTAGACAATCAGATAATGGATTGTTACACATGTATACAATGTATACAATGTATACAATCACATATGTACAATGTATACAATCAACTGAAATCTATTTTGTGTGTGTGTAACAAAGAAACGCACCTCATCTCGGTCGGGGTAGAACGAGACGTCTGAAGACATGGACACCTTGTCGTCAAGCGTCTCGGGATTTACATCCTGCTCATTGGCTCCATCGTAGTCGCCATCTTTAGTCTTCTTCTTCAAGAGGGAAGCGAAGTCCACGCCGTGCTCCTGCAGCTCTTGGTAGGTCCCGTATCCAGCTTCCCGGCCCTTTAAGACAAGAGACAAAATACTAATTTGTCATCTTTCCTTAAAAAAAAAAGAAGACTTTTATAATCCCTTTTCTATCCAGACCGTGGTTATCAAGTTGCATTGAATAACGTCTTCAACAGATTAATTCTCAAACCAGATACAAGAGTTTCTATGCAACACTGCATCCTGTTATTAATTTCACTGTATCTATCTGGTCAAGAGGATAGTCTCAGATAACCTCAACTAGAGTTCGAAATTAGTGGTAGCTCGCTAGCCAAATGCTATTCAAAACAGCGGCGGGCTAGTCAAACTATTCCTTAAGTAGCCCGGCTGGATACGGCAAAGATGAACGTACAGGAAGAAATAAATCATTCAATTCAGAAAAAAAACCCATGAATTTGTGTCTATTTTTATCAACTGTTTTAAAGGGTTGAATTATTAGATCTGTTCGTCAAAAACACTGACAAAATTGCCTCAGAATTGAGCCTGAAAATACGCCATTTTGTATTTGAGATAAGAAAATAATTCAGGCTAGTGAGAATGCCCGCGGGCTTAGGTTAAACGGAATGTACATCATTGCTGTAATTTTCAGAAATGAACTATTTGGGGGTTAGTATAATAGATCAAATATTGTTGCACTGACATGTTTGACGTTTTGTGTTCGAAAATGCTGGAAAAACCAAGAAAAACAAAAATATTCAAGTAGTCTGGTTCCCTGACTCCACTAAAGATGAAATGGATCAAAAATACCGAAAAATTGTAAGGTAAGGGAACCAGTCTAGCTGGCCTGCACCCGTTCATAAACATGGAACCAATAGCTAGCAAAACAAAAATTTTGACTAAAAAAAAAATGGTAAATTTGGAGCAGTAATTGAAAAATAGTTTTTTTTTTTTTTTGGGTCGGTCGATCGATCAGGAATGTAATACATATATATATTTTTCTTGAAAATGGCTTCACACCAGGTGCCATAATTTTACAGGATGCTTTAGCATGTCATTTACCAACATCCTAGTAAGGTATTTCGTAACAACTTGGTAGTTTTATTTTTCGATGTTTGCAAATGTTGTATTTTCCCTTTAAGAGTTCGTTTCAGTAGCCCGGCTGGCTAGTGAACAAAAAAGTTAAGGTCGAACCCTGCCTCAGCTAACTTAACCTTAGTTTACATCAGGCAGTGGGTGAAAACGATTTTAGCTGTCTACATTTGAAGTAGGCCTACCTCCTTAAGGATGAGAATCTTGTCTGCCTTATCAAGGAATTGCAGCTGATGGGTGACAAGGATCACAGCTTTGTCCTTCATTTGATGCAGAATGCACCTTTAGAGAAAAAAAAGGATGAAACATAAGCATCTTCATGTCACAGCGTGAATACCCTCTATACCAAATTAACTTGTATTGGAGGTTTGTGTTAGCACACCAAATTCTACTGCGACATTTAACCCTACAAGGGCCGGGTTATTTTGACCATCTCTCAGCCGGGGGGCCGCCCCACCCCCAAGACCTCAGCCATCGAGTGACGAAAAATTTTGAAACTCGGTACATTCATAGAGCAACTCTTCATAAACATACCCAAGAAATTTCATGACTATAGGTCAAAGAGTTTTTGAATTATGGCTTATTAATTATTCATATGTACAAATGGTAATTGTGCTCTGTGTACACGACGTATATGGGAAATTTTTCGCTGCACGGCAACCCATGGTCCGATTTTTATGTTTTTGGTATCAGAAGATGCACAAGGCTCGAGGCTAAAAAGTCATAACAGCTCGGGCCACGAAAATCTTTTTTTTAAAGGCTATCACGGAAAAAGTTCAGGGGGGGAATTCTGCCCCCCCCCATCCCTTTTAGGGTTAAACACTGTTAGCTGAATATACTCAGTCACTAGTTTAAAGCATGAGGGTCAATCTAGTTGTCTCAAAAGCCACATTCCGTAGGATTCCTTACTTTTCAAAGAGGTGTCTCCCAACTGCTGGATCCACAGCACTCAGAGGGTCATCCAGTAGGTACACATCAGCGTTACTGTACATGGCTCTAGCCAGGCTGACCCTTGCCCTTTGACCCCCACTAAGGGTCACACCACGCTCACCGACCAGTGTCAGGTCACCATCAGGAAGCAGCTCGATATCCTGTAAATAGAAGTTCAAGTTTAGACAATTTGAGTTCACAAAGAAATGGCTTTAATATCGACCTCGGCTTCATATCTGTGGCTTTGGAGTTATCAAGAAACCTGATGTGTCCAAACCAAATAGGAAGTTGTTAATCTTTGTCCTCGGATAACAGAGTTGTATGTTTCCCAAGCAGCCTATTTAACCTGATATAGGTCAGAGTCTTTAAGTCAGGGCTCTAAAATGTTCTAAAACAGAGGCCCGAAACGAGGCTGGGCTTTCAAAAATCTGACAACTTGGGACAGGCAAGCATGACCAGCAAGTGAATAGAGCTTCTTTGAATGGTCTCCACCCACATTACTGACTTACTCTGGTTAGCGCACACTGTTTGATGATTCGCTGGTACTTGGCCGGTTCGTATTCACTGCCAAAGAGGATGTTGTCCCTTAGCGAGCCCGACAGGATCCAGGGCTGCTGGGCCGTGTAGCCGACCTGACCACTCAAGATGTTGACTCCGGATACAGTAGGCAGCTCACCCAGCAGGGCCATCAGAAGCGAAGACTGTCAAGGAGAAAACATCAGACGGCTTGAGATGCCATCATGGTGCCTGCTCCTATTGGTGTTTTACCTCCGGGGGGACTCAGACAAGGAGAGCACTGATACCTCTCAAATCGGTCTTTGTCTGACCGTATTCCACAAGAGAAATTGTATTAAAGGTACAGTCCATCATTCGTATTTCAAGCAATTTGTTCGCTTGAAGCAACAAACGTGCTCAAAAGGGTGCTGAACAACTTACCTGATGAAGTTTCAGCTCAGCTTTTGCTGTATATTCCAAAAAAACAGCATTCTAGGATCTCAATTTCAAATCAAAAGTTGCTGAATCATGTTTTGAATTGATGAGCCTGAATTCAGCATTCGAGACACGTTCCCACTGAGCCGATTGCAGCTATGAGATGTAGCACACCGATCCGTCGAATTATAGCAACCGCACGCGTGTGAGCGTTGTGCCAACGTTTGCGCGTGCTTCGCCGAATAAAAAAAAATGAACTATGGAAATTTCCAACGGTGCGTCTTTGGAAAGTTCTTCTTTTGTTGATTTCTTCAAAATGACAGCTTGCCAGAAAGAATAATTTCACAGGGAGTTTACTCCCCTTTACTATCTTTCCACCAAGTATGTTTTTTAACAATAATTATGTCAGTTACTTTTTGGATAGCTGCAAATGATGGACTATAGCTTCAAAGAAGAGGGATAAAAGGGAGAACAATGTCAGAACCCCACAAACCCCATCCGTCTTAGGACGTGTGTATGGTAAGGGCGGCATACCTCGTGTGTAAATATTGGAAGTCAAACTTAGTACACTAAAAAGAAAGTCAAGTATAACGTGAACCTTTATCTCTAGGTGGGGAATTCCCCAGAAACGAACAGTTTTTGGTTTACTCACCTTACCACACCCAACAGGCCCAATAACTGCAAGCAGCTCCCCTGGCTCCACGCGGAAGCTGACGTCTTGGAGCACGGTGTTATTCACGTCCTATCGTTTTAAGGAGAAAATGAAGACCAAAAACTTGCCGTATTTTGAATCAAATAAAGCATTTGTGGACAAAACGTATGATCGCATAAAAATTCTTTCGTTCCAGTTCAAGAAAACCGGTGGTTAAATTTATAATTATGGGCAACTCTACCTTGTTCCAAGAACCGTACATGTTCTCCACGACAATCTTCGCCCCATCTTCCTCCTCAGTATCTGGCTCCTTCAGATCAAGATTGGGCTCGTTCGGTTCCCCCTCTTCCTTGCTTCCAGCTGGTCCTTCGTATCCGGCCAACTCACCATTGCCCGCAGACTCAATCAGACAATTCGTGCTCTTTGTTCGTGTTCTGTCTGGATGCTCTGAGATGTCCGACTCATCCTTTTTGGGGATTCCGTCTGCTTTGATCTCGTCCAATAGAATAACAGGATCTTCAAGGGCAACATCACCACTGGCGTTATCATCCCTCTCCATGGTGTGTATCTGAAGCTCCTCCATCAGCAGAAATTTCTAGTAAGATGGAAAAAAGCTATAAGCTAGGCAGGGTACAGGATTCCTTGCCTTAAACTTGCCAAACACCATTCTGTGACCCCCCTTAACAAAAACATCGCTTGACTTGGATGTTCAGAAACTTCAAGCGCGCGTCTTGGGGCTTTGATTGTCATTAACAATCCAAACACCTCATAGTTTCACGAACCTCACCTGGATTTTTTTTATCTTGACCAACAACAATCTTGAACTTACTTTTAGAAACGCGAACCCAAGATGCAGTGGTTGGGATGTAATCGACTGCCAAAATCCTGTCGGGGGGTTTTCACTCTCAGCTTTACAATCCTATGAATTTTACGATTCCTATCTCAATTTTACGAAAATGAATTCTTGGAATTTGAGTCAAGTACCTCTGAAACCCTCAAGCCGTCATTAGAATTAGAAAAAAAAAGTAGAACAATTTTGAGACTTTTAGGAAGTTCATCTTAAACGATTGAGACTGGGTACCCACACTTTGATCTTAATATCATGGAACAGAGGTTGTTATACTCTCCATTCTACGATCCTCACCTGAATCCTTCGAATGGAGACGAGTCCCTCCGACCCGTTCATGACCGCGTACGGGAAAAAGATGGACAGGCAAATCCTGGCGCTGTAGAACAGCGCCAGGATGGGGAAGACCTTGGAGGGCGTGACGGGATTGCCCAGGGAGGCGTAGACAACGAATGTGATGAATGTCGTCAACAGAGGGCCGCTGAACAAGAGGGCCAGAATTAGCCCGCGCAAATAGGCACTGTGTAATATCTTCCGTGCCTCCTTTCTACAGATAGGAAGAAACACATCAGAAGTACTGGTATAATCTCTATTATTTTATCTCATATGTGACCGGCTCCACAAAAAAGGGTGTTAAGTCGCGCTGTGCATTATCGTATAATGGCCCGCTTCATGTTGAGAGGGTTAAAAACTTTGTCAAAATGTGATTTTCATGTTTTTGTCACGAATGACATCTTTATATACCTACAGTTTCAGGTTTCATTCACAGAAGTGTTGATTTTGATGAATAAAGTGGAAAATATACCGTTTTGTGTGCATCGTTCTGTTGTACTACGACAGAGCCAGCTATTTCAAAGCCTGTTTTCTCAGTTATACAATTCGAACTCCAAGGAAGTAATTAATATGCAAATACGTCATATCTCCAGAACGGGAGGGGCTATGGAGCTCTATTATATACCAAATGAAAGCATACGTTGTGGGCTTTCCAACCATGTATATAACACAATATGCACGATAAGTCTTAGTTTTTATTCTTCAAAATGCTCACTTTGATAAACTGGTTTATTGGCCAACCACCTGTTCGGGAAGTTGCAGGCCTACTGAGTAACTTACACGGTACATGTACCAGTTTTAGAACAACACCCGATTTGACAACAAATGCAAAAGAGTGGACGATCAAGCTGCTACAGCAGCCAGTGTCATCTCACAGCTGTCAGCATGTCTCGTCAGCACGCACATCAGCTTAATGACCAAACTCCCTACGAGCCAAATCTAGGCTGAAGGAAGTCAACTTACCGCCGGCTTTCGGCGACGAGATTTCTAAAGGAATGCTCCCAGGCGTAGATCTTGACGACGCGTATGCCGGATATGACCTCGTTCATGATGCGGATCCTTGTATCCGACAGCAAGGCCGTTTTCGCTCTGAATAAAAAAAGGAAAGCACACGGAAGACTTTACCACGAAGATCTAGGGACTTTCTTGAGGTTGTTTGAAGAGTCATTACTTAAGGAGTGGCGAAAATTTTTAAAAACACTCCTCAACTGGAAATTCGTAAAGTTTTAGTGTTCATAACGAAACATCTCACATTGTATATTGTTCGTCTCAGAAAGTCTGCAGATATGCATACCACACAATCCTACACTTTGAAGACCTTGGTACCAAAATATACCCACAGCTGTACCCTGTGGTGTGGAAGTATATAGTACATATAGTTGTTGCACAATTTCACTGCGCTAGTAATATTGAAAATTCCCATGCCAACATTTACCATTGTTAAATCTGATAAACTGTGGCAGCACAGCGGTCTAAAACCGCCTCTGAGTGATGGTTAAGATGCATAAAATAATTGGCCTCTCGGTTATCCGATGGATCAAGCATGAGTCAAAACAGACACCATCGTGAGGTTCCTGAAAGCATCTAGGCTCACCTCAATTTGGAAAACAGTTTTCCCGTGTAACCTTGGAGGGGTGCCGTGAAAATCAGAACCGAGATCCCGGCGAGGCAAGACACGCCAATCTCCCTCCAGGCTAGGGCTGTCACAGCAATCAGCTGCAATGGAGCTATCCAGAGATAATGGAGGAACTGGAAGGCCTGTCAACATGAGAGAATAAGATGCACTTTGGTTATTTTGTGGAGCCACTGTGTCATTCATCTATCTTATTGTCCCAGCCACGTGGTAGCCATGCCCAAGGTCATCTATCACTAGATCCCAGTATGGACCATGGTACATCAACTAGAGGGGTGTCACTTGACTGGCCCTAGTGGAGGGGTTAAAATTGGCAGGAAGACCTAGTGTGCTTGTGCACATTTACATTGGATTGCATATAATTGTGCTCTTCACATAAGAATTGCCTGGATCATCCCTGCTGACCAAAATAGAACAGTCAAAAGACATTAACAGAGCAAGTCTGTGGTTTTAGTGGCTGTTTGGGGCCTGAAGGATACCAGGGGTAAATGGTCTGGGCTTGAGGGCCGGGTGGCTCAAATTACATACTGGTAGGAAAACATTCCAGCAGGCAACGGTCAGATATGTGTAGATTAAAGGGGCAGCTCTGCGAAAGGTTTTAAGAAACTCCTGACATGAAAATTGTAGAAAGGATAAAGGTTTAAAGACGATATGGGATGGATGAGGGTAGAGTTGCAATTTAACAGAAAGTGAACGCTGGCCAGATACAATATTGAAATTGGTTACCCACCAAAATCTAATACTGAATTCCTCACACTTTTTGATGTATCGCCGTTTGCGAGTTAGCCACGCCCCTTAGACAACCCAACGGAATTGTGTACGTTAAGTTTTGTTTGTCTGAGATTTTGCGCATTTCGCGTCCTTTTGTATATCACGTGATTGGACAATATTTCACAAGCTGCGTTGCCGCGATTCTACCGCGATAGGTTAATTCTCATCATTCTGGTTGAATACTAAATAGTTCTTGACAATAGTCAGCCGTTATATTCCAGGTAATTTCAGGCTTTTTTTTTAATTCAGAAAGTAAAAAGCAAAGAAAAAAATTGGAACCTGTTTGATCCATCAACAGAGTTTTACGGCAATATTTCGGTATCTACTCTCTAAATTCCAAAGAGTGAAATTAGGAACTAGACGTTTTAGAGTGAAAATCACACTCATTTTCGATTGACAAATGAACCACTTCAGACGAAGCTCGAGTGAAACCTCGATCTTTATGATTGAGGAAATTTCATTCTAAAATGTCTAGTCCCTAGTTTCCGATTGTGGGAGTGAATCTTCACTCGAATGGAGTGAATTTTCACTATTTAGAATTTAGAGAGTAGTATCATGATTACGCACCTCTTCAACAACACGTACACCTCTTCAAAGTTCAATGCCGAATGTTCCAGACGCGCGTGTCAAACGCACACTGCACGCATGTCGGACATTAATCACTGTTGTGATTGGTCGAGGCATCATTGGGCGGGGCTAAGTGGTTCATTCCGCTATTGGTCACTTGCAATCACTTGTAAATAAGATTTGAGGCTTTGCATGGTGGAGTATTGGTATCGTTTCGGTTTGCGGTAACACCATGTGGTAATAACTACTGCTTAGAAGATATTTAGTTCTGAAAAGAACTTGTCCTGCTTATTATCAACTTTCGCTAAGTAGTTTTGTTCTGATAAGAACAGTCCAGCTTTAAGTTCTACAAGAACTTGTCTTTGGTCTCAACGTTTCGACTAGCCTGCTCTAGTCATCGTCAGGGACTGTTCTTATCAGAACAAAAGTACTAAGCGAGAGTTGATAATAAGCCGGACAAGTTCTTTTCAGAACTAAATATCTTCTAAGCAGTAGTTTTTACCACATGGTGTTACCGCAAACCAAATCACTTGTATGTTCTAAAGTATTCTTGGTACCTACCACATCGAATCTGTTGACGTCATTAGACAGGATGTTAACCAGCTGACCGATCGTCGTTTCCCCTAAAGCTAGGTTGCTGAGTCTCAACGACTGTAAGATTGAAAATAGATTAGAGACTACTAGCACCTACAACATCATATTATGAGGAAATGGTAAGATTTGTAAATTGTGTGAATATGCCCTTACCAATATCAAACTGTGCTTAAATTACCCGTGCTAAGATTACCTCATGCTTAAATACTCACCATTGGAATAAAAATGTACGGAGTTTGCTACATATTGACGCAAGTCATCTTTTTTGTTGGAATTGTGTTGTAATGACAACATGATGAGGGTGGGTATGGATAATTTCATCTTGGTTAGGCCTATACTTTATAAAGTACGGTATAGACGCTGACGTTTTCACCTTGCGGGAATTATACTGGGTTAGATTTGCTCCAATTCCCCGGAATGTCTTTTAAGAATTCTTTAATCACCTTTCTGAAGATGAGACCCGAGCAGGCCGTCCTGAGCCTCATTCCCATGATGTTGAAGCCGAAGAAGCAGGCATGGTGGGTGATGAGCATGAACAGGGCCGTCAATGACAAGCCAACAGCTTGCAAGTAGGCTTCCGTGGTCGACACGGTGTCCGTGGAGAAATACAGAACCAGACGGGTCAGCATCACTGGCTGGGCCATCTTCAAGAGGACCTCCTGTGGTCCACATCCAAATAGTGAGATAAAAAGAGAGAGACGGCTATTTGACTATACGATACACTGATCGAATATCCATTTGAGTTGTTTTAGTATTCGACTTGCAGTTTACCAATTGTCGAAAGAGAACTGTATTTAAACAATTTAAAACAATAGGCCTTCTCCTGCTGAAAAGTTGTTGGTGTTGATTCTTCTTGAGGAAATTGTCGGCGATTATCCGTCTTGGCCACCAGAGATCCTCTGATCAGCAGCAATACCTGCTTGTAGTAAACAAAATCATAATTTGCTGGACTTCAACCACCGCACCACCAAAGTATATATAAACTGTGACGGAAAGAATGTTGCAACCTGCCGCCAGTTCAGCGGTTGTGCACAACATCTAAGGAGAGTCAAGAAAATTTTCTAAGTATTTCCTAACAAAATTGGAAATGTTTCTCAGTCCCAGATTCATGTGTTATCCTCATTTTTGCAGTGACTGGCCTTCATTGAGATGATATATGAAGAAAAAAATCGGCGTCAGCTTGCAACATTCTTTCCACTGCGACCCATCATTTCCAATTTTGGTGTGGAAGTTATGTACCATTTACGAGCTCCGTTTTGCTTATATGTGTTAAAAACTTGTGTAATTCCACTACCCAGTACATGTACGGTCACTAAAACTCTAAGAAGCATTTTTACGGCTTCAAATATCCTGTCCCGGAAAATGTCTACTCTATCTCTAGTGTGAAAGGCAGTAAAATAAGTCACACTACAGGTGTTTGTTCGTTACCTCAATGAATGCAGGGAAGCCTTGTTTCATGTAATACCATCCAAAGCCTCTAAGCAATGCCCATCGAAGAGATGGAGGCCTTCCTGTGACTTTACTTTCATCAACTTCTTTATTCCACTCCCTGCATGGAGCAATGAAATGCAAAAGATCAATTCAATTCAATATTTTATTTCATCACAATAAACAAAAAATGATGTGCACATGAAAAAAAAACCCAGTACAGTGGAATCCGGGGACAGGAATTAGGAGCATTTACTGGGGTGGCATCACGCTCACACTGCACGCGTTCTTAAAGACGAGGCACTCTCTCGCATTTTTGTTTTCCAATTGGTCGAAGGAGCCCAGAGTACGTACCACCTGGGCGTGACTCATGCGAGCGTTGCGCCACCGCAGAAAATGGCTGCTGCCGAATTTGTCTAAACATTGATGTGGATGCTTTAAAGCTATAGTCCATCATTTGCAGCTATTCAAAAAAGTAACTGCCGTAATTATTGTGGAAAAGCATACTTAGTTGAAAGATACGGTAAGGGGACTAAACTCCCTGTGAAATTATTTTTTCTGGCTTGCTGTCATTTTTAAATCAATGAAAGAAGTCCTTAAGACGCACCGTTGGAAATTTCCGTCAGTAGTTCGTTTTTTTTATTCGGCGAAGCACGCGCTGGCATTCACATGACACACGCGTGCGCAGTTGCTATAATTCGTCGGATCAGTGCGCGACATCGCGTATAGCTGCAATCGGCTCAGTGAGAACACGTCTCGGACGCTGAATTGACATGATTGAGGCCGAACTCAAAACATGATTCAGCAACTCTTGATTTGAAATCGAGATCCTAGAATGTTGTTTTTCTCAAAATGCAGCTGAAGCTGAGCTGAAACTTCATCAGGTTAGTTGTTCAGCATCCTTCTTTAGATTGTGAAAACTTTTGTTGCTTCAAACGAACAAAATGCACAAATTACAAATGATGGACTATACCTTTAAGTATGCTTACGAGAATACAAACACGTTTTTTTTAGACTTTACCTCTCGAGTTTACCAACCACAACATCAGCGGAGTCATCAGGCAGAACGTCGTACAAGTCTGTTTCAACGAGAGGTCTCTTGTAGCCTCGACGGAAGAAGTCAAACATCCAGCTGCGAAAGGGATAACGTCTTAATTGTATGTCAACAAGAACGGATGCGGAAATGTAGATCACAACTTGGGGAGGTTAAACTAGTGACATTCAAGTCAAGTTATTGGGTTTGCACACTTTGCAAGTTAAGGATGTAGCGTATACGGAACAAGTCTAAAGAATGGCAAAATGTACTACGTAACTTCAAGTCTGAAGGTGATTCAGAGTTTGTTTTTTTTCAGGTAAATTGACCAAATTGAGTTTTGTTTAATTAAATGAATTGCAAATCAAACTATAACAGTATATCAAGATGGAAAAGCGGCTCCTCACAAATTTTTCTTACAATAATGATTATGTTAGTTATGGATAAAGAAAGAGTTGTTTAGAAGTTTGTACCTATATGCTGCTTAAATAATGTTAAATTTTATTCTGCAAAAAATACTGAAAATTTGTATTTTCGGGGGGAAATAATGGGACTGGCTAGAGGTTGAAATAAATTGGCTTTAAAAGCAAAATTTAACACTCAGATTCACTAAATAACTACTTTTGTAGGAAAACTTCATTTCTTACTCAAGATATCATCCAGAAACCATTAACCTTGAACTCACACTGTGACTTTGACCTTTGACCTTTTGACCCCCAAACCAACCAGACTTACCTGTTCCCAAGGGCAACCCCCTAATGAAGTTAGAAATCCAAATCTCATTTCTAACTCGACTTATCATCAAGAAACCATTAACCTTTAACTCACCACTGTGACCTTGACCTTAAAACTTTTCCCCCCCCAAACCAATCCCAACTTGCCTGTACCTGAGAGCAACCCCTACTAAAGTTAGAAACCCAAATCTCATTTCTAACTCGAGCTATCGTCGGGAACCATTAAACTTTAACTCACCACTGTGTCCTTGACCTTTGACCTTTTGACCCCCAAACCAATCCCAACATGCCCATTTACAAGGGCAACCCCCTACTGAAGTTAAAAACCCATACCTCATTTCTAACCCAACTTATCAACTGGAAACTATTAACCTTTTAACTCACCACTGTGACCTTGACCTTTGACCTTTTGACCCCCAAACTAATCCCAAGGGCAATTTAACCCCCTTTTGAAGTTAGAAACCCAAATTTCATTTCTAACTCAAATTATCATCCGGAAACTCACCACTGTGACCTTTTGAACCCAAAACCAATCCCAACTTACCTGTAACCCAAGGGAAACCCCCTTCTTAAGTTAGAAACCCAAATCACTGTTTTGGGAGCCGGAAGTTACATTTGGGGCAACATATGGGACCCAAAAAATTGGACTGTAACTACATACACTCTACATAAAAAAAAACTAGAATAAAGCGCCCTCATCAGACAAAAAATGCTGCACAAAATTCCCATGTATACGTAGTACCCGTTGCATAGGGTGATGATAGCCTTTAATTACAGAAAAAATACTTTCTACGGAATTATGTCGTGCGCCAAACAGTTATAAAAAAAGTCTACAGGCATCTACCCTGTACAGAAAAAGTCTACTCGCATCTACCCTGTACAGAAAAAGTCTACATGCATCTACTCTGTACAAAAAAAGGTCTATACGCATCTACCCTGTAGAAACAAAGTATATAGATGCATCTGACCTGCACCAAAAAGTCTACACGCATCTATACTGTACAAAAAAAGTCTCCACTCATCAACCCTTCACAAAAAAAAGTCTCCACCCATCTACCCTGCACAAAAAAAGTCTACACGCATCTTCCCTGCACAAAAAATAGTCTACATGCATCTACCCTGCACAAAAAAGTCTACACGCATCTACCCTGCACAAAAAAAAAGTCTACACGCATCTACACTGTAGAAAAAAGGGTCTACATGCATCTACACTGTACAAAAAAAAAGGTATAGCAATAAGCATGGTAAATTGCATGGTATAGGAAGTTGGCTTGGCATTTCTAGGAGAATACAATTACATGGTCTTTAAATATATATACCATGCGCGTGCAGGCAAACTTTGTATCAGACTGCGACCTTGAGTGTTGAAAAACATGCAAAACGTAATCAGGCTAACCATGGAGGAAGGAATAGACTATTCCTTCCTCCATGGGCTAACTAACTTTACTCACTCTTCATGGCAAGCAAAATGCTCCAAACTTTTCATTGGGCAAAGACAAGGTTCTCATTAAAGTGAATGGACGTACATCATTGGCTTTTGCTGTAATTTTCAGAAATGAACTATTTTGAGAGGTTAGTATATAATAGATCAAATATTGTTACACTGACATTTTTAAGTTTTGTGTTCGAAAAGGTTGGAAAAACCAAGAAAAACAAAAAGTTTCAATTAGTCTGGCTCCCTGACTCCACTAAAGATAAAATGGATCAATTTATAGATGATGGAAAATTGTAAAGCAAGGGAACCAGTCTAGCTACCCTGCACCTAATTTGAACTGAAAAAAATAGTAAATTTGGAGCAGTAGTAGGTTTTTCTAACGCTGGTCGGCCGACCACCGTTGGAAATATTTACAAAAATACCATTTTCTTGAAAATGACTTCACACCAGGTGCCATAATTTTACAGTATGCTTTATACTGCCATCTACCAACATCCTAGTAAAGTATTTCGTAAAAACTTGGTAGTTTTATTTTTCGATGTTTGCAAATGTTGTATATTCCCTTTTAAGTTTAACAAAGTTTGAAAACTCACTCAACTTTTAAAGGGATTTTTCTGCGATATTTTGCACAATACAGTAGACAATAAACCAACTGTTTGAAAAGATTAACCTCTTCATGTCTTCATTCTTGGAAAGATCTTTTACAGTTGATTATTGCATGATGGAGGAAAAAAAGATACATATTGCAGTACTGAAGGGTTGTTGGACATGTTTTCATTATTACGTTTTTGTGACGAGTCATGCTAGTCCTAGTTTTCTGACTAAAAATAGCCAATAAATATAGCCTGCCTAACATATACAGCTTACATGAAGAATAATTTGGAGAAGAGACCAGCTGTCTTCATTGGATGTGACGGTCTTCTGTCTACTGAGGGTGCTTTGGCGGCGGGTTCGCCCTCAGTCTGCTTCGTGTCTGCAACATGGTCAGGCAGACCTGATGTTTTGCACGACCCGTTGACTTCGTTGGCCGCCATGACGATGCATGACAGTGCAATTAAGTTAAGCTGTCTGGTGGTGGTGACCTAGTACTCGCAAAACTGCTATTCTGTGCAGTGAAAGGTCTTTTGTTGGCACAGCACGCATCACTGCACTAAGCAGGCCAGCCAGGTCACACCACACACACTGAGTATTATACAAGTTACAGCATAGAGCTGTACTGTAACTTAGTACTAGGCCTATATCCATGGAGGAAGGAATACGAACGTGCATGCCTGTGATTTCACCAGAGTTGCTTGTAAAATAGCAATAAAAAAGGCCAAAAGAAATTCTCCGGTTTCTGGTATGGAGCTAGCCCGACTGCGTCTAACCGTACAGTACTATGGCAAGCTCGTACCACAGAGCTTGCGATAGTACGGCCAGACGCAGTCGGGCTGGGAGCTTGCCCAAAAAGTGGTGCGGCGACGCGGCTTTTTTTTTTTTTTACCTGATTTTTTTTGCTCCAAATGTCGGCTGATGACTGCAAATGGTGCCCGACTAGACTTAGTAAAAATATATGGGAGTCCAGAGAGGCCACATAAAGCTATTCTCGATCATGTTCTCGATCATAATCCCATCTTGAATACACGTTAAAATTGTGCAGCAGCAGGATTGGACAGTCAAACCAATGAGTTTGGCGGTTTTGAGACATATAGGCTCCTATCATCTTTCAATGAAAAAAAACACCTTTTTTTCATTTTGCCGACGCGCATGGCTTTGGCGACGCGCGCGCATACCAGAACTTATAAACCGGAGTCTTTTTTTTTTGGCCTAAGAGAAGAACTCAGTTTTGCTTGCTTGAAATGATGATTAATAAACAATGAATAAGAAACTTCCTTTTTGTTCCATTATATCACTTTCGTAAATTGTCGTTGGGGTAATTAGCAAAACAACAACAGGGCATTTTCCAGAGGCTGTACGTAAGCTAGCTCATTTAAATTTACTAGTCAATATTAAACTTGAAACTCTCTCTTGTTCTTGCCCGTGACATTAAAGGATCTGTTTTCTAGCTGCCTTCGTCAGTAGTACTTTCAACAACCGCTAGGCCTAAATACTCGGACCGTACCCACACGTTTCCATATTACGGACATATGCAGTCTTTATGAAATATAATGCAGATGCATGGTACTCATTATGCAAAAATTGTGTAAATTAATCTTACACTAATAGCATGTAATAGATCCGCGTCGATTATTTCGAGGTCGCATTGTCATTTGATATGAATGCAGTATGACTGTGCAGGGTGAGTAAAAAAAGAACGAACCCCCCCCCCCCCCAAAAAAAAATTGCCCCAGACTCTGCCACTGGAACAAACTTTTGCAGGTTTAAGGACGGACCAAATTAATACGAAAGCGGAGAGCAAAGCCCTTACGGCTCGGCTTCTGGAATATGGATGGCTCTGTAGTGCAATCTGAGGCGATTCCTGGCCAGTTTCCGACTTTTTAAGCTAAAGTTTTTTGAGATTATAAAGACAATTTATTTCATTATTTGGTTTAGAATTATACTGTTGCTCTTAAAACGTTTAACTGTACTGAAAAGTGGAGAACCCTGTATTTTTATCTCCGTTTTAGGTTCCATTTAATTCTGGAAAAAGAATTGTATCATTATGCATGACATCGCAAGTAAATATTATTGTTGCAAGACTGCTTTCTTACATTTAGTAAATTCCATCGTGTATAGGCCTATATGTTTTGATTTATTTTCCGAGCCCTTACGGCGTGGGGCCACAGGGCATGCAGGGGCTCGCTTTAAGGCCCCGAAAATGTTGGATTCTGGATGCACTGTGATGAAATATACTGAAGTATACTGAAACTTATAAAACCCGAAAGGATGTTTTTTTTTGGTTTAAGTTAAAACAAATGGTTCCACTGGAAGCGGATGAATTTCTGTTCATAAAAATATTCACATAGTTCTAACTCACCAAACGATGTAACTCTCGATATATATATTTGCAGTGTTATTTGTTTGTTACAGGAAATGGCAAATATAAAAGACTAAAATACCACATGCATTTTTATGTTTATGATTGGTAGATGGCGAATTTGGGGCTAGGCAGGGATTTAACGGTCTACTGAGGGTAAAACATTAATAGTTTTTATTAAAACGAAACTACACTGGAATTGGCGTTAAGCATGACTAGTTTCAGTGAAGCCCGTCCCACTCGTATTATGTTGGGGATGTGTGTGAACCTGGCTATTTGTTAGTGTTGAGTACAGAATGCTAGCAACATCAATGAAACTTTTAAATGAAAAGAAATACCTTTAGGGGAAAGGTATGAACATTTGCCCCTATTGAAAGATCGAATGAAAAAAATCCTGGCAAGCATAATTAACTTTGCCATCATTGTCATGACCAACTTGACCAAGGTTATTGCTTTCGGGTCAAAGCTTCCATCATGGTGGAAATATCATAGACGGAAATATCATAGACCATATCATGGTTTAAGATACCTTGAGGAAAATGTCGATTCTGCACTGCCTGAAGATTTAGAAAATACCTCCTCTTGATATTTTACAGTGTTTGTGCATGACTTTCGAAGCGCCGCACTTACCCGCGACAAAACTAGAAACGAACAAAACGAAGGAGATAATTTGTAGAGCAAGCATACACTCTAAAAACTGTGTTTAGCAATTAAACACTATCCTGTTGTCACTTTGTAAACACGTTTAGATGCTAAACATTATGTGTGCAATTCCTAAACGTCAATTTTCAATGGTAAACACTATCCATACTCTAAACATGTTTAGTATTTAAACATGTTTACAAACTGATAGCAAGAAAGTGTTTAGAAAAGTGTTTAATTGCTAAACACAGTTTTTGCAGTGTAATGTATAGCGTAGCGACGCCATTTCATTGTCGTTGAACACTGCTGTATGGCTGCAACTTATTTTTGCCCGGGAGTAGGGGGTACTGGTTCGAAGCATATTCCAGCACCCCAATCCAAAAAGTTGGGGGTGCTGCAACACTCAGAGCACCCCCCCCCCCGCTCCCACGTGCTTGGCCACAGACCAATTTTTGAATGACATTTTGCATGTAGCACTTTCAAAATCTATAGGATATGAAAGCCTATTCAGTGAGCTTTCTTTATAAGAATCATTCGAATTTACTTTTCAAGTTACGGAATTTTAGTGAACACAAACACCGTGTTAAAGTTTCGTCCACAGAGTGTTCTTCAGCAAAACAAAAACAATTCACATGCATCCCTCCGGCTAAAAGAATTGTTTTCGTTTTCCTTAGAGAACATGAGGGTGTTTGTTGGGGTATTTTTTGTTGTTGTTTGTTTGTTTGTTTTTACAATAATAGGTAATCAAAGGCCTTCCCCTTTTTCCTTACTTTTCTTCATTGTAAGTTTATTATAAAACAAATAGACTTTTACTTTGTATTATAACACCAGCGAATTATACAAATGGTGTGATAGACGAGAAAGATCTCAACTCAAGAAAACCTATTTTCTGACGTCATTACACGAAATCGAGCCCTCTTATCGCAAGTCAAAGGCTAGACATTATTTAATGGTGAAGTAAAAAGTCAAAATTCCCCTGACTAAATTGACCTAAATCTAAAAATAAAAAAGCTTATCAGATGTGCATGTGAGGCGAAGAGCGAACTGTCACATTAGCAGGTCGCTGGAAATACCCGTTTATACAGGGTAAGATATTTTTAACTGAACTACTTCTGTGTAGAGATCAAGTAGGCCCCTACCTGTCCAAGATTAATTATTAATGGCATCCACAATGGATATCGTATGATAACCGAAACATACGCGCAGGAATGCCAAAAAACCCACCTGATTAAGTGAGGGATCATCCATAATTGTCAACATTTTGAAAAGCGTGTACAAAACATAATACGCTCGGATCGGGCAGCTCAGGGGGTTAAGACCCATGCACGCTTTTCAAATTTTATAAAAATGTCGATCACTATTTTAAGGAGATCAATGTTTTTTTGGGAACTAAATGCCCGGCCGTAATTGATGTATTACAAAACACTGCGTTCGAATTGACCAAACACTTAGTCCTGATTTGGGAAAGAAATGACGTCACGCTTTAGTAAAGTCGACTCCAGTTGGCTGAGTCGCGGGAGTGCATAAATCTACATACAGGAGACTGGGCTTCGTATAACGGGTGATAACGGGTGGCTAAACAAGCCACTTTGCACCAACCTCGTCCCCAGTGGCTTACTTTATTTCCAACCTCGTTTCTAATAGTAAGCCCTGGATAGGAAACTTTCTTCCTGTATCCTCATTCGATACCGCAATTGGTTAGTAATGGATTTATATCGTGTATAGTTGGTATTGTCATTTCCAACGTGCATTATTAGGCCTATACGTGTTTTCACTATCATTGTAATTATAACAGCCACGCCTTCTAAAAAATACTCTTTTCCTTTCCAATTTGCTCATATTAATATGAAATGTGATATAATATATATTGGCGGGATAAGATTGTAACATTTTAACTTCGAAAACAATCGTGTTTTCGTAACTCACGGCGCGACGAATTGATTGTGTTTTTACCCCAGACACCGCATACAAAAACAAAAGCTATTAATTTAATGTACGGGCAGGCACCATATTCCTCATTTGCATACGTGTGCAAAAATTTTGCACATGCAAATGATCCAATACCAGGGTGAGAGAGCAGGTAGTGGTGGGCGCGTATTGTTCGACACCATGGGGACGAGGTTGACTTTGCATCACTTCCGTGTCCAATGGTTCCAATGCTACTACATGTGGGCAGTGGGCGTGGTTTCAGTTGAAATGAGTGACTTACCAGGTAGTTATAATGAATTGCATACGCATGCGCGTACACTGCCTCGTGTGCCTAGCAGGCATTTCTTCAAGACGCTCACACTACATAACTAATCAATGCGCTATGAAGGAACTGTTCAAGTAGGCCTATATCTTTGAAAATCTCCATTCTTGAAAGTACACTTTGAGCGGGTCTGCGAACAAGTATACACATGTGCTTTTGAAAATGATGATAGTTATAGATGACCCCTAACTGAAAAAAATGTGGCGGAGTGATATAGGGTCCAAAGGCGGGTTAGAGGGACTTGTGTTGCTATAGACAGACACGATTACACAAAATATACCCCTGATCGAGGTACCTGCAAAACGTGAGGTCTACTGTTAATACATGTACGCCAGCAGGCTTGTTGCAGCTGCGTCTGATGCAGCAGGTGTGATTTTCTCTCTGAAAAGGTATTTATTTAAGAGCTTCATGATACTGTCATCCCATTACGAACATTCTTGATCATGTAAAGCTATTATGATAACCTATGTGGGATGAACTGCCAGTTTGTGTGTAGTCACTTGTTGAGAATGTAACACGGCACCTCTCCTTAATCACAAAAAAGGTAACTCTGTCAGCAAAACGAAAACAATTCCTATGAGAAATGTTTCGTTTTGCTGAATTGAAAGAACACTTAAGCCCATGTAAATATAAAACAAGCATTTGGAAACCATCCAGTGTGTATAGTTTTTATCATTGGAAATTCCCGTTGTACGACGAGCGTAATTCCCAGGATTCTCGAAAAAGAAATCCAAGCAAAAAAAGATTAATGACAAATAAAAACCGAACCTATCACCATCATTCTCAACTAGCTGTCGATAAGATAATAAAAACATGTAATTGGTTTGTTTATTTTTAGCTATACATGTAGTGCATAGCTCCTCAGTTTTGTTTACATATCAAGTGGGTCCGATGATCAATGACAAATAATTATGTTCACCATTTCCTTTGTGCTACATTGCAGAATAACACACACACACACAAAAACCAATAACAATTATATCAGATTATAATAGGCCTGTTGTTAATCCACGAACGCCACGCCAACAGGCTAGTTGACAGCTGTGGCTGCTGGATGCATTAGACGTGATTTTCTCTCAGAAATAAAACTATATTTGAGGGTTTCATGCTATGTCGTTTTTTCTATTATGATGTTCGCAAAACTTTCTTGATCATGTACGGCTGTGTGATTTTGTTTCATGTGTAAATTGTTGATATATTTGACTCTGTGATGAAAAGGATTAGTTTTCTCGATAGTTGTTGCACAAGATGCGAGCCTATTTGAATAACAGATAGTTTGTGGCAATCATAATGGTGAGATCTTATATTTTATTTTATAGAAATTGCAGGTTGAATCACGAAGAATGTAACGAGTAACGCCAGAACAAAAAGGCTGCAATGGAAAACCAAGGTAAAACGAATCGAATGTGGCCTTCGACATTATTTTTTAAAAGTTCAACAGAATAGAGCGATTAAAATAAGATTTAATTCTATGAATCCATAATTATATTATTTTTCAATTGGAGTTTACAAATGATTCCTTTGAATAATAACAATGGGAAGTTGGGATTGTTTAAAATCAAAACGATATTAACGACGTCATGCATGGAAAAGACGCAAACTTTCGCATATTCACTTGTTTCAGAATCTCCAGGCTAATACGCTATGCAATTTGTGTTAAGTTACACTAACAGCCAATGACTTTATTAATTTGGTTCACACTATAAACAAAAAATAAGCAGAAACAACACATGCAACAAAATGTAACCAATACGCCTTGTGGCGGGATTTTTCGAAGGGCCAAGTAAAACCCACTGAAATATCTTGGTCCAAGCACTCAGTCCTTATTCCATAGTCTGGTTCCCCGACCCCATTGTCATTGGGACTTCAAGAATGGGGGCAGACAAGCAGTGAATCTTCCATTACACACACGGAAATCCGTGTAATGTCCGCAAATGATATCAGGTTGAAAATACTCCGAGAAAAAAAGAAGAATCGATTCTGTTGAAGAACACAGACGGTACATCTTGAAACTGTCGTTCGCAGGTGGGAGGGTTATCTCAGATGAGTCCCTAGAAAAAACAGCCTCCGCACTTAGAGACACCTGGCCGAGTCTTGCTAAGCATCTTGGCTTCGATCAGGAGCAATGTGACGCCATTCGCCTGACATATTCAGAGGATGTCAAGGAACAGGCCCGGCACATGTTGACGGCATGGACGAAGAGATACACCGGCGAGGACATGGAAGGATTTCTCATCGGGGCTCTGAGGGGGATTGGACGGTACGACGTGCTGGGAGAGCACGGTAAGCGTGTTGGCAAAAATACCACTTTGGTTAATAGTATGTACATAGAGCAAGGAATGATGAATAAGTCTTTAGCAGCCTTGACGGATCTGAAGTATTTTTTTTAATGGAAATGTTTCTCAGGCCAAAAATGTTAGATGTTTTAGCAACTTAATCATAATGAAGTAGACTTAACAACAGTCGACAAAAGAAAGGAAGATAAGATTTTCTGCAAGAAAAACTAGAAAGTCTTTGACGGATCCTACAGCTGTCCCATATTGAAATCGCTCGTTCTAACCCGTTAAAATTTATCCCACTTCATGTGATACAATCACTTGATGTGTCTTACGAATGCGTTTCAAATTAATGAACTACAACTGTATGATTGCCGCTGTCGCCAACCTGTAACCTGCGTCTGTCAAATGACAGGTGCAGAGGTTTTTGATGACTCCTTGCTGGTGCCTTTGGCTGATGCGCTTGGAGAAGCCTGGCCGACATTGGCTTCAAAGCTACACATAACCGATCATCAAATTGCAAGCATCGTAGGGTCATTTGACCAAGTTCATGAGCAGGCCCGACGCATGCTGAATGTGTGGAGAGAAGGCTACCAAGGCATCGACATGATTGGTCAATTGACCCAGGAACTGAAGCGAATGGGGAAGTATGACCTGCTGAAAATACTAGGTAAGAATCCCGTCATTTATTGTCACCCATTTTCACTGTCACATTATTTCAAATTGTTCATGAAGAGAGCCTTAAATCATCAGAGAATATGATGTGGTAAACAATAACAGCTTCAAATATCCAACTGTCAAATATCCAACTATCAATATGACGTGTTTATTTATTTGCGAAAAGATAGTATCTGTACAGGGTGTACAAATAAAGGTAATCTTA
The DNA here is from genome assembly GCA_029964075.1 of Patiria pectinifera. Taxonomy (NCBI): domain Eukaryota; kingdom Metazoa; phylum Echinodermata; class Asteroidea; order Valvatida; family Asterinidae; genus Patiria; species Patiria pectinifera. The sequence goes on along the minus strand of CM057144.1, from coordinate 12,405,114 downwards.
AATAATGGGCTGGTTGGTGAACAATCGAGGTTGCATCAGTAAGATATAGGCTGTCCACTGATGTTTAACTAACTGTTGAGTGTGGCTGACTGGGATTTACTGGTTTAAAATCGGAGGGTCATTATTCTTTTGCCAAAATGATTACAAATGAGTTTTTGTCACCACTGACAGGGCAGAACAAGATAGCAAAAAAAGCCAGTTGTTTATAATAAACAACGGACTCTTCTCCACTTTATTTTCCTGACAGGGATGGAAATTTTGGACGAAAGGTCTCTCAAGAAACTGGCAGATGCACTTGAAGGAGAATGGACGGAGGTAGCAGAGCATGTTGGATTTGACGACGTCGATTGTGGCAGCATCCGCGTCACTTACCCAGAAGGCGGCAAGGAACAGGCTTGGCAGATGCTTAAAGCCCTGTTGGAGCGACACGGTGGTTTTGCCAAGATGGGCGAATTGAAAGACGCCCTCAAGAAAATCAATCGGTACGATCTGCTGAAGTTGCTAGGTAAGCATCTTGATATTCTTGAATGGTTATTTTCGCGAATCGGGTTAAATAAGTAAAGCACCATTCACCACAACTTTACAACAACTGCACTTACATATATTTCTAAGGAATTGAGAATATTAAGGTACAGGTTTCCGGATAGAAAAAAATGACCCAGAAAATGATCAAGATATATGTCATTGTGACAAAGAAAGGTGTCATAGTTTTACCCTGATGAGTATTAGGCCAAATAAAAGCGGATTACGGGTCAATCTGAACAGGTACGTTTTAGAATGTAGAGGAGACACTGCACTCATATCAGCACTAAACTTGTAAGACGTGACTTTTCCATAGCGCCGAATGGGTTTGAAGATCTCACCCAAAACGTTGGAGGGAGTGAAACTAAATCTTGTGAATATTTCGAATGGATCTCCTCCTGATTGCGTATCTCTTACATTCTTGGAGGTCCAACCCAAGTGGAATTTAAGAACCAGACTCTCTCACCAAAACTATCTCCTGTCTGTTGATCAACAGGTGAGGAATTTCTGGAGACAACCACCATCCGCAAGGTTGCTAGGGGCCTGGGTGAATCCTGGCCGGATATGGCCCTCTATCTCCTGGATGAGACCCAGTATAGTAAAGCAATGACGGAGTACAGTTCAGAGCCCTGGCAGCAGGCTGAGGAGATGCTGGTTATTTGGAGAGAAAACTTCAAGGGCAATTATCCCGTGGAGCACTTGGGCAGAGCCCTGATAATGATGGACCGCCAAGATCTAGCTCAAGAACTCGGTAAGCCACATTATCAACAATTAGGATGTTCCAAGTGGACACAGAACAGCCTTTTTCTTGAGACTTTTCTTTTTTGAACATGTAAATCATAAGTATATGCACAATCATTCACAAACATTACGATCCCATCTTGATGTGTATCGAAAACAAACGCGAAGGATTAGGCTAAACCGCAATCCGTGGATGTAAAAAAATAAGTACTCGAGAAAACATTAGGAGTAACACGAATAAAACATATTCCTTATTTGTGTACATACTGAGAATCCACCCCACCCCAACCAAATAAAACAAGAAGAAAATAAATATAAGTTTGTGATATGCTAAATCTTTGCACCGCATCACGGATTCATTACAATTGCAGTACCGTCGCAACAGCTTCAACAGTGTGGACGATGCGGCAATGCTGATCCCTTCAAGATGCGAAGATACATCAGCAAGGACTACGAAGGTTGTACCCGTATGATTGGTCTTTGCTGCGCCTCATGCGGCCAGGAGTGGCTCTCAGAGCGCTTCTTGTTTCATCCAGACGTGGACAACACTCGCCCGTGGGTGAAACTCGGTGGGGTCGTGCTAAAGGAACAACTAGAGGTACCCGTGGAGAAAAACCCGGTCTTTCAGGTGAAGGACTGTCGCACTAAGATTGAACACTTCGACGACCTTAGTCATTACTTAAAGGTAGGGGATCATATCACGTGGCACCGCCCTTGGGGCATATGGCACCATGCAGTCGTGTCTGGCCTCAGTGATGAGGTTGGAAAGGTCAAAGTTATTCATTGGAATAAACCAAACTGCAACGTTTCGACGCAGATCGTTGAAGAAGAGCTTGACTTGCGCCAGCAGTGGGGAGACACGTTTCGTATCGATTATCCTGACGAGATTACTGCGACCAACACGCCGGAGTTGGTTATTGCCCGGGCTGAGTCGCGAAAGGGGGACATTGGTTACCATCTGTTTGGGGATAACTGCGAAGCGTTCGCGTCTTACTGTAAGACCGGGGTTGCAGAGAGCTGCCAGCTTGACTGGCTGCGTAAACAAATCACGGACATTGTGGGAACAAAGCTGGCTCAAATTGCGAACGGCGTGAAGGTTGGGTTTAGTTACGTCAGGGAGATAGCTAATTTTGCGCTGGCGGAGGGAGGAAAAGAAGCATTGACATCGGTGGGGGGAGCAAAGTTTATTGAGCGGTTCGTGCAAGGATCTAACTGGATAGGGGCGGGTCTTGTGTTCCTTTTCGAAGGTTGTGCGTGTTATTGGGACCTCAGAGAGGTGTATGAGAAAAGAAAGTCAGGTGGCATTTCTTTGAAAGATTTCATTGTAACTGCTTCACAGCGTGTGAGCCAAGCGATTTGTAGTGCCGGGCTTGCTTCATTGATAGGCATAGGGCTGCAGGTTGCAGGGGGTGTTTTGGGCAATTTCATTCTGCCTGGAATAGGAGCGCCAATCGGTGCGTTTCTTGGAAGCGTCATCGGAGGCACTTTGGGTCTGATTATCGGGAAACCCCTGGGCTCCATTGTCGGACCCCAAATCGGCCGTGCCATAACTTCCGCAATGGGGACCGACGACAAGGCAGTGGAGAGAATCGAGGACCTGAAGCCGGGAGACCAAGTCGTGCTTTACGGCAACCTGCTGCATCCAAGACACCACGCCATAGTGGTTGACCGGTTCCCAGGCTCGAAGAAAGTCCAGGTGGTACACAACACCTACAAGCAAGGTGTGGTGGAGGAGAGAGTTGATTTCTTTACACCTGTCTTCAGGCTGGTGTACGACGGGCTGAAGTGTTATCCGCCTGACGAAGTGATCCAGAGAGCCCGATCTAAGATCGGGGACGAGACCTACCGATACTCTTTAGTCTGGAACAATTGTAAGGATTTTGCTCGATGGTGCAAAATGACATAGGTCACTCACATCCGGTCTGGTTTGAAACTGCAGTTTGTATAATGAAATTGATTGGTACTTGTGCTGGATTGGTTGTTTGTGTCTTGATCGGTTGGTGGAGTCATGGATCAAGGAAAACGTTTTCCTTGCTCCATGGTGGAGTGCAGCTAGTTGACCGCACGCACGATACGCTGCTTTTTGGAGAAACTAGCCTTGGTCAAGGCGCTAGTTTTTTTTTTTTTTCCGGCCGTAGCGCGGTAATGCATGCAGTCATAATGTCTATGCGCTATGCATGCAGTACAGTGCATTAAAAATACAGCGCGAACAGCGACCTCACGCGGCCACTATTTTTATGCAAATCAGTTGGACCCAATATAGCGCCTTGGTTCAATCGACCATGTGAGGTTTTGGGGGTGGTGCTCATTATGTTAATAGCCTTAGTTGACCTTTGTTGTTTTCTTATTGGTCGATCGTTGCGGGGAAACTTGCTTAGTAAAACGTGGCACCGTACATAATCCATACATGTACGCGTACACGTTATGTGTCTCTGCACACGGCACCAATGCACAAAAACTGTGGTTCCTGTCACGTCCGCAAAAGACGAATAGCTAGCTGCAAACAATTTGATGACGTCCGGATTTACCAAGGTGTGATTGGACACTCCACATATTAGCCCCGCCTACACTTATCTGTATTCGCATAGTTACGAGGTCGTGCGCTAGAAATCCAGCGCAAAATAAAGAAAAACATAAGCTTTTGCATGCCGACGATTGAACCACCAAGGCGCGATATTGGTCCAACTAATTGGCATAGAAATGGTGGCCGCATGAGGTCGCTGTTCGCGCTGTATTTTTAATGCACTGCATATGCATAATGCTTGGCCCTAGAGCGAGGATATCGTTTACGCGCCACGGCCGGGATGTAACATTTAGCACCTTGACCAAGGCTATGGAGAAACCTGATGATGCGTTCATGTTGGTGGATCAGTACGTAGGATGGTGTGAATGTATACAATACAGTCTGGTTCTCTATTGCTGATGACGATAATCTCTTGTAGCTTAGCAAAACTGGTCTCACAATATGGCTGTTAATTTTCGATCTAGCTATCTTTTAGAAAGGCTGGCTTGAGCTCTGTCGAGCATAAGTTTGAAAACAAAAATGTTCTATTGTTTGCGTTGATTGGATAAAGGTGCTGTAAATGAAAATTGAAAATTGACCATGTAAGACATAGACGACTGTCCAAAGGCTTTGGACAGTCGTCAGTGTATTCCATAGTCAAATTTCATTGTACAGATGTTATGCTAATTGCGTTCATTTGTACGTGTAGAACGCTCGACCTTCTGCATGTACAAATCGCACTTTATTCCCGCTTCGTGGCTGATTTGTGTTTATTTAGCTGACTGGCGTTCGAGTGTTTTATAGATGAGTGCCATGTTGTCCGTGTTATGGTCCCCTTTGTATAATACCCCGTCCACGGTAAAAAAAAAAAAAAACCACAAAAAAACCAACACACGAATAAAAACCGTCGGTGCGGAGCAAGAAATGATTAACATAATAAACAATGAGCTATGAGTGATTTCACTTTGCCCGCCCTTGTTGGAAGGTTTAATAGCGCTACAGATCGCACCGTATTAATTTGATCATCATGTAGTGAGAAAACTTTGTTGATCAGTCATTGATCGTTGTGCCATTTCCCGGTGCAAAATGACAACTTACAAACAGGCCCCTATGCAGTCACATGGGTCAGATTTCATAGGAGTTTGTGTATCGGTCTTAGGCCCGTAATAGGTGGCGCAGAAATGTAGAAGTAGCATTGATTTAACAAACAAAACTTCGAAGGGAAAAAAACAAACAACTTTGTGTGTGGACAAAAAAAAAATCTTTAAAAATGTGGTCTTGAAAAAAAAATAGTTCTTTACAATTTTGCATAATATTAAATACCCAGCTTTGTCTACATTTTTGTGGCAAGAAACGGTAGACTATGTTCAAGTCACATTACGGTTTGTATCGTGTAGGGTTAATGTAGTATTGTCTTGCAATTTTGATAATGTTCAAGTTCCCTTATTCTACTTTATTTTATTTGTATAGCCATTGTCGGTTTGTTGTTAGTTTATTGTTTCGTGTAATATTTAAATTTGGTAATATTCCTACCAACTGCTCCGAATAATATGTCAATTTTACCTTTTCCACGACCCAGTATATGGTGTACTATAAAGGACACCTATCTATTATCGTCGTGCGTGTGGGGAGAGTCCGTCGTGCCTGTGAGCAGGTCCGTCGTGCCTGTGAGCAGGTCCGTCGTGTTTGTGAGCAGACCGTCGTGCGTGTGAGTAAAATCGTCGTGCCTGTGAGCAGGTCCGTCGTGTTTGTGAGCAGACCGTCGTGCGTGTGAGTAAAACCGTCGTGCCTGTGAGCAGGTCCGTCGTGTTTGTGAGCAGACCGTCGTGCGTGTGAGTAAAACCGTCGTGCCTGTGAGCAGGTCCGTCGTGTTTGTGAGCAGACCGTCGTACGTGTGAGTAAAATCGTCGTGCCTGTGAGTAAAACTGTCGTGCGTGTGAGTAAAACCGTCGTGTTTGTGAGTAAAACCGTCGTGCGTGTGAGTAAAGCCATCGTGCCTATGAGGCGCCTTGTGTAAATAAATTATTTTACAAAATTATTTATATATAATTCAGTTTTCCGGACACTAATTATTTGTAAAAAATTGTTTGGCAGTTTGCATTATATGTAAATAAATTTATTTGCCACTGCAATATTTATATATATAATTTTGTTTGCAACCTAATTATTTACATATAATTTTGGGCAAACTAGAATTATTTATATATAATTTATTTGCAAACTTATTATTTATATATAATTTTTGCACACTTTTTTATTTATTTATAATTTATTTGCAACCTTTTTATTTATATATAATTCTTGTGCACTTTATTTATTTATATATAATAATAGCCCCACCAGTACTAGAGGGTGCTAGGCGTAGTGTTTCTAAAGATTAAAACGAACTTTTGAAAATTGGTCAAAATTCAAAATCTTACTCAAGAACTATTTCTTTCTTTTGAATTGAGGCACTGCCCGTCGTACCCAGTAACTTCTCGCCCTTAATTAATTTCTTATGTTTGGAGGCGAAGGGGAGGTGGTAGGTTTATTTTCCATGTATAGCGGCTTCGAAAAGCTAAGCCGAAGTGAACTTTCTGGGCCTAGTTAATGAACCTGACTTAATACACTGTATCAATATTGCTTCTTTTACCCCATTGGGCGCGCGATCCTTAGCAATATGAACAATTTCTCTGGCCTCAATATGTCACGTCCGCAAATAATTGGGGCGGCCAGGTGTTCCCTGGCCGCGCCCACCGAGTAGGCTACTATTTACCGCTCACACGTACCCCATGGCAACAACCAGCTGATTGAAGAAAATTACGTGACTGATCAACAGTGTGTGTCTGTGCCGAATGATGCATTTTATCTTGTAGTGATAAAATAAAATAATGCATTATATAATAAATAATGAATTATATAATAAATAATGAATTATATAATAAATAATGCATTATATATAAATAAATAAAGTGTGCAAAAAATTATATAAAAAATAATAAGGTACCAAATAAATCATATAACAAATAATTAAAGCATGTATATATAAATAATGAGGTACCCAATAAATCATATATATAAATAATTCAGTGGCAAATAAATTTATTTACATATAATGCAAACTGCCAAACAGTTATTTACATATAATTGTCCGGAAAACTGAATTATATAATAAATAATGAATTATATAAAAATAATTTTGTTAAGTAATTTATTTACACATGGCGCCTCATAGGCACGACGGCTTTACTCACACGCACGACGGTTTTACTCACAAACACGACGGTTTTACTCACAGGCACGACGGTTTTTCTCACAGGCACGACGGTTTTACTCACAAACACGACGGTTTTACTCACACGCACGACGGTTTTACTCACAGGCACGACGATTTTACTCACAGGCAGTGTTGTAGTCGAGACCGGATAGTCCGAGACCGAGACCTGAAGATTCGAGACCGAGACCGAGACCGAGACCAGCCCCTTCAAGGCGGACCGAGACCGAGACCAATATGGTCCGAGACCGAGACCGAGACCGCTGATAATAAATAACAATAGTCGAAATAAAAAAACAAGACACGTTATTATAGTTGAAACTTGTAACCTTTCTATTCACAAAGATTACAGACCAACATTTTGACCAGTGGCAGTGTTGACAAATTGATACATGACACCTTACTTGAGCAAAAAGTAGTTATACTTAAGAAATATGGGCTGCACCCAGTCTTGACAAAAGTAAAAGTTAAAGGTAGATGTTTCATCTGTTATAGGAACTCGGATCCTAAACTCAACAGTCACCCCTTGGTTTCAGCTATGACTTCTAACGGATATTTAAAGATGCAATTTTAATTTTACATTGTGCCTCTTTTTTCCTAAAATAAATATAGGACTTAACTTCTAACAAGACTTGTGTACTTGATTTTAAAAAATGGGAGCTAGAAAATGTTGAATCAATTTTAAAATTTCTGTCATAGAATGTGGACTTGTACATGTGGACCCACAAGTTGCGAGGTGGTAGCCAGAATGTGCCAGATATGGATTTTTAATTTTTTTTCTGAACGGGATTTTAATTTTTGAGGAATAATGGGATACTTCAAACTGAGCAGCCAGAAAATGGAGTCTCATCATACACTCTCATGGCAACAGTGAGTGGTAACTGGTAAGAGTGTGTGAGTTCAATGCTGAAAAATCAGGTAGAAAATTTTTTACTTTTTCTTCAAAATACTGTCCCAAATTAAAGAGATCATTGTGTGGGGTCGAAAATATAACTAATTTGAAGCACCTCATTTATTATCAGAATACAAAATGCAAGTGATTACGCCCACAGGGGTGGGCTAAATTACACAATCCCCGAAAATGGTTGACCCTTATTGCATAAATTGTTACAAGTTTATTCTTTGCTTTATGTGCCCGACTCAACAGATAAATGCCGAACTTGTTCCAAATCGTTCAGTGACTGGTACTGCTGCAGCTTTACATGTACTTTGGAGACTTTCCAACGCGCAGTCGAGTCCAAACCGACCGTGATATATAACAAGCTTGATCTACAGGCTAGCAAATGTTTTAACTATCAATTCATTCAATTGTACTGAACGAAGTGAACAAAAAGTAATCGATCGAGCTGTAAAAGCTACATATTGCCGGTCTCGACCCGAGACCAGCCAAAATATCGAGACCAAAGGGGACCGAGACCGAGACCAAGACCGAGACCACAGCTTCCAAGACCGAAACCAGCAAAAAGTGGTCTCGAGACCGGTCTCGAGACCGAGACCGGTCTCGAGACCTACAACACTGCTCACAGGCACGACGGATTTACTCACACGCACGACGGACTTGCTCACAGGCATGACGGTTTTACTCACACGTACGACGGTCTGCTCACAAACACGACGGACCTGCTCACAGGCACGACGGCTTTACTCACACGCACGACGGTCTGCTCACAAACACGACGGACATGCTCACAGGCACGACGGTTTTACTCACACGCACGACGTTCTGCTCACAAACACGACGGACCTGCTCACAGGCACGACGGTTTTACTCACACGCACGACGCTCTGCTCACAAACACGACGGACATTGCTCACAGGCACGACGGAGCTCCCCACACGCACGACGGTCTGCTCACAAACACGACGGACCTGCTCACAGGCACGACGGTTTTACTCACACGTACGACGCTCTGCTCACAAACACGAGGTACCTGCTCACAGGCACGACGGAGCTCCCCACACGCACGACGGTCTGCTCACAAACACGACGGACCTGCTCACAGGCACGACGGAGCTCCCTACACGCACGACGGTCTGCTCACAAACACGACGGACCTGCTCACAGGCACGACGGACCTGCTCACAGGCACGACGGAGCTCCCCACACGCACGACGATAACAGATAGGTGTCCTTTATAGTACACCATACCAGTATATAAATATGTATAAGCAAATGAATAAGAATTAATTTTTTTAAGGTTTTGTACAATTTTAAGTAGTGTGTTACAGAATCGATCGATTTTACCAAACAATGTAGCCTTATTTATAAGCAGGACGATTTGAGATGATAGTTGGAAATAATTTATTGACGTTTCAGTTTTGAGTTTGTTTAGATCTGATTTGCATACGACGTAAACAAGTCTCTAATCATTAACCTTTTAGGGGGGGGGGCTATGTGACATGGAGCTATACAAAATACATAATAGGTTATCACTATATTGTGTTTCTATTTGATGTAGTTGTCATGGGCTGTTTCAAGAATGACGTTTGCAATAAGTCGTTGTTGAGCAACAAAGGGGATTTCCTTTTTAAGTTACCTAATAAAAGCTGCACAACAATATACTTACACAGCAATCATATAAAACTACAGCAGTTAAAACGCAGTAGCCAACCCCAACGATATCACTCCATGCATCAATGCAATGCAGAAGCCCTGCATTTTCTTTTGATTATCAGTTCATCGAGTTAGGATCGCATTCTTTAATTGCCTAAAGAAGTAAGTGTTAAACTTGCCATATACAACCTTGTCATTTTATTTGCGTTATATATCAGCAAGGGATAGAGTTGTGCAACTTTTGTTGACGTCAGGGATTCCTTTTGTGCTAATCAATTAGAATGATTAATCACCTCCTTCTGCTCGATGAGTTTTGTATCATCACAGTTATACTCTCTTAAAAAACCCAACTTGTACACCGTGGCCAATCAACCCCATTTTAAATCCAAATCGTTGATCCTCATGGATGCATTTTGTGTACCGTGGAATTGTTTTTAATTAGTAGTCCTCTCATATTAGTGTCTGTTGTAAGACTGTTTACTGACTAAACATAAATATTATCTAGACCAGTGGCGTAGCTACGGGGGCGTGGGGGCCGATAGCCCCCCCCCCATGACACCTTGTCGCCCCCCCGTCCCCCCACACTGAGATTTTGAGATTCTAAAAAAAATTATCATTGATCTAGATGACGCCCCCCATGAAATGTTCCAGCCCCCCAGCGCGCCCTCCCCCACTGAAAAATTCCTGGCTACGCCACTGGCCTCGGTTGACCATGCACACCATGGCTCGAACTATAGTGTGATCCGGTACACTCGCTGGCCCCGTCCAGCTGTTGCTTCCCCGTCACTGTAGCAGGCGCGGTTCTACGGGGGGGGGGGGGGGGGGCTGTAGCCCCCCAAAATTTTGTCTAGCCCCCCCCCAAAAAATAAATTCCGTAAAAACAAATTGCATTAGCAAAAAGAATGATTGTGATGTACATGCGAACGGTCTCCCCCTAAAGAAGAAATAGCCGTGACAAGGGTGCATTAGTTAATATATTGTGAATGATTTTAGGATTTTATTGGCGCTCCCCATTGAAAATGTGGCATGAGCCTCCACCACCACCTATTGATTTTCGGAGGCCTAAGTGTCTGGAAAAAATAACCGCTCAACATTTCAGCACGCCTCCCTGAAAAAAATTCTTGATCCACCGTGCTAGCCCCCCCCCCCTCCAAAAAAAATATTGGGTCTAGAACCGCGCCTGCACTGTAGCTGTCCGCTCCCGCTCCAGCCCGGCCGTCTCTGCGAAGCGATAGCTCGTACCGTGCCCACTCGGTACAGCTAGAATCTTTGTCTTACTTGGTTCCCCCAGTAGTGTTGTGAGACTCCAACACCGGTGTTGAAACCAAGGAAGAGCCTGACGTTGGAGGAATCCCCACGAAGTTAAATAAACCAGTAAAGTCACTGTGTGAAAGCTCCGTTTCCCGTCAAATTCGTTATTATAGATACTAATGTTGATTCTAATATAAAGTTAATGAACTAATAGGGAATGCAACAATAATTTCAGGAATGAATTGCAGGGCAGCTCCGTCGAACAGCCTTTAACGTTTCACCACTTGAAACTTACAACTGATAGACCATGGATTTTAGAAAAAGTTTTAACTATGGAAGGTTGTGAATCTTTTCTTTCAAAACTAAGGGAGGAATTATTGCAGTCATATTTATTTTATCTTCAATGTAAAATTGTGTCTTATTTCATTTTGTTCCCGGGTATGTTCTTGTTGTTTCTTTAGAGTGTGTATTTAATGTGAGTGAAGACCTATGTATGTCAACTAGGTTGTTTGTTTTTATGGTTCGCATTTTTCTCTCTGAAGAATAAGATTGCTTTTGTTTCTCGGTTTTGTTTTGTTTTGTTTGTAATAATCTTTTTAGCCCGTTTGTCATTCATTCCCGATATTGAGTTTGGTTGTTTGTTTTGTTTGTTTGTTTGTTTGTTGGGTTGTAAGAGTATTTATTTATTAGTTCGTTTTTATATTTTTGTATCTGTCTGGTTTGTCTAATGTTTCATTCTATGATTTTTTTTTGCCGACTTTTGTCTCATCTCCCCGTCTTGTCTCGTCTCGTCATGTCTCGTCTCGTGTGGTTTCGTATGATTTGTACAATTTACTTTTCATTAGTACTTTAATTTTTATGAATGGAATTTTGAATCTGTTTTATTGGCAGGGGTTTGGATAATCGTCTAATGACAATTGTTTTTTTTTTTACTATTTACATATCCGTGGCAGCCTGTCCAACTTTTAGCTTTTATGTTATGTTTTAAGATTTAAAATAAAATAATTGAATCAAATAAATCAAATAAAGTTTCTTCAAGTCTTTAATACGCTGGAGATTTCCCGATCGCAGTACATATGAGAGGCAGTCCAAATAGGCGCGACCTAATCCGGCCAAATTACGATTTGTATACTAGTTTATCTGTAATAATAAAGAATTTTGGCCCCTGCACTTGAGGGTCTGTATTTGTAGAAGTGAAGGGTCCATGTCCCTGAATTTGGATTTCTGAACAAAACATTTGAATGGAATCTATATTGATATCGAGTGGAAGGAATCTGTTTTTTTTTTTTCAAAAGGGCGATGGGGTGATCATCGTTGGAGGGAAAAATCACCCAAAAGTCATAGGTCAACCCCCCCCCCCCCAAAGATTTCCAAAAAGGTAAAGAGAATTAATTCAGCTTTCATTTGATGTATGTTTTGATCACCTGTGAGGGTTCAGAGTATGTTCACCGATTTGTTTAAATTGGGGTATTTATCTTTGGTGCCTATGGAAATTTATGTATTGGTGTGCACCCTTAAACGGAGTGCTGTAAATTCAGGGATCGCATTAACAACTGCTTTTGAATCAAACAGTCATGTTTGCATGTGTACCATACTTTCCCACACATAAATTATGTTGAAAATAACATCTTCATGGATTCCCAGCACAACTCCTCACAATAAGCCCAGTGTTAACAATATTTCTCGTTGTGGGTCTGAAAATGAAAATTGTCGGTTTGTGTATTATGAATATGATCAAGTGACATTACTTATGCAGTACTTTGCCCATTTCCCTCAAAATTGCATATAATTGTAATATTGTACATTTTTATCAATTTGCTAGAATATGTGATACCTCACCAACAAGTATCTTTTAACGAAATTCAATCAGAATATTGATCAATTTAAAAAAAAAATGTTTAGTTGTTTTATTACTTGTTGGTGTCCCTGCCACACTGTACGATTGTGTAGCCGTGCGTTATGCACTTGGATTGTTTACTTTCGTTTTGACGGGGACTTTACTGAATAGAGTCTGGTGACTGTACATAGAAATTTCTTTGAATAAAAGTCGAATCGTTCATTCATGTGCACTTGTTATGCAAAGCTAGGGCAGTGGTTCAAGGATATCTATGTCGACTTGCAGAAAGTGTGCAAGAACGCGACTTGAATGCTTTTATGCGTTCACAATACAACGACGCTGCTTAGTTATTTCACTGTGTGACACAGTGAGACATTTTGGAATCATAATGGCGTCAGCGATACTTGCTGGGGAGCTCTTGCGTGCGACTTTCTGTACTTTGCTATTGTTGTCTCCAGGACAATTGTGTGTACGGTAACCCGACGTACCCAGATTTTTAAAGACGAAATTGCCGACCTCGAACTTGTTAGTGCCATATTTGGCAACTATATGTGCGTTATTAGTTTAATTAAACAAATGAACAGGTTAATTAAACATAGTACCATTGAAGGTACCTAAAAGTAAACATTACAGCATAGAAGACCGACAGACGAACATAAAATGTTACAAAATAAACATATTTGTCTGGATAATTTTTTTAGGGCGTTACCGGCAAGTTAACACAAACTTCGTGTCAAATAGATCATGGGAGTTACTTTTCTTTGACTTTTCATACAAGTTTACATAAACATTAACTGTATGACCTGCAGTGGCGTAGCCAAGGGGGGGGGGGGGGCGTTGGGGGGGGGCGAAATCAACCCATGAAACCTTGTCCGCCCCCCGGTGCCCCCCACTGAGATTTTGAATTTCTAAAAAATTAATTTATCGACACATGACGCCCCCATGATATGTTCCAGCCCCCAGCGGCCCCCCCACTGAAAAATTCCTGGCTACGCCACTGATCTAGACTAAGGAGTTACAAGGATCAGATTTTAAGAAAAAGAACTGTACATTGAGGAATGCAGAGTAGGGCCTATTTTATAAGTATTTTATGCATTATGTTCGTTTGAAGCAACAAAAGTGCTCCATATCTAAAGACGGGTGCTTAACAACTAACCTGATGAAGTTTTAGATCGATGAATGTTGTACATTCCAAAAAAGCAATATTCTAAGATCTTAATCTCAAATCAAAAGTTGCCAAGTCTACAAAAAAAAACCACATTTGACCGTTCAACAAAGTGTCATTAATCCCATATTAGTAAATGTTTATCCTGTGGCTAAAAAAGATACGTCAATCCTGTTATACATTTTAAATTTAAATATAATATTAAAATGTTTTTTTTTTAATTTATAAATTGTAAAGTTTAAAAAAATAAAGAAAAAGGACTCCTTAAACCCCATACTGTAACTCCAGCGTGCTTTGGTGTCCATGATAAGGAAAGGCATCAATAGAATTGTTACAATTGTAGTATCTAAACATGTATACAGTTGACATTTAAAAAAACAAATAAAGAATATCAGATGGTAAAAATGTACTTTATTATAGAGATCAGTGGTTTCGACCCGAACGTGCAATTTGTGTAAAGGTCGTCGCTGAGGGCAGCAAACAAAACAAAGTAAATCGTGACGTAATAAACAGGACTCCCTATGCATATGCAGCGTAGTATAAATAGTCCTGTTTATTACGTCACGATTTTCTGATTTAACGAAGAACCCGACGACTGTTGATTTCAATTATGCGATCGCCGACCAACAAATTACTCGATGAATATCAGTTTTATAAACATATAAACGCACATTACAAAAGAATGGGAGTTTGTCATTATGATATATTCAATGGGTCTACTCTACAATAAAAAATAAAAAAAAAACACTTTCAGCATTCCACAACCTCTTTAATATTGTGCCCGGGTGCAAATTCTGGCAGTGGTGGTGCAAACGCAAAATCCAAGTAAAACATTTTCGTGGGAGTATATATATGCCCTATACAGGGTGAGTCAAAAAAAGCGAAACCCAAATGTCGGGGCTATTGTTTTGGTGAAGTTCTGTATGTATAGCACTTTCAAAATCTAGAATATTAAAGCCCAATTCATAAGCTTTCTTTTAGTACATGAATCATTCAAACTCACTTAATGTACTTTTCTAGTTACGGAATTTTAAACATAATAATATTAACCACCCGCGTTTTTCTCTTTAATTCTGTGTAAACGAACTGTATGAGTGCAATATACAGTACCAATTAATAAAGCAGTCGTTTGGACTGTGAACTCGTGCTCTTGTTTCAGTTTTTTGATATTTACCACAGAAATTGAATGTTTGAGGGTTGAACGGAGACGAGGTAACCAATAACATAATTAATCAACAGCGAGTGGGGGGGGGGGGTGCAAAATCCCTACCTTTTCCAAGTTGGGTGGGGTGTTTCCATCAACCCCCTCCCGGTTTCACTATCCCTACCCTCTTTGCTTAAAACATGAACCCTTCTCTGCCTTTTAATTGTGACTTCTTCCATTTTATTCTTATTTGTAGGCCTACTGTACTGTTATCTCCTGGGATTCAAACTACGCTTATACCCTAAATCCCATTTAGATCGCCGACTCCATCACCATCACTTTAAAACCAGTGTATATTGAATTATTTTCAAAAAGAACAACTTCCATAACTTGAAAACACGACCTATAAGGGATTGAATGAGTTCACTCTTGATCCTTTTCCATTGTTTTAGTGGGGTCAAATGAATATTTACACAGAATAAAATGAATGTGCACTCTTTGAAAATAACCCTAATGCACCTGTGACCTCAGTCTCATATCTAGGTGATATCCATAACAAAAGTAGATGCGCAAAGTAATCGAACTTCAAACGGGGTACTAAGGACAAGTTCCATGCAATTTTTGGGGAAATCTGTTCAAATCTGTGTTCAAATACCTATTGATAATGTCATTAATTATGCAAAATATATCATCATCGACTTGAATGGAAACACAAAAAAAATAGAAAACTGTAAAATAAAATTCAAACCATCAAATTTATTCTGAGCCGGTGTGAGTTTGTTTGTTTGTTGGGGGTGTTGGGGGTGTTTGTTTGTTTGTTTGTTTGTTTTTACAATAATAGGTAATCATAAACCTTCCCCTTTTTCCTTACTTTTCTTCATTGTAAGTTTATTATGAAACAAATAGACTTTTACTTTTTATTATAACACCAGCGAATTATTCAAATGGTGTGATAGACGAGAAAGATCTCAACTCAAGAAAACCTATTTTCTGACGTCATTACACGAAATCGAGCCCTCTAACCGCAAGTCAAAGGCTAGACATTATTTAAATGTGAAGTAAAAAGTCAACATTCCCCTGACTAAATTGACCTAAATCTAAAAATAAAAAAGCTTATCAGATGTGCATGTGAGGCGAAGAGCAAACTGTTTTATCACATAAGCAGGTCGCTGGAAATACCCGTTTATACAGGGTAAGATATTTTTAACTGAACTACTTCTGTGTAGAGATCAAGTAGGCCCCTACCTGTCCAAGATTAATTATTAATGACATCCACAATGGATGTCGTATGATACCGAAACATACGCACAGGAATGCCAAAAAAACTCACCTGATTAAGTGAGGGATCATCCATTATTGTCAACATTTTGAAAAGCGTATACAAAACATAATACGCTCGGATCGGGCAGCTCAGGGGGTTAAGACCCATGCACGCTTTCCAAATTTTATAAAAATGTCGATCACTATTTTAAGGAGATCAATGTTTTTTTCGAACTAAATGCCCGGCCGTAATTGATGTATTACAAAACACTGCGTTTGAATTGACCAATCAAACATTTAGTCCCGATTTGGGAAAGAAATGACGTCACGCTTTAGTAAAGTCGACACCGATTGGCTGAGTCGCGGGAGCGCATAAATCTGCATACAGGAGACTGGGCTTCGTATAACGGGTGATACTCAGACTAAAGCCCATTGGCTAAACAAGCCCCTTCGCACCAACCTCGTCCCCAGTGGCTTACTTTATTTCCAACCTCGTTTCTAATAGTAAGCCCTGGATGCGATAGGAAACTTTCTTCCTGTATCCTCATTCGATACCGCAATTGGTTATTAATGTATTTATATCGTGTATAGTTGGTATTGTCATTTCCAACGTGCACAATACGTATTTTCACTATCATTGTAATTATTAACATCCACGCCTTCTAAAAAATACTCTTTTCCTTTCCAATTTGCTCATATTAATATGAAATGTGATATAATATATATTGGCGGGATAAGATTGTAACATGTTAACTTCGAAAACAATCGTGTTTTCGTAACTCACGGCGCGACGAATTGATTGTGTTTTTACCCCAGACACCGCATACAAAAACAAAAGCTATTAATGTAATGTACGGGCAGGCACCATACTCCTCATTTGCATACGTCACGATACGTGTGCAAAAATGTTGCACATGCAAATGATCCAATACCAGGGTGAGAGAACAGGTAGTGGGCGCGTATTGCTCGACACCCTGGGGACGAGGTTGACTTTGCATCACTTCCGTGTCCAATGGTTCCAATGCTACGACATGTGGGCAGTGGGGGTGGTTTCAGTTGAAATGAGTGACTTACTAGGTAGCGATGAATTGCATACGCATGCGCGTACACTGCCTCGTGTGCCTAGCAGGCATTTCTCCAAGACGCTCACACTACATAACTAATCAATGCACTACGAAGGAACTGTTCAAGTAGGCCTATATCTTTGAAAATCACCATTCTTGAAAGTACACTTTGGGCAGGTCTGCGAACAAGAGTACACATGTGCTTTTGAAAATGATGATAGTTATAGATGACCCCTAACTGAAAAATGTGGCGGAGTTATATAGGGTCCAAAGGCGGGTTAGAGGGACTTGTGTTGCTATAGACAGACACGATTACACAAAATATACCCCTGATCGAGGTACCTGCAAAACGTAAGGTCTACTGTTAATCCATGTACTGTACGCCAGCAGGCTTGTTGCAGCTGCGTCTGATGCAGCAGGTGTGATTTTCTCTCTGAAAAGGTATTTATTTAAGAGCTTCATGATACTGTCTTCCCATTACGAACATACTTGATCATGTAAGGCTATTATGATTTTGTTTTATGTGCCTTTTATATTGATGCATTTGCCTATATAAATTATGGTAAACAGAATTAGTTTTCTTGATGGTACATAGTTTTTACACGAGATGCGAGCCACTATATATAACGAAATAGCTTGTGGCAATCCTGTACATACAATGGTGTGATTTGTTTTTCTATTTATAGGAACCTGATCCGATGAGGCATCTAGCTGCACATTCTTATCCAACGTTTTCATACACATGAACATAGCCCTGGAATATAACAATTAACTTGGTAAGACTCTGCATCCTCCGCTCTGTCGTTTGGATCTATTTGAAGACATTTGGTGCGTTTAGAAAAATAAGCATAGCTTTACATGCGCGAAAAGCAAAGGAAACATGAAGCTCAGGTCCTAGGTCCTGTTTTTTCCTGGGCTGCCAGTATAATATTATGGGGTTCCTTCGCATAAAAATTGCGAAACAGAGAACACATTTGCTTTGCAAAATATGCTTATGTCGATGAACTCTGCCGGTGCAGTTAATTGTGAAGAGCCAGTGTTGACAATGTAACAGGGCATCCTCTCTTTGCTGTTTCGGCAACCATCCGAAACAGCCTTTGTTTTCGTTAAAGTTTTTTTTCTCCAGACTCCTGTCCATAGCATTTGCACACTTTTCATAGCGGAAGGCACTAGACCAACATCTGAAGATGTGTGCCGAACATTGACGTCATCATGACGTCATTACGTGACCTGTAACGTCACATATTATGTGCATATTTTGAAGGCCTATATCTACAGAACTACATGTCTGATTGGATTGAAACTTGGTATATGTACCTAAACCGGGATGTGTTACAGATGAAACTTTAAGTGACGTCACGAGGACGTCATCACGTGACATGTGACGTCACATTTAAGTACATATTTTTAAGGCCGATATCTACAGGACAACATGTCAGATTGGTTTGAAAATTGGTATGCACCTAGACCGGGAGGTGATATAGATGAAAATTGAAGTGACGTCACGATGACGTCATCACGTGACATGTTACAGCATATTAAAAGTGCATATTTTGAAGGCCAATATCTACATAACTGTATTTGTTGTGATCAATCTACCGCACATGCCCTATCAGTCTTAAATGACATAAAAATGAATACAATAAAACTTACCGAAACAGCCGTATGTTAATTTGTACACAATCATAAGTAAATCTAGTTTCTGTTTGTTTCTTCAATTATTGCAGATTGAATCACGAAGAACTTAACGAGTTAACGCCAGAACTAAAAGGTTACAATGGAAAAGAAAGGTAAAACGAGTCGAATGGGGCCTTTGATATCATTTTCCTACTTTCAAAAGAAAATAGCGATTAGAATAAATATTTCTATGAATCTATATATTATTTTCCAATTGGCGTTTAGAAACGATTCCCTTATTCTTTTAATAAATAATAACAATAGGAAGCTGGGATTGTCAAATCAAAACGATTAACGATGTCATGCTTGAAAAGGTCGCAAACTTTTGCATATTTCTCTTGTTTCAGAATCTCCAGGCTTACACTGCGCAATTTGTGTTAAGTTACACTATTCCAGCCAATTGCTCCTGATCACACTATAAACAAAAAAATAGACAGGAAGAACACATGAAACAAAATGTGTTCATTACTCCTTATGGCGGGGATTTGCGTAGGGCCAAAGTAAAAACCCCACTAAAATATCTTGGTCCAAGCACTCAGTACTTTTTTCCACTGCTTCTCTATCCGTTTGCTAGGTCTTTAACTCCGCGCATAATTATGACCAACTTTAATAAATGTGATTTCTGTTGAAATAGAAAGACAGGCAATGCTATTTATTAAATTTAAACGTCGTGCAAATTTTTAACTACTTGACTTTTGAGACCCACCGAATGTGACTTCGCATCATGTATCATAAAATCTTTTTCATCCTACCCTGTTCCCATTAAAAATGTGCAGTCAAGCAATCTGTTCTACCACACACAGGATCTTTCCAGAATCTCCCTGAGTGCACCTGTGCCAACGGCAAAACTTCCAAGTATCGATACTACCACTATGAAGGTCAACTACTCGGCGTATGTTGTACTAAGTGCGGGCAAGAGTGGCTGCAAGAGCGGTTCTTGTTCCATCCAGACAAAGTTGACTCCCGTCCCTCTGTAATGGTCAACAATGTTGTCCTCAAGAAACAACTCAAGATGGAAGTTGAGAGCGACCCGGCCTTCCAGGTAAGCGGTAGTCGCACCATGAGCAAGAATTTCAAGTTCGAGGGCGATTGCCTGAAGGTGGGGGATCACATCGCCTGGCATCGGCCTGAGGGCTACTGGCATCATGCCGTCGTGTCAGAAGTCGGTGATGAGGCAGGCAATGTACAAGTCATACAATGGGCATGGGGCAAGAGAGCGCGTAAGATGGAGAGGAAGGATGGTAAGATTAACCTGAACACACAAAAAGGGGGTTTGTACCGTATAGACTACTCTGATGAAGTTACTAAGATAAACCCATCTGAGCTGGTTATTGCCCGAGGTAGATCTATGTTAGATGATCCTGGTGAATACAGTGTGTTCGGGGATAACTGCGAAGCGTTCGCTTCGTATTGTAAGACCGGGGTTGCACAGAGCTGCCAGCTTATCTGGCTGGATCGGGTGTTGACAATTTGCTCCTCAGATGTGATGGCCACCATCGGCAGATGCTTTGCTGATGCAGCCGTTGTATTGGTTAAAGAGTGCCCTGAACCATTGGCAAATTTATTGTTCAGTGAGGGAATGGCAAATGTATCTATCGAGGCGTGTCAGATTGCATTCGACGGAATCGTTGGCGTTGGTGCTGGTGTCGTACTTCTCATTGAGGGAATTTGGTGTGTCTATGACATGAGCAAGATTTACGATAAAAGGGCCAATGGTAAAATATCCCGGGTGGATTTTGTTCAAAGCTCGATTCGGCGTGTTGTTAACGCGCTGGTTAGCACCGGGTTTTGTATAGGGGGAAGCATGGCAGGATCAGCGGCGGGAATGGCGATTGGAACGCTCCTTTGTCCTGGTGCCGGAACAGCAGCAGGTTTCCTTATAGGGGGTATAGTAGGAGGGGTCCTGGGTGGAGCTTTTGCTAAGTTTATAGTAGCGCCTGTGGTTGGACCCTGGGTTGCGCGTAAATTTGCCTCGATCATCGGGAAAGATGACAGGGCTGTGGAGATTGGTGACTTGCAACCAGGCGATCATGTTGTCTTCTACGGCTTTTGGTTACATCCCAGACACCATGCCATAGTCGTAGATTGCGACCCAGTTAAGGGTAAGGTCAGGGTGGTGCATAACACCTACAAAAATGGTGTGGTGGAAGAGGAGCTTGATTTCAAACCCCCCGTGTACAGGCTGCTGTATGACAATGATTGCGCTGCGCCTGATGAGGTCATTGAGAGAGCCAGATCAAAGATAGGCGATGAAACGTACAAGTACTCACTGGCTTTCAATAACTGTAAGACTTTTGCAAGGTGGTGCAAAGAGAAGCAGCCTGTTCTGTGGTCATGGTTGAATATCGATATTCGTCGCCGCTGTGACGTCCACTCCTACTCTCAACAAGATTCTTTCATTGATGAGACATTTTGGTCGGATATGTTTGGCAGGAAGAGGAGACCCTTACCAAACACATTTGACGACTCCATAGATGACTTTTTGAGCGACCTGTTTCGCGAGCTTGTCAGTGACTCCATGTGCGAAATAAGTGTGAACAAGAGACATGGGCGGATTTTTAACTCATAGTCCGAGTATCACGAATACGGAGCCAGGTCCTGTATAACGTCTGAAAATATGTCAAGACATGCAGATATATCCCAGCGGATTCGAAAAGCGGGGGGGGGGGGGGGGTTGACACCACATGGGGCGCTCTTTAGGATATAGATATGTATCAGCATCATAACTCGCGCCACCCATCAAAACAGCGCTTTTTAAAAGCTTTTGTACTTTGTTACCCCCATCCCTCGGGATTTACGCCCCTGGCACAGTGAGAGCAGTATATAGCGTTATACCCAGGTTAGGTAAAACTTAGGTAATTTGTCTGAGATTCGCCACTTATTATTTGTTCTTAAAAATGGCTAAATAAAGAGAGGTGTATTGATACATGTACATGTATTGATAGTGTTTTTGAGCCAATGGCGCCTTTTTTTATATTTTGGGATGCTGGACCCGCCAGCAATAATAACAGAATTTTTTTTTGGGGGGGGGGTAGCAGAGGGAGCGTTCTAATTCTTCGTCATACAGATTTGACAATTTATTAAGTGTTGCCCATGACCTAAATTTCTCACTACATAAACACACAAAAGTTGGACTCTTGCCCATGTGCGTGGACACTTAAAGGTATAGAGTATAGGGCCTTTGTCATAAGTAGTCTGTGCATTATGTTCGTTTGAAGCAACAAAAGCGCTCCGAATCTAAAGACGGGTGCTTAACAACTATAACATGATAAAGTTTTAGATCGATGAATGTAGTATATTCCGAAAAGGCAATATTCTAGGATCTTAATTTCAAATCAAAAGTTGCTGAGTCTAAAAAAAACCCAACAACATTTGATATATCAACAAAGTGTAATTAATACATAAATAACTGTTTATCATAATGGTTAAAAAATTACATCAATCGTGTTATAAATTTAATTAATTAAATTGATTATTTAAAACTTATACATTTAAAATTTTTAATATAATATTAAAATACTGTTTAAAATATATAAACTGTAATGTTTTGAAAGATAAAGAAAAACGACTCCTTAAACCCCATACTGTAACTCCAGCGTGCTTTGGTTTCAATGATAAGGAAAGACATAAATAGAATTGTTACAATTGTAGTATCTAAACGTGTATACAGTTGACATTTAAAAAAAAAAAAAAAGAATATCAGATGGTAAATATGTACTTCAGTGGACATTTGATTTTGTACATATACCTATCGTCTGGTGGTTGTCTATCTTTGCTTTGGTTTCTCTATTGTTTATTTTTGCTTCGTTATTGTTAGGGTCTTGTTTTATTCATTGCTTGCAATTCAGTAACAATTTGCAATTGATAATGATACAGAATGATATATCCTCCTTATTTGTCTTTTGCTCATACATAGGAGTTGTAACGATCAGCTACAGTACAGGTATCTACGTTCATGTATTCATATATTCATTTACTCAAGCCTTGTTTCAAGTGACTGTTATGTAAATGTGATTTTGACTTAAACTTACATTATGGTCATTTACATTTACTGCGCATGTGTTTTGCACCGAATAAATAATCTTTCAAATGGAAAGGTATACATGAAATAAGAAGTTGTGATTGCATCAGTGCTTTGCAACCAGTGCAAAATGTATCCAGGGACGGGCGCTTTGCCCCCTGGCGGATTTTTTGAAAAATAAAAAAATCGGGGAGTATTTACATAAATTATTTAATTTTAATTGAATGACAATTATTGAACCCATCTTTTCCTTAACTGTGACTTCTTCCATTCTATTTTTTTGGTATTTTTATGCCTATAACCTCCATGGATTTGAACTACGCTTATCCTAAATCACATTTAGATCGACGAGACCATCGCTTTTAACTTCAAACGGGGTACTAAAAGTCCAATTCCGCGCACTGTTTGGGGAAATCCGGTACTGCAAAATGAAAGCTCGTTTCCTGCATTGTTGCTTCAAGTTGTGTTGAAATACCTATGGATAATGTCATTAATTATGCAAAATATATCATCATCGAAATTCTAGAGTAACCCCCTCCCCAAAAAAAAAAAATCTGTAAAATAACATTCAAACCATCAAATTCATTCCACAATTCATAGGTAATCATCCCCTCTTTTATGTTTGCTTTTCTTCATTGTAAGTTTATAACCACCAGCGAATTATTCAAATGTTGTGATAGACGAGAAAGATTTCAACTGAAACAACCTATTTTCTGACGTCATTACACACAGTTGGGCCCTCTAGCCGCAAGTTAAAAAGCTGTAGACATTTAATGGTGAAGTAAAAAGTCAAAATTCATTGACTAAATTGACCTAAATCTTAAAATAATATAGTTAATTAGATGTGAGGAGAAGAGGGAAAAGTTTTATGGCATGAGCAGTTCGATGGAAATTCCCGTTTACATGCTATGGTATGATTTGTAACTGTTATGAGTCACTTCCGTGTAGAGATCATGTAGGCCTGTGCAATATTAATAAGGCCAAAAAAAGAATAGTTCTGCTTCCGGTTACCCGACCGACCCTATTTTTAGACTGCGACCCTAAACATTTTATCGGCAATTCCAAAAAAAAAAGTTTTTTAAATTGAATAAATAAAAATAAAATCTTGTTGTCTTTTCTGTCTTCACAAAATACCTCTCAACAACCATTTGCATCAAAAAATGCTTGCATTTATTTGTTTTCTTATTTACATTTGCTTTTTATCAAAAGAAACCTCCGTTATTTTTACCAATTCGCTTCGCGATATAACTACTTCGCAATTCGATGTCAGGGTGACTATGATCACGTGGCGACGACTGGTTCCCGCCGCGCTGCGCAGGGACCAATTTAGAAGACATGATGAAAATGCGATAACCAGTCCATAGCTATGCGACCGGTAGCGCGCTAGCAGTGCAGGCCACTGTCAACTGGTCGGATTCGACATCGTAAAACTGCCAAGAAAACACCGTTGGAGAAAGAGCATTTTTGCAAGTTAATTTACAGAATTGATCTAGCTTGTCTGTTTATGTAATTTCTGTGTTCAAGAGTTCATTTTGAGATCGCACTACTCGTATTTGGAGTTACATGCCGCGTGTTTCCCGAATTTTTTTACCGTAAAAACAGGTCTGTCGGCCCATGGTGGGCACTCGCCACACATGCACGCACCACACACCTCGGAGTTTTGGCCAGCTCCCCGCGTCTTGACTAGCGTTGTGCATATGGTGCGAACAACCTGAATTTTCCATTATTTTTTGAAATTATCGAACGTAAATATATTAACAAAAATTAAAGGTAGGTTTTATTCACTTTTTGTTGCCTTTTCGTGTATAGGTTTCGTAGTGCAATGGAAATAGTTCAGGCTAAAACTTCGCATATAATTGAATACCCCCATTCAATCTGCATAAAAAAAATTGGCAAAAAAAAAAATTTCAGACCGACCGACCCTATTTTTGAAAGGCATGTAATCGGAAGCAGAAATATTTTTTGGGGCCTTATCAACGTCATCCACAATGGAAATCGTATGCTACAGAAACATACGCGGGAATGCAAAGAAAACACCCGATTCAGTGAGGGATCATCCATAATTGTCAACATTTGGAAAAAAAAAAACGTATATGCAAAACATGTTCGCTCAGATCGGGAATGGAGGCGGTTAAGACCCATGCACGCTTTTCAAATTTGGTGAAAATGTCGATCAATATTTTTTCGGTTCATTTTGCTTTTGTAATGGCGGGGCTTTTAGAAGATTTCATGAAAAATCCCGTTACCTCAACTTGGCAAACTTGCAAAAAGAGTACATGTACGTTATGCGCTTTTGGAAACGATGAGTTACAGATGATCCCTAACACGGAAACGTGGCTATATACACAGACATGAGTACAATAAGTACACAACACCCTGAAATACTGTTAATCCATATGCCGACAGGCTTGTTGCCGCAGCTGCGTCTGCCGGATGCAGTAGGTGTGACTTTCTCTCTGAAAAGGTATTTATTTGAGGGTTTCATGATACTGTCTTCCCATTACGCTGCTCGTATTCGTAAACAGTCTTGATCATGTAAAGCTATATATGATGTTGTTTTATGTGCCTTTTATTGATGTATTTGTCGTATGGTGGTGAACAAAATGAGTTTTCTTGATGGTAGGCTACACAGTCAAAGGGCTCGCATCTCACAGATAGATTGTGCATGGCAATCCTGTATAGTGTGATTTTATTTGGCCTTAAGGCTGCCTTAAGGCTGGATTTTAGGGCCTTGGCCTTGGCCTCGAGGTTTGAGGGCAAAAGCCTTGGCCTAATTGGCTCTGAGGGGTTCAGGGCCTTGCAATTTTGAGTCAAGGCTCTTCAAGGCCCATAGATTTTTGCATTTTCCAGATAAATCTGTTCGAAATTTTGCTGTTACCATTTTAATCGTATTACCATGGAGGAGGGAAGCACCCTATAGATTTGTGTGTTGGGTACACTTCCACTTTTGTAGCATCACATTTTGTTTAATTGCATATAACTATGGAATAGATCTGATTGGTTGTATATGTCTCCCTGATTAGTGCTAAAGATTTGCATGTATCTGTTTTAGATAATGCTGATATTTCTGACCATGTTGGGCCAGCAAATAAAAATTTCCCAAATCAGTTTCTTTGATCCCCCTTTTGTTACACTTGGGAGAATTGTGTGTCAATATAGAAGTAAATCATTATTTTGTTTGGTTAAACCATATTGAAGATCTGAACTTACACTTTAATAGATACAGTGCAGTCATAAAACGGTGTAGGCCTATGCGAGCATGTTGATTGCAATTAAAGAAATGTTGTTCTTCGTAACGAGCTATTCGTGATGATACAGGCGGATCCAGGGGGGCCAAAAGGGGCCATGCCCCCCCCCCAAAAAAAAACCACCATTTTTTTATGCGACGTCGTAATAAAGGCAGGCAAGGAGTACACCACCATCTTTTCCTCAATAAACATCGGTTAAAATGGTCAGAAATTGCCTCAAATCGCACCACAGAGCATCTCGAATCCAAAAAATTTTCAGGGCCCTTAAGCGGGCCTCGAAGCCCAAGCTGTAATTTTTTGACCCACTTTTTTTTTGGGGGGGGGACCAAAATTTCTTTGCCCCCCCCCAAAAAAAATTGTGTTCTGGATCCGCCCTTGCGTGATACTATAATTAGTTCTATATCAGTGGTCATTTCATAAAACAGGGCCTTGGCCTTGGCCTTGGCCTTGAGGGTTAAGCCTTGGCCTTGGCCTCGAGGCTTGAGGGTCAAAGCCTTGGCCTTGGCCTTGGCCTTGAGGGTCAAAGCCTTGGCCTTGGTCTTGGCCTTGAGGGTCAAAGCCTTTGCTCCAACACTGCTTTGTAGAAACTTGATCGGATGAGGCATCTGTAGCTGCATCCACATGAACATTTCCTTTTTGCAACATTGCAGAATATAACACCAAAAAATAACAGAAACAATTGTATCGCCTTATTGAAAACCACAAAAAAGGCGGAGTGGTATATGAGCGGGTTTGAGGGCGGTGGTATTGTCTTGCTTTAGACACATGGACACTATTTGCGCCATATGGGCGCACTGAACTAATTCAAGCGAGAATTTCTACGCCAGCTGATTAGCATAAAAAGTGCCCCCCAATTTCTTTTGAAAACGGAGACCGTTTGGCTTTAAAAACGGTGGAATTGTTTAAATATACCTAAGGATCAACTCCCTGGTTTGGGGGCTTCCATCTGAGGGCAGGCTTGATAAAATCACGGATGAAAAAATGGGTCCTATTTGCCTGTGAAAGTGGAAGGGTGCCAGTTGTAAAATGGCTACATGCAGGCTCGGGAACTATCACTTTTCGGGAGGTGATTTTATTTGGGTGTGAATATTTAAAAATGTAATTGGCTAATGTACGTAAAATTGAAAAGAAATGAAAAGATGAAAGACAAGACAATAATTAAATTTTTGTTTCAGAAACCCCAGTGATGTTGGCTTGCATGTTACTTGGCCCTGAACTTTGTTGATTTTACACTGTTTTCAATGGGGCTTGAATTAGTACAGTGGACCCATATAGACCATTCCAAGCGCGGTTTACGAAAGGGCGCCCTCTTTCTTTCCCGCCATTACTGGGACGCATTTTGCATTTAATGCGTGTGACCGCTGACCGCTGACCTCTGATTATCGATCGGTATGGCGGGAGATATAAACGAAGTGCACAGTGGCAGACGATCAACAACAAAATTATGTATTTTAGACCTTAATGTTTTATTTAGTTTGTTGTTCTTTACCACATTGATGGTGTAATTGTTTTGCGTCAAGAAAATATGTCTACGAATAAAAAAATCATCCAAGACATGACTAAAATTATTAATTTACGCGCACTGCCCGGCGGAATTTGTCCGTGTCCTAGCGCGCAATTCGTTTAGTCTCCGACGGGGTTTGCGTGGCGTCAGCCCCCCGTGCAGTCAACTGCATTCACGGTGCGAATATTAGGGTGTCATGACATGGTGCAGCCGTGTACAGTTGATTTATTTATTGCCAGGATTAGGTTTTGTATCTGAATAGCTACCAGCATCACGACTGCACACAGGTGAGTTTCGCTTCTGACATGTCTGACAATGACGCGAAGAAAGGCTTAGAAAAAGAGAACTAGAAAAAGAGAACTTGAACAAGCTGAAGTCGAAGTTGCAAATTTTCTGGGTAGGCCTAGCCCTATAGCCTGACATTTTACATTATCATGCATGATTAGTACTGGCAATACTTCATGTACTTTTAGCAATTCATGTAAGCCTTGTAACACGCTTAGATTTTCTCATAAGTCCTGTGCAATCCCTTCCCAAGTTTAAAAATAATTGTGCACAATGTAATTTTCCAAATTATCATTATAAATCAGTGATATAAGTCATGGAATGCCAACCAAAATGGTAATGATCAGCAATATTGTTTTTGTTCATCTTATAACAGGCCTAGCGTTTTTCCAAATACATGTAATTCATGGAGTGGACTGATGATGTACGTCAGTGGCCCAGGCTAGAATAGCTAAGGTAATTTAAAAAGAAGGCTTGATCATTTTCAGATTACAATTTACAGATAACTTTATTTTCAATAGGTTTAGAAAACTATGCACAATCATATTTTGCAATAGAATTATGAATTATCTTTTGCAATTACTAGTCTGTCTATGGTCAGTTGCAGGATTTTTTTTAAGTTGCTTTATTTTTTATTTTGTGATAAGGATGAGGCTGCATATGTATACATTTTAGTAAATTTAATTATTCTTTCAAATCTTAATAAATATGTATTACCTTTTTACATGAAATATACATAAATTTTAATTCAATTCATCTATTATCTCAAATAGTCTTCATAAATAAATATAACATTTTTACATGAAAGACATGTGCGCTGTAAGTAAATTTAATTATTGTTTCAAAAAATATTAACAAACATTACCGTTAATTCTTTTTAATTTCAGATATTTATGACTTCTACATAAATGGACCTGCATGCGATGATCATCCCAATTTAAATCATCGAAGTATAAGTGAAGGGCTAAACTATCTTCATTCTGGATGGGTAGGAGCTATAAAGCATCGCTACAAAACTGTTAATAAGGACATTATTACACTGGCTGGTCAAATTCGCTTTTCCCAGAGGATAAACAACTTTCACAATGTTGAAGTAACAGTGAATAAAGCAAATAGGCAAATAGTTACTGTTAAATGTAATTGTACTGCTTCTGAGGGGAAATCCTGCAGCCGTTCAGCTGGCCTTCTCATCACCCATATCAGATGCGGCCAGTTCGGGAGAGGTATGCGTCTGACATGTCTGAGTTGCTTTCACTTGGCTTTTTATGGGGCAACTGCGATTTTTAGCATATGTGTGATCCGCAGTGCTAAAATCATACCACTGCACTGAGGCGTCTTTACATGTAGCTACTAAAGAAGCAGGCAGTTTGGTTTCTCCACACACAGGCACAGGGGAAGCATGTGGCACCTCGTGAACGGCATGCTCAGATAAAGATTCTTGCTCTTGAACTGATGATTGCAGCTTAAAATCTTGTCTCATTCTTGGGGCATGTCTGCCAGAAGGTAGTGGTTTCTGTAATGACAAAACCATATATGCATGCACATTCATGAAGTACATGTACATGTACTAGCACCCACATGAACTCTATCCCCAGACGATGTGTTCATCTTGCCCTTAAGCTTACGTACCATTATAAAGCTATGTAAATTTCAAACTATAGCATGACCACCCCGGGCTGAAAGGTAAGGTCGGAAAATCCCTCATATGACATGTAATAATTTTACATGGCTTATTCCAGCCACTGTTTAGAGAATACACTTTGTTGCTTAAAAATATTCAGACACCTGACCCTACTAGTAAAAACAGCAACCTACAGATTGTCAAATTATTTACCTATCAATGGATTGAACATATTTAGTAGTAATGTGCCATGATTTTAGAACTTACATGAGGTTTATATCCCATGTGCAGTGATGGGTAGGGGTTATTCTCTGATGGTTTTCCATCCTGAAACTGGATTGAGAAAATCTGCAAAATGAAAAAAAAATGAATAAATATAAAACTAAACCTAAACAAACTTATTTATTTGGTCAGATATATTGGCTGTGGGCAGCACTGCAGGTTACTGTCCCTCCGTTCATCACCAAACACTTCAAAAAAAAAGGGAGAGTGCTGTTTTTTTTTAATTTGAAGGCTATTAGTATTAAACAATTTATTGGAATTTTTTTTTTGCCCCCGAGGGATTTTTGGAGAAATTTGCTGGCTAAACTGTGAGTAAAGTTGGCCTCATTCAGTTTTGCACGTTTCTGAGCACCCCAGAGCACTGTCTGGCTAGTCTTTTATTAATTTTAAGTAATAAAGTTAAACTACACTTGACTTGTCAGTTTATCAGGTAATTTAAAGATAGCGGATATTTTGCCGGAGGTAATGACGGCAAACTAACGTTTACTAAAGGTTTGCCGGCGGCAATCCATATCAACAGAGGGCGCTGTACTCTTTAAGATAGGACTGAATTATAAGATGTATTAAAATCCCACCAAAAGTTGTGTAGCACGTTTGGTGAAGTGGTTAAGCAAAAGCTCTAGAGAGCGGGATGACTCGAGTTCGAATCCGATCGCCGCCACATTTTTAACTTTTTTTCCCCCATCCTCAAATAAATAAGAATATTCTTCTTTTATTATTTTAATATGTCTCAAACATTTTATTGCAGAGTATTACACTTTCTTTTTCAGATTTGTGGCTCTGGAGGATTTTTTTTAAAAGGGAAATAAAGTCCGAAATTATAAAATGGTCTGAATCCCATCTTGTGAATACGAGGTTACAACGATAATATTGGCATGGAGCCAGACTAAAATTTGTCACCAGAAAATGTTTAAGTACAAAAAAACAGTAACTGCGCATGTTCGGTGCATATCCGGCAAACTAACGTTTAGGCCTACTAACATGACTAAAGGTTTGCCATCTCCGGCAAAATATCCACTGCCTAATTTAAAAAGGTGTGCACACTCACCCTGCTATTTTTAGTTGGCTTAAAGTCCTTTCTATTAAGGTTTTTAATCCAATTATTACGGCTGCTGAAGGACCACACCTCACAGTCACTGCCGGCGGGAAATTTGTGTAGCTGCCACACTAGGAACATTCACGAATCACGATGAGACTTTGGAGAGTGCAGATCGCCATGATCGCACACCGACGTTTTCCACTCAGACAGCTTTTTGCTGCTATTTTTGCAGCCCACCACCGCACAAACTTTTCCTGAAAATCCCGAACTCATTTCCTCTTTGCCTTTAATTTGGTTTGCTTGAAATCTGGAAATGAGCTTAATTATAAACGGAAATATCTCAAAAATTGACTTTCGCCAATGTGTCTGTGCACAAAATTTGACAAAAATGCGTCCCAGCAATGGCGGATTTGAAGAGCGCCACCTTGTGACAAAAATACAGCGCTGCCGAAAACGTAGTCTGGTTCCCCGACCTGACAATTTCCCCCGACGTCTACACGTCTAAATTGTAGGTCAGGCAGCCTCCGTGGCTAAAAATAAACATGACGACATTGACGGCCCTTTTTCAAAGCTCGACTTCGTTTCCGAATTCGCTTTATCACATAAAGCTTTTAATGTTCCGATAATTTTTTTTAAAATAAATCAGTTGCTTCATATATCATACAGTTATGATATACAGTTTAATACTTCTGTAAAAAAAAATTGACTAATTTTAACCTGGAATCTTCAAAGTTGGACACCCAAACAGCACTGTTAGCAGGCGGAGCCGAATGAGACCACGCCGCGTTTTGGAAAATGCCGGTAACGGTCGTCAAATTCAAACTAGTGCATGACGCAGCAAAAAGTTCGCCCCTCGTATACGATCTGAGTGCAAAATCGTCGTTGAATTTCAAGTTTTCTAAATAAAAGCAATGGATATTAATTATCAACTAGTTTTTTAAAGTTTTTAATAAGCAATTAGCACTTAATAAAACCTATATTTTACTCGGAAATACTCGGACACTATCCGATTGTCGACGAAATGAATTCGGCAAACTTCGGACAGTTTCGGAAAAAGGAGGAATTTATCCCGTTTTAGTCACGTGATGTAAATTGTAATACATTGTATTACCGGAGGCTACCTGACCTAAGATTCATCAAGAATAGTCGGAATCTTTTGGTCTGGGAACCAGACTACCGAAAACGCGCGTAATGGAATCCTCTCAGACACCTACAACGCGTTAGATCCATAGGCCTACTGCTAGTCCACGCGCCGCGCCAACAGACTGTTTTTGCCGGAAGCATTAGGTGTGATTTTCTCTCTGAAAAAAAAAGGTATTTATTTGAGGGTTTCATGTTACCGTTTGTCCATTACGATGTTCGTAAACATTCTTGATCATGTAGGCTGTGTGTTTGCCTCGGTGATGAAAAGGATTAGTTTTCTTGATAGTTGTTACACAAGATGTGAGCCTATTTTGAATAACGAACAGTTTGTGGCAATAATAATGGTGAGATCTTATATTTTGCACATTCTTAACCAACAGCACTATCCACCCGGACATCGAATGTAACGCGTAACAAGGTAAGACTGTGAATCCTTAACTCGTGTCTTTTAGATTTTCATAAAATTTGGTAAAGCTGGAAAAATATAAGCATAGATGTAAAATGCACGAAAAGAATTGTGGAGTTCCTTTGTATATAAAATTGCGAAGTCGAGAACAATAAATTGCTTTGCCAAAAAAATGATAACATATGTGGGATGAACCGCCGGTTTGTGTAGAGCCATATGATGAGAATTTAGTTTAACACGACACCCTTCTTTCGTTTTTATTTCTTCGATGAATTGCAGGTTGAAACACGAAGAGTTTGATGACAAGAAGTTTAGACAATGGAAAACCAAGGTAAAAGGAGTCGAATGTGGTCATCGATATTATTTTGTATACTTTCAACGGAGAAGAGTGATTTGAATAAATGCTATAATGTGTCGATATAGAATTATTTTCCGCTTGCAGGCTAGATACGATTCCCATTTTTAAATAAATACCAAGGGGAATATAGGGCTTGTTTTCAAAGGCGAACGATCTTAACGATTTCACACTTGCTCTTGAATAACAAAACGAACTATTGATTTTAATTTTCCTACGGTGTGTCTTAATTACTTCAAAATGACAGCTTGCCAGAAAGAATAATTTCACAGGGAGTTTAGTCCCCTTGCTATCTTTCAACCAAGTATGTTTTTCAACAATAATTACGCCAGTTACTTTTCGGATGGCTGCAAAATGATGGAATCTGGCTTTTAATGGTGGGGATTTGCGCCGGGAGGTATTGTGAAACCCACTTTATCAGTTCTGAGTGCACTCGGTCTGGTAATACGTTGCACTGCTTCTCAGACGGCTATTTCAATACCATTATGTTGAAATAGAAGGATGAAGATGAACAAAAATATAAAATTATTCAATCTAAACGTCGCGTTCATTTTTCACTGTTTGTCACCTCGTGAGAGCCAAGAGATGTTACTACGCATCGCACGCATGCTCCATATAGAACGAGTTTGAGTGTAGTTCCCGAGGCGAAGCCGAGGGAACTAGTGTGTCAACTTCCAAGGGGAGCGAATATCGACTGTCCACCCGAAATAAACCATGTTATATTTGTTTTACTATACCTCATACATATTCAGTTGCCGAATTTTGTTTTATTATGCACCTAAAACAAAATTCGGGGAAACTTGTACAGCTCACCAACAAATTCAACTTCAATTACTAGTTCGGTTCGTTTGCAGTATAATACAGTTACTACAGTTGTAAATACAGTTGTTTGCAATGTGTACAACTTTCTTTTGTACAGGAGACATCTTTACACGGTCCATACATTTTCTCCCGTACGGCATCACTGAGCTCTGTTGTTGGCGCGTGCGTACTGCACCCGTGCTACAGTTCCTCGATTGCTCTGTAAAGCGCATGCGTAGTAGACTGTCGCACGGGTAACCCATGCGACAGTCTACTACGCATGCGTATTTACAATGTGCGTGAATCCTCGCGCGCGCGTTTGGTTAACAGCAAGAATAACATCGGCACGTGATGGTGAATTGACCAGTGAACGTTCGGCTCTCGATCATGAATATGTATGAGGTATAGTAATAAGTTCTGGCCGACGTTGCATGAAAGTCTTGCATGAAATCAATCAATGATCTCTGCCAGAGCTTAAAAATGCGAGGCCAAAAATGCGACGCCGATGGCACATAATGGAACTCTGTACTTTAGATTTATACCTTTAGATTTCAGCAATTTGTGATAAATAACACATGTCTATAACATTACTGTACTATTTTTTTGCCTCCAATTACAAACTTTTTATTAACATCTTTCGGAATTGTTACAAACAATGTTTGTCGAGTGTTTAATTGATTTTGTTTGCTTTTTTTAAGTTTAAATTTTGTTGTTACAGACAGACAACAGCCCGACAGACCGACAGACAGACCGACCACCAAGTGACACGTAGAAGCTCCTGCGAGGGCTTAAATATGAGGCGCCATGTGTAAATAAATTATTTAACCAAATTATTTATAAATAATTCATTATTTATTATATAATTCAGTTTCCCGGACAATTATATGTAAATAATTGTTTGGCAGTTTGCATTATATGTAAATAAATTTATTTGCCTCTGCATTATTTATATATAATTTCTTTTGCAACCTAATTATTTACATATAATTTTGGGCAAACTAGAATTATTTATATATAATTTATTTGCAACCTTATTATATACATATAATTTTTGCACACTTTTTTTATTTATATTATATATATAATTTATTTGTAACCTTTTTATTTATATATAATTTTTACCCACTTTATGTATTTATATATAATTAATTTGGTACCTCATTATTTATATTTAATTTTTTTGCCCACTTTATTTATTTATATATAATTTATACTCATACTACAAAAAGGAATCACGCAGGAGAAAAGTTTGTTGTGTCTCTCGCCACAGCTTCAATGTTTTAATCAACCTTCTTCAACCGGAATACCAAAGATTAAGGGCAAACCGGATATATAGAGCACATTAACATTAACATTAAACATTAGGAGGTACCCATGACCACCTCACGTAGTTTGATGCTCACAAGAAAACTGATTGTGATACCCAAGACCACAATGACGATAGTGATACCCAGTGACCACTACCCACCAACAACGGCCGTTGTGAAAGCCTATTAAATCAAGCGATAAAACCAGTTAACATAACAGGTAAGGTGCTATAACTTCAGCACTTAATTAAAAACACATTCCCCACAGCAGGCACATGTAGTGGGGGTATAGCCATTGTGGTAAATCATAGGCTATACATGTACATGTAGATTCGAGATTAACATGTTACTGGATCAGCCCATGAGGCACATCACGGGCCACAATGAATTTAGTTACCAAGTTGAATTTAGTTAAGTACACTGTAGTCAAATGTTCACTCAAAACCAGCATTATGGGGCTCGTTCTCTTCTGGGGCACCAATAAAAATGCCCAGAAATAACCACTTTTGTGCCCCAAACAATAGTGCTGTACTAAATACAGAATATCCCCCTCTCTTCCACCATGGAGGAATGTAGGGGAGGAGGTGGGAAAAGTTTTCAATCGAGCGTTGATGTTTCTAGATTGAAGTCGTGACTAAAAGTGAATCTGCCCACTCCCGATAGAAAATAATGCGCTGATTGGCTGCCGCGCAATCCTAGCGCGGCAAAATAAAGGGAGAGTGCATACAACGTCCGCAATGAAGTTTGCGCACGTCCCGCAAGCGATGTTCTGTTTTAATTGGTTGCCCAGGGGTGTTCAGAATCCCAATTTGCATACAACCTTCCTTAATCAGGATACTCATGCACACTGTATGCTGTACAATTAATGAACTCCCACAAGTACGATCAAATTGGATTTTGCGCTGAGTATAATAAATTTTACCAGTTATATGGTAAAATGTGTTATACTCATACTACAAAAAGGAATCACGCAGGAGAAAAGTTTGTTGTGTCTCTCGCCACAGCTTCAATGTTTTAATCAACCTTCTTCAACCGGAATACCAAAGATTAAGGGCAAACCGGATATATAGAGCACATTAACATTAACATTAAACATTAGGAGGTACCCATGACCACCTCACGTAGTTTGATGCTCACAAGAAAACTGATTGTGATACCCAAGACCACAATGACGATAGTGATACCCAGTGACCACTACCCACCAACAACGGCCGTTGTGAAAGCCTATTAAATCAAGCGATAAAACCAGTTAACGTAACAGGTAAGGTGCTATAACTTCAGCACTTAATTAAAAACACATTCCCCACAGCAGGCACATGTAGTGGGGGTATAGCCATTGTGGTAAATCATAGGCTATACATGTACATGTAGATTCGAGATTAACATGTTACTGGATCAGCCCATGAGGCACATCACGGGCCACAATGAATTTAGTTACCAAGTTGAATTTAGTTAAGTACACTGTAGTCAAATGTTCACTCAAAACCAGCATTATGGGGCTCGTTCTCTTCTGGGGCACCAATAAAAATGCCAAACGCGAAAAGCGACCCACATAAGAAACAAGCACCATCACTGCAGGAACTTACATTAGCGACAAAATGCAGGAGCGCAAATTTTCTCGAAAGGCTGCATTACCCTCCGGAGAGAGGTGAACCCCATCTCTCCGGTAGAGGTGAGCGGCAGACCAATGAAATTGGGGGTGATCAAGTACACTGATTCCCAGCCTGCGACATTGTGACCTAGCCCAGCGGTTAGTCGCTCGCCGTATGTGTTCCATGGATTTTTGGGATTGTGCACCATAGTAAAATAGCCGGGGTAATATACATGACCAAACAAGTTTGGTGTTAGGAAATCTCTCCCGACATTCTGCCAGCATGACGGCTAGAGTATGCCGAATCGCATAGAAGTTGAGCTGCACTAAGTCATTAGTACCAACATGCATTACTATAATGTCTACATCACCAATGCCATCCAACAAATATGCTAATTGATTCAAGCGTGCTCCACTTCGCCCATTCCATTGCACAGGGATACCCATATCAAATGCTGCCCATCGAACCAGTGAATCCCCCACTATCCCAGCACAGCGTTGCTCACGTGGATGAACACCTACAAATCAAATAAAATTATTTGCTTAATCCCTGTGAAAATTGACTATGGGGAAGGGGCGGAGGTAACTGGCTAGCGCGTCTGACCGCCATCGACCCATACGCTGTATGTCTGTGAAGGGAAGGCCCAATGCATATGCAGTAGATGCTGCCCCCATACGAAATGAGTGGGATCTATAATGTGAATTCGTGATGCCACAGCCTGACAACGCAGACTGCAAAACTCTATTGAACTGGTAACGAGTAAGAGGTTGACTATCAATGTGACAAAAGAGGGGGCCTTGTGTTCTTGGGCGATTCTGAACAAATTGTTGAAGCGCTGCGACAGGGCAGAGAGTGGCATCAGCCCACCTACCTACAAGAACAATTTGAGGGGGGCCACGCTGATTTGTCTTAGACTGGCGCAGTGCCAACGTTACTGACTCGCAGCCGTTGGAGAAGCGTATGTCTGAAATGTGCAAAACTGCAGGCTGCACATCCCCCCGCGAATTTGCCGTGAACTCACTAACTCGTAAGAAACCGAAAAATGCAAGAAGCATAGCAGAGCGAAACAATGTCACTTCATAATGTGATGAACAAACTTCAGGCAAAATTGCCATAATGCGCGAAAGCAGCGCCAGCGATATTGGTGACCTGCGGTCTCTTCGCGAAACCCCACGCCTACAACCTTCGAGTAATTTTGTAACCATATACGAATCAGTTGGGTCTGGTCTGCCCATTAACTTGTACTTAAACATAAACCCCGCGACGTATGTTGCAATTGTTGATGGGGAATATCGCCGGATGGAAAGCCAGGCGATGAACTCACCTATGCACTGCGGATTCACGACCCGACTACTGTGTGTGGATTGAAGGAAACCACAAAAATTATTCCACCCCGAATTGTATGCCTTGTGTGTATTTTGCGCAAAAGCCAACTGTAGCAACCTATGTATTTCCAGATCTACCATACTTGGGGAAGAATTGGAAGCGGAGTCATCACTGGCTCGGCCTGGGGGGCTAAGGCAAAGAAGCGCTGCATCTGAAAACGAGATAATGCATCAGCTTTGTCATTAAATACACCTGGAATGTGAGCTGCCTTGAAGATGATATTGAACTTCAAACACTCTAACACAAGTAAACGAATTAAGTGCATGCACTTTTCACATTGAGCAGATTGTCCGTTAATCATGTGGACCACTGCCATGTTATCAGAGTGAAACCGAACTCTGTGATTGGCTAAGATAGGCCCCCACACAAGGATGGCTACAACTACAGGATACAATTCCAAGAGGGCAATGGAGGGTGTATATGATGTTCCTTGCCGCCAACGGCCTTGCAACCATTTCCCTTGAAAATAAGCCCCAAAACCAATTGAAGCCGCTGCATCTGTGAAAAACTCAAGTGTTGCCGAAGATTCCCATTCATGCTTCAGCAGTGGGGTGACACCATTGTAATCTCGCAAAAATGTCAACCACATCAATAAATCAAGCTTTGCGCCATTCGTTATCCGCACCCTATGCCATGGTCGCTTTAACCCCTTTGACAAAGCAATAAGCCGCTTGAACAACTAAATCTACAGCCTCGTCAAACAATGCATACCGTACTTTGCACTGTTTTTCCTCTATAAAATCATTAATTGAACCCCCGTATGGGAACGAGAGATGATGTATCAACCGAAAAGTGCCCTGTTCCTTCTTGGGTACTAACCCGATGGGTGAACATTGCAAATTTTCAAAGGGGGGGTGCGCGAAAGGCCCGGCAATCCTGCCTGCTCGAATTTCTTTTTCCAATTTCAGTTTGACCATATCCGGGTTCGATGAAGCTGATTGAAGGCAGTCTGAATCCCTACGAAACCTAGGGCCACTGTATCCAATTGAAAAACCCTTGGAAAACCCTTCCAACAAAATTGCTTTGTCTAACATGTTGTCATAATCGCAAAGCAGTGAGTGCAGCACTGACAATTTAATTGGGGTTGGGAGCACGAAAATTAGCTTTCCCAGTCACCAAAGCATGTGCATTTTTCTTTGTTCCAGCTGAATCTACCTGACTGCCGGCCAAGGCTGTTTGTTGAACAGAGTGTGCATAGCCTTTCCCCGAAAACCCCCTTGCCCCCCCTGTTTGGAGGCGCGTGTGTATGCCAGGAAATCTGCATGTTGGCGAACCGTGTCCGTGACGACCACATGCGGCGCATTTGTGCTGATATTTACAGTTGACGAACTTACAGCCGTTCGGACTGTTGAACGCAAAGCATATGCGAGTGACCGTGTGCGGTGCAGCCCGCGGTGCCCCTCCGAATGCGGCAGGGGCCGCTTCGTAAGACGCGACCGTCAGCCACAATTCGACATCAAGCTCACCCCAAGATTTGTGGGGCTGGGCTTCAAGCCGGAGACGAAACTGTTCGTCATATAATCGCCAACTGCGGCCAGGGAACTGAACCGATGCCGTGCGGACAATCTCAGTGTATTTCAGCAGTTCGTTAACCCGAGAAGGAAACTTAACCAGGTATATTGCCATAAAAGTATGAAAAGCTGACACCCACTTGTCCCATGTGTCCATTTTCTTTTGACGGCTTGTTTTGGCCTGATTTGAACGCAAAAACATCTTGTCGTTTTCAATGACTAGCGCGACTTCCTCCGCTTTGTTAGACCGCGCAAGTACCTCCGAAGCGCTATCCGCGAACAACAGTGACATGTCTACATACTCATTCCGCCAAATTTTGTCTTTTAATGACTGAGAAACATGCCCCCCAATCAATGAAGTGGACTGAACGCGAGGGATAGGTTTCGGATTTCCGGAAACCCCATCGATTGCAATCCCCGGTAGGTTATTAACCAAGGGTGCCGACAAACCACTACCTACGTTACTGGTTACATTGTTACCCATGCCCCACGGAACAGTATACAAATGTGTGTCATTTGTAGCAGTGATTGGACAGGGGGGCGACGCAACTGAATATATAGGTATACCACTAGCACTATTATATAACGGTGCCTCAGCTATTCGTCCCCCCACTTGGCTTGGAGGAAAACCCACTGTTTGCCCACTTGAAATGCAAGATGTCATGCTTGGAGGAGATGTAAATATTGGCCTAGGCCTACTTGGAACTTCCCCCATCATGCCCATGGTAGAAATTAAGCTTGCAGCAGATGGGAATGACCTACTATTTCCCATGACCCCACGGAACTCACCCGACCCTTGGCCTTGGGGAGTAGAGGCAAAAACCGCTGGCTGATTCCCGACTAGGCCTAGTGGCTGTACCACCGGAGGCATAGCCGCTGAAGAGCTGGCCGCCATCCCACCAGTTGCTCCATAAGCCGCGGCTAACATCGTGGATGCAACGGGCCTCGCTGCGTCTATCACGGGTGCCGACTGCGCTGCTTGATCCAACGGTGCCGACTGCACTGCTTGATCCAACGGTGCCGACTGCGCTGCCTGATCCAACGGTGCCCACTGGGTCAAAGGTGAAGGCTGCCCATATCCATAATGACTTGGCATACCCATCGATGCCTGGTGCTCTGTTGTAAACTGGACTGAAGCCGCCGTCTGACGTGGCTCATCAGGCATGGACAGCGCCGATATACCTGTAGCAGGCTGACCTGGTGCCCTGACGACACTTGGCCCACCGTGAATCTCGGCGACATGGACTGCGGCCTGACGTGCCGAGCTTCTCTGTGGCGCTGACGAAGATCTGCAAGCTCTCTTTCGTGGCCCCTGTGACGGCCGTACGGACTCTGGCCTGCGTTTGGGCCTACCTCTTGGCATGTCCTTGTCTTTGCGGACTCCTCACGCGCCAATTGCTCGTAATCAACTTCTAATTAAACCCGAAATTCGGGTGTAAAAAAGTTTTCAATCGAGCGTTGATGTTTCTAGATTGAAGTCGTGACTAAAAGTGAATCTGCCCACTCCCGATAGAAAACAATGCGCTGATTGGCTGCCGCGCAATCCTAGCGCGGCAAAATAAAGGGAGAGTGCATACAACGTCCGCAATGAAGTTTGCGCACGTCCCGCAAGCGATGTTCTGTTTTAATTGGTTGCCCAGGGGTGTTCAGAATCCCAATTTGCATACAACCTTCCTTAATCAGGATACTCATGCACACTGTATGCTGTACAATTAATGAACTCCCACAAGTACGATCAAATTGGATTTTGCGCTGAGTATAATAAATTTTACCAGTTATATGGTAAAATGTGTTATTTGGTACCTCATTATTTATATATAATTTTTTGCCCACTTTATTTATTTACATATAATTTATTTGGTACCTCATTATTTATATATAATTTTTTGCCCACTTTATTTATTTATATATAATTTATTTGGTACCTCATTATTTATATATAATTTTTGGCACGCTTTAATTATTTATTATATAATTTATTTGGTAACTTATTATTTATATATAATTTTTGCACACTTTAATTATTTATTATATAATGCATTATCTATTATATAATGCATTATTTATTATATAAGGCATTATATATTATATCATGCATTATTTATTATATAATGCATATTTATTATATAATGCATTATTTATTATATAATTCATTATTTATTAAATAATTCCTTATTTATTATATAATGCATTATTTATGAAATAATTCATTTTTTATTATATAATGCATTATTTATCATATAATGTATTATTCTCAGACAACACACAAAACCACACAGTGAGAGTTGATTTGACTTTTCTGGCATAGATTTTTTGAGCCGCTAATTTATTTCTCCTCGGTCAATGTTGAACTGTATTAAATGTCCGTAAATACGTTAACAAGCTATAACATACCAATGAATAATTACCTATTTGCTACAAGATATTTGCCTTAGAAACATTTTAAACAAGCTAAAAACGGGGCACGCTTGCCCCAAATACTTGCCATGCTTGGCATCACTGGGCCCGAAACCTTGGCACGCTTGCCAACCATTCACTAGCCCCACCAGAACAAGTGGGTGCTAGCCAAAGTGTTTTGTCACATGACTTAAGTATTTGTCACGTGACTTTAGTATTTATATGCCTATATTACTCAAGAAGTTATTTGTAGTTAAAGAACACCGATTTGGTCCACCGCTCGTAGATACGGTTGGCATGCCCCATCAGTACAAATGGGTGCTTGGCGTACTTTTTTACAAAGATTAAACACAACTTGTTAAATGTTTAACGTCCAAATTCAAAGGTTTTACTTAAGAACTATTCACCCAACTTGTTTATTTAGTTTGAATTGAGGCACTGCCCGTCGCTCCCAGCCAACTTCGCCCATTTATAGAAGTATAAAAGTATGGTGGTTGAAGGGGAGGAGGTGGGTTTATTTTTGTTGTTGCGGTCTCAAAAAGCTACGCCGAACTGGCCTTTCATCCACGGCGTGTCGGTGCGCGCGCGTGGACTTATCACATTTGTATCAATATTTATATCTCCCTTGGAAGTTACATCAACTTCTGCCTATGAACAGCACTTTTGGCTTGATGCCAGCAATGGATGGCCAGCTGCAATTTGGGCAATCAATATGTTTACTAATTCCATTTCATAGCAACCATCCGCTGATTAACAGAGAGTTTGAAACTCAGCCAGCTGTGTGTTCGTGGAGAATAATGTATTTTATCTTTCAGTGATAAAATGAATTATTCTCAGACAACACACAAAACCACACAGTGAGAGTTGATTTGACTTTTCTGGCATAGAT
This sequence comes from Patiria pectinifera, assembly GCA_029964075.1. Taxonomy (NCBI): domain Eukaryota; kingdom Metazoa; phylum Echinodermata; class Asteroidea; order Valvatida; family Asterinidae; genus Patiria; species Patiria pectinifera. The sequence goes on along the minus strand of CM057144.1, from coordinate 12,362,356 downwards.
TTTTTGAGCCGCTAATTTATTTCTCCTCGGTCAATGTTTAACTGTATTAAATGTCCGTAAATACGTTAACAAGCTATAACATACCAATGAATAATTACCTATTTGCTACAAGATAATTGCCTTAGAAACATTTTATACAAGCTAAAAACGGGGCACGCTTGCCCCAAATACTTACCATGCTTGGCATCACTGGGCCCGAAACCTTGGCACGCTTGCCAACCATTCACTAGCCCCACCAGAACAAGTGGGTGCTAGCCAAAGTGTTTTGTCACATGACTTAAGTATTTGTCACGTGACTTTAGTATTTATATGCCAATATTACTCAAGAAGTTATTTGTAGTTAAAGCACACCGATTTGGTCCACCGCTCGTAGATACGGTTGGCATGCCCCATCAGTACAAATGGGTGCTTGGCGTACTTTTTTACAAAGATTAAACACAACTTGTTAAATGTTTAACGTCCAAATTCAAAGGTTTTACTTAAGAACTATTCACCCAACTTGTTTATTTAGTTTGAATTGAGGCACTGCCCGTCGCTCCCAGCCAACTTCGCCAAACGCGCAACGCGCGCCCCATGGGACGACAGGCAGTACCCTCACACCCTTACCCCGAAGAGTAGAACCCCAAAAGAGAAAGACTGAACGAAACAAATACTAGCGCCATGGGAATACTGGAGTTGTGTATAACTATTACCAACTGAGGATAGAGTGCGAACTGCTCCCATTTCTTTTTTTTTTTTAAAGAGTTAATGTTGCAAACATCATTAATGCTGTTACCTCATCGGCATGCTTGCCACAAATCTTTGGCACTCTTCCTAAACCACACAAGCTGTCTCTTTGAAATTTTTGAAAATTAAACATGCATAATAATAATACACATTACAAAGTTAGGTATTATAATCATACGCCACAACTTGATCATTGGATAACGTTGTCAAAAGAGGTAAAAGTAATTACAAATGTTGATTAAATACTTTTATATATTTCTCAAACCAATCCTGATCGATATAGATTCAATTGATACAAAGGGGGAAATGTTAGTGGCTACCTTCTAAGCTGGCCCACAAAGTGGCAAAACTATTCGTGGAAAAAAGAGGACGAAATGTACTATTTTCCCGTGGGTAGATCTAATCTAAATCAGTAAGGGGAAATATCCCCAACATATCAACCTCCTATTGTGAGTATCACTAACGTGAACTAAACAAATTAGCTATTATTGCTCCTGAAAAAGGCGAAAAGCCAGTGCGAAACCCATCATGGTGGAAAAGATCGAAAAAAATTCCCTTCCGGCCCCAAACTAGGCGACCAAGTTTTCTTTGTAGTTTTAGGAGCAAAATTATCTGGAGGCATAAAGATTTTTTTTTATTTTTTTTAACTTTTTAATTGTTTATGTTATCTTCCAAAAGTACAATTATTACTTAAATCCCCTTAAAACAATGAACTTGTTGAAGTAGCCGTTATTAAATGTAAACAGTCAATGTATAGCTATAGTTAGTAATTTAAACTGTTACCTGAAGATGAGTATTCCGTGTTCAATGTAAAATAAAATACAGTACAAAATAGCCAGGACTATGTACAACCTACAACCCAATACAATGACATCAAAAGCATGAATGCAATTTAGAAAATTCCAAGTTGTAATTTACTTAGCAATATTCATTTCATGTCAAGAAATGTTTCTAACCAGCTTTATCTGTTCCTTGTTTTTGAAGCCCAATTTTTTTTGTTTTGAAAAATCATAACCAGCAGGAGGCTTAAGTACGGTGCATCAACGTTAACATGACAATGGGAAATATTATTACACTTACAGGTAGGCCTACATATGAATAGTACAATTAGGCTGCTAAAGATCTGGGTCAAGCACGTAAACGCGCAACGTGTGGTTAAATGTATGTGTCTACAGATCATATAACTGAGCGTACACTTTATGTTGTATTATCCTCCTCAATGCCATCATGCTTTTAAATCGCGTCAACTTAATTGAAATGGATGTCCATAGAATTTAATAGGTCATGGTCAAAAAAGTGTGCCGCTTTTTCTGTTGACAGCTTTTTTCCTGTTGACAGTTATTTTCCTGATATTCGCCTTTAGGCAACAGTTTATAATCTGGACGCCAAACTGGCCAAATTGCTGGACGATCAGTACCAACCTTGGAAGACCTCTATGTTGCAAATCTGAAGAGCATTCGATGGTATGAGTCCCGGTCCCAAACCAATTTGTAGCGTGTGCTATCCCCTGGCATCCTGCAACAGAAAATACTCAAAGCAGCAGCTATCCTTTGCAAACATATCTATCTTTTAAATGTATTCATTTATTTTTTGTTTATGTGTTCGTTAGGTTGTTTGTTTGTTGTGGTGTTGGGGTGTTTGTTTTATTTGTTTTGTCAGGGTGTTTGTTATCATTATTATATAATCTACAGCATCCCACAAATGGGCGGCAGATTCTTCTTTTTTTTTAAATTAATTTGGCAAGTCACATCTGGATTTTGGCAACATGCCATGTGGGGGTGACAAATTGGAGTCACCCTATTAATTGTTAGAACGACCCTTAGGACAAGGAATGTTTGTGTTGCAAATTATCTAGCTCGAGAAAATCACCAAATTTCGTGAAGAAAAGATAAGAGGTAAACTTGGATTAGGTGATAGTTTAGGTTTGTGCACAAGTCTATGGTAAAGTCTCGCTGTTATAGCATTAGTAGAAATTATTACTATTTAATTATTACAGTTTGCAGTATAGTATTTCATTATAATTTAAAATGTTAGTATAAATTCCTATGGCTTCACAAGTTGGCCCAGGTGACAGAAAAGGATGCCAAGCTAAACAGGAGAAAAACTATACCTCAAATGAATAGGTCCCCCTTAATTGTGTGAAAAAGAATCTAGCATTTTGCTGCAATCATACAAGGTTGGGTTTACACATTGTCAAACGGAGCCTACTGCGTTTTTGGACTCTTTGGCCAGGTTCCTTTAACATGCCTTTTCAAAATAGGTTAAAACAGTGCCCATCCAGTGATATCAGATCTGCCAACCTGCTCCGAAAGCAGCTGCTCTGACAAACAGCGATCATGTCATGTTTGGCCAAAATCGCAAATTTATGTGGAAGTACTATCGTATCTTAGGAACTGTCAAGATTAATCATGCCAGTGGGGACACTGTCACTCTTCTTCTTCTTCTTTTTTTTTTTTTTTTTAAATTTGCATTAAAGTGCTGTCTTTACATTTAATTGTGTAGACCCTACCATTAATATCATCATGATTATGTTTATAACTATGTAATTGGCATTACATGCACTGGCTAAAAACTGCTCAGGTTGCACCGCGGTGTTATTATTGGCCCCAGGCCCCTACTTATTGTATTAGGAACCAATGCCGAAAGATCGGCTCAAATTAGCTGCAGAACAATAACATTTGTCAGACTAGAAATGGTCTGTAAAATTAATTAATTGCCCAGGGCTGTTGTAGCTCTAGTATCTTATTGGATTTGTTTTTTTTATTTGTTTTTTTTTTATTTGTGTGTTTGTTAGTTTATTTATTTATTATTCATTTACTTCTTTATTATGTTTTACGGTTACATTTGCACTCAGGCCACGATTTGAGACAAATACAAATGAAACAAATGAAATAACTGAATAGGCGCTAGAGCCTAGCCCCTGCTAATTCTTTCATGAGTTTTTAGTCCTATATGTTAGGAAAACAAAACAAGCCCCACTGCATGCCTCAACATGTCGTAATATAGGGCCAACAAAGGCCTATTAATTATATTATTAAACATAAATGGCTGGCTGCAAAAACAAAAGTATTGATAAAATTCAATTAATATTTTTTTTCAAATAAAATGAAGTAGGGACCAGGTATCTCCGTTGAGGGAAGTAATTGCAAAAGTGAATGAACAAATCAACTGAACACTTAAAATAGCTCATGCTCATAGTCATAGCTTCAGGAAACCAGGATGTAGGCCTAGGCTTATTAATTATTGCAAACAATTAAGCTGCCCAGGTATAAATTTGACTCAGTAGGCTACCAAAGTTAAGGCCTTGGTGATCAAGTGATGCCTAATTGCCATGATTCGCCTTCAGCTTGCAGTGGATAGGCATTTTAATTATCGCGCTTAACGGTCCCCGAATGATCGAATTTGTATCAAATCGGCCTAGGCCTATGCCGACGTCAACACCGATGCCCCGTCTGAGTGATCATGGTGATATTACATTCAATGTGCCGTAAAACTCATCAGACATATTGGACAATTTGTTCAGTTTAAATATCAAAATCATTAATTCAACTATCCAAATTAGGTCAAACCTTGGAGGTATGAAAGGAAATTGTAGGATTCAATCAAATGTCGATCTATCTCCGCACTTTCTATAGGGCCCTACCGCTGGCTGCGTATAATTGAGGCCTAGCGTTAAAACTAAACTCATAGAAACGGTGAACAAAAACTTCACACGATATTGCACAGTACAACAAACAAACGGGCCCAAAACAAATGCTGTGTGATTGGAAAATTCTCACCTTGAATTTCATCATGCATGGCATGTTTGAGCCAGTGCACCAAGCGGGAAATCTCGAGAGAGGGTCGTGAAGAACAAAGATCCAGCGTTCACACTGCAGGCCGACACGTTGCCGCGGTCAAGCGTGCCAAGAACACCAGCCACCAGCACCGGGGCGGATTGAAAGCTGGGCGGGGATGCACTGCCCGGACTCGGCTGGAACGCACCGTCATGACCGTTGATTTGGCGCCTGGACTTCGGTGTCCGTAAACTTATGACGGGCCATGATTCAAGTAGGACTACACAAGCTTCAATCATGGACGGCTGACATAATCCAGTGGTGATTCAGCATTCGAAAAAGTACGAGTAGGCCTAGGCCTAAAACGCTGATACTTGATAGAATTCATGTTCTGGAAACCTTGGCCGGCTGTGACAAATCGCATGAAATGTCGACAAGCGAGCGGATCGCTTGGGCTGACGTTCTGACGAGGCATCTTGTAAAAGCTGTATGGTCGTACTTGACGTAGGATATACGTAAATGCCGTCTCCAAAACCCCAAAAGATCACTGAAGTCAGCTGCATAACATTTGCAAATCATAAGTTCACTAACCGAAGTTCAAATGTGAACGAAAAATTCATGGAATGTAAGTGAACAAACGCTTATTCCAGGAGAAATTTATTTTTGTTGTTGCGGTCTCAAAAAGCTACGCCGAACTGGCCTTTCATCCACAGCGTGTCTGTGCGCGCGCGTGGACTTATCACATTTGTATCAATATTTATATCTCCCTTGGAAGTTACATCAACTTCTGCCTATGAACAGCACTTTTGGCTTGATGCCAGCAATGGATGGCCAGCTGCAATTTGGGCAATCAATATGTTTACTAATTCCATACCATAGCAACCATCCGCTGATTAACAGAGAGTTTGAAACTCAGCCAGCTGTGTGTTCGTGGAGAATAATGTATTTTATCTGTCAGTGATAAAATGAATTATTTATTATATAATGCATTATTTATTATATAATTCATTATTTATTATATAATGCATTATTTATTATATAATTCATTATTTATTATATAATTCATTATTTATTATATAATTCATTATTTATTATATATTGTGCGCCCGAAGCGAACGAGGCTATGATTTATAAATAATGGTTTTCAGCAAACCAGGGAACCAGACTACAGCAAAACCATTATATATTATATAATGGTTTTCTGAGCTAAATAATGAAACTCGCATGCAAATTAACTTCGCTAGGACACGCCTATGTTTTAAATATTCATATCACATAGCGCACCAAAACACCGCACTTGCTATAAAAAAAACACGTAGTATTGTGTATTTTGGGTATTGTGGGTCTGAATTTTTCTAATTTGCGCCCTGAAAGTATTGGAAATGACTCTCAAATGCTGTAAACTAGCGTATTTCAGGTCAACGATTCTTAAAAATTACGGAGAAATTAGCTATGCACAACGCTCGCGCTAGCTAGCTACGATGGCCATCATGATCTATCCCGCACTGCTGTCATGTTAACGCTGACATAAGCGCGCCTGAGCTGACACTGCGTGCACCGTGGAGGTGTAGCGGTGGGTATCGGTAACGAACTGGATGCGCGCGGCAGGAAGTTTCGGGAAAACAAGCTGCTGCTAGTACAAGCGGTACAATCAGTACGCCCCGAAAATAAACAATAAATACAAATGAATACATCAAAACGGAAAAGGTAAACCACGGAAAATACATAATTACACATAATTGTGTAACCGAGACCGAGTTGACTAGGACCGAGTCTTTCGACTCAACTCGGTCCCAAGCCAACTCGGTCCCAAGTCAACTCGGTCCCAACTCGGTCCCAGGTCAACTCGGTCCTATGTCAACTTGATTGGGAGAAATTGATCTAGCAAGGAACCTTGGACAAAACTCAAATTGTGCCATAATAGGGGCTGTGCCTTGTTAGGTACATCATTAATACACCGTTAAAGTGGTTACGTCATACACCGCTGAGGTCATGCCTTACCGAGGTCACGCGTTCCACACCTACCTGGCCTTACGTAGCGTGTTACTTTTTGAAAAGATCTGTTGAAAAGATTTTTTAAAAAGCCATCAGTAGTATGGTGCCCACAAAATGATAGCAGATTGTTACAAATGCCGTGATTTTTTTTATCATTTTCAGTGATGGATTGATGCGCCTATGAGGCGCCATGTGTAAATAAATTATTTAACAAAATTATTTATATATAATTCATTATTTATTATATAATTCTTTTTTCCGGACAATTGTATGTAAATAATTGTTTGGCAGTTTGCATTATATGTAAATAAATTTATTTCTCACTGCATTATTTACATATAATTTTTTTGGCAACCTAAATATTTACATATAATTTTGGGCAAACTAAAATTATTTATATATAATTTATTTGCAACCTCATTATTTATCCCCGCATGATCAAAAAGTTGGACACAAAACAGAGGCAGTAAACTCACCATTCTATGTTCATCGTGGCTTGAGCAGCCTTTTATTCTCACAATTAAATTCGGCAAAGTCTAAAGTTTCCGGTCGATGCTAACTCGCGAAACTGCAATTATCATACGGTAAACATATATGAACTTAAACATATTTCTATGTGCAATGACTTGTTTCCGGTCGAAGCTAACTCGCGAAACTTTTCAGCACAATATTTGCAATATTTTGTTTCCGTCCAAAGCTTGAAACATCACGGCATATAATTGCAATATGTAGTTTCCGGTCGATGCTAACTCGCGAAACTTTTCAGCATACCATTTGCAATACTTTGTTTCCGGTCGATGCTAACTCGCGAAACTTTCAGCACAATATTTGCAGCAGATTTTGTTTCCGTCCAAAACTAGAAACATCACGGCATAAAATTGCAATATGTTGTTTCCGGTCGATGCTAACTCGCGAAACTTTTTCAGCATACCATTTGCAATAATTTGTTTCCGGTCGATGCTAACTCGCGAAACTTTTCAGCATAATATTTGCAGCATATTTTGTTTCCGGCCGAAGCTGGCTCGCGAAACAGCTCAATTCATTGACAAAACTTCAGTGCAAGTACATATCATATTATTGTTAAACAAGACTGTTCTCGTTTAATGCAATTAGCAATATTAATCAAGTCGCATTCCTTGTACAAATTGTAATTGACCCCCTTCATAAGTTTGCTTCTATGCTAACGAAATAAAATGGGTATAACTTCACCCTTTGGCTGCTCAAGCAATCATGAACTTTGCTCGTAAAACCAGGGTATATAAAGTCAAACCGCCCTTCAGTTTGACAAGCCAAGGTAATAAAACATTTTGTCTAGCGGTCAAACCTGGAGGGCCACCTTTTGACCCCTACCTGACCAGCCTCAGTGTCCAGCTGGGATAAATTATTTGAAGCCAAAGTTATGGCCTCAAATCGATTATATATAATTTTATGCACCCTTTTTTTATTTATATATAATTTATTTGCAAACTGATTATTTATATATAATTTTTGCACACTTTTTTTATTTATATATAATTAATTGGGAATCTTTTTATTTATATATAATTTTTGCACACTTTATTTATTTATATATAATTTATTTGGTACCTTATTATTTATATATAATTTTTTGCACACTTTATTTATTTACATATAATTTATTTGGTACCTCATTATTTATATATAATTTTGTGCACGCTTTAATTATATATTATATAATTTATTTGGTACCTTATTATTTATATATGATTTTGTGCACGCTTTAATTATATATTATATAATTTATTTGGTACCTTATTATTTATATATAATTTTTTGCACGCTTTAATTATATATTATATAATTTATTTGGTACCTTATTATTTATATATAATTTTTGCACACTTTAATTATTTATAATATACTTCATTATTTTTTATATAATGCATTATTTATTATATAATGCATTATTTATTATATAATGCATTATTTATTATATAATTCATTATTAATTATATAATTGTGCGCCCGAAGCGAACGAGGCTATGATTTATAAATAAAGGTTTTCAGCAAACCAGGGAACCAGACTACAGCAAAACCATTATATATTATATAATGGTTTTCTGAGCTAAATAATGAAACTCGCATGCAAATTAACTTCACTAGGACACGCCTATGTTTTAAATATTCATATCACATAGCGCACCAAAACACTGCACTTGCTATAAAAAACACGCAGTATTGTGTATTTTGGGTATTGTGGGTCTGAATGTTTCTAATTTGCGCCCTGAAAGTATTGGAAATGACTCTCAAATGCTGTAAACTAGCGTATTTCAGGTCAACGATTCTTAAAAATTACGGAGAAATTAGCTATGCACAACGCTCGCGCTAGCTAGCTACGATGGCCTACTCCTAGAACTATGAGGCTCCGCGTGAGCGGAGCCTCATAGAGTCAGAAGCCCGCAAAATTGCTGTCAACACAAAACACTAATTAAGTACAAAAACGTCCATTCCAAATAAGCCATTTCCCACAGAACCGCTGCACAGTTTGCCCCTAAACTCCGTACAATACCTCATGACATACTCACGTTATGTGCACCCAACAAACATCGGTGGATTCTGTCTGTTTTCGGCAAAAATGATGAAAAATATGCCCTTTCCGCACTGAGCCAACCTAACACTTGAAACGAGCACGCGCGCAGAATGATCGCAGTCATTTTCGGTTCGATCGCTCGGAGCGCGCCGCGGGGGGTATGGTGTAGGAGCGGATTGATAGTATGCGCATGCGTACAAGTGCAAGTACGTACCCCCCGCGGCGCGCTCCGAGCGATCGAACCCGAAAATGACTGCGATATCAGCGCGCGTGCTCGTTTCAAGTGTTAGGTTGGCTCAGTGCGGAAAGGGTATATTTTTCATCATTTTGGCCTAAAAACAGACAGAATCCACCGATGTTTGTTGGGTGCACATAACGTGAGTATGTCATGAGGTATTGTACGGAGTTAAGGGGCAAACTGTGCAGCAGTTCTGTGGGAAATGGCTTATTTGGAATGGACGTTTTTGTACTTAATTAGTGTTTTGTGCTGCAGGCAATTTTGGCCCTATTATGGCACAATTTGAATTTTGTCCAAGGTTCCTTGCTAGATCAATTTCTCCCAATCAAGTTGACATAAAACCGAGTTGACCTGGGACCGAGTTGGGACCGAGTTGACCTGGGACCGTCGAGTTGACTCGAAAGACTCGGTCCTAGTCAACTCGGTCTCGGTTACACAATTATGTGTAATTATGTATTTTCCGTGGTTTTCCTTTTCCGTGTTGATGTATTCATTTGTATTTATTGTTTATTTTCGGGGCGTACTGATTGTACTTGCAGCAGCTTGTTTTCCCGAAACTTTCTGCCGCGCGCATCCAGTTCGTTACCGATACCCGCTACACCTCGGCACGGTGCACGCAGTGTCAGCTCAGGCGCGCTTATATCAGCGTTAATATGACAGCACTGCCGCGGGATAGATCATGATGGCCATCGTAGCTAGCTAGCGCGAGCGTTGTGCATAGCTAATTTCTCCGTAATTTTTAAGAATCGTTGACCTGAAATATGCTAGCTTACAGCACTTGAGAGTCATTTTCAATACTTTCGGGGCGCAAATTACAAAAATTCAGACCCACAATACCCGAAATACACAATACTGCGTGTTTTTTTTATAACAAGTGCGGTGTTTTGGTGCTCTATGTGATATGAATATTTAAAACATAGGCGTGTCCTAGTGAAGTTAATTTGCATGCGAGTTTCATTATTTAGCTCAGAAAACCATTATATAATATATAATGGCTTTGCTGTAGTCTGGTTCCCTGGTTTGCTGAAAACCATTATTTATAAATCATAGCCTCGTTCGCTTCGGGCGCACAAGTATATAACAAATAATGAATTATATAATAAATAATGAATTATATAATAAATAATGAATTATATAATAAATAATGAATTATATAATAAATAATGAATTATATAATAAATAATGCATTATATAATAAATAATGAATTATATAATAAATAATGCATTATATAATAAATAATGCATTTATAATAAATAATGCATGATATAATAAATAATGTATTATATAATAAATAATGCATTATATAATAAATAATGCATTATATAATAAATAATGCATTATATAATAAATAATGCATTATTTAATAAATAATGCATTATATAATAAATAATGCATTATATAATAAATAATGCATTATATAATAAATAATTAAAGTGTGCAAAAATTATATATAAATAATAAGTTACCAAATAAATTATATAATAAATAATTAAAGCGTGCCAAAAATTATATATAAATAATGAGGTACCAAATAAATTATATATAAATAAATAAAGTGGGCAACAAATTATTTATAAATAATGAGGTACCAAATAAATTATATATAAATAAATAAAGTGGGCAAAAAATTATATATAAATAATGAGGTACCAAATAAATTATATATATATAAATAAAGTGGGCAAAAATTATATATAAATAATAAGTTTGCAAATAAATTATATATATATAAATAAAGTGGGCAAAAATTATATATAAGTAAAAAGGTTACAAATAAATTATATATAAATAAAAAAAGTGTGCAAAAATTATATATATATATATAATAAGGTTGCAAATAAATTATATATAAATAATTCTAGTTTGCCCAAAATTAGATGCAAATAATTGGGTTGCAAAAAAAATTATATATAAATAATGCAGTGGCAAATAAATTTATTTACATATAATGCAAACTGCCAAACAATTATTTACATATAATTGTCCGGGAAACTGAATTATATAATAAATAATGAATTATATATAAATAAATTGGTTAAATAATTTATTTACACATGGCGCCTCATACTTAAAAGCGTTTCAGCCTATCGCTCCTGTTAATGTGCAGCAAAGCAATTTGTTATGCTTATACCCCGTACAGAACATGTTCAGCTACCTGAGTGTCGCTGTGCTAATGACAAGCCCATCAAATACCGATTCTATTATGACGATCAACAGTTACTCGGCATGTGCTGTACCGGTACTGATTGTAGTCAAGAGTGGCTGAAAGAGCAGTTCTTGTTTCGTCCAGATGAAAACAACCCCCGCCCCTCGGTGAACGTCAATGATGTCGTCCTCAAGAAACAACTCAAGATACCCATTGAGAGAAACCCAGCCTTCCAGGTAAGCTGTAGACGCACCATGAGCAGGAATTTCAAGTTCGAGGGCGATGACCTGAAGGTGGGGGATCACCTCTCTTGGCATCGGCCTAAGGGGTTGTGGCATCATGCCATCGTATCAGAAATCGGCGATGAGGCAGGAAAGGTAAAAGTCATACATTGGAAAAAGACAGCGACTTTAGTAAAGGAGAGGAAAGAGAGTTCAATTGACTTGAGCACAGAAAAGGGGCAATTGTTCCGCATTGACTACTCTGGCGAGGTTACTAATATCAACCCGCCTGAGCTGGTTATTGCCCGGGCTAGAGCCATGTTTGATGACCCTGGTAAATACAATTTGTTGGGGGATAACTGCGAAGCGTACGCTTCGTATTGCAAGAATGGGGTTTATACAGAGAGCTGCCAGCGTGTCTGGCTGAATTGGTCGTTGAAAACTTTGCAACCACTTTTGACGGTCAGCTACGACACATCCGTTGGTCAAGGCGTTTACCAAACTATAATAAAAAATATCGCCATACCAATGGTCGTTGAAGGAAATGAGTTACTCGAGATGTGTCAGACCAAACCGAACGGGACAGTCACACAACTGGCAACAACATCGATCCGTGTTGGAAAGGAGATACGCAGAGAGTGTGAGAATGAATGCAAGAAAATCCTTGGCATAGGTGTTGGTATCATAGTTTCCATAGATGGAGTTTGGTGTGTCTATGACCTTAGCCAGATTTACAAAAAAAGAGCCAACGGTGACATGTCCCGTGTGGATTTCCTTCAAACTTCCACTCATCGTGTTGTTGATGTGCTGGCTAGCGCCGGGTCTTGCACAGTAGGGGGATACCTAGGAGCAAAGGTGGCAGTGGCCACTTCTAGTTTGGGAAAAGGAAGTTTAATATTAGGGGGTATAATAGGAGTCATCGTATGTATACTTGGGGCTAAGGGAGGAGGGTATGTGGTTGGACCTTGGATAGGGCGTACACTTGCCTCAATCATCATCTGGACCGATGACAGGGCTGTGAAGAGCATTAATGACCTGCAACCAGGTGATCAGATTGTCTTCTATTGCTTCTTGTTGCATCCCAGACACCACGCCATAGTCGTGAGTTGTGACCCAGATACGGGTAAGGTCAGAGTGGTGCATCACACCTACCAGAAAGGTGTGGTGGAGGAGGAGCTTGATTTCATATCCCCCGTGTACAGGCTCCTGTATGAAATGGATTGCTATCTGCCTGAAGAGGTCATTGAGAGAGCCAGATCAAAGATCGGTGATAAAACTTACAAGTACTCACTGGCTTTCAATAACTGCAAGACCTTTGCAAGGTGGTGTAAAGTGAAGAAATTGCCCTGAACCAGTTGATTGTTAATTGTCTTGGCTACGGCACGCTTCCCCTTTGAATGACTTTGGTTAGAAAGTGGGTAAGGCCTACTCTGAATCCATGTGCTGATCGGTCTATATTCTAATTGTTTGGTTCGGGAATACTTTGTTGTAATACACTGCCAAAAAAGAGGTGATTACGATGGAACAATTTTCTAAACATTTTCTTGCAATCAGTTTGTAAAAACATTATGTTTGATAGATAGTGTTTTGCAATTGAACATTAGTGTTTAGGATTTGGACACGTAATGTTTAGCTTGTAAAAATGTCGACAAAGTGATAACAATAATTGTGTTCAATTGCTAAAGACAGACTTTAGAGTGTATTGTTCCCCCCCCCCCCCAAGCGCAATTTTTCTAAACGAATAAGTGTTTTGGATTTGTCGGGCAAACTTAATTACTCAGAAATAGAACCGTTGTTCATATTAAAAGATAATTATATGTTTGCATTGGTGGTTGTAAAAAAAATAGCAGTAACATACCGGCACAGTGAATTTTGTGAAACATATGTAGTTTTATCCATTCGACAAAATATTTCAAGACACAAGACAAACTAAAAATATCAATCTGATAGAGCGAAGTGTTCTAGAAACAGTGTTGGGGGTCTTGGGATAAGTCTGGGTCTTATAACATGCTTCGGAGTTGATGCAGTAATAATACATTATTGAAAATTAATGTTCAGTCGAGCGTATAGAAGATGTAAAATACCCTAATTATTGGTAACATTACAAATTTTCTAGACATAAATGCCAATACGGATTAAAAATGTATTAAAGTGCATTAAATATATTGGTCCATATTATTTTTGGCAGAAGTGTATATACTAACTAAAAACTATGCAAAATGTGTCGGTAATCTGTGAAGATTTAATTATAGTAGAATAAACTGGTTTTGTTATTGATTACCTTCGCAAATGCCATTTTGATTGGTGGCAAACTTTGAAAGTAGTAAATAAGTCACATTTGTTTCTCCAAGCTTGTACGGCTGATAATACCATTGAATAGTATAAATATAAAGTTTATATAGAAGGCATTTGTGAGATATCTTTTTCAGAAAATGATGTAGCCACGCAAAGGATGGCTGAGGATTGTTGTAACTGTTTGATCATGTTGTAAAATTACTAGAATGTCAGACAGTGAATTTTACTTTTATTTTGGTTTGATATATTGCATGCACGTAGTATACCTCTCGTCTGGTGGTAGTCAAATCAACCAATTAATAATGTGACCAGCTATTTCGGATATGGTTGCTCTCATTTTTTTTGTGCCTTGCTTTGCATTGCATGCTTTTGCTTCGTTTTCATTTTGTTTGATTTATTTTGCAGTTTAAAGAAACTTAAATTTCTTTATTTCGACGCATTAAGGTTAATCTGTTAAACACAGTTTTTGTTCATTTGCGAATGACCCAATTTCGATTTATGATGTAGGGTGCTATGTAAACATCCTCTTTATTTGATTGTCTTTTGCTCATTTCGTCTTTACCATTTTCAAGATTGTAACGATCGATCAGCTATACCTGCATCTTATTTCTATCATCATTTTCCATATACTCAAGTCTTGTTTCAAGTGATTGTAAATGTGATTTCTACTTAACCGTTGCATCATGATCGTTTATATTCGCTGCAAGAGTTTATGAAGGATATTGTAGCAACGAATAAATGGTCGTTTAAACGAACAGGTTTCTCAGAGTTGTGATTAAAGCAGTAAATTTGTTTGATGTTTTCCTCCTTCCCCGCGACAGAGATCCATCAGGTTTTCCTTCAGCTGTTAAGTTGGTTTTAACATCAAATAGTTGCCAGGCTATAGGAATGCATTCCACATTGTACAGTATTTTTTTCTTAAAATCTGATCATACACTCGTTTGAGATAATAAATGTGATGTTTTGTTAGTAAACACTCTTGGTGACAGGACAATAGAAGCAGGGGCGTAGCAAGGTCGTTTTTATTGGGGGGGGGATTTCTTGAAAAGGGCACTTGCACATCCGTGCTGGAATATAGACACTTTTTTTTCTCCGGACACTTGGCCCCCTTAAACTCAAATAGGAGAGGGAGGGGGAGGGTACCATGTATCGATGGAGGGGAGGGAGAGGGTACCATATATCGATGAAGGGGGGAGGGTACCATATATCGATGGAGTGGGGAGGGTACCATATATCGATGGAGGGGGAGAGGGAGGGTACCATATATCAATGGAGTGGAGAGGGGGAGGGTACCATTATATCGATGGAGGGGGGAGGGTACCATATATCGATGGAGTGGGGAGGGTACCATATATCGATGGAGGAGGGAGGGTACCATATATCGAGGGAGGGGTGGAGGGGGAGGGTACCATAATTTTATATCGATGGGGGCGCTGTTCAAAAACCCACAATTATGCACACTATACACGGACAATGTATGGTGCTTTTCAGGGGGTTCATGCGCAAAATAAAAAAGCACCGGTAACGGCCGATGGCACGCCTCTTTTTTAAAAGGGCACTTGTTCAGTCAAAGGGCACTTGTTAACAAAAGAAGGGCACTCATTACAAATATTGGGGGTAAGCGCTGGTGAAAAAGGGTATTTGAATGGAAAAGGGCAGTCTTTACAAAATATGGGGGGGGGGTAAATACCCCCTTGAAACCCCCCCCCCCTCTCTCTCTCTCTGGCTACGCCTCTGAGAAGACTATGGGTAACTGATTAAAAACAAGCCCGTGATTCGAAATCCATCAATAACTATAGGGGGTCTAGGCCTAACTGGTATATAGTTTTACACACAATTTGGCAAATCCAAGACACATATTTAATGTTTGTTTTTATTTTGATGACTTGGTGCAAACATGCTTCTTGGGACCTATTGAATTATTCCAGCTTAGTTTTGTTGTTGTATTTTTTGTCTGCTGCTGGCTCCTAAAACCTCAAAAATAAATTTAACAAATTCTGGATTTCAGGATTTGTGGGTCATGACCTTTTAATCAAAGAAAAACAAGAAAGAGCCAAAGCCAAACCAGATAGCCTGTGAGACCGAAGTTTCACTTCTTGTTAACTGTTAGTGACACAAATTAATTTCTCTCGTCTTTATTTGTTATTATAGTGTTCAAATATTCGTGACTCGAATTGACTCGACTCGACTCAACTCGACCTTCTTAACGTAATGACTCGACTCGAAATCAGTGACTCGTTTCAACTCTGAGACAGATAATGTGTTAACAGCACATACTCTCTGCTCTGAAATGTAAAGAGTGAAAAAAAAACCACTCAAAGTCGTCCCCCAAATAAGTGGCTTTTTAAAAGTAGTGGAAGTTACATTAACTCTTTTAGAAAGGTTTTTCAATATGATCCATGACACTGAAAAACCAGGCGCGGTTCTACGGGCTAGGGGGCTGTAGGCCCCCCCCCATTTTTTTTTGTCTAGCCCCCCCAAAATAAATCCCGTAAAAAAAATAAATTGCATTAGCAAAAAGAAGGATTGTGATGTACATGCGAACAGTCTCCCCCTAAAGAAGAAATAGCCGTGACAAGGGTGCATTAGCCCCCCCCCCCTATTGATTTTCGGAGGCCTAAGTGTCAGGAAAAAATAACCGGTCCACATTTCAGCACGCCTCCCTGAAAAAATTCTGGGTCCACCGTGCTAGCCCCCAAAAATATTTGTTCTAGAACCGCGCCTGTGAAAAACCACTCCAAAAAATGCAAACTGCACTCTAAAAGAGTGAAATACCACTCGAAAATAGTTGTCCCCCATAATGGCTCTTTAATAGAGTGTTTTTTTTTTACTCTTTTACATTTGGAGAGTAGCAAGCATTTATTTGGCTTTTATGAATCTTATAATGAAACTGGCAAAAGTTGCAACCAGGACATAATTTGATCGCAAAACAAATGAAAATGGAATAACAGAGACCTGCCATGTCAGGAAAAGTTAATGTTCGCCTAAATACGGGAAACTCACAAAAGCTTAGGCAACAAGGAAAACAAAAACAGAAGCATATATTAAATAGACACTTAATTCTGAAAACCTTTCTTAAGGATTGGGAAGTACTAACAGACAGCTTAGTGTAAACTAAAAATATAGTAAAACGAAAGCATTATATTTGAGTTGCCGCAATGAATTGTTGATTTACATTGTGTATTAAAATACTTCGGCGGCCCAGAAGGCAAAATTTAATAAAACAAATGCCTTGTGTTAATTACAAATGTAACTCATCCCTCTTTATAAACAATTCTCCCTTCTCGTGTTATTTTTAGTGGAACAGTGAAAAATGGATGGGAGTGTTCATCACATTGCATCTTTGTAATTTTTAATATTTTTAACAATTCGATGTCTTGAGAAACTGGGGTATCCTATTCCGCGACACCATTTAGTGGCGGTGGAACGCTTTTCAAACTACGGTGCATCACCAAAAAGGGGCACTTGCTCAGACAAAAAGGCACCTTCCGTCGGTGTGAAAGAGGAGAAATTTTGAAACTGTTTTCATCCACATTGCAAGGAATACATGTTACCCGGAACAAATTTACTAACAACATTGATTATACACTTTTAAAAATGTTTGCGTTAAATTTTTTTTTAAAAGTTCATTCACTCTTTTAGAGAGGTAACCCTTACTCAAAAAATTACAATGTAGGGCCTATTCCTGAAACAGTCTCAATAAAGCCGAATTGTTCTCAAATAAGGTAAATTTTCACTTGAGAGAGCCCTTCGGCCTCTGGCACACCCCCGGCAGTAACCTCTCTGGGTCCGCCCTTGAATTTGACTAGTAAGGCCTATGCAAAGGGACCATTTTTTATCGTGAGAGGGGCACTGTTGCTTTTGATAGCCGGTTTTGTGACCATTTTAATCGCGTGACGAGCACTATTATTTTCTTAAAGGCCAGTTTTCCACCTTGAGAGGGGCACAGCTTTAATGTTACAAGCGGGGCACTAATTGTGCTATCGAAGGGCAGTTTTCCATCTCGATAAGTTATCGGAAGAGGAGCGCTATTGATTTTGATGGCCAATTTCCCATCTCAAGTGGGGCACAATTTTATTGTTGCGAGAGGGGTATTTGTGCTTTCAAGGGATGGTTTTCCATCTCGAGAAGGTTCACAGTCTTGTAATTGTTAATGCGCGAGGGGTATTTGTCTTTTTGAGGAGCACTTTTGCAGAGATATTTTAAAGCGCAATCATAATGCTTTCATGCGTGCGTTTGAGGGGCAGTTTTGTTTTCATCTCGAGGGGGCACATTTATGACCGCGAGAGGGGCACTTTTGTTGGTCTGGGAAAATGACTGAACACCCGATATACAGGGGCCAATGATATAGAAAGCGCCCGCTAATTGGTCAAAATCTAGAGTTGTCTTGCCTAATTAATCAGCGAATCTGTTCACATTATCATAGACCACGGCATTCTCTATTACAGAGCGCTGTGGTCCAATGGTTACGGTGTTCGGCTCACTTGCCGCGGTACGTGGGTTCGAACCCGGACGGGAAACATTGTGCTTGTGTTCTTGGTCAAGACACTTTACTACAATTGCCTCTCTCCACCCAGGAGTATAAATGGGTACCTGTGAAGGTGGAGACCAGATTGCGCTGATCTCAAGCTGCTTCAGAAACTGGTCTCGTGGCCTGACGAACAGGGGTAATAATTGTGAAGCGCTTTGAGACCTTTGGTATAAAGCGCTATATAAGCACTATATTAATATCATTACATAGACTAGTATTTTCTAGGCGTAGCTTCCATTACACATTTGCATATCTTCAACACGATGCAGATCACTCCGCAGATCCCTCCACAACAAAGGATGCCATGTGTTGTGCATCCGCAGGCTGCGGCTCCGCCCATGCCAATAAGCCCAGACATGATTGCTTGGAGGAGTGTGTTGCCTAAACATTCACAACTCTCATCACTCATGATCTGAAAGAATAATAAGAGTAAGCATTGGTTGAGAAACACATCGAGGGATGAATTACTCAGCGAAAAACTTTTTTACCGATAGGTCTTCTCTTTAAACGAGCCTTAAACTCGACAAGGACTATCTAATTGAACACAAGGTGATCTTACAAAAAAAACTCTTTAAAAATGGTCAGAATTAACAGTCAAGTTACACGTAGATGACTACGACAATATTCACAATGGGGGAGGGGGAGGGGGAGGGGAGGGGGCGGGCGGGATCTGGAAGTTCAGTGGAGGGGCGCCAAATTTCTGTAACATCCGTGCTGAAAGATAGACAGGGGTTCAACTCTTTCTATGGGGGCGCCCTTCAAGGCGGACCGTCTATGGACAATAACTCGCGCCTTTCGTGGCGGTTATTTTAGACCTTCGCGCGATGTTAAGATGGGCACTCGTGCAGCAAAGGCCGCTCGTGAAGTTGGGGGAGGGGGGCGATTTGGGAAAGAATGACAATTTTTTTATGGGGGACCAAATGTTCTGTTCTTTGGTAACTTTGGTGTTGTATCAGTCCATGACAGTATGCCAGTGAACAAACTTTTCTCACAAAGTTTTCAATCACAAAGTTTTCAATGAGCAAATGTTGGGCTCCGTTCACAATTTGAACAGAAAACCCCTAAACTGCACAGCTTCTTCCTGAAATGACATCACAGCAAAAGCGCCCTCATTTGTCAGGAAAACCACGTGCAATTTTAAATGTTTTAAAAAAGGCACTTTTCAATCAAATTAACCAAAAAGGGATGACAGATAGTTCTCATAATAAAGGAGTAGAAAGTTGCATAAACTGTGTTCATAAGAAAAAATCATCTCATAAAGGCCGCCTTTAACTATACATTACAACACAAATATTAATCTTTAATTTCCTCATTCTTATGAAACGAAAGGGTCCTGTACTATTCTGAATGAAAACATTCATTAGGCAAATCTTCAAAGGACCAAAACCTGACCTTACTTTCTCTTAAGTGTCCTGTTCTATGGTGAAGAATCAGCGGGTAACTTCAGGATTAACTGACTTCCACAGTTATTTCTGATCTGCAAATAATCAATGTTGATGTACAGGTTTCGGTTTCAGCCAATTACAATCCGTTTTCCCCCGACACCAACGCCGGATTACAGTGGTGTAAATCTGTGCCGGCGAGTGGGGGGTTGGGGGATGGGGTACGGGGTATGATCAAGATCTTAAAATTGCCCGGCCGTAGAAATTCGAAAGGGGGGGGGGCTGGACACCACATTTCACTAGGGGCGCTCTTCGGGATATCAGTGTTTATCATCATGTATATATATTCGCGCTTACATAAACAACGCATTTTAAAAGATTTTATACTTTGTTTCTCCACTTATCAGTGCTATTGAATACATTTGGGTTGTTGGGATGTTCGAAAAATACCTCAAAATCAGCATTTTGTTTTTATCATCTCGAAAAAGTGGGGGGATGATTCAATAGCCCATCCCCCGGTCTAAAAGTGTATGGGGGTGGGTATATACCCCCATCCCCCGGGTATACGCCCCTGGCCGGATATCTGGCTTTTTGTTGTCCCCCTCCCCACTATAAATCGTTTGCAAAATAACGTTTAAAAAGTCATAAAGTTTATTGGTGGAATTTATTAACCCTCCCATTTTTAACCGAATTAAAACCCTGCTGTGCCCTTTTTCCCAGCTCATGAAGTTGAGCGCCAAGATTGAACCTTATTACCTTGTGCCGGCGGTGGCAACATAGGTTTTGAACTTTGCATCAACATTATGGGCTCATACGGGACTTGAATAACATCTGTTTAAACTAAGTTAGCGCTCTGTATAGCTAGCTTTGCACCAAAAAATAAATTTGCAACTGACTACGCAAAGTTTAAAAGACGGCCTTACATATACTATATACTGTTCCCTAGGGAGGCCCTGGAACGACATTTTAATGTTGACCTTTTTCAATATGAACCTTGTATCTTCTCAATATGAACGTTGTATCTTTTCAATATGGACGTTGTACGTTGCTTAATATTGCATTTTGGAAGTTGCTCTTTCTCAATGTGAATGTTCCAACTTGTTAATTTTATATATTAATTATTAATATCAATTATTATTGAATCATCTGTATTTCCGTTGTAATTTTCTTTATTCTTTTTAATAAACTACACTAGTTATGTTTCAGTTCAGTGCACAGGACACTGCATTTCGAGGAAACAGTATGTGAAACCCACATAAGCACGTCACTCGATGCTAGCTATGGTGATAGATCCTGATAACATGGTCCACATGATCGCATGTACAGGGCATTATTTCTGTTTTCTTCTCCTTTTGAGAAGTCTTAGCTCGCAGGTCAATTAAGATGAATAAATACAACAAAATCCAGAAACAATCCGAAATACGCAAAATCTCCTTCATCTTCGGTTTTCAAAACAATTTTGAAATACAATTGAGCTACTCTTCTTTTTTTATTTAATGTATTATTACCTCAGTTCCAGCGGCAGTGTACGATACGTCGAAATGGTTAACCGTCGAAATTGCTCTAGCACTTGTGGAGGATCGGAATGACACCGCACAGTCTTTGGAAACCGACGGAAAGTGTTTTAAAACTGGTGGACTCGGCAAGACAAGAGGCAACGGTTGCCCACTTTCTTATACTGCTCTCACCAACGCTATACAGCATATAATAATGTCGCCCACGCTGCAACCTCCTCTCCACAAAACGAGCTCCTGGCCCCATGAAACCGATGTCAAAATGACGTGACTACAGGGGACGAGGTTGTCGACACTGCGCCACTGCGTTGGTAGGGAAAAACCCGGTGTGAGAAATGCATTGTGAAGAATTTTGAGGGGGATTTCGTGGGTCAATTTAAGGTCAACTTTGGAACACGCTTGATAATGAAAGTTCACAATCGTGTTTCGAACACTCAAAAGATTTGCATTGTTCGTATTGCTAGGCTAATGTAAACAGTAGTGAAGCTGCAAACTTATGTATGTATTTCTATTTATTTATTTTTAATCTGGGGAGGGCAGTGTATTGCGGATCTAGTTATCTTCTTGGGAGGGGCGGCTGGTAGACCCAGACCTCTTCTGGTTGAAATATCACAAACAATGAAACCGATGTCGAAAT
Organism: Patiria pectinifera; assembly: GCA_029964075.1. Lineage (NCBI taxonomy): Eukaryota > Metazoa > Echinodermata > Asteroidea > Valvatida > Asterinidae > Patiria > Patiria pectinifera. The sequence continues at coordinate 12,340,343 of CM057144.1, read as the reverse complement.
GGCGTGACTACAGGGGACGAGGTTGTCAACACTGCGCCATTGCGTTGGTAGGGAAAAACCCGGTGTGAGAAATGCATTGTAAAGAATTTGGGGGGGATTTCGTGGGCCAATTTAAGGTCAACTTTGGAACACGCTTGATAATGAAAGTTCACAATCGTGTTTCGAACACTCAAAAGATTTGCATCGTTTGCATTGCTAGGCTAATGTAAACAGTAGTAAAGCTGCAAACATAATGTATGTACATGTATTTCTATTTATTTATTTGTATTGGGGGAGGGAAGTGTATTGCGGATCTAGTTATTTTCTTGGGAGGGGCGGCTGGCAGACCCAGACCTCTTCTGGTTGAAATATCACCCCCCCCCAAAAAAAGGCTGTGACCCCTGCCCCCAGATCTACCCGTCCAATAATATTCGGCCTATAATATCACGAGCAAGAGTGTCATTAGCCAGCTATAGGCTGGGCCTTTATTTTTAGGGGGGGGGGAGGTTGGCCGGCCGAGGGGTGGGGTGGTAAGCCATGTCATAATAATAGTTAAGATAATGGAATCAACAAAATTAGTGGAAAAAATTGATTTAAAGAACAATTTTATTTAGTGACAAATCGAGCATGAATCCTTGCAATACCTGTCACATTTTTGTTCGTAACACCCCGGATGTTTTATAAATAGTGAATACTGTCTGTACTTTGCTAAAGACACCAACTTTTCCGTTTGCAAGAGATTAAAAGTGGTAAACAATTTTTGCATATCGATCTCTCCCCGACATGAGAATACTTTAGATCGTTTTCACATGTCTCTATTTATCACAACTGAATATTTGAGAATTTGTTTGTCTCTTTAATTGCGCTCTGTAAACAAAACAAAAATGGTTACAACAGTGATGCAAAACGGTTATATTCCATTTACCTTTACATTAACGAAACTAAACATAAGATTCTAGTTCAATGTTGTATTTACTTTTCCTTGTCTCTACAATATTAAAATTCACATAAAGCTGGGATATAATAGAAATGGAAATAAGTTAGAAAAGACGTATCAGTTTCAAAGACTGAAAAAGATGTAATGAACATGTATAAGCACTTACTGGCAACTTACGTTAAAAAAATCTACATATTCAGCTTTTTTATCTCATTGCTGTAGAAAATGCTCGCACCATTTTTGAAATCACTCTTTCACCCAAGCACACAAATACCGATGTGCAATGAAATCTATACTCTGTAAAATCCAGTCCTTACTGTAAATGGGCACATGACTACATGTGAGTTGTCGGGTTTTTTTCTGTGACAGATATTGTCTATATACTTACATTAAAGAGTCAAAATAATGTCACCTGTAACTTTAACTTTTTTTTAAATAACAAAAATGTGCAACAAAAAAATAAATAAATAAATTTCGAAATGAAGTAAGTTCATCTATTTACATAAAAATCAATGCTTGTCTGTCACTGACAAACTATTTTGCATTTTCTTTCTTACCGTTGAGGGGGTACTATATCAAGGGGACCATATCAAGGGCAACAGCATGGCACTCATCTATAAAACACTCTAACGTTGTGAGCTAACGCGAAGCAGCCACGAAAAAAGGGGTGAGGTGTGCGCTTAAGAACAGAACTAAATAATGTTGAGAGATATTGGCAATTTAGAGAGCCAGGCTATATTGTACATTCACACCATCCTATACCTACTGATCCACCAACGTGAACAAATCAGGTATCTCAAAAAAGCAACGTATCGTACGTGCGGTCAACTGCACTCCACCAACCGATCAAGACACAAACAACCAATCCAGCATACAAATCAATTTCATTATAGAAACTGCAGTTTCAAACCAGACCGTATTGTGAGTGAGCTACTTCAGTTTGCACCATTGAGCAAAATGTTTACAGTTATTCCAGACTAAGGAGTATCGGTAGGTCTCGTCCCCGATCTTAGATCGGGCCCTCTGGATCACCTCGTCAGGCGGATAACACTTCCGCTCGTCGTACACCAGCCTATAGACAGGCTGGTTGAAATCAACTTTCTCCTCTACCACACCCTGCTCGTAGGTGTTGTGTACCACCTGGACTTTCTTCGCACCTGGGAACTGGTCAACCACTATGGCGTGGTGTCTTGGATGCAGCAGGTTGCCGTAAAACACGACTTGGTCTCCCGGGTTCAGGTCTTCGATTCTCTCCACTGCCCTGTCGTCGGTCCCCATTGCCGAAGTTATGGCACGGCCGATTTGGGGTCCGACAATGGAGCCCAGGGGTTTCCCGATAACATAACCCAAAGTGCCTGCGAAGACGCTTCCGAGAAACGCACCAATTGGCGCTCCTATTCCAGGCAGAATGAAATTGCCCAAAACACCCCCTGCAGCCTGCCCCTGCACGCCTAACCATGAAGCAAGTCCGGCACCAACAAATGCTTCGCTCACACGCCGTGAAGCAGTTTTAATGAAATCTTTCAAAGAAATGTCGCCTGACTTTCTTTTCTCATACACCTGTGTGAGGTCCCAGTAGCACGCTTTACCTTCAAAAGCGAACACAAGGCCCGCTCCAATCAAGTTAGTACCCTGCCCGATCCTCTCCCAGATCTCAGCTTCAGCCACCGCACCCATTGCTTCTTTTCCTCCCCCCGCCAACGCATCATTAGCGATCTTCCTGACGAGACTAAACCCAACCCCCCACACGCCGTTCGCAAGATCAGTCAACGTTTTTTCCACAATTTCCGTGTATTTGTGATACAGCCAGACAAGCTGGCAACTCTCCGCAATCCCGGTCTTACAGTAAGACGCGAACGCTTCGCAGTTATCTCCGAACAGATTGTAACCAATGTCCCCCTTTCTCGATTCAGCCCGGGCAATAACCAACTCCGGCGTGTTGGCAGCGGTAATCTCGTCAGGATAATCGATACGAAAAGTGTCTCCCCACTGCTGGCGCAAGTCAAGCTCTTCTTCAACGATCTGCGTCGAAACGCTGCAGTTTGGTTTATTCCAATGAATAACTTTGACCTTTCCAACCTCATCACTGAGGCCAGACACGACTGCATGGTGCCATATGCCCCAAGGGCGGTGCCACGTGATATGATCCCCTACCTTTAAGTAATGACTAATGTCGTCGAAGTATTCAATCTTAGTGCGACAGTCCTTCACCTGAAAGACCGGGTTTTTCTCCACGGGTACCTCTAGTTGTTCCTTAAGCACGACCCCACCGAGTTTCACCCGAGGGCGAGTGTTGTCCACGTCTGGATGGAACAAGAAGCGCTCCGAGAGCCACTCCTGGCCGCATGAGGCGCAGCAAAGACCAATCACACGGGTACAACCTTCGTAGTCTTTGCTGATGTATCGCCGCATCTTGAAGGGATTTGCATTGCCGCATCGTCCACACGGTTGAAGCTGTTGCGACGGTACTGCAATTGTAATGAGACCGTGATGTGGTGCACAGATATAACATATTACAAACTTATATTTATTTTCTTCTTGTTTTATTTGGTTGGGGTGGGGTGGATTCTCAGTATGTTCACAAATAAGGAATATGTTTTACTCGTTTTACTCCTAATATTTCTCGAGTGGTTTTTTTTCACACGGATGTGGGTTTAATCCTCCATGTTTGTTTTTGATATACACGTAAAGATGGGATTGTAATGTTTAATGAATGATTGTGCACATACTTATATGATTAACAAGTTCAAAAAAAAGAAAACTCTCAAGAAAACTCAAGAAAAAGGCTGTTCTGTGTCCACTTGGAACATTCTAATTGTTGATTAATGTGGCTTACCGAGTTCTTGAGCTAGATCTTGGCGGTCAATTATTATCAGGGCTCTGCCCAAGTGCTCCACGGGATAATCGCCCATGAAGTTTTGTCTCCAAATAACCAGCATCTCCTCGGCCTGCTGCCAGGGCTCTGAATTGTACTCCGTGATCGCTTCACATTGGATCTCATCCAGGAGATAGAGGGCCAAATCCGGCCAGGATTCACCCAGGCCCCTAGCAATCTTGCGGATGGTGGTTGTCTCCAGAATCTCCTCACCTGTTGATCAAAAGACAGGAGATAGTTTCGGTAAAAGAGTCAGGTTCTTTAATTCCACTTGGGTTGGACATCCGATTCCCGAAAATAACCATTCGAAAATATCAAGATGCTTACCCAGCAACTTCAGCAGATCGTACCGATTGATTTTCTTGAGGGCGCCTTTCAATTCGCCCATCTTGACAAGACCATCATGTCGCTCCAACAGGGCTTCAAGCATCTGCCAAGCCTGTTCCTTGCCGCATTCGGGGTAAGCGGCACTGATGCTGCCACAATCGGTATCGTCAAACCCAAGATGCTCCGCTACCTCCGTCCATTCTCCTTCAAGTTCCGCCGCCAGGCTCTGGAGAGACTGCTCGTCCACAATTTCCATCCCTGTCAGGAAAATAAATCGGGAAGAGTCCGTAGTTTACTATAAACAACTAGGGGTTTTTTTTTGCTATTTTTTTTTTGCCTTGTCAGAAGTGACAAAAAACTCATTAGTAATTATTTTGGCAAAAAAATGATGACCCTCCGATTTTAAACCAGTAAATCTCAGTCATTCACACCCAACAGTTCCAATTGAAATATCAGTGGAAAGCCCATAAACATTATCTACTGATGCAACCTCAATTGTTCACTTACCAGCCTATTATTTAAGATTACCTTTATTTCTTCACCCTGTATAGATATTATCTTTTCGCAAATAAATAAACACATTGCAATAATCATTAATTTAGGTATTTGAAGCTGTTACTTGTTTAACCTATCCTATTTGAAGCTGTTACTTGTTTAACCTATCCAGCGCCTTGTATCCTTTGGCAATTTGGCGCTCTATAAATCCAGTTATTATTATTATTATTATTATTATTATTTTCTGATGACTTAAAGGGAAAATACAACATTTGCAAACATCAAAAAATAAAACTACCAAATCATTTTGAAATACCTTGCTGGACTGTTAGTGAATGACAGTGTAAAGCATCCTGTAAAATCATGGCACCTGGTATACTGTCATTTTCAAGAAAAGTGGTATTTTTGTATCAATTTCCAACGCTGGTCGACCTACCAGCGTTGGAAAAAACTGGCTTTTTTCAAATACTGGCCCCAATTGACCATCACACTTTTTTGCGATCGATTACACACCTATGAACGGGTACAAGCCAGCTAGACTGGTACCCTGACCTTACAATTCCCCAATGTATGTAAACTGCTCTTTTTCTTCTTATATGGAGTCAGGGAACCAGACTACAGGAAAATGATTGTTTTTCTTGGTTTTTATAGCATTTTCGAACCCAAAACCTCAAAAAAAGTCAGTGTAACTATATTTTGTATACATTTCCAACCCCCCAATTCCATCCATTTCTAAAAATTATGGCAAAAGCAAATGATGTATATTCCCTTTAACGCTCTCGTCGTGAACAGTTGGACATAATGTGACAGTGAAAATGGGTGACAATAAATGACGGGATTCTTACCTATTAATTTCAGCAGGTCAAACTTCCCCATTTGCTTCAGTGCCTTGGTCAATTGACCAATCATGTCACTGCCTGGGTAGTCTTCTCTCCACACCGTCAGCATGCGTCGGGCCTGCTCATGAACTTGGTCAAATGACCCTACGATGCTTGCACTCTGATGGTCGTCTATGTGTAGATTTGAAGCCAATGTCGGCCAGGCTTCTCCAAGCGCATCAGCCAAAGGCACCAGCAAAGAGTCATCAAAAACATCCGCACCTGTTAATTAATAGACGCAGGTTGAACGTTGATCATTCCAGCGGCAACCAGGCGTGGTTCATTAATTTGAAACGCATTCGTAAGACACATCAAGTGATTGTATCACATGAATTGGGATAATTTTTAATATAATGGGTTAGAACGAACGATTTCAATATGGGAGAGCTGAAAACAACTTCCTACGTTTTCTTGCAGAAAATGTTACCTTCCTTACTTTTGTTGGCTGTTATCAAGTCTACTTTATTATGATTATTTAGATTGCTAACATTTTGGGCCTGTCGATGAACATTTCTATTAAATAAAATACTTTAGGGCTGCTAAAGACTATTTACACACTAACTAAAGTGACATCAATATAGGCCTTCTACATTTTTCCCAAAACGCTTACCGTGATCTCCCAGCAGGTCGTACCGTCCAATCCTCCTCAGAGCCCCGATGAGGAATCCTTGCTTGTCCACGCCGGTGTATCTCTCCGTCCATGCCGTCAACATGTGCCGGGCTTGTTCCTTAACATCCCCCAAATATGCCACTTGGATGGACAGACATTCCTCCTGATCAAAGCCAAGATGCTCAGCAAGACTCGGCCAGGTGTCTCCAAGTGCCGAGGCTGTTTTTGCTAGGGACTCATCTGAAATAACCCTCCCACCTGCGAACGACAGTTTGAACATGTACCGTCCGTGTTCCTCAACAGAACCGATTTTTTTTTTCTCGGAGTATTTTCCACCTGTATAGGCCTAATTATTTTATGTTTACAAAAACTATGCATCCATTTTTATTCTTGTCGGCTGTAACCCTTTGAAAAACAGGCTTGATCTTGGATGTGGATCTGGCTCACAAACAAATCCTGCTTGTGAGTAAATTGTGAGTAGATGACTGATTCCGACAGGGGCGGAAACCAGTGTACCCCGCGAGAATGGAATTACCGCCGGACCAGAAATACATTCAAAATTCACAAAAAATATATGATCAAATCACCTTAAACCCTTGCATGCATCACGAATATATTATTGTGATTTTATTTCCAGGTTTCGCAGACCTTTGGAATTCTAATTCGATCTAATTATCATCACAAACAAAGAACTGTCGCTTTCCATATACCTTCCGTGTAATTTTCTAGACAGAACTCCTATTCGCTGTCACCACAGCCACGCCTTCCTTCCCCCTCCCCCTTTTTGTGGCGATATATCAGATGACAACCCTGACGGCAAACCTGCTGACTGTCATGAGATAGCAAGGCATATTTAAATCGGCCCCAAATTGTTTTCAGTCTATCTACAGCAGGCCTGTCGTCAATTGAGGGGCGCAGGGGGCCGGGCCACCGCCCCCACCCCCCCCCCGGCAAAAACCATAAGCGTACAATTCATACATAGGCCTAAGTGTGTTTTTCTTATGCTGTGCCCCCTAGCATACCTAGTTTGTACTGTGCCCCCCCCCCCCTTTAATGCCCAGAGCTGGCGACGATATGCTACTGTACAGACCATCTTTATTGCATGGCAACTAACATCTGTGAGAATCCCGCAGAAGGATAATTTACGTACGTCGATCCCACCCAGAACCGGGCGGGGGGGGGGTATAGATCTCGATTCACAAGCATTTTAATGTAGACGGAATAAGCACTCCCGGTACCACCAGTTATCGCAGCTCATACAGTTCAAACTATAGTACAAAGGCCATGCAAACTAATAGTGTTTATGGTACGATAACGAGTGCATGTCATTAAATACAGGTTGTTTTCTACTTTACCTCGGCTAGCCATGATCGGCTTCCTTGATTCGTCTACTGTAGAGACATCAACACACGTTTTGTAGAGCGATACTTCTTCTCTTCAATTAGAAAATGTCCATTTTCTCGATCGTAGACTTTTCCTTCCTCCTCGTTGTGCAACCCTTCCGTGTTTGGAAATTCCAAGGCGCTATTTTTGGTTTCGAGCTCCCATAATTAGGGGAATTCCCGTGCGTAATGTTGGGCTTGCTATGTTCAACTGCCTGAGACTGACAGCACCCTCATCGGCGCTCCATGTACAAAAAGATGAATGTTGGTTCAGCAGCGCTGGTGGAGGTGTTACTTACTTGTTCAGGTTTTGAACAACAGTGAGAGCAAAATGTGGAAGGCTTGAGAAAAACTTATCATCATTCGTATTTGTGCTGTGAAGGCAATGCGCATTCAATTAAAAACATTAAATGGCAAGCACAGTAATTGTGGGCACACAGCCACGACACTTTATTAATAAACAAACCAGTTTCAAACATTGACATTACAACTCTCACAAACTGTTTAAACAAAAGCAGCTGTGTGCATAATCAATACAAAATTAGACATTTCTATCGAACTGCTGCTTCGTTAACAAAAATCATTTAAACACCGAAGTTCCTATAATAGTTTAACATTTTTTTTAATGGTAGGCTGTGGTTGATTAATTTAAAATTCAAGGCTTTCAATTTTCAAAGAAAAAATAATCCATCTGCTGTCGGCAGTTGATATTCTCTCTTTAAAACTTTTCTAAAACATTAACAGCAGTTTATGGACCGTAAAAAATCCAGCGACGTTATATCACATCTGCCTCAGAATAAACTTCTACATCATAGGTACAAATACTCATCTATAAAAGAATACATCTGCAAATAACTATAGTGTTAAATTATCTAATGAATACTTTATAATGATACAACATGTATATGTTCCTTTCACCGTGGAAATATAATATTTGATGTGTAGATGCTCAGTAGAAACGGCTAAGGACGAATACTGCCATTACTACAGATATCGTAGTCACAGCGTCGTTAACAATGTGGCCAACACCTGAGGCAAAATAAAATGGAAAATGATAATAAATTCAAATAATTGGAAGAATTGAGGCTGGAGCTGGTGTTTTTTTTTTTGGTAGGCAAACATCATAATACCTTCAGATGGGCCGCCCGGTACTTTCAAGCCACTTTCCAAATCTTCGTGACCATTTTCATATTCCCCTATCCATGTCTTTATTTACTAAGGTCCATTCTGAAATTTCTTTCGTGGACCAACAATTAGCTAAACTAAAACAATATTTAAAATGTCCTTTATTATCTTACCGTTGGAAGGAGAACTTGTCGTGCCGTCACTGACCGCTGCTCGAAAAAGAAGGAAATTATTCCATCATAAATTAGGCAATATTGGTGGTTTGGATAGAGGTGGTGGTTTGGATAGAGGTAGCACCTTTTGATGTTTGGCAGCTGCACCCTACATGGCAGGGTGGACCGACATCGCTGGTCCTCATCCATCCACTAATCTCTCACGTGATGGCTCCAAGCGCCACACCCCGGTAACCGCTTCAGCTGGCGGGCCAAACCACGTGAGGGGGTGGTGTTAACATGGCACCCCACTGGGCGAAAGTCTTCCTCGATGAATTCACCGGCCAGGGCGGAAGAGTTCCTAGATGAACTTAACGGCTACGTGTTCGTGATCAGGGCGACCCACCTAGTTGGAGGAAGTCGGCTGTGGTCAAACCTGGAGAGGGATGGGCGCCGCCAGGTTTACTCTGCCCAAGATACACTACATGATGATGAGCAAAATATCAACTACTACACCGGATCGGTCGTCGCCCGGGTTAACAAGGTCCGCGCCTTTCGTCGTACACCAGGGCGGAGGTGACAAATATGCTACTGGTGCAACCTCACCACGGAACATCCGTGGGAGGGATAACATTACATTCGCTACATGGAATGTGAGAACGCTTTCACAGGCAGGGAAACTGCAAGAACTCACGCATGAGCTGGTGAGATACACCTGGCACATTGTGGGTCTCTGTGAAGTCAGATGGAAGAATCTTGGAGAACACCTTACAGAGGAAGGTCATACACTGTACTACAGCGGAGAACCTGATAAACACACCAATGGCGTTGGGTTCCTTGTTAACAAGAACATCAGAAACTCAGTGCTCGGGTGCCGCCCAATATCCAGTAGACTTATCTCCATCCGCCTTCGAGCAACACCATTTAACATCACAATTGTACAGGCATATGCACCAACAACAGCCTACGATGATGACCAAGTGGAGGAATTCTACACCCAACTCCAGGGCATCATCAATAGGGCTGACAATAAAGACATACTAATCATCCAGGGTGACTGGAACGCCAAGGTTGGAGCCGATGCGCTTAAAGACTGGAAGAAATTATGTGGCCCCTCCTGCAATGCTAAAACCAACGAACGAGGATTACGCCTGTTAGAATTTGCCAGTTACAACGACATGGTACTGGCCAACACCCTTGGAGTCAATCAAGCATCACGACGCTGGACCTGGCATGCTCCTAACGGAAGACACCATAGTCAGATCGATTACATCCTGGTGCAAAACCGGTTTCGATCAGGAATCAAGAGAGCCAAAACGCGGTCATTCCCAGGTGCAGATGTAGGTAGTGATCACAACCTGGTGATCATGAACTTTAGAGTACGGCTGAAGAAGATCAACAAGCCAAAGAACATCGGACTGAAGTTCAACTTAGACAAATTGAAGGACCCCACTATTGTGGAATCCTTTCAAGCAATAATTGGCGGAAAATTTGCACCACTGCTAACGCTTGACGAAGATACTGAAGCAATGACTACCAAGTTTAATGCAGTGATGACAGAAACAGCGGATGAGATCTTAGGCAAACACCCCTGGAAAAACCAACCCTGGGTGACAGATGAGATCCTAGAATTGTGTGACAAAATGAGAGATCTGAAGAAAAGTAAGAACACAGCAACAGGAGCAGAAACATACAAAGTAATCAACAAAAAGATCAGGAAAGCCATGTACAGGGCTTAAGATGACTGGGTTGCTAAACAGTGCATGGACGTCGAAGACAGCCTCAACAAGAACAACAGTAGGCGAGCATTCCGAGTTGTGAAGGATCTCACAAAACAGAGACAGTCAAGAGGCAGCACGATCCAAGACAAAGATGGTAACTGTCTCACGGAAGAAAAGGACATCATAGATCGATGGACGGAGTATTGTTCAGACCTTTACAACTACCAGCTACATGGAGATCCTAATGTGCTCACAGACCAGGAATCGTCGAACAACGACGACTACCCAATTCTACGTGAGGAGGTTGAAGCAGCTATCAAATCCTTGAAGAGTGGGAAAGCTGCAGGAGTAGACAACATCCCTGCTGAATTAATAAAACACGGAGGAGATACAGTGACAGACATCCTCACCAAAATTTGCAACAAGATATGGCAAACTGGAGAGTGGCCAACACCTTGGTCACAGTCACTCATCATTATGCTCCCCAAAAAAGGCAACCTACAGCAATGTAAAAATTACAGAACTATCAGCCTAATCATCCACGCAAGCAAGGCGATGCTGAAGATCATCTTGAACAGGCTGAAACCTCAGGCTGAAGAAATTATCGCCGAAGAACAAGCCGGGTTTCGCAGTGGAAGAAGTACCACAGAACAAATATTCAATGTGCGGGTTCTGTGCGAAAAATACAGTCAACATCAGCAAGATATCTACCATGTCTTCATTGATTTTAAGAAGGCATTCGACAGGGTGTGGCATGACGCACTCTGGGCCACAATGAAGAAATACAACATGGGACAGAAGCTGATCCAAATCATCAGGCAACTGTACGCCAAGGCTAGCAGTGCGGTACTTGTTCAAGGCTCAGTGGGTGAATGGTTCAAAACATCTGTTGGAGTCCGTCAGGGCTGCCTCCTGTCGCCCACACTGTTCAACATTTTCCTGGAACGTATAATGACAGATGCCCTGGAGGACCATGCCGGCTCAGTAGGCATTGGAGGGTGGATCATCACAAATCTTCGCTTTGCCGATGATATTGACGGATTGGCAGGGAAGGAAGAAGAACTCGCCAACCTGGTGAACTGTCTGGATGAAACATGCTCCAGATACGGCATGGAGATTAGTGCAGAAAAGACCAAACTGATGACAAACAGCACGGAGCCAATCACAGTCAGAGGCCAAGAGCTAGAGACAGTGAAACAGTTCAAATACCTCGGCGCCATCATCAGTGAGGAGGGATCAAAGACCGAAATCCTCGCAAGAGCTGCACAAACAACAGCAGTAACAGCAAAACTCAGGCCAATCTGGAGAGACAAGAACATTGCTCTCAAATCCAAGCTGAAGCTCCTGCACGCATTGGTCCTCTCAATCTTCCTGTATGCATGTGAGTCATGGACACTAACAGCAGCACTGCAAAATAAGATCCAAGCAGTGGAAATGAGATGCTTTAGAAGAGTCCTTGGTATCTCTTACACAGACCACATTACAAACGAGGAGGTCCGAAGAACCATCAGACAACATGTCAGCCGGTACGAAGATCTACTGACCACGGTGAAGAAAAGGAAACTGAGGTGGTACGGACATGTTACGAGAGCAAGCGGACTGTCAAAGACAATCCTCCAAGGTACAGTGCAGGGAAGGAGGAGACGGGGCAGACAGAGGAAAAAGTGGACAGACAACATCGCCGAATGGACCAGGGAAAGCTTTACCACAACACAGGCCCTTGCTCACGACCGTCAGAGGTGGAACCAGTTGATCCAACACTCATCCATGCAGCGCCCCTACGACCCCGGCGGGTTACGGGACCAGTAAGCAGTAAGCAGTAAGTAAGCTTTATATTTTCTTCTTTACTTCAAACCATAAAATGAAGAATTGTGGACATGTTTGTCCTTTAGTCATTCATCCAAACGTTGCCCGATTACTTACGAGGTGCTTCGTTGGTGAAGTTCAACTTGGATGACTTGACGTTGAGGTAAAAGCAGTTTCTGTTGGGTTCGCCCTTCACAATGGTGGCCCTTGAGAAGAGATGAAACAGATAATATTGTGAGCATAATTATAATCGCCTGTTTGAAAAACACAAAACAACAGATGCAATTCGCCATTTTGTTTTCAACGTACTATAGGACGAGAAAATTAATTCGATTTGGTTTCGAAGTATATAAGAACGTTTGAGCTACTAGTTACATTCTTAAACCTGTTCCAACTTTGACTCCAGAACAGTCCAATATCGTACGCATTTTAATTATCGTAAACTTGGTGCAGAAACATATTTCTACAGTCAGGATAACTGAAAATAAGTTGAATTTAGTCGAAAGCTAAACTAATAGTGAAGATGCTGACAGCCGACAGGTCTCGTTGAAGAGCCTCAAACGTCAAATGACGCGGGGCTACTAAACTAAACGAAACAAAACTAAACTAATCGGGGTGGGTTCTTTTTTGGGGGGGGGGGGGGAGTAGATGTTCCGTCCGCTCCAAAGAACTACAGAATCCAATCAAAATGTCCAGTCTGTTTTTAAAAATGTAAATCAATGCAATTTTCACCGGATCTAGTATTTGTCTGGGGGGGGGGGGGAGCTGGCAGACCCAGACCTCTTCTGATTGAAATATTCCGCCACCCACCCCTAAAAAAGGATGTGACCCCTGCCCCCAGATCCGCCCGTTCAATAATATTCGGCCTATCCGCTCCGTTCACAAGTACCCCCTCACCGGCAAAGGAAATACAGTTGGGGGTGACCGACCGACGCCATCTTGCCTGACTGCAATTCATTTGCCGCGAAGCGCGGCCACTGCGTGTAAATAGAATTAGAACAAATCCCCTGGTCACACAGAAGGAACGGTGCGTCACACACAAGGAACGGTGCGCATCAACCAACGAAATGTCCCGCCCATGGGACGTCGTTGCTAGGTAAAAGGGGGCCCTCTTTTGGAAGCGCACGGAGCTCATAATATCACAAGCAAGAGTGTCATTAGCCAGCTATAGGCTGGACCTTTTTTGGGGGGGGGGGCGGTTTTTGTGGTCGGCCGAGGGGTGAGGGTGGGAAGTCAAGTCATAATAATAGTTAAAATAATGGATTCAACAAAATAAGTGAGAAATTCTGATTTAAAGAACAATTTTATTTAGTGACAAATCGAGCATGAGTCATTACAATACCTGTCACATTTGTGTTCGTAACACCCCCAGATGTTTTGAAATAGTGAATACTTTCTGTACTTACTTTACCAAAGACAACATCTTTTCCATTTGCAAGGGATTGAAAGTGGTAAACGAGTTTTGCGTATCGATCCCTCCCCGACGTGAAAATACTTTTTTCACATGGCTCAATTCTCAACTGAATTTTATGAGAATACGTTTGATATCTTTTCAATTGCGCTCTGTTAGTAAAAAAAAATGGTCACACAGTGATCCAAAAACAGCTTTATTTCATTCACACTTGAATGAACAAAAAACCTTTACATTAAAACCTTACCGGGATTCAGAAGGGACTATGGAATCTTCACATTTTTATGTTTTATATTGTCCTGGCCACGTGGTAAACACACCCGGGGCCATCTATCACCAGATCCTAGTATGGACCATAGTACGTCCTTCAGAGGGGGTGTCAGTCTTGTGATCCTACTGGAGGGGTTGGAATTGGCGGGAAAACCCTGTGTGCTTGTGCACATTTACATAGGCTTGTGTACAAATGCACTATAAACATTGGGATTAGTTCGATCACCCCTGTGACCAAAATGGAATGTCTAATGGGGTTATGTCTGTGGTTTTAACGGCACATTAACGAAACTTAACATCAGGTTCTTGTCCAATTTTGTCCTTACTTTTCATTGTCCCTATTGTCTAAACATTAAATTTTACATAAAGCTGGGATAAAAACGAACACGTTCAAAGGTACATCAGTGTCAAAGACTGAAAAAGATGCAATGTACATGCAGGCACGATTAACACTGGCAACATTATAGAGAAATCTGCATATTCTAATTCGTTTATGTTATTGCTGTAAGAAAATGCTCGCACCATTTTTGAAATCACTCTTTCACCCAAGCACACAAATACCGACGTGCAGTGAAATCTATACTAAATCCGGTCATTACTGTAAATGGGCACCTGACTACATGTGAGATCTCGGGGGTTTTCAGTGACACCCAACTTTAAAAAAAAAAATATCAAAAATATTTATATTATGCGCAACAAAAAAAAAAACTAAATTTCTAAATGCAGTAAGTTCATCTATTTACATAAAAATCAATGCGTGTCTGTCACTGACAACCTATTTCGCATTTTTTCTTACCGTTGAGGGGGTACTACATCAAGGGGACCATATCACGGGCAACAGCATGGCACTCATCTATAAAACACTCTAACGTTGTAAGCTAACGCGAAGCAGCCACGAAAAAAAGGGTACAGTGTGCGCTTAAGAACAGAACTAAATAATGTTGAAAGATATTGGCAATTTAGAGAGCCAGGCTATATTGTACATTCACACCATCCTATACCTACTGATCCACCAACGTGAACAACTCAGGTATCTCCAAAAAGCAACGTATCGTGCGTGCGGTCAACTGCACTCCACCAACCGATCAAGACACAAACAACCAATCCAGCATATACCAATCAATTTCATTATAGAAACTGCAGTTTCAAACCAGACCGTATTGTGAGTGAGCTACTTCAGTTTGCACCATTGAGCAAAATGCTTACAGTTGTTCCAGACTAAGGAGTATCGGTAGGTCTCGTCCCCGATCTTAGATCGGGCCCTCTGGATCACCTCGTCAGGCGGATAACACTTCCGCTCGTCGTACACCAGCCTAGGGACAGGCTGGTTGAAATCAACTTTCTCCTCTACCACACCCTGCTCGTAGGTGTTGTGTACCACCTGGACTTTCTTCGAACCTGGGAACTTGTCAACCACTATGGCGTGGTGTCTCGGATGCAGCAGGTTGCCGTAAAACACGACTTGGTCTCCCGGGTTCAGGTCCTCAATTCTCTTCACTGCCCTGTCGTCGGTCCCCATTGCAGAAGCTATGGCACGGCCGATTTGGGCTCCGACAATGGAGCCCAGGGGTTTCCCGAAAACATAACCCAAATTGCCTCCGAAGACGCTTCCGAGAAACGCACCAATTGGCGCTCCTATTCCAGGCAGAATGAAATTGCCCAAAACACCCCCTGCAGCCCGCCCCTTCACGCGTGACCATGAAGCAAGTCCGGCAACAACAAATGCTTCGCTCACACGCCGTGAAGCAGTTTTAATGAAATCTTTCAAAGAAATGTCGCCTGACTTTCTTTTCTCATACACCTGTGTGAGGTCCCAGTAGCACGCTTTACCTTCGAAACAGAACACAAGGCCCGCCCCAGTCAAGTTAGTACCCTGCCCGATCCTCTCCCAGATCTCAGATTTAGCCACCGATCCCTTTGCTTCTTTTTCTCTCCCCAACAGCTCATCAATAGTTATCTCCCTATTAACGAGACTATTAACGCCGTCCGCGAGACCAGTGAGCGCTTGGTCCACAATTTCCTTGCATTTTTGTCGCAGCCAGTCAAGCTGGCAACTCTCCGCAATCCCGGTCTTACAGTAAGACGCGAACGCTTCGCAGTTATCTCCGAACAGATTGTAATCAATGTCCCCCTTTCTCGATTCAGCCCGGGCAATTACCAACTCCGTCGTGTTGGCCTCGGTAATCTCATCAGGATAATCGATACGAAACGTGTCACCCCACTGCTGGCGCAAGTCAAGCTCTTCTTCAACAATCTGCGCCGGAACGCTGCAGTTTGGTTTATGCCAATGTATAACTTTGACTTTTCCAACCTCATCACTAAGGCCAGACACGACTGCATGGTGCCATATGACATAAGGGCGGTGCCACGTGATATGATCCCCTACCTTTAAGTAATGACTAATGTCGTCGAAGTGTTCAATCTTGGTGCGACAGTCCTTCACCTGAAAGACCGGGTTTTTCTCCACGGGTACCTCTAGTTGTTCCTTCAGCACGACCCCGCCGAGTTTCACCCACGGGCGCGTGTTGTCCACGTCTGGATGGAACAAGAAGCGCTCTGAGAGCCACTCCTGGCCGCATGAGGCGCAGCAAAGACCAATCACACGGGTACAACCTTCGTAGTCTTTGCTGTAGTATCTTCGCATCTTGAAGGGATTTGCATTGTCGCATCTCCCACACGGTTGAAGCTGTTGCGACGGTACTGCAATTGGAACGAGATCGCGATTTGGTGCAAAGGTTAAACATTCTATTATTTACTCCTAAATTATGTGGATTCTCAGCAAGTAATCATAGCATGCTAAGAAAAACGAGGAATATGCTTCACTCGTTTCAATCGTAATATTACGGTGTATTTTTTTTTGTCCACACAGAGAGCTAGAGGGCCGCAATTCTTCATGTTGTTTTCATTAACAATTAGTGTTTTGTGAATTTTTTTGCACCTGCACAAAAACTTATCATAAAAGAAAAATAGAGATTGGCTTTCCTGTGTCTACTTGGACCATCCTTGGCTTACCAAGTTCTTGAGCTAGATCTTCGCGGTTCATCATCATCAGAGCTCTGCCCACGTGCTCCACAGGGTTAGCACCTTCGAAGTCTACTCGCCAGAGAACCAACATCTCCTCGGCCTGCTGCCAGGGCTCTGAATTGTACTTCGTGATTTCTTCACACTGGACCTCGTCCATCAGGAGATAGAGAGCCAACTCCGGCCAGGATTTATCTAAGCCCCTAGCAATCTTGCGGATGGTGGTTGTCTCCAGAATCTCCTCACCTATATTGATCAGAAGACAGATAGTATCGGTAGGAGAATTAGGTTCTTTACTTCCACTTGCGTTGGACCAGCTCGTCATCACGAACGCCAGAGGAGCGCAGTCAGTATGAGAGCCATTTTGAAATAATCTCAAGAATCATTTTCACGGACTTCATTCATTTTGGGAGATCTCCAGACCAATTCGGCGCTATTGATGGACAAGTGCACTGCTCAACATTTAATTCTGATATGAGGGTTTTGTCCCCTGTACACTCTAAAAAGTTCCTTTAAGTCAGAATGACCGAAATCCTTGTTGTAATAAGTACTTTTCGTGTTCAGAAATGACACCTTTCCTTCCCTAGATAATGTCTGGGTCATTTTGACCAGGAAACCTTTTACGTTTCAATTTCATGTCTGACAATGACGAGCTTTATAGGCCGAATAGACCCCGGATTCCGAGTCCAATATTATTTGACCAGGGACTGTATACAAAAGATCTTGAAATACAAAAGCTTCACATTCTCAGTTCCCTAGCTAGCTAGACGGATATTTTTAATCCATTTGTTTGCGAACTGAAAGGGCGTGGCGCTTCTCTTATCCAAACCGATTCTCCAAAATGACCATTAAAAATATAAAGATGCTTACCCAGCAACTTCAGCAGATCATACCGATTGATTTTCTTGAGGGCGCCTTTCAATTCGTCCATCTTGACAAGACCATGGTGCCGCTCCCGGAGAGCTTTAAGCATCTGCCAGGCCTGTTCCTTGCCGCCTTCTGGGTAAGTGACGCGGATGCTGCCACAATCGACGTCGTCAAACCCAAGATGTTCTGCTACCTCTTTCCATTCTCCTTCAAGTTCCTCCGCCAGTTTCTGGAGAGACTGCTCGTCCACAATTTCCATCCCTGTCAGGAAAATAAAGTGGGCAGAGTCCGTTGTTTACTTTAAACAACAGTGGGTGGTTTTTTCAGAAGTGACAAAAAAAAACTCAAAAGCAATTATTTTTGCAAAGAATAATGACCCTCCGATTTTAAAATCCCAGTCTCCACTTCCAACAGTTTCAAGCGAAATATAAGTGGAACTTGAAAGCCCATAAACAATATCTTACTGATGCAACCTCGATTGTTTACAGCCCATTATTTAAGATTACTTGTATCTCTACATCCTGTGTAGACATTATCTTTTCGCAAATAAATGAAAAGCTGTTATTTGTTTAGCACATCGTAATTCTCTGATGATTTAAGGCTCTCGTCATTACCAGTTCGAAATAATATGACAGTGAAAATGGATGACAATAAATGACGAGATTCTTACCTATTATTTTCAGCAGGTCATACTTCCCCATTCGCTTCAGTGCCTTGGTCAACTGACCAATCATGTCAATGCCTGTGTAGTCTTCTCTCCACACCGTCAGCATGCGTCGAGCCTGCCCTTGAACTTGGTCAACTAACTCTGCGATGCTTACAATCTGATTGTCGTCCAGGTGTAGATAAAAAGCCAGTGTCTGCCAGGCTTCTCCAAGCGCATCAGCCAAAGGCACCAGCAAAGAGTCATCAAAAACCTCCGCACCTGTTAATTTATAGACGCAGGTTGAACGTTGATCATTCCAGCGGCAACCAGGCGTGGTTCATTAATTTGAAACGCATTCGTAAGACACATCAAGTGATTGTATCACATGAATTGGGATAATTTTTAATATAATGGGTTAGAACGAACGATTTCAATATGGGAGAGCTGAAAACAACTTTCTACTTTTTCTTGCAGAAAATGTTACCTTCCTTACTTGTGTTGGGTGTTATCAAGTCTACTTTATTATGATTAGATTGCTAACATTTTGGGCCTGTCGATGAACATTTCTATTAAATAAAATACTTTAGATCCTTTAGGGCTGCTAAAGACTATTTACACACTAACTAAAGTGACATCAATATAGGCTTTCTACATTTTTCCCAAAACGCTTACCGTGATCTCCCAGCAGGTCGTACCGTCCAATCCTCCTCAGAGCCCCGATGAGGAATCCTTGCTTGTCCACGCCGGTGTATCTCTCCGTCCATGCCGTCAACATGTGCCGGGCTTGTTCCTTAACATCCCCCAAATATGCCACTTGGATGGACAGACATTCCTCCTGATCGAAGCCAAGATGCTCAGCAAGACTCGGCCAGGTGTCTCCAAGTGCCGAGGCTGTTTTTGCTAGGGACTCATCTGAGATAACCCTCCCACCTGCGAACGACAGTTTGAACATGTACCGTCCGTGTTCCTCAACAGAACCGATTTTTTTTTTCTCGGAGTATTTTCCACCTGTATAGGCCTAATTATTTTATGTTTACAAAAACTATGCATCCATTTTTATTCTTGTCGGCTGTAACCCTTTGAAAAACAGGCTTGATCTTGGATGTGGATCTGGCTCACAAACAAATCCTGCTTGTGAGTAAATTGTGAGTAGATGACTGATTCCGACAGGGGCGGAAACCAGTGTACCCCGCGAGAATGGAATTACCGCCGGACCAGAAATACATTCAAAATTCACAAAAAATATATGATCAAATCACCTTAAACCCTTGCATGCATCACGAACATATTATTGTGATTTTATTTCCGGGTTTCGCAGACCTTTGGAATTCTAATTCGATCTAATTATCATCACAAACAAAGAACTGTCGCTTTCCATATACCTTCCGTGTAATTTTCTCGACAGAACTCCTATTCGCTGTCATCACAGCCACGCCTTCCTTCCCCCTCCCCCTTTTTGCGGCGATATATCAGATGACAACCCTGACGGCAAACCTGCTGACTGTCATGAGATAGCAAGGCATATTTAAATCGGCCCAAAATTGTTTTCAGTCTCTACAGCAGGCCTGTCGTCAATTGAGGGGCGCAGGCCGGGGGCCGGGCCACCGCCCCCCCCACCGCCCCCCGCCCCCCATCGGCAAAAACCATAAGCGTACAAATTATATGTAGACCTAAGTGTGTTTTTCTTATGCTGTGCCCCCTAGCATATCTAGTTTGTACTGTGCCCCCCTCCCCCCTTAATGCCCAGAGCTGGCGACGATATGCTGCTGTACAGACCATCTTTATTGCATGGCAACTAACATCTGTGAGAATTCATCACAAGGATAATTTACGTCCCACCCAGAACCGGGCCGGGGGGGGGGGGGGTTAGATCTCGATCCACAAGCATTTTAATGTAGACGGAATAAGAGGCCATTCAGAATTTTCACAGTTTTAAAATTTCGACTTGTTTCCAAATTATTTTGACCCACCCACGCACCCCTAATTTCGATTAATAAAAAACTGAACATGTAAATGCACTTGCATGTACATGTACTTGAACACCATGTACATGTGTGTCTAGTTCAGTGACGGCGTGAAGTTGTTGGTCTTCCTCTTTTGCACTGGTGACCTTCAGTTTTCTTGTGTTTTGCCAGCTGATATGCTGTTGTTGGGAATGACAGGTTGCAGTTTTGGAAGCCACAAAGATGACCGTGGTTTTGTCGTTTTTTTGGATGAAGTGGATGACATGTGACATACAAGGTTGTGCCTGTCATGTGAGGTAGCTGAGAAAAAAATTCGCTCGTACCCCCCCCCCCCGCCCTGTTTGCAGGGCGGGGGGTACGAGCGAAAGGAAACATCAGGGTTGGGCAGACATCACATCACAGGCTGCGGTCCTGGTAGTCTTGGAGTCAAGTGGTTGAATAGTCCAGTTTTTATGAACTCGGTTCAGCTAGACTCTTTGGCATACTTGGTTCCCCCAGTTAGTGTTGTGAGACTCCGACACCGGTGTTGAAACCAAGGAAAAGCCTGACGTTGGAGGAATCCCCACGAAGTTAAATAAACCAGTAAAGTCACTGTGTGAAAGCTCTGTTTCCCGCCAAATTCGATATCATAGATAATAATAATGATTCTAATATAAAGTTAATGAACTAATAGGGAATGCAACAATAATTTCAGGAATGAATTGCAGGGCAGCTCCGTCGCACAGCCTTTAACGTTTCACTACTTGAAACTTAGAACTGATAGACACGTGGATTACAAGAGAACTGTTCAATTGCGTCATTGATGTTCTCCGAAGTCACCGTGTTAAAATTAGAAAAAGTTAGGTTGTGAATCTTTTCTTTCAAAACTGAGGAAGGAATTATTGCAGTCATATTTATTTTATCTTCCATGTAAAATTGTGTCTTATTTCATTTTGTTCCCGGGTATTTTCTTGTTGTTTCTTTAGTGTGTGTATTTAATGTGAGTGTAGACCTATGTATGTCAACTAGGTTGTTTTTATGGTTTGCATTTTTCTCTCTGGGGAATGGGATTGCTTTTGTTTCTCGGTTTTGTTTTGTTTTGTTTTGTTTTGTTTGTAATAATCTTTTTAGCCCGTTTGTCATTCATTCCCGTCATTGAGTCTGGTTGTTTGTTTTGTTTGTTTGTTTGTTGGGTTGTAAGAGTATTTATTTATTAGTTCGTTTTTATATTTTTGTATCTGTCTGGTTTGTCTAATATTTCACTCTATGATTTTTTTGTTGAGTCTTGTCTCATCTCCCCGTCTTGTCTCGTCTCGTCATGTCTCGTCATGTCTCGTCTCGTATGATTTGTACAATTTACTTTTCAATAGTACTTTAATTTTTATGAATGGAATTTTAAATCTGTTTTATTGGCAGGGGTTTGGCTAAATGTTTGATGACAATTGTGGGTTTTTTTAACTTTTACATATCCGTGGCAGCCTGTCCAACTTTTAGCTTTTATTTTATGTTTTAAGATTTAAAATAAAATAATTGAATCAAATAAATCAAATAAAGTTTCGTCAAGTCTTTATTACGCTGGAGATTTCCCGATCGTAGTACATATGAGAGGCAGCCCAAATAGGCGCGACCTAATCCGGCCAAATTACGATTTGTATACTAGTTTATCTGTAATAATAAAGAATTTTGGCCCCTGCACTTGAGGGTCTGTATTTGTAGAAGTGAAGGGTCCATGTTCCTGAATTTGGATTTCTGAACAAAACATTTGAATGGAATCTATATTGATATGGAGTGGAAGGAATCTGTTTGTTTTTTGTGTTTTTTTCCTTCAAAATGGCGATGGGGTGATCATCGTTGGAGGGAAAAATTACCTAAAAGTCATAGGTCAACCCCCCCCCAAAAAAAAGATTTCCAAAAAGGTAAAGAGGATTAATTCAGCTTTCATTTGATGTATGTTTTGATCACCTGTGAGGGTTCAGAGTATGTTCCCTGATTTGTTTAAATTGGGGTATTTATCTTTGGTGCCTATGGGAATTTATGTATTGGTATGCACCGTTAAACGGAGTGCTGTAAATTCAGGGATCGCATCAACAACTGCTTTTGAATCACACAGTCATGCTTGTGTACTATGAATCCCGGGAAGGGACAGGGACAGGGACAGGGTGGATTTTTTTTTGGAGTTTGCTATTTCGTTCGCACGAATTACTAATTCGTTCGCACAAATTGTTAATTCGTTCGCACGAATTACTATTTCGTTCCCTCGAATTACTAATTCGTGCGAACGAATTAGCAATTCGTGGGAACGAATTAGTAATTCGTGCGCACGAATTAGTAATTCGTGCGAACGAATTAAGCCTAGTAATTCGTGCGAACGAATTACTAATTCGTTCCCACGAATTAGTAATTCGTGCGAACGAATTACTAATTCGTGCGAACGAATTGTTAATTCGTGCGAACGAATTACTGGAGTTTGTTAATTCGTTCCCACGAATTAGTAATTCGTGCGAACGAATTAGTAATTCGTGCGAACGAATTAGCAAACTCCAAAAAAAAAAATCCACCCTGTCCCTTCCCGGGCTTCATAGTGTACCATACTTTCCCACACAAACTTTTCATCTGGAAGGCTCATGTCACGGAATGTCCCATTAAATTGTTTAGAAATTATGTTGAAAATAACATCTTCATGGATCCCCAGCACAACTCCTCACAATAAGCCCAGTGTTAACAATATTTCTCGTTGTGGGTCTGAAAATGAAAATTGTCGGTTTATGTATTATGAATATGATCAAGTGAAATTATTTATGCAGTATTTTTCCCATTTCCCTCAAAATTGCATATTGTAATATTGTACATTTTTATCAATTTGCTAGAAAATGTGATAGTTCACCAACAAGTATCTTTTAACGAAATTCAATCAGAATATTTATCTTTTTTTTTAAATATTATTTTTAGTTGTTGTGTTACTTGTTGGTGTCCCTTCCACATTGTACGATGGTGTAGCCGTGCTGATGCACGTGGATTGTTTACTTTCGTTTTGACGGGGACTTTACTGAATAGAGTCTGGTGACTGTACATAGAAATTTCTTTGAATAAAAGTCGAATCGTTCACTCATGTGCACTTGTTATGCAAAGCAGGGGCAGTGGTTCAAGGATATCTATGACGACTTGCAGAAAGTGTGCAAGAACGCGACTTTAATGTTTTTATGTGTTCACAATACAACGACGCTGTTTAGTTATTTCACTGTGTGACACAGTGAGAAATTTTGGAGTCATAATGGCGTCAGCGATACTTGCTGGGGAGCTCTTGCGTACGACTGTCTGTACTTAGGTAGTGTTGTTTCCAGGACAATTGTGAGTACGGTAACCCGACGTACCCAGATTTTTAAAGACGAAATTGCCGACCTCAAACTTGTTAGTGCCATATTTGGCAACTATCTGTGCGTTATTAGTTTAATTACACAAATGAACAGGTTAATTACACATATTACCATTGAAGGTACCTAAAAGTAAACATAACAGCATAGAAGACCGACAGACGAACATAAAATGTTACAAAATAAACATATTTGTCTGGATAATTTTTTAGGGCGTTACCGACAAGTTAACACAAACTTGGTGTCAAATAAATCATGGGAGTTACTTTTCTTTGACTTTTCATACAAGTTTACATAAACTTTAACTGTATGACCTGCAGTGGCGTAGCCACCGGGGCGTGGGGGGCGACAGTCGCCTCCCCCACTGAGATTTTGAGTTTCTGAAAAAATTATCATTGATCTACATGACGCCCCCATGAAATGTTCCAGCCCCCCAGCCCCCACTGAAAAATTCCTGGCTACGCCACTGACAGTACATACAGGGGACGAAGTTGGAAATGAAACACGCATCGCGATATCGGAACGCTTGCGCGTAGCTCAGGCAAGTCAAAAGATATATCTTTCTTTTTCTTTTTTTCTTTTTTTTCCATGGAAAGTGAATTTCGATTTTCAATTATTTAGCTTGACCCACCCACCCACAATTTGAAAAAAAAGATCGAAATTTTAAAACATTGAAAATTCTGAATGGCCCCTAAGCACTCCCGATACAACCAGTTATCGCAGCCATGTTGCAGCTCATATAGTTCAACCTACAGTACAAAGGCCATGCAAACTAACGATGTTTATGATAATAGGGCGTGTCATTACATACAGGTTGTTTTCCACTTTACCTCGGCTAGCCATGATCGGCTTCCTTGATTCGTCTACTGTAGAGACATCAACACACGTTTTGTAGAGCGATACTTCTTCTCTTCAATTAGAAAATGTCCATTTTCTCAATCGTAGACTTTTCCTTCCTCCTTTGTTGTGCAACCCTTCCGTGTGCGGATATTCAATGGTGCTATTTTTGGTTTCGAGTTCCCGTAATTAGGGGAATTCCCGTGCGTAATTTTGGGCTTGCTATGGGTGCACTGAACCAATTAAAGCCCCATCGAAAACAGTGTAAAATCAACAAAGTTCAGGGCCAAATAACATGCACGCCGACATCACTGGGGTTTCTCAAACAAAAATTAAATTATTTTCTTGTCCTTCATCTGCCTATTTCTTTTCAATTTTTGGTGGGTTATAGTCCAGCGGATATGTGAAAAAATTGTGCACTTTTGCATAAAAGCGTGAAACTTGGCACAGATGTTTATATTCATGCGAGAAAATGTTTTAGATGTGGAGCCATCGCAAATTTACCCTTTTAGGGGCGTGGCATCCATTTAAAAAAAGGGGGGCGGGACTTGTCGTGCCCGCAGTGAAAATGGTTTTTCCCACTAATTACAAAAGTATGAAACTTCACAAAGTCATAATTATATAGATTATTAGTGTTTTCCAGATTCGGAGCCACCAAAAAAGTACCTTTTTGGGGGCGTGGCAGCCATTAAAAGAAAAGGGGGGTTTAATTATTATGCCCACTTTGGAAAACATTGTGCCCATATTTCATGAACGAATAAAACATCCCACAGACGTTTATATTCATGAGAAAAAAAATTCCAGATGTGGAGCCATCTCGAACACACTCTTTTAGGGGCGTGGTAACCATATAAGGAAAAAGAGGGGGGCGGGGTTTTCATTATACCCACCCTGGAAATATTGTTCCCACACTCATAGAGAAATGGAACTTT
This sequence comes from Patiria pectinifera, assembly GCA_029964075.1. NCBI lineage: Eukaryota > Metazoa > Echinodermata > Asteroidea > Valvatida > Asterinidae > Patiria > Patiria pectinifera. Next base: position 12,314,758 of record CM057144.1, on the reverse strand, counting down.
CCACAAACATTGACATTCATGTGAAAAAAAATTCCAGATGTGGAGCCATCTCGAACACACCCTTTTAGGGGCGTGGCAACCATATAAGGAAAAAAGGGGGGCGGGGTTTCATTTTGCCCACCCTGGAAATATTGTTCCCACACTCATAGAGAAATGGAACTTTCCAGAAACAAATAAAAGCAGCTGTGTGCATAATCACTACAAAATTAGACATTTCTATCGAACTGCTGCTTCGTTAACAAAAATCATTTAAACACCGAAGTTCCTATAATAGTTTAACATTTTTTTAATGGTAGGCTGTGGTTGATTAATTTAAAATTAAAGGCTTTTAATTTTCAATGAAAAAAATAGTCCCTCTGCTGTCGGCAGTTGATATTCTCTCTTTAAAATTTTCTAAAACATTAACAGCAGTTCGAATGGACCGTAAAAAATCCAGCGACGTTATATCACATCTGTCTCAGTATAAACTTCTACATCATAGGTACACATACTCATCTATAAAAGAATACATCTGCAAATAACTACTTAGTGTTAAATTATCTAATGAATACTTTAGAATGATATATGTTCCTTTCACAGTGGAAATATAATATTTGATGTGTAGATGCTCAGTAGAAACGGCTAAGGACGAATACTGCCATTAGTACAGATATCGTAGTCACAGCGTCGTTAACAATGTGGCCAACACCTGAGGCAAAATAAAATGGAAAATGATAATAAATTCAAATAATTGGACGAATTGAGGCTGGAGCTGGTGTTTTTTTTTTTGGTAGGCAAACATCATAATACCTTCAGATGGGCCGCCCAGTACTTTCAAGCAACTTTCCAAATCTTCGTGACCATTTTCATATTCCCCTATCCATGTCTTTATTTATGAAGGTCCATTTTGAAATTTCTTTCGTGGACCAACAATAAGCTAAACTAAAAAAATATTTAAAAATGTCCTTTATTATCTTACCGTTGGAAGGAGAACTTGTCGTGCCGTCACTGACCGCTGCTCGAAAAAGAAGGAAATTATTCCATCATAAATTAGGCAAAGTCTTTTTATTTTCTGTTTTACTTGAAACCATAAAAGGAAGAATTGTGGACATGTTTGTCCTTGAGTCATTCATCCAAACGTTGCCCGATTACTTACGAGGTGCTTCGTTGGTGAAGTTCATTTTGGATGACTTGACGTTGAAGTAAAAGTAGTTTCTGTTGGGTTCGCCCTTCACAATGGTGGCCCTTGAGAAAAGACGAAACAGATAATATTGTGAGCATAATTATAATCTCCTGTTTGAAAAACACAAAACAACAAATGCAATTCGCCATTTTGTTTTCAACCTACTATAGAACGAGAAAGTTAAGACGATTTGGTTTCGAAGTATATAAGAAGGTTTGAGCTACAGTAGTTACACTCTCAAAACCAACTTTGACTCCAGAACAGTCAATTTTTGTAAGTATTTGAATCATCGAAAACTGGTTGCAGAAAGATATTCTATTTTGAGGATCACTGAAAACAGGAAAATTGAATTTATTCGAAAGCTAAATTTATAATGAAGATGCTGACAGCCGATAGGTCCTACACACATGTAGAGCTTTGACTGATATACAAGCGCAAATGATGCGGGAACTACTACTAAAACAACAGACTAAACTAATCGGGTTTTCTTGTGGAGGAGCGAGTAGATTTTCAGGCTGAAAATCTACTCGCTCCTCCACAAGAAAACCCGATGAGTCAGCTCCGAAGAACTACGGAATCCACTCAAAATATCCAGTCTGTTTTTAAAAATGCAAATCAAGGCAATTTTCACCTAAATTCCACCGGGCCTTCGTCTAAGCCAGGTGCGGTCCAAGTGGCCGTAGTTGATGTCCTCGCTTCGCTGTTGGAATGTCCCCACGCAGACTAATATTGAGGAAGAATTTGGGAAGACATTGGGATCGTTATTGCTGATCGGGACTTCCTTGTTTTCCCCTTTTCTAAGATTACAGTCAGGACGAACTAATGAATTATATGCGTTTAGATTTGATAAATTCCCTCGCTGAGTGACCATAGCGAAATATACTCAGCAGCATGAAGGTGCCACTTCAAAAATCCACACTAAACACTAAACATATTTCGATAAATGAAAAAGGACATTCTAAGAAGCTATAGGGCCTAACATTAGGACATCGGTTTTTTATTCTTTGTTTCAAGTTCAATTTTGAAGTTCACGGTGGGAGTATGTACGTATTCAAAAAGCGCGCTCAAAGTGTGACTCGAGTTTGCATCTGATGTACCGTATCATCATCGATTTTCTTTGAAATCGGTTGAGTTTGTTTTCGACATGCCTTTATTTGAACACAAATAATTTTAAAACTCTTTGAAGTATCAAACCAATACTCGCCAGGGGTATAGTTAAGATTCCAAGCTTTACAATGGTATACACGATAATGGCGGTACTGTTTCCGCACTGACGATAGAGCAAAAGTTGCGGGTATTTTGGGACGCGCTGTACAAACCAAAATCAAAGTTTATTTTGTCAACGTAACATATTGCAAAAGAAAAGAGAGAGAGAAAAAAATGTCACCAATATTTGGTTTCAAATTGTCTCGTGATAGTCTTGTGACGACCTGAGTACATTCGGTATATCCCTGACTCAGTGCATAAAATGTCACATTAATGTCATGAAATGCTCACATTTGCAACATTGTGGCACACGAGTAGTTGAGTGTTACCAGGTATCCTGGAGAACGTTCCTATGGCAACGTCGTTATTCCGGGCTGGATCGGCGCGTCGAGCCTGGATGAAGAACCCCTTGAATTGATTGGTCGCCGATCCGGTGATGGTTACTAATTAGAAAAGAAAAACATCAGGAAATATGACAAGAAATAAGTTAAAAGAAAAGTGACAAAAAGGAAGGAATATATTAAAACCAGATTTGGGGGGGGGGGGGGTCCTCCCTCGACAAGTGTTTTAATACCTTGAACAGCGCCCCCTGCGGCATACTCCGTAGCTGATGTGGTGATCGTGTATGGTGGGTTGGCTTGGTCGGAGGCCAGACTAACCCCGCCATTGTGACCGTCAGGTAGCATATCGGTGCACAGGTCGGCATTGGACGACACCGGTGGGCCATTGGTGTAGCACAGGACGGCGGGAACCAGGCACAACAGTGCAATTGCGAATGGGGTCATTGTCCTGCGCCTGCAGCAATATTACCCTGTAATATATCAGAGGCAAAAATATGAAGATGTAACTCCGCGGGGGATAAAAAATAGAAGTAAATTAAAGAGTTTCGGACAAATTAACAATAAAATCGTATTGCTAGATATAGTTTCCAGCTCTGAAAGAGCCTGTATTATAATTAAATATATCCCTGTACTTGATCCAGTTACCGTAACACGTATTTTGCTGATGAACCTATAGACTTTGTACGGTATATAATAATGTGGACTTAGAGGGCAATGGTTTTGAATGTTATAAGATAGGCATATGACGCATTTTGTGCATGCATTGTTAAGGGAATAAATGTGTGTTCTGGAGGTTTTTATCACTCTGTTTAAGACCACTTAGAGTCTGGGTGCTGATAATTACCCGAGCCGGAGGCGAGGGTGATTATCAGCACCCAGACTCTAAGTGGTCTTAAACAGAGTTATAAATACCGACGGAGCACATATTTATTCCCATTCATAAATACCTTTTCGGTAAGAAAAAATCATATAATTCGTTCAAAACATCCCGATTTTGTTCAACAAATTCACTTTATGCTTTTTGAAACATCCCTCTTGCAAAATAATGGAGTGTTCAGCTGGCGAGTAAGATGTAAACAACCCTTTTATGGAGATTGACGCGCGCGTATCATGTTCTGCGCGATGTCGCGCAGAACGCACCTGGCGCGTTGCGTTTTGAATTTAGAACTATAAAATTCTGACTCCCTGGTAGTGTTGCGCATGCCTACGTGAGGATTGTGAACGTTCAACCAATGAAACGATAAGAGGCACTGGATTTTTAGGAGTCCACATTTTATTGTGACACTGGAAAAGTGTTTAAGACCAGCTAGCCATGTCTTTATCATCCGTTTAAGACCGGCCACGTGACGGGCTCTCGACCAATAGGAATAGCTAAACTGTCTGAGGTATTTTTGAATATTAATTAAAATAACAAAGAATGTATCCCCTGTGGCACCTGCAACGCATTAAGGTCTAGTAGACTGATTTAGGCCATCCAGTTTTAACGGAGTAGTTTTGTTTTTCCTTTCATCCATCAGCATAGCTTGTATAATTTGTCGTGGCCACTATATTGTTTTACTCCGTTATACCGCAATATTGCTTTAGTGCACCCCGCAATTAAGTCACTCTTTTGTATGGGAACATAACAGTTTACATCGAGAATCAATACGGATGACGTCATTGAACCATGTTTGCATTGTTGTCAATAAATCCTATTTAATTGTTGGCTTAGACGCTCGCGGCCTCCGAGATATTTCCTAATTGCAAATTCCAGCGATCGGTATGGGCCCAAATTGCATACAAGTTGGCCTGAATTTAGACCATTTAACCATCACTGAGGATGTTCAACAAATTGGTACCTGTAGGACTTTTGGTTTAGTAGCAGTGGTGAAAGATAGGATCATCAAGAGTACAATCAGGATAAAAGATGATTCTCTTTTTATTATTTGTAACCACAGTGTGCATCTGAAGAAAAAAACACACATCAGCTGTTGGTTAAGGTTTGGGTTTTACAAATCAAACCACTGACTCTGTGCATGGAGCTATAAAACACTCATGTTTTATAGCTCCATGCTCAGTGGAAAACATGCTTCATGAATGTACCGCATGAGCTATGACTACTCAATACTGTTTCTCAAGAAGAAGAAAAATGTATGTTGTACGTACGTTGTATAACGTTAACCTCTTCTGCATCTGGCACGCTATGGTTTAACCTACTTCAGATATTGATCCTCAGGACTCTTAAATTGCTCACTGTGAAAGAAATTTAATGAACTTACCTGTATGTATAGCTGAATTTGACTCCCTTCTACCAGCTCATCCTCTGCACAGAAATACAGAATGTATTCTTGTTTTCGTTCTTACGCATACACCTACAGCTCGTTGACAAAGAGCTATTACGCAACCAGCTTAATTGTCATAGCACTACCGGGCCGGTACAGTCTTGATTCAAGTCGTATATCGGGACTCATAACCTTTTAAGTTATCTGCATGGACATGGGACACTGATGTCCATGGGAAAGCAAAGTGTGACGACATTATGTCTCAGGGACATTTGATTAGGGATTGGTTTGATGAGTTATTGAGCTTCCTTTGTTGAAATTTGAAGATTGATCATTATTATATATTTACGACTTTCCTTCCCCGCAGACCCTAATCCACTGCAGTTGGCATAAATCGTTACAGTCGAACCATTCATGGTTTTCACCGTCTTTTACTTAAATTTCATTCGTATAGATTCGTGGTTATCACACTCATATATAATGGGATAGAAACATGCGTAAACAATTTCACAAGATGCTATTGACTGTTGCAACAACTGCAGAAATTATTAAATTGGACAAGCATCGCTTAATATTGTTTATACTTTTAAATAAGTAACACTATACATATTAAAGTACGAGCTCAAACTATGAAGTTAAACTTGACAGAATAAACACTGACACGGTCTCTTTCGAAACTATCGTATGTTTAGTTTGTTAAAATTATACTTAAAATTAATGAGATTTGTTTGGCGCGGTCTTGTGTCACTTCCTCGGTCGTAGACGTGACGAGTGATAATGATTGCATCCCAAAGAAAAGCATGCATGCCGGAGCAAGAACGATGATTTGTGTGTGACGCGGTCCTACGACAAAGGGAAGAAGAAATGTTTGTTGTAGCTAAAATATTTAAATATATCAAAATAATTAGACATTTCATCGGCAAACAAATCTGGACATGTACACAGTTTTTTTCTCCGGACACTTGGCCTCCGTAAAATCAAAAACTTGGGGGCTGGTACCATAATATTTCAATAGGGGGCGCTGTTCAAATTCGACGATTTTTAACACTAGATTACAGAATGGTGCACCGTATTTACATTATACCAGTAGAATTTTTTTGGGTGTCACAGCAGGGGGGGGGGGAGTTTCGAGTTATTTTTTGGAATTTGTATGCAAAATTTTTTTTGTAAAGAGCTGGGGGGGGGGGGGGGTTGACCCCCCAAACCCCCCTCTGGATCCGCGCCTGGGCAAAGCGACGGTTGTTTACCATGCTTGCAAGTTCAAACCAAACTTCTCACCGTTTAGTGAGGAGGTACCGGTACCTGCATTCGTAGCTCCCATCCGTTGTGGTCATTTCAGTAGATGCTGAAGGGTCAAACGGGAAAAACGGCTGTTGTTTATCCGTTTTCTGTGACCTTTGTGGTAAAACTATACAAGACACTTTTAAAATGTTTGACTTCTTGGACACTATTGTATTTGAGTTTAAATTAGTGCACCCATACTCTGGTTCCTGTCCCAATTTGTAAAATTGTGAAAAAAATTTACTTCTCAAAGTTTTACTCCGCAAATCTCAGCATTATTATCCTTCCATGCGTGTATCTTATTTACTTATTAATTTACAATGGACTTTATATCGACCACATCAACTGTTATCCAACTGTACACCAAAAAATGAGAATTGTTCACACTGTCTCTTACACAGAGAATGACCGTGCCTTGCAAGCGATCCCAGAACTTCTTCAAATGCAACACATTTAACCAGTCATGTGGCGTCAATCCCGGGGGACGAGACGTATATATCCTCCATTTTTGGACCGGAGGAGGGGGAGGGGGAGTATTAGATCCCCCTAGTTTTAGTAATTTTGAGGGATTTTTCTAACTACCTAACAACCAAAATGTACTAAAATTGCACTGAAAGATAAGGCGCGGAAGTAAACTAATACTGTAGATCTTTTTCATGAACAGCGCCTCCAGTGTAATGTGGTGTCCAGCCCCCCGAATTTCTACGGCCAGGCAATTTTTGTTCTTGGTCGTCTGAATTCCCCCTCCCCTCCCCGGCACAGATTAAGCCACACTCTTTTAATGAAAACAGTTTTGTTCCAGATTCATAAAAACAAAGTTTCTTTGGGACAAACTCTCCAGAAATGCCCACAGATGTAAATGTACTTAGACAAACTTCGTACTTGTTGTTGTCCACTATTACATACTAGTCCTACTGTGTTATATCCGCGTGGGCGATGTCACATGCCTTCCTATTGTTGCTGAGGCTAGGGCATAATAAGGTTACGTTTCTCTGCCATATATTTTTTTTTATTACAGAAGGCGCGCACAAATGTAGAATGTTTTCGTAATTTCACGCGCTCACTAATGTATCTCCTTTAATGTCAGTATGTTTCAAATGCATATTTTGGGGCGTGGAAATTCGCATCGCGTAAGAAAATTAAAAAAAAGTGAATCAACACCCCAAAAAACAAGATATTTCTGTTTCAAAGCCTAATGGAAACCTGCCTACAGATCAGGGCACGAGAATAATAAAATCGGTCAAGGTTGCGACGAGTAAATAAACTTCCATAGACCCAAATGGTAAATGCTCCCACTTATAAATACTCACAACTCTCTAAAGTGTTCGAGACACACATCAAATTATATCTTATTTATTATTTTTCAATTTCTTTTCAATTTTTGGGGGTCAGCTGATGGCTAGGAGCGAGTTGCCGAGGGGAGGGTTGGTCAGGGGTGAGTCGGACAGGGGGCGACTGCCTACAATCGCTCAACCGATGGGAACTCACTGATGGCGCTGATGTGAAATGTGGAAAAAAAACATGTATCATGTAAGCTTCATTTCCTGCACTGGCGACCAGCTAGGAAAGTTTGTTTTCATGCACAAAACTGACGAGTATCCGAATTCGTTTTACTTTTGTGGCGATGATTGAATACGGCAAGGCACAGTGTCATACAATATTGGCTTAGCATGAAAACATCAGCTTTGTTAGTGCATAATTATTACGAAACTGAACCCCAATCCTACGTTGGTGACAGTAAATATATCAACTCGACAGTTACTGTCATATACATGTATTTTGAACACGAGAGATAAACATACAGACACAATCTATGAAAAAATTCCTTTACTGGTGTTGCAACAAAGATTTATTTTATAAACGTATTGCTAAATACTTTAGTACTGTGTAAAGTTACTTTGTAAATAAGTAACACTTAAGATCTTGTTCAAAATTGTAAAGTTCAAAACACCGAGGTTTTTTTCCCAGATATTCAAGCATTTTAAGAAGTAAAATATTGCCCTAGTTTTACTAATTCTACAATTGAAAAGTGTTTTGTTTCATTTTCTCACAAACCTCCCCAGGTGCGATATCTCACTATGGTGCTTTAAGGTAGATTTTACCGTTCAATATTCTGTTGTGATCATCAGATAATGCAATTTTTCGCTTTGAACAAGAGAGGGAATATTACCAATAAGAAACTAAATTGAACAGTTCGACATTCTTATGCATCTAAAAGTAAACTAGTAACAAGCATTGACTTAAAATTAATATCAACCTAAACATCCACATGTCTGCTTGTGGTAAAGTGCACTCCTCAGGGACACAGACCCTAGTCATCAGGCTGGACTCAAACATCCAATTCAATTACCGCATCATTTTATGTGGGTTTTTCATTGTCCGACAGCCCGGTCATTCTATTCTCAAACCAATGCTCAGTTCGCTTTTCTTCTGATCATTTATCATACATTTTAATTAAATTCTAAAAAATAACAATAACAGATTAAATTGAACAATTACAGTGTCTATACCGTAGGCCAACTTCTGTTTTTATCAAAATCATCACTTTTTCCAATCTATTGACAACCTTAACCTACTTATTTCTGTTTACATTGTTACCGTTTTAAAGCTTAAAGACTACTTTTATACCATATTTTAAAACTGCAAAAAACGAATTCGAGTTTTCGAATATAAAAAGCTCCATTGTCATCCATTGAAAAGGGGAAAAAAATTGTCCACAACTACATATGCACTCTTACTTACAACTTTAATAATTGAATGCCACTTCTAAAGCATCTTTCAAATACATGTAAAACTTGCATTTTGCTACAAAGAACTTGACAAACTAAACACTGAACGACCACTTCAACTCGTATTCAAATCAGAGATTGTTTCGATGCGAGTTTGTGTCTTGTCCTCGGTCTTAGAACTGACGAACGTTCAGGATTGCAGCCAGAAGAATGGCGATGCCAGCCAAAGCAAGGGCGATGGTGTGACGCGGTCCTAAGACAAAGGGAAGAAACCCATGAATTATAGCTACAATATTAAATTATTTAAATATAATTAGACATTTGGTGATCAGCTGTGTCCATCAAACAAGTTCACGTCATCAATTTAAGGTTGTGGGCCGCTATTGCACGACCTTTACGCTGCCACCATTTCAGTCATGCTCCCTGTATTCATTAAACATTACTTAATGATGTTTTTGTGCAAGAGGAACCAGACTATTTTTTCCTTCCAGCCTCGCTTTGGCTTTGATTTGAATGGGAAAAAATCAAGATGGCAGCAGCATGACAATGGTCTAAAGCCACGGCTTAGCTTTGGGTTCAGACTTCAGCAAGCTTAATAACTTAAAATCGACCGTAGCAACAAAATGCTCATCTCGCAGAAGATCAGATAGCTTTATAGCAATGGTACCATGATGGCTTCTTTTGAAGAAAATGAAAACATTTTTACTCACCACCCGAAGGGGTTGTCATTGGATTTCCAGCTGAAAGACAAACATAACGTTGTTCAGATGATAATGTGGAAAGTGGCTAAACATCCACTACATCTCATGCGCAACAAACAAAACAAAACCCAAAAACAAAACATTGAAAGCCGAAACCAAAACAGGCTTGTTTGTTGAGTATCTGTTTAGGGTTACGGCCCTATGTCAAAGATCAACCGGAAGTTGGACTGAGGGCACAAACATTATTAGCATAACTTAATGTCGATGCCGATTTTTTTTCATGCAAGTTGAAACCAAACCATGCATGCCATAAGGTACTTTCTCTCACCGTTTGGAGAGCCATTTGTACCTGCATTTGTATCTACATTGGTACCGGCATTGGTACCTGCATTGGTTCCTGCATTGGTACCATCAATGATACCTGCATTAATACCTGCACTTTTAGTAGTACCACGTCCACCCGATGTGGTCATTTCAGTGTTTACTGCAGGTCAAACGGGATAAGAAATATTATTAGGGCTTATTTTAAAGTAAAGAAGACAAGTAACGAACTCACCACCTGGAGTTGTTCCTGGGTTTCCAGCTGAAAGAAAAAAACAAACAAACAAACATTATTTGGATAATGTTGAAAAAGTTAAGACTCCACTAAGCAAAACACAAAATAAAAGGCTAGTTTGTTGAGTAGGCATACATATCTGTCTAGGGTATAACAAACGGAAGTCGGACGCAGGACACAAACATTATTAGCATAACCTAGTCGATGATATTTTTTTCATGTATCCAAGCCATAATTATAGGTTCTATCACAGTTTAGAAAGGCATTGGTACCTGCATTGGTACCTGCGTTAGTAGCACCACTTCCAACCGTTGTGGCCATGTCAGTGTTTGCTGAAGGTAGGTCAAACGGGAGAAACAACCATTGTCTACCCGCTATTATAAAACTTTCGCAAGCTGATTCTTTATCATCTTAAACTCAAACGGCAGACAGCCTTGGCTTCTTAAACAAAACATAGATTCATGACATCTGCTGAGCTGCTAAGAACCGTTACCCATTTCGTGCTTGTGCGTCCTAAAACAAAAGGAAAAACTTACGCTGCTGTGTAGGACCATCGGCGGAAAAGGCCAACTGGGTAGACGTGACATTAGTGTAAAAATAGCTGCGGTCTGGGAAACCTTTCACAATAGTGGCCCTGTCAAGAAAAAAGGACGATTTTTGGAAGGATACCGACTTGCTTGGGCAATTTCAACATTGGTTTCCCTAATAAGTATATCCGCATCAATGTTTAGATTAATTACAAGCATGTTGAGTGGACCTGTGAGGGCGGTCGAAACTCTGTAAACGTGCGATGTCGAACGCTGTACTCTTCATTCAAATTGTTTTTGCCGTGTTTTTTTCTGTTGATTAATTTGTCTTTTTGCAGTTCATGAGGTGATCGTCATCCCTCTTGATTTTTTTTCTCATAAATATAGTATACAAAGGCTCTGACATTTCGATCCTTGCAGATTCCAAATGCAAAGTTATAAAGGAATGAAATGAAAAGGGTAAGCCAGGTTAGTCATTCTTACATGAATTGCAGAGGGCCTTCGTCTTGTGCCGGGGCTGTCCATGTTCCTGCAATGGTGGGTCTTGCATCATTGTTTGAATGCCCCCAAGCGGACTAGAACAAATGAGATTATGTCAAACTGTTATTTTGGTAAGAATCATGTCTTTCGTTGGACGTTGATTGTCCTAGTCCGGTATCATTAAGTATGATTGTCAGATCTGTAGTTCGAGGTTGGTGACGTCTTATGAAAGGGATAGAAGTTTCTCATGATTCGGATGTCGAGTGGAGTGCCGCTTGATGATTTAAAGAAAGCCGAAAGGTACTTTTTATGGCTTTGTCACACGAGGGAACTTCCAAGGGAATTGTTCCCGGCAATCTTCAAGAATTAAGAAAACAAAGGGCGAATTTCAACTTTCAGGCTAGGACTTGAATACGAACTGCATGTTTCGAGTGTGTGTCCTGCACCTTGTGCTGTGCATTGAGTTGCCTCCAAGTTATCAGGAAAAACTGTTTCATGTGAGTTTGCTTTTTAGGTCTTTTTATACATAATTAAAAGAGCCTTATTTTGTGCCATGGTTTACAAGCAACCATTTTGGTGCACGCCGGTTTAAAGGGTTTGGAAGTTGACAAAGAAAAGATTAAGCCAAGCAATTTTCTTTTAGATGTCTTACATTGGCAACGGTGTGGCACATGAGCAGCTGGGTGGTGGCGGGTGGACTGGAGAACGTTCCTATGGCAACGTCGTTGTCCCGAGCTGGATCGGCGCGCCGAGCTTGGATGAAAAATCCCTCGAACTGGTTGCCGCCCGTTCCAGTGATGGTTACTATGGTAACGAAGGAAAATACATTCTCGTAAAATATTTATTCAAGCTTGCACTATTATGCCAGTTACTTTTAAATACAAAAAACATATACTCGAGAAAGTCCGATGGAATTCGCACCTCAAGTACTTTTTAAATTGTGATCACGCTTTCTTTTTTTAATACATGTAGTTGTTTATTAAAACTAGTGCTTACAAATCTACAGTTTTGTATAATTTCTAACGCAAGGGGACATCAGGCACATTGATGGCGAGGGATACAAAAAAAAAACAGTTCCCAATCCCTCGCTCCAAATGTTTTAGATATTTTGCGAGACTCTATAGAAGTCTACAATACTTCAAGATACACGTCCTGGCGTATATTATGGAATATTGCCTCCATCTTTAAAAAATTCATCCACATTTTATTTATGATTTGTTTTTCTCTGCACATTAATTTTACTATTCATAAGATGGAATATGCGTCGGGGTGATGTAAATCAATATTTGTGCCAGTGAAGGGCAAAACCTAACATTGATTCACATTAATTTTACTACTTATACCGTGTACATATTTGGCAAGCATGAATAATAATTATAATTTACGCTGACATATTGCTATCGCGCAGGTATACAAAATAAACACAAGTGAGTCCGTGATTAAACTAATTGGTGTATGGTACCCAAGCTTTCTCAGGCAAACTCTATCCTGAGTCCACAATACCTGTCAAGGAGCCACCCGAGGTATACTCGCTAGCTGACGCAGTGATGGTATAGGGGGGATTGTCTTGGTCGGTGGCCAGACTAACCCCATTATTATGACCGACTGGGATCATGTTGGTGCACAGGTTAGGATTTGACGATCCAACTGGAGGGCCGCCGGAATTTCCGAATACGGCGGGAACCAGACACAGAAGAATTGCGAGCTTCATTTTTCTTGCAGGGTGTTTCAGCGATCGAAAGTTAAGCTCTGGAGAAAGTATAAGAAGCCTGAATAAATTTCCCAAATCATAACAGATGAAAACATTTTTCAGAATTGAAATAAATCATGATATAGTAACTGTGTTACATAGACACTGGTGTTTTTTGTTTGAAAATATTCAGCCCTAACCTCCCAAACTCCTTTAAAATCCACCCCATCCCCTTTGTTGGATTTTGTGGGAATTGGTTCTGCAGGGCTGGTTTGACTAATTAGCATTGATGGAGTATGATCATGGGTGTCGCCAGGATTTTTTCTAGAGGGGGGCAAAAAAAAAATTTGCCAAAAAATGCTTGTATTTCTCAACACATTCTCGATTTATCAGTTTTAGAGGGGGGCAGGGACATTTTGCCCCCCCCCCCAACTCATTAAATTTACACCACTTTGTCTTCGCGCCTCTTTTTTTTTCCTTCTTTTTCCCCCTTTTTTTCTTTTTTTCTTTTCCAGGGGGGGGGGGAGTGCCCCCCCCCCTTGCCTCCCCCCCTCGCGACGCCCATGAGTATGATGGACTTGGGCCTGGAGGCCTGAAGCAGTGCTAGGGGAATCTGATTGATTTTGCCTAGCATCCCGTACTGCTGTTGTCATAAGCCACTGTACGAAGTCCATCAATATCCACCTGTACTTCAGTGGTGGACGCCATTATGTCATGTATTGGACGCAGAGTGAGTGATGGATTTTGGTGGACCGTGTCCAGCACGTAGTAAAAAACAGTAGGGAATTAGCTAAGGGTTAAGGAAGAATATTCTAAGGAAATCTCAGGAAAAAAATATATGCCGATCTAAGGAAATTCAATGCCAAGCCCGCGGGAACGGGGGATGCTGTGGGTGCCGCAGCACCCCCAACTTTTTGGATTGGGGTGCTGGAATTTGCTTCAGCACCCCTACTCCCGGGCAATTTTTTTTCCAGCCAGCAGTGCTCTACCACGTTGAAATTGCGCCGCTGCGCTCTACAAATACCTCCTTCGCTTTGTTTGTTTCTAGTTTTGCCGTGGCTAAGCGCGGCGCTTCGAACGTCTAGCACAAACACTGTAAAATATCAAGAGGTGGTATTTTCTAAATCTTCAGGCAGTGCAGAATCGATATTTCTCTCAATGTATCTAACACCATGACACGTCTATGATATTTTCTGCCATGATGGAAGCTTTGACCCGTCGAAAGCAATAACCTCGGCCATGACAATGGTGGCAAAGTTGATTATGCTTGCCAGGATTTTTTTCATTCGATCTTTCAATCGGGGCAAAACTAGTCATGCTTTACGCCAGTTTCAGTGTAGTTTCGTTTTAATAAAAAAAAAAAGGTATTCATGTTTTACCCTCCGGCATGCAAGTTTTTCCTCATAAACACTCAGTAGACCGATAAATCATTGCTTATAGCCCCAAACTTGCCATCTACCGATCATAAACATAAAAATGCATTTGGTCTGTTAGTCTTTTATATTTGCCATTCCCTGTAACAAACAAATAACACTGCAACTATATCGAGAGCTACATCGTTTGGTGAGTTAGAACTAGGCCTATGTGAATATTTTTATGAACAGAAATTTATCCGCTTCCAGTGGAACCATTTGTTTGAACTTGAACCAAAAAAACATCCTTTCGGGTTTTATAAGTTTCAGTATATACTTCAATATATTTCATCACAGTGCATCCAGAATCCAACATTTTTCGGGGTCTTAAAGCAGGCCCCAATATATTCTAAACAAAAAAAGTGAAATAAATTGTCTTTACCAGCTCGAAAAACTTTTGCTAAAAAAAGTCATATGAAAGTGGCCAGGAATCGCCTCAGATTGCACCACAGAGCATCCATATTCCAAAACTTTTAGGGGCCCTTTAAGCCACGCCGTAAGGGCTTTGCGCTCCGCGTTCGAATTAAATTTGTCCGTCCTTTAGAAATTCCAGCACCCCCTTGCAAAAGTTTGTTCCTGCGGGCTTGCCAATGCTGTAAAGTGATCGGAACACTGTCTATAATCTAAGGCACAGGAACAATGAATTTCCTGACACTGCTTTCTTTTTACCCTATGCTCATCAAGCCGCACACTGAATGTCCCTGAAGCTCCCCTTCGAAAATACACGTAACCATGGTGATATTCAGTGTTTCGTTCATAATGATGATGCCTATAGATACGGTCGATTTGTACACAATGCATGGACACTCCACAGTAAAGACCTTGATATGCATACTGACTAATTTATTATGGCACTACCATTGCCGCCTTTTGAAATTTGGGATGTTTACTAGGAAGACTACTGATACAGCAATTTTCATAGGCTGTATAGAAAATTAAGTTGCAAAAACTCAAATGCGAGCCCGTCAGGCCGTTTGAACCGCATTCTCTACCGATAAATAGCTTTGACGGAAATGCCTAGAGCCGTGCCATTTTGCACTTTTGTTGAAAGGTTACCTGGAGAGAAAAAAATATTTCTTTTTATCGTGTTCAGTGACCATGGTTCTGGTTTATAGGCGAGTGGGCCATATCCTCATTGTGTGAACCGGATTGATACGTAATTCACATAGGCAGGCCCAAAAAGACAAACAGAAAGCATGTTTGTAAAGGCAAACATTACAGTGAGGCCGTATAATTTTATCTTTTCATGAAATACATTGAATGGTGCCTTTATCTGACCTTAGCTACAGGTATACTGTTTGCATGCAATAGTTTTTTTATCAGCGTTGGAGACATCATTGGCTCAAGTATTCTGGGCGTTTCAGCCTACAATTTTTCCTTTGTCAATTTGTTGACAAAACGGCAAGGGAACAAAGACAGTCCTCACACGTATTTCTCGGTCAGCAAATATTCCACTAAAAAACTTGCAAAAGAACTACGTAAATTCGTACATACAAGAAAATGACGGGTTTAAAGTTTGGTCGAGCCAGCACGGACAACGTATAAAGTACATGTTATTGGCTAGTAACTGTAAAAAGTTAACGTAATATGCATAATCTGTTTACACGATAGGGCCTATGTCTGTTTTAATACAACCATCACGAAATTCAGCTGTCCACCACTGATCGGTTACCGTTGTACGCATTGATGAATGTCCTTCAAATACAATGAAACACATTATGACGTTTTCCCACCTCTATGAATGAACGGAAATGTGCACAGGAAAACAGACCAAAAAAATCACTATCATCATTTCAGAATAAAAAAGACTTTTTTCTCCCCTTATATTCAAAACATAAAATCTGACACTCGGTCTTGACTCAAATCATAACAATATTATTTGTAGGTGGAGGCCTGTGTCTAATATCTGGTTCTCACGTTTAGCTCAGTACATGAAGTTTCGAAAGGCATTCCACGGACAGCTGTAAAGTGGGTTCTTTTTTTAGTAAAATATGCATAACTTCCCATAGCACGGATCAATTTCAGTTACACTGTATTTCCTTTTTCAAAAGAGTCGAAGAACATGCTCGTTTAATCTGTGATTCACGTTGATGTATCAAATTTAATAGCTTTTTTAAGGGGGAAATAATTAATCCACATCAGGGAAAGATTTCCATATACGAAGTTCACTAATTTTCCTCTGTATTGACTAACAAGCCCCCAGATAGCAATTTCATGTCATCAAAGTCAATTTGAGCAGTGAGAAAATACAAGCATTTTCTTAGAAAACACTTAGATTTTTTCAGTCCAATCTCATAGGGTTTGTACACAGGGTGTTGAGTGAACTTCGTATATGGAACTCTTTCCGGACTAAATACTGGAGCCAAAATCTCACCGAAACATTCTCGACATTTTCTAGGCGATTTCATAACCTCTATTTAACGACATTACAAATCATATTTAAACATGACATCCAAGAATTACCGTACTTCAGCAATATTACATGTATCGCAATAATTCATTACTATTTAAGTGTGCAAGTGGGGTTTTGGGGGTTAAATTTAAACTGAACTGTTTATTGACGGTGGAAGCATCAGCTTTCTGCCAGCCTCCACATATCTTCACCAGATTTCGGTTTTGTATTTTTCTTCATTTATCATAATTAAACTTGACAACATCAAGTGTTTTCTTGTTTCTGCATATAGGATATGGTGTCGGTATATACATTGTAAATCCACATATTTGTACTGCACATGTTTCTCTTGCACTGAAAATGAGATATCTGGTCCAAAATGATGACCAGAATTTCTCCAAATAACACCTTCAACGAAAACACATTAGTTTAATTTCGGATTTGGTAATAAAAACAAAGAAACTTACCCCAATACGAGACAAACCTTCCAGAAATGCAGTACAACGATGACTAAGAATAAACCACTCCCAATTTCGTGCCTGCTCTGGTGCGACACTTCTGGGCCTACTGTGTAACATCCGTATGGCAATGTCACGTGCCTTGTTATTGTTCCTGAAGCTAGAGCATAATAAGGTTATGTTTCTCTGCATTTTTTTTTTTTACAGGGGCGCAATACTAAAAGGTGGAGCCCGTTCTGTAACAATCACGCTAAATGAGTCGTTTGTCGGGAATTTTTATTTGGAGATACAGGCCAAAATAGGGCCACTTCATCACATCTCTTTGTGTTCCAACTTCCATAATTAGTGAACTAAAGATGCGGTTTTCACAGCAGTATTGCTGAGGTTGTACTCTTTTCAAATCTGCAATAAAACATTTTTTGACCAGGGTCGACAAACGACTCATGTAGCTTGATCGCATTCGTTTAAATATCTGAATGTTTAATATGAATGTTTTTGGTTGTAAAAAATCGTATCGCGTAATCAACACGACTGAACCAACACCCAAGAAACAATATTTTTATTTTTCAAAACCTAATGGAAACCTGCCTTGGACAAGGACAAGATGAATACTATTCTATTAAAAAGAATAGGTCAAGCGATGTGAACATACTAGGTGGGCGTTGATGCGACTGGTTGACAAACGTACGTTTAATACCATTTCCAGCATACAATGTACATGTATATGTAGGCGATTGACTATAGCTAGAAAAGCTGGTGTTCTCTATCTCATGCATAAAAATTGATGAATAGGCCTATCCGAATTCGCATTCGCTTGTGTGCGATGATTGAATAGGGCATGGCACCTTCGATCATTATGGCTTAGCGTCGGTTTGGACATTCGGCGATAGTTTTATTTTACTTGTGCGAACTATGATTTCTCTCGATTGAATAATTACAATGTACAAACAAAAATGTATTTTTTGTAAGTTGATAACTCAGTCCGACAGTTGGGCAAAAACAAGCTTCGCAGGTGCGGATTCAGAGGGGGAGGCCGGGGAGTCGAACCCCCCCCCCCCCCCACCCCTGCTCTGACACCAAACCAAAAACAATTATGACAATAAGTGCATCAGTGACAATGTGATGCACTTAATATCTATTATGTCCGCCTATCCGCAACAATCAGACATCCAAAAAAATCTGACGAGCCCGACCCCCCTGCAAAAATTCCAAGATCCGCCCCTCCTTCGGTTTATTGACCTACTCATATATATTATTTCACAGAGAATTGATACTTTTTCCATGTTTTCCTTGTACATTGTATTTTACTGGTTTTATAATAATAATAATATGGAAAGAACCCTGAAACTTTTAACCACTCAAAATTGATCAAGGTCAAGATTATAGTTTATTCAGATGGTAACGGTACACATGTATACATACATCTATGTACAAGACGCTATGTGGAAACTGATCTAAAAAATGAGATACCATCACCGTGTAGCCTAGAGGCCGAGATAACACCAATAACAACACAACCAAAAAAATAAGCAAGGTGG
Organism: Patiria pectinifera; assembly: GCA_029964075.1. Taxonomy (NCBI): domain Eukaryota; kingdom Metazoa; phylum Echinodermata; class Asteroidea; order Valvatida; family Asterinidae; genus Patiria; species Patiria pectinifera. Next base: position 12,296,024 of record CM057144.1, on the reverse strand, counting down.
AAGTTAAGAACTTCGAGGAAAGGTAACATGAAAGTTGATATTAAATTAAATAATAAATCTGACCGATGCTGGGAGTTTGCCGTGTTCAAATAACGACGACCCGGGAAAGCAAGGCAGTGAAGAATGCTGCAAAAACTGTTAAATTTACACCATTGGTATCTATTATAGGACCATCTGGTGTTAAATTTAACTATGGCTTTCCCCTATATAGATACCGAATGGTGTTAAAATTAACACTACAGTTTCTGCATAATATATGAAGCACAGAATTCGGATGATTTCACACAGTTGACAAACATTTCCGGGAAGTGCACCTGTTTCACTTTCAGGGTCACAACTAGACCGGAATTCGTTTGGAGTCCGATTTCACCAAATGATACGTTCACAACATGAGGATGTTACACAGCAACTCTAGCGGCCTGAACCTATTTTAAAGGTGTTTCGGTTTTGTTTACAGCAGGCTTCATTCCAATCAAGCGTAGGCCTAAAATTGCTCATGGAGCAAGTTGAGCTATTTTATGCACTGGGTAAAATTCAGCGGCAAACCGTCATAAGCAATGTGCACCTTGTGAATTTGCTTGCTTAATAATGTACATGACGAATTTTGCCAATTAATTAAACTTATCTTGAACAAATTTACAAAAAAAAAAAACCATGATTTTTTTCATTGTTTATCCTAAACATGTCATATTTTCGGGCTTTAAAAGCAGCACTATCAGCGCTTTTATTAAACACTAAAATTAATTAATCATGATCATACAGACAATGTTATCTGATATTTGTAAAACCAAATGTACCTCAAGCTCTGGTGGCCACATCTGTCTTCACATGAATTTTTGGTTTTTCTGGGCCATGAACTAAAAGACAATAACAACCATGTTGTTTATTCTGACTTAAGAATACATACACAAACAATCAACAAGAATAATTTTTTCTTAAGTTTAAGAGAGTGAAGCATCAAAGAATATTAACTTCATAAATATTACGAATTCGGAAAATTGAATTAATAAAAACAAACAGTTACAAACATGTAGAACAAATGACAAATGAATGACCACTTTCTTTAATTTTTTGTCTCGACTTTACATCTACCTCTCTAGACTCTCAAAAACGAGCCGTGAATAAAGTCCAGACGAAATTGTGCGAGTTTCAAAAATGGTGATTATTGGAGGACAAAGACTGCCAAGGTAGATCTGTGAACAGAATTCGTATTCTTCTATCATACGTCTTGCGTGTCTTTATAGGGCTTGGCAGGTTTGTAAAAACCAATGTGACATCATTTACGTCTCCAAAATACCGTCTGGCAGATTATTATCGTCACAATGCCACACCACGTGACGCATCGTGTGTGAGGTGTCGGGGATTGAGGGCGCTTCCCACCGATCTCGCGACAGAGCATTTTACGACTTCGAAAAAGCTCCCAGAAATCAGAGGATCCAACACTAATTTATTTCATTTTTTGCAGTGTGATCACACTTTTGTTTTCAATTTCTGACCTAGTTGCAGGATATTACAAAACAATTGTTGACTGCTGTGACGTGGCAAATGTGATCGAGGAGGAAAACTTTGCACGTAATGAAAGACAAGAAATGGGCATCCAAGGAACAAGTTGTGCTAGGATACAGGTCGAAATGAATGAACATGTACATTGGCAATTCCACAGTTACTCACGTTACATTTTCGTAACGTGAGTAACCGATTTTGTGCGTCTTGTTTATCATACACAACACATTTTTCTGGATGTCATCTTTGGTGCTTAGGTAGGTCTAGGTCTACTCTATCTACCATGGGGATAACAGTTATTAAACCTTTTCAGTACGGTAACTACAGCCCAAGGAAACTCAAAAGTACATCAAAAATGTAACGTGAGTAACCGTGGAATTGCCCACATATGACTGGCCAACCAATGTGCACTCCATTCTAAGGTTTTTGCCGACAACAATAAATAAACTTGGCAGAGAAAAAGAAATGATGTACAGTACACCATGCAAGAATAAATAGTACAAGCTGTACATATTGAAACTACATGAGACTAAGTGGTATTATTCTGTTAAAAACTTCGCGAACCCTCAAACAATTCCGTGTGTAGTAAAACATGACACATCCTTTGGATCCTAGGGACACGAAGCACCTTTGGGAAGAATGACGGCTAAGTCCTACACAACGCACGTGAAGGTTTACGGGGGCTGCTCCGTGATTTAAACCACTTCACCAGACTAAACCTTAAAGCTAGGGATAAAAAACAGCTCAACAAAAATGCAACACAGATTGAACAGACTATTATACATCTTGAGTGACATACTCCACCAGATCCGTCACGCCCAGGAGATCCTCATCTAGCTCCTCACCCGTAGTGATGCCTTCCCCGTTTCCCGAGGAACTGTTGCCGTTGACGATGCTCCCGCCTCCTCTGCCACCGTTCAATGTTGTTCCGTTGCTGACGGGAGGAGAGACCGATTTGGTTGGGAAATCCTCTCTTTTGACGGGGCCCTTGGCTTTGGTCTCCCGCGCCGACGGCTGCTTGGTGCGCTCGTTCTCTTTGTTTGAGTCCTCGGTTTCGAGCGAGGTTGTATTTCGATCCGTCCTAAGACCTCCCTCTTTGGTCTTAATGTCCCTATCTACATCCTTTTCTTCCTCATCATTACTATCTTCCGAATCCCCCTCATCCTCATTATCATCATCATCGTTTTCCTCCTCCTCCTCCTCGTCATCTTCTTCCTCACCATCCTCCTCCTCCTCCGAGTTGCTCTCAGCAGCCATCTTCCTATAATCCACACGTTTTGATGAAGACCTAGATGCTTTCCCCCCTTCACTGGGGCTGTAATCACTATCCTCTGAAAAGTTCTTCCTCTTGCGACGCGCCACAGGTGCTGTCTTTTTCCGAACCACGGGTCCGCTTTCCTGGTCCTCCTCGGAACTGGAAAGGTCTTTCTTCCCAACCGACCTTTCCTCGGCCTTGTCTTCGTTTTCGTCTTCATCATCATCGCTCTCTAGCCGGAACTTACGCTTGCGAACATAGCCTGTGTTCTCCGACGACTCTGATTCTGACTCCAGCTGCCGCTTCTTTTTTGACCTTCGCCTTGTGCTCCCTGATTGGTCTGATTCATACGAGCTGTTATCTGATTCGCCATCTTCAGAAGAATCTTGTCGGCGTCCCACCCGTTTCCTCCTCCTTGACTTTGCATCGCTCTCGTCACTGTACTCACTGTACTGCTCACTTTCTAATGATCGACAATAAGAACCACAAGATATGTATTAGGAAACAGTCCCCAACTCCTAAAAGATGATGACTGAAAACATATCAACTTGAAAAATATCATCATATATTTTAAAACTCTGACCTCGGGACTCTGGCACAACACGGATCCATGTTTTGCTTCAAGAACAACCATACAATGTGAAACCAAAGTTGCGAGGGTTGCCCGTTTAAGTCTTGTAAGTTATTCTCCAGCCAGAGATAAAGATACAGCCAGCGATGAAGATAAGGTCCTAATATTTTCTTTGATTAACCAAAAGTTCTGGTTTTGCTGATCATTCATGAACAATGACAAGAAAAGGTTTCCATGTGATGCGCTCAATAAACCCACCTGATTCAAACTCTTCATCGTCTGAGTAGTCTCGGTATCGCACTCGTTTGCGTCGGCGCTCGCTGCGTCTTTTCGGGAGACAGTACCACTTGGAGTTGCGCTTGGAGCGTTTCCGTCGCGGACCGTCCGAGTCGCTCTCTTCGCTCACGTAGCTGTCGTCGTCTACTTCTTCATCTCCTTCTTCTTGTTCGTATTCCTGGTCACTAGCAGCATCGCTGGAACAAAAACACCAAAACCAAATAACACTAAAGCCGATACTTACTTCCCGTGAATTTCAATGCAAAGCAAATTCTTTAGGGTGATGCTGATGAACAGCACAATAAAACTTCAATTGTTGACGTCATGAAATTCACTCCACTGAAGTTTAAACCGACCTTTAGTCTTGAAATCTGACTTACCGTAATTTCCTGCGGATAAGGCGCGCGTGGCGGATAAGGCGCAGGTCCCTAAAATCACCCCCAAAAAATTCAAACGCCAACAGATAAGGCGCACCGCCGCATAAGACGCATGTTTGACCACACACAGAAGAACACCAGGCGTCACCCGGTGTCGGTACATCGCCACAAAGGGGCCATTGTGTTGCCTTAGAACAATCACACTATTCGGAGGATGAATTAAACCGTAACCACATTGGCTGGTCACATGTAGAGCCATGAAGAAAAGACCAATGTAAATTGATACCCACCTTCATCCATTCAGCCAACGCGCGCTGTGCATGCTTGCTTGCCGTTTCCGATCCTGGCCTTCCTTGGCCTTTTGTTAATGCAGTGCGGCCCAATCAGCGGCCAGAAACGATGGTCCACGCGCTGTCTGAAGATATTGCAACACGCACGCTGGATCAGATTCGTAGACTTGCCCAGTCCCTCCGAGCCAGATGTTGCGCCCTCTACCGGTGACTAATACAAAAACTAGCGTCGCCTATATGTATTGTTGGAACGAAAGCACGATCACTAAGGGGGATCAACGCATTGCGGCATTGTTGGAATGAAAGCACGATCATGGGGGATCAACACATCGCGGCATTGTTGGAATGAAAATACGGTCACAATGTCTGGAGAGTTGAGCCTTGGTTGACTGCATTATTGATTGCGGCATTGAAAGAATTCTTCACACAAAGACCGTCACTTTGAACTCAAGCGACACCAGATAAGGCGCACCTGTAGATAAGGCGCAGCGATGTTTCTGTGGTCTAGAAAGTCAGATAAGATGCGTCTTATCTGCAGGAAATTACGGTATCTAGACAAAAGATTTCTTCATTAACCGTTCGCAATAGAGTTGGATTTGACAGGTCAGTCAACTTCAGACAGAATAAAAAATAGAAGTTTCCAGATCTTCAAAGGTTAGAGCCAACTAGGTTGCTAGGTTTGATTACACGAGGTGTCTTTGATTTGTGTACCCACCTCTCCACCTTGAAATCGTCACTGCCTTCCTCCTCTTCGTCTTCGCTCGTGGCATCCAGGTCTCCCAGTCGCCTCTTGTTCTTCCGTCTTGTCTTCTCCTCCTTAGTCTCGTCTTCACTGCTCTCCCTCATGCCTTCGATGGTGGAGATGTCCTTGCCCCGGTTGGCTGGACGAGAGGCTTGGTACTCCTTGACAGCTGAACGGAAATAAGACATTACAAAATGCATCCATTCATTTTTTTTTTTATTGCTGCAGGAATCTTTGCTAATGATAGCGGACCATTTTTTGCAACGGCAGGCATATTTCACAGGTAAGCAAGGAATAAGGATTGTGCACATGTGTTCATCCTGTTTTAAGGAGTCTGTTCTCATATGGTTAGCACAGATTGTTGTGATACCATTATGTCCTTAGGGTTAGAAGAACCCAAAGTGGAAAACCAACGAATAACTTCACTCTCTCTGGTGGAAAAGAGTTACCAACAATCTACTTTCAAGTTACAGCAAGATCCACAAACTTGGCAGGTAGAATGAACAGAACTTCATTTTTGTCATGTAGAAATTTTGGAGTGTTTCGTTTGCCTAAGAGTAAGGTTGCATGGTTTTGTTTCTCTATTTTTCGGCACTTGGGGTCTCAGTCTTGAGTTCCACAACGGTGATTTGATGCCTCACCTTTTTTGTGTTCAACCACCTCCTCCTGAATGGCCGAGTTGATGGCTGTATCAAAGTCTTCAAACTTGTAGCTGATCTCCTTCCTTGCCCGTCGAGAGCGTCGCTGGATCATCTCAAACTGTTCGTCCTCGTCGTCTTCGTCTTCGTTGTCGTTGATGAACTCCCGGTCTCGCCGGCTCTGCCTCCGTTGTCGTTCCTTGTCAAAGGAGCGTCGCGATCGTCTCCGTCGCTGCTGATGGCGCGGGTGGCGGTGCCGTTGGTGGTGGTGTGAGCGAGGTTCATCTTGGGAGGTCGTCTGTTTCCGTCGGAAGCTGGAGGACGTGTGTCGCAGAGCTATAGCGTGCCTTTGCTTCCTGACTTTGATCACCTCCTGAACAAGTGGACAGCGACCCAATGTAAACTTGAAAGGTTTGCACGGTGGAGATAGCCGTAAGATTACAATTTACTGTTGTACCATGTAACAAATCTCTTTTGTGAGTTTGTGAGGCTCTGAAAACTACTTTGTACACTAAACTCCGGCTAAGACGGCACTCTCGGGACCAGAATTTGTGACGACTTATGCGAATGTCGGCTTCTGCTGCAAGTCGTCATTTTGCCGACTTACACAAATACACAAATTGAATCACAGAGTGAAAAAAAAAATTTACTTAATGGCCTATGCGCATCTGTATCTGGATCATGCAGACAAGATTCATGGCTAAATTTCAAAGGCTTTGATTTACCCTGGTTTATTTCTACATCCATGGTTGATTGCAGCAAATATATCCTCTATGTTTATCATCACAAACAGGCTGTGGTATTGATCACAGAAAGTCATGCATGTACATGTACGTACGTACGAAGCAAGGATGGCGCGGCCGGCTAGCATTAACAGTGGTACGATACACAGATCGCTTGCATACTGTATGCCATTAACATGTAGTGTACATTGTGTACGTACGTACGTGTACAGTCACGAATTAAATGTGTGCATGGTACTGGTACAATAAGGGGACCCCCAAAATGAACAGAGAGCATGCGTGCAGTCGAGAGGGGTACTGGTATTGATGGTATGGAATGGACATGTACTTCGTGTAAGCGAACGATGCACACAACGTACAGACTGTGCATGAAATAGTGTACACGTGCGATTAGTGTACATACACGTGCTGGCCGATGCATCAATCACGGGCCGTGCCATTGACAAACAGATGTCAGTTAGCAGTGTGTGGGACTTTTCACTCGACACTTCTTACAAACCGCAGAGCACGATGCCGACTTATACAGAGGAATTTGTGTGGTTTTGAGGAAATGGGACTGAAAGTAACACGCCGACATAGGCGAAATGGCGGCTTACAAAGGCCGACTTAGAAATGAAAATGTCAATGGAAATGCATTAGAGACAATCGTCAGACGGCCAATTTAAGCGATATGACGGTTTATACGATGTCGGTTTTAGCCGGAGTTTACTGTATATCACAAATACAAGAACAAGGATGAGGAAACTTTCTTGAGTAAATGAGCATCCCCATCTGAAGACTAATAACTCACCCCTGGAATGATGTTGCCCATGCAGATATCAGTGAGTGCCCAGAGACTGTCACCATCTTTACGTTTGCGTTTCCTCTCTTTCTTCTTCAGACTGGCGTCCACTTCAGTAAGCGTCTCTGCGAGCCTCATGATGAGTTTCTCCTGATGAAAACCAGTTTTTGGAACAAAAAAAACCAGAAAGTTGATATTCTGTATTGGGCTTTCCCCAACTGTGGCCACAAAGTTGAGAAGGGAAAGATGACAACTTTAAATACGATGATTTGGACTTCTGGAGGTGAAAAAATATTAGGGTGAACTTTGTCTATGAATGAGCAAAATGACTTGAAAACAGCCGGTAGTGACTTACATGTTCACAGTTGGGACAGTACCAGTTGCCTTCCGGTATGATCATGAGAGGGGGACGTAGACAGGCCGTGTGGTAACCCGAGTCACACTTGTCGCACAGGAGTATCTGGAAGAAACAAAACAGGTGTTCAGCAGGGCAACGGGGTAAAAAAGCTTCAAATAAGAGCTCCTGTTACTCGTGGACTGCTCCAAATTGTTTGTCTGAAACCAAGTACGTGTTTTGTTGATGGCACCTGACACATGCCATTTTTTTGGCGACCGATTGTTATCCCCACGTCTTGAGCCTTACCCATTCAGGATGGTTGTACATTCCACATTTGCAGCAAGGACTGTCATCCTCTCCAGCAGGTGCATAACCTTCTTCTACCTCTTGCTCCTCCTCCTCAACCTCCTCCTTCATCTCCTCTTCGATCTTGACGGCCGCCTTCCGGGAGGCGTTCCGCCGAGGTGTGAACCGGCTTCGGGCGCTTTTCTTCTTGCGCTTCCTTCCGACCTTCTTGGGCCTAGCGGCAGGCTTGGTTTCCTCTTCCGCATCATCTTCCGGCTCTTCTTGCTGCTCTTCGTCTTGCTCTTTCTCTCCTGCATCCCCATCATCTGCTGTTTTCTCCTTGCTCTTTGATTCGGTGGCTTCTTTGACACCGTCTTTCGTAAGGGTTGGTTCAGACTTTGCATCATCTGTACCCTCACCAGCAACTTCTTCATCCTCAGGCTCTTTACTTTTCTGTTCACCCTTTCCTCCATCATCACCACCTCTTGGCTCATCTTCATCTTTCTTCTTCTCCTTGCTGCCATCCATCTCAGATACTTCCTTTGGTTCAGTCTTTCCAATCTCTGCATCCTTAGACTCCCCATCTGTCATCTCTTTCTCTTCCTTACATTCAACCTTTGGTGAGGACTGTGCGATCTCCTTAGAACTTTCCTTTTCATCCTTGACCCCTTCCTCCTTCACTTGTTTCACCGCATCTTTGTCCTCTGTTGTGGGCCTTGCCACATCCTCAACGTCCATCTTGGCCTTGACGTCTTCAGTCCTGCTTGGTTCATCTTTGACTTCTTTTTCTATTTCCTGCTCCTCGGAAATTTCTGTCTTGATGTTAACTTTCTCTTTCGTATCTTCTTCATCTTTGCTGGACTCAGCTTTAGTCTGATCTTTTTGATCCACCGTCCTCTTCTCATCTTTAACCTCAGAACTACCATCTGTTGGTTCGTCTTTGTTCTCTTCCAGCTTGTCCACTTGTTCTTTGCATTCCTGTCCAGTTGACTCCTCGTCTTGTTTTGCACCGGCAGATTCTGAAACGGATGAGAGCCATCAGTTCAATACTTGTATTTTCTTAAATGCTCGTGGGCTCACCCAAAAGACTCGCCCCAAAATTAAATCTTTCAAATCTTCTGGATAAGCAAACGGGAGTCATTGCTGACTGGGGTTTGCATCCTCTTTGATAGTTTACGGTTATAAGGCCAATCAAGAGCTGATAATGGATAAACAAAATTAATTGTGCTTGTACGTTTTATCCAAGCTTTCTTGTGCTTCTAATTTCACCCTTTGCCAAGAATACATTTTTGGTTTGGTTTGTTTTATTTGGCACAAATACTATAAAAGAATAGGGAATACAATTACCCAAAGAAACATTTAAACATATAAACAAGGAGTAAGAAAGCAAAGACACTGAAGCACAATTACAGTACACTTCACAAATATAGCACATCATCATCATTTCCATTTAACGTCCACGCTGTGGGTTGGGACGTTGTCTTTCTTAACCTTGCGCAGCGTTTACAAAAAAACTGTACAACAGCTCGTCAACTGCTGCCCTTTGGGCAGCAGGTACTTTCCCGCACTACGCAAGACCCTATTCATAGCAATACAACAAAAAGCCACGTGCCAGACAGTGTCCAGACAGTGTCCAGACAGTTGCCAGACAGTGCGCTGGAAAGATAATTGACTGGCGGCTGTGGTATGCAGTTATGAAGGAAGATGACTGTGTCAAGTTACAGGTCTTTGTTGATGTTTCAATGAGACTTGGCAGGAGGCCTGGTCAAAAGTTTGTTGACACGGCCTGGGTGTAGCCCTGGCTGCAAAGTTCATTGAACCAGCTTATTTGGCAAGGGTCGAATGAGGATTAGATGGAAGGTGACTGTCATTGGCCCTCAATTTTTATTTTTTTTCAAAAAATTTGGTTACCTGGGGCGCAAAGGGCAGCAGGTCACTCTGCGCAAGGTTTTAATGGCCCTGTGCCACGCAGTCCAATTTCTGACATCCACATTGGTGAGGTTTGACAGTCTGAGGTCTTCTGCCAGTGTCTGATCCTAGGTCTTCCGTGGCCTGCCTCGTGGTCTCGGACCGACTATTCAAAAGTTCCATGCTTTTTTCAGCCAAAGGCTTTCCTCCCTTCTTGCTACATGTCCATAGCATCTCGGTCTGCCTTTCCTGATCTCGTCAGTTGACATATCTTCGTCAGACCCACGGAAAATTTGAAAAAAAAGTCTGGTGCCTAAATAGCCCATTCAGCCAGAGACTTACTTAGACTATTCTTTTGCATACCTTGGTCACTGGCTGCCTGTTCTTCAGCTTCCGTCTTGTTCGTGGCTTCCATGTTGGCGGAGCTGCTGTCTGAGCTGGAAGTCGACTCAGTGTCTTCCTCTTTGCCCTGGCCGGCCACGACGTTGGTACCGCTCCGCAGGGCTCGGATCAGGTTCTCCATCTGCTCCCGATCGCTGAGAAATGAATAAATTTGCATTAATTATTACATCTAAATGAATATTTATGACAAACCACAGGATTAGAAGTGCAAACAGCTGACAAACTGGAGCGACCTGAGGTGTGTAACTTGCCAGTTAGGGGGCTTTTGTTTTGATCCTATCCGACAAGAGTCTGCCGTGACCAAAATGTCAGAAACCTCCTCACATTTACATCTCATGAATATTCATCCACCCATGTGTTGCTTTTCAGTCTGTCAAATTATGCAGACCTCGTTAATTTGCTGAAAGCTATAGTCCATCATTTGCAGCTATCAAAAAAGTAACTGACGTAATTATTGTTGAAAAACGTGCTTGGTTGAAAGATAGTATTAAGGGAACTAAACTCCCTGTGAAATTATTCTTTCTGGCAAGCTGTCATTTTAAAGAAATCAACGAAAGAAGGCCTTTCTAACGGTGCGTCTTAAGATGCACCGTAGGAAATTTCCTTTAGTAGTTCGGTTTTTTTTATTCGGCGAAGCGCGTACAAGTGTTTGCACCACGCACACGCGCGCGCGGTTACTATAATTCGTCGGATCGGTGTGCGACATCGCGTAGCTGCATTCGGCTCAGTGAGAATGTGTCTCGAAGGCTGAATTCAGGCCCAATTCAAAACATGATTTAGCAACTGTTGATATGAAATCGAGATCCTAAATTGCTGTTTTTCTCGGAATATACAGCTGAAGCTGAGCTGAGACTTCATAAGGTTAGTTGTTCAGAACCCTCCTTCAGATTTTGAGTACGTTTGTTACTTCAGACAAACAAAATGCACAAATTACAAATGATGGACTATACCTTTAAGCTTTAGCAGCTCCACTGTTAGCCTTTTTGAGGTGTAAGAGCAAGGCACGGTAAGGATTGGGTAAAACACTTTTGCATCCACCCAAACCAAAAAGCAGCTTCCTACTATCTCAAAAAAAAGCTAATATAAAAATTTGCCCGCTGATTTTACTCACTTCGAGATCACCTCCCACGTTGAGCTATCCTGATCGTCTTGTTCCTCCCGGTAGATCCTGATGTTTGTGTCCTCATCCTGAAAGAATAAAGAGCCACGATCACTTAAAACCCCACCTTCCTTGGCATTCCTTGTCCGACCAACTGTGAATTTCTGTTTCTGACGGCGACGTACCTTGTGGAACCAGTACACCAGACCCATCTTGTCGCGTCCCATGGGCTCTGCTCGCATCTTCTCCGGGTCTTCCTCATTGACGATGGCCTTAAACTTGAAGTTTTCATCAAACTGGCTCTCACAGAGAAACTGTAAGGGAAAGATGCAAGATCGTGTCAAATCTTTTACGTCCAAAGTTTTGCAAATGCACTGAAATAACTTTTTGTAAAAAAAGGCAGCCCTTCTGTTCGCATCCACCCAAACCAAAACCAAACTCAAAAAAAGGCTAATACAAAAAGGGTCGCTGGTTATACGATTTGAGGATGAATGCATTTTGAGAGGTAGGTCTGTCACAGGATGGTGAAGGATTGAGGCAGTGGGTATCCTTCATTTGAACATTTAACCCTAACCCCCTAGCCCCTTGTTGCTTACAACCATCCTCAATCCTCCAAAATCCTCCAAAATTTTTCAACTCCGCCTAAATTTTTCAAAATTGTCAGACAGTCCTGCCTCAAAATGCATTCATCCTCAATCCTCCAAAATCCTCCTCATCCCAAAACTTTGCACTCGTGTTTAAATGAAGGATAACCAACGCCAAATCCTTCAAAATCATCAGACAGTCCTGCCTCAAAATGCATTCATCCTCAATCCTCCAAAATCCTCTTGTGCTTCATTCACCATTCATCCTCAATCCTCCAAAATCCTCATGTGCTTCAATCACCATTTATCCTCAATCCTCCAGAATCCTCATTTGATTCAATCACCATTCATCCTCAATCCTCTAGAATCCTCCAAAACCGCCAGGAGGATTTTGGAGGAGTGAGGTGGGTTAGGGTTAAAGTGCACAATTTTGAAGGCTTTTGCAGGATTGAAGATGGTTCCTAGCAAAAAGGGCCTAGGGGTTAGGGTTAAAAGCACAGACTCTGGCTGGGTACTTACTCTGAGTACAGCAATCTTGATCTGAGGCTTGCTGGCTGCGAAGCCAAACCTCTCGACCTCCCACGCTGCCACTTCTGAGAATCGCTCTCGACACATCTAATGAAAAAGGGGGTAGTGGATACAGTTTAACTCTAAACCTCATACAAATTACGCTCCTACCCCCGCCCTGCAAACAGAACGCTGGGAAGGGCTGACGAATTAACGCTCCGATTGGATAGATTTTGCGTGACCTGTGACCTGCAAGTCATCATGACCACGACCCTGCAAGGTTTGAAGCGGCCGTTAAGACTGCGTCATTCATCATTCTTTTATTCCCATTCATAAATGCGGCACCCTTTTTTAGGGTTGAAATGCATAATAATGTACGACAATCTGTAAAACTTGTCTGTTTTGTAAATTTTCAACTCCGTCAGTTGCTCGGCTCTGTTTCGAATTCACGAAGGCTCGAAATGCATATCATTCGACGCTCAAAATTTGTCCACGTGGTCCGCAATGAAAAAGAAATCACATCCGGTGTGGTGTGTATGCATTTCTATGGCAAACTTTTCGGATAGTATTTTTGCGCATTGGCTAACCGCGGTCTACAGCTGCAGCCAGATGCTTTATACATAGGTCATGATAAATTACCCAGAATACCATCCCCACTTCCTTCAGTAATCACAAGATTCTGTAAAGCTCATCTGCCCTTCCCAGCGCCCTGTTTGCAGGGCAGGGGGTACGAGCGAACATACAAACTTCATCATTTTTTTTTGCAAGATAGAGCCGGACCTCTTTAAGTCTTACTTGAAATGGGCTTGGTTTTGATTGATAGTCAACTCTCTGTCTACATATGGCACGTTATATTCTCAGAATGGTGTCCCTTAACCCTTTACGTCCTAGCCATTACTTTGGAATAAAGAACCGAGTACTACAGAATACTACAAAAATGATGTATGCAGTCACCAAATACCAAAAAAATACTATGAGTTTTGTGCTCCCTTATATGCTGGAGTGCTGCATACTACAGTTTACTGCTACACACTGTACAAATGTACATGTACTGTCGACTCTCGTTAGTACAAACTCTGTTAATACAAAATTCTGGTTATAACAAACATAAAGCCTTGGTCCCGACTGTGCATTTATGTGCACAATGAATGGGACTGATGTTCCTCCTAATAAAAAATTCTGATATAACGAACAATTTGGCTAGGTCCGAACGAGTTTGTTATAACGAGAGTCGACTGTAGTAGTATTTTATAAGGTTAAAGGGCCTATGTAATATACATTTTTTAAAGCAATCCTAGAAAATGCACTTTTGTGTCCCACTTAACCTTATTTTTAATTTTCATTTTGCAGTTTAGTTTGGTGCCTTTTTATTTTTTAAGCCAGTGGGAATTTTCATATTCATGAGCAGAAACCTCAACGTTATAGGCCGAGCTACACATATTTCAGCACAAAGATTTGCCAGAATTTTTGATATTTTGCTGTTGTAAATTGTCTTTTCTCTGGTGATTCATTGTTTCCTTAATGACAGTAAGCCAATGAGCAAAGTTTCCTCACAAACCTTTTCAACGAGCAAATTTTGGGTTCAAAATTTTTTTCACAGAAAACCCCTAAACTTAACAGTCCTGAAATGACAACACAGCAACAGCGCCCTCGTTTGTCAGGAATAGCATGGAGAATGTTAAATGTTTTAAAAAGTGCACTTCTCAATAAAATTAACCAAAAAGGGATGTCAAATTTAGTTTGTATACATTTAAGAGGGGTAGAAAGTTGCACAAAAATATGTTCCTAAGTAAAATTCATGGCATGGGCCCTTTTAAAAGAAGGTGAGCTGGAAAATGTTATCAAATTTATGCACTCGGTAAAATCATCTACATCATACATGTACATATAGGAGACAAACACAAGCAAATGTATAGGCTACACATTGCATACATTGTAATATACCTTCTTTTGATAAGCAAATACATTATTGTGTCATGTACCTTTGCAAGGTAACGTTGCCATTTCTCCAGTGAGAATGACTTCCTCGTCTTTCTCATTAGCTTGATGATGATATCCTTCAGCAACGGGGGAACTGCAAAAGAAAAATGCATTAAAAATGCAGTATAACAGAATGGGGTTTCTTAAATAGAAAATCTGCTGCACTGTCCCTGCATTGAGTGCTTTTTCAAAATCCTTCAAATAAAATAATACTTACTGTAATTTGCTTTGTAAGGACAAAATTACTTTCACATTTCAAGTATTATAATGATAAGGCTATCAATAACCCTAACTCCCTAGGCCTTTTTGCTAGGATGTAGCCTCAATCCTGCAAAATCCTCCAATTGGCCTCATGGAAAAATAGCATATAGCCTCAATCCTGCAAATTCCTCCGTTATTTCTTGAATATGGGTGGAGAGGGATAACCACTGCCTGAATCCTGCAAATCCTCCGGCTCATGTCTGTCAATCAAGAGGCAGAGGCAGCAGTGACATCTGGAGCAGAGGATTTGAGGATCATTTCAAAACTAAATTTATGTACGGCTGAGCATAAACAGCGCAAACAACCCGTCCAGACCTGACACACACACAGTGCGCCGCGCATCCGAACCAAGCTTTTGCTATGTAACCTCAATCCTCCAAATTCTTCCAAATTTGCAAAAGGATTGGAGGATTCCAGGCGGTTACACTAAAACAATATGGCATTACAAAAACAGTAGGCCTACTCATCTAACATTGCTATTTAATCAAGCATGTCGAATTTCGAAACCGCTGTGTTAATTGAAAACACTCAAGTCAAGGATTATTATTTTTAGTAAAAACAAAAATGACAAATAGCTTTGCTGCATCATCAGATCATGCCCAGACAATAAAAATTAAAATGAGCGATTAGAGGCTCTAATAGAGGAAATTTCACAGTTAAAGATGATTTAAACATTGACAATTGTTAAAGAGAGAATTAAGTTGATTTATCCTGCATATTAAAGCTGACATGGGATCCAGCTAATTTAAAGTTGAATTTTTAACTTCAACCCATCCATGCCAGGCACTGTACATCAGAACGAAAACCGTATGCAGTGTGTGTGTAGGTACATTGTATTTAAATTAAAGCGCACACCATGCAACTTGCAAGATACATGCACACTGCACTGCAACTGCACACTGCCAGATGCAATGCGCTGTGTACACACAGACACCACAAAAAAATATACCCTTTTAAGTTTTAAATCATGCTTCTCGGCAATTTAAAACATAAAAATGATCTTACCACAGTGGGCATAGCCGATGGCTGTTTCCAGATCCGTAATGGTGACCTCCGGTAGCTGCAGATGTTCGCCATATCGCTCTAAAAACGAGCAAACAACGGCGAAATCTGGAAAGCAACTAACAGACGCCATTGCTCTTTATAATGAGTTTTAATGGCAAAAATTACCAGATGTAACCGATGAGGGCGCTCTGATGCTCGTACCGGGTCAATCTTTTCACTTCGATTCGGCCATCATCAGCAGATTTGCGACAATATTTGATCCCCCAAGTAAGTTATGCAGTGTTTTATTATAATCCATGGTTGTATTCAGCTGCAGAATTGTAGTTGCAAGTCATTCTGCATGATGCATGCTAATAATAAGGTCTTTAAAGGTTGTTTTTTGGCATGTGAAGTTTCGAAGTGAGGGCAGTTTTCATGGTTTTTATTTTTTATTAAATTACATCATGGAATCAGGCTGATACCAGGTTGTTCATGACCGCCAATCTGCACGTCGGTGCGTCATTATAAATGCACCCCGGCCCTCCCCCCCCCCCAAAAAAAAGACAAGCATAAAGTTTAGAGGGGGAGGGGCGGGGTGTTTTTTTATTGTATTTCTTTACCATGTTTACCTGTTTTGTGTTGTATCTGTTTTGGTTTTATAATGTTCCAATTTCATTTATCCGCAGGTTTAAAAGTGCTACATTAATACTGGCAAGTAAGAGAGAAATCCATTTGTCATCTTGTGTGCAGCCACTGCAGTGAATGGTCAGTGTCAAAAGCAAGGCTGCATAAAATGGTTGCAGCCTCAACACTAGTCTAGCAGTTTGTGTCAGCATTTTTCTGGACCAACTGCTCCTTCGAAGAAGTACTTCTGTGTGCTTTAAGTTTAGTTTCGTCAAGAAACCAGGATGAGTAGTGTGAGCAAAACCGCCGTGATGAAGCGGACAATCCCTGTGAAGAGAAAACGCAGTTGTTTCATCTGTGGAAGAGCGTCTTTTCAGAAGTTCTGCATGGCTCATCAATGGCACGAAAAAAAAGAGGGTCCCAAACATGTGTGTCCGGTCTGCAACAAGGTGTTCAAAGATTCGAGTAACCTGAAGCGACACAGGCGAATACACACCCGTGAAAAACCAGGGGTGGGCGTAGTGCGCGAACATTGCTACTCTCATCAAACGGAGAGTGGATTGAAACCGTTCTTGTGTGATGTTTGTGGACAAACGTTTTCAGCGAAGAAGAACCTTCTTAAACATCAAAAAAAGATACATGACTTCACCATGCCTGCCCCAAGCAGAGTTGAGAAGATTCCGTATGATTGCGACTCTTGCGGGAAGAGGTTTACGAAAAGAAGCGTCATGTCGCGTCACTTTATAAGGATGCACTCCACTGAAAGACCCTTCAAGTGCAGTTTCTGTGAGAAGACATTTGCGCAAACGTGTGACCTTGTTCGCCATGAAAGAGTCCACAGAAGAGAGAGGCCGTTCATTTGCGACGTCTGTGGACGTCGCTTCTTGCGCAGACATCATCTTCAAGATCATATGCTGACCCACACAAGGGCCAGGTCATATCTGTGTGATGGATGCGGACAGACCTTTATACGTAAGGGCAACTTTGTCAATCACAGAACACTGTGCAGCCAAATAACAGGAAGTGCGCCAAGTCAAGACGTATCCCTTTCAGCGGATCAGCGTAACAATCACACCAGCACAGGTCAAGCTGGTTTGGAGACTGGTGTCTTGGATCAAGCCTCGTACTTGGACAGCGTCCTGCAACAAACGGGAGTTGCTCAACCTGTGGAACAAACTTCAACCCCTGACACACTTAGTCAAGCCATAACGCAGAGCTTGGGCATCGATTTCACCTTGTTTGAGAAAGTCACTGCGAATGGGAAGCGCTACATGTGCGATTTCTGCAACAAAGAGTGCACTTCCATGCACGAGTTTTCCCGTCACCGACGGACACATACAAAGGAGAGGCCCTTTCTGTGCAAAACCTGCGGCAAACGGTTCAAGCAGACGAGTCACCTGGTCACGCACAGAGTCACCCACACTAAGGAAAGGGCATACAAGTGCGAGATCTGTGGTCATGATTTTGCGCTAAGGAATTCCTTTGTGAGGCACTGCAAGAAAATGCATGGAATATTTCCCGAGAAAACGGTGAGGACAAGGGGCCCAGGTCCTTCAGCACCGCTGGAGACAGCCGACACAAACCAGCAGGAGAACCAAGTAGAAGACAACGATCAGACAGCCCAGAATGAGGCAGGAACAGGCACTTTAGACCTTTTGAACCAACCAACATACATATACTACCAGCAGGAGGACCAGGTAGGAGTAGACAAGACACTTCACACGGAGGCAGCCACAGCCCTAGTGGACTTCCTAACCCAAGCTTCGGACTGGAGCAGTATCTTGGAAAGCACTCCAAGCACCACAGCATGCGACACTACCATGGAAACTTCGGCACCAAACCAGCTTACAGATTACGCATCCTTCAGAAAAACACTCGGGGATGGTATGCGGTATGTCTGCAACTTCTGCAGCAAAGGGTTTGTCAAAAAATTTGACCTCGTCCGCCACCGGCGCATTCACCTCAAGCAGAAGCCCTTCGCCTGTGACACTTGCGGCAAGCGTTTCACCCAGAAACGGCATCTAGTGGATCACCAGCCGACACATTCCAAAATAAAATCGTTTGTCTGCGGCAATTGCGGCAAAGCTTTTGCCCACGGCGCAAGCCTTCGTTACCACCGGAGAAAACCCTGCACCCGGCCGCCGCCGACTGATCCGAGCTTAGATTCCCAGTCACAGCCGAAGGAAAAAGTACAGCCTATTAACGGGCGTTACTTCTGCGACCAGTGTGACAAAAATTTCAGCCAGAGATATGGCTTGGAACGTCACAAACTCGGCCACACCAGCACCGGCAAACCTTTTGCCTGCGAAATTTGTGACAAGCGCTTCTCACAAAAAGACCATGTTCGAAAGCATCGTAGTGTCCACGCGCAAGTAGCCCCAGCTGACAAAACGGTTTACATCTGCGAGACTTGCGGCAAGTGTTTAGTCAGTAGGAAAGGCCTGACGCTTCATAAGAAGACCCACACCGACGACGACAGATGGTATGTCTGCGACATCTGTGGCACAGGCTTCGTGGAGAAGAGGTGCCTTAAAGAACACCGCAAAACTCACCCAGTCAAGCAAGCGAACAAAAAGCGCTTTAAGTGTGACGCTTGTGGGAAAGCATTTTTCTACAAGCAAAGTCTCTCAAAGCATCTTAAGAAAAATAAGTACACCTGCTCTACAGTGAACAAACAGAGCCCAAAACCTTTGCCCGACCATGTGCCAGTACAGGACACTAAGTGAAAATATACATGTACAGCTGCATGATTCAGACATTTCTGTCTGGCATTAATGACACTGTTTCACTTATGAAAAAATTTACTTGGTAACATTAACAGGGACTGACACTTACTACATTACAACCAAAAATGTATGAGTGTTTTTAACATTTACAATAGAAGCTCTCGACATTAATCTCTAAAGGAAATTTCAATCGTATGAAATATATCACAGAGGGAACATGAAAAGGATGTACACCTGCCAACCCTGAAATTCTGCCATTCTGCTGGTACTAAAAGTTTTTTTTAAAGTTTTAACTTTAATTTAATACATGTAGTTACGTGTGAATTTCGAGGTTCAAAAGATTTGCGGTTTCCGGTCCAGCCCAATTTAATTTTTTTTTTCTGAATGATACTTGCAGCATGTCCGTCATTTGAAGTCACTGGAGCAGTCAGAGACAATACTGAACTCAAACACTGTATACTCAGATGTCTGTACATAAGCAGGAGGTCGTGGGTTCGAGTGAAGGGCAAAACCTAATTTGAATACTGAACATTATAAACATGCCAAAATCTTTCAAATCATAAACATAAAGTTTTTGGACCACATGAGAATATGTGTGACAAGAAAAATGATTTCTTAAATAATTGATGTGTTGTTAACTTTCATAGGACTGCTTTAAATGTACATGCATGTATGCACATTGTACTAGACACTACATGTATTAGCAAAATTTCAAAGGCTGTTCATTGAAAAAAAGACAGAACATACTGGTGAAAGTTAATTTCCAAGTATTTGCTCATTTGTAATTAATGATAACTTTTAAATCATTTACATTACAATAATTGTTTTTCAGTTAGTGTAAATGCTGTGGCTGTATGTAAAATAATATGCGATGAAAATGTTGAAATGTCAGTGGTTTTAGTTTTTCTAATTCAATTTAAAAGTGAATTAAACTGCTACAAACTGCTCACTGATTGGATTGACCTGAAATATACAAATAAATAATTAAGAGTAGCTGATATTTCGATCTTCAGAGGCAAACGATGATCTTGTTAAGATTTTTAAGATCTTAAACCAAATAAGTACGCCTTCTTAATGTTTTGATTTGCAATTTAAGAATGAAATTTTGTTTCTGGAAAGTGTGAATTCATAAACATGCATTTTGAAGTAGCTAGAAAAATGGAAACTTAACTGTGGGTTCCGGTTTGTTCTTGCTATTATTTTAATATTATTAATTAAACCATGGAGGTAGAAATGTCTAACCCGCGGCTTCATGATCAAACTTTAATACCTTTCCTTTACGTTGAAAAACGCCCTCTATTGTACGACAGAACTTTTTAACAATTCGTGTACTGTCATTTTTCAAACCCCGGGTAGTTCCATTCAGCTTAGGGTTTCGTCGCTGTGTATTGAACAAAGCTTGGCTCCAAAACTCATCAGTCAATAGTTTTGTCGTAATAATGAGAAACATACATTTCTTTTAACTGGCAAAAGGTATTACTATTATGTGGAGGATATAGAAGCTTGGATTCCTAAAATAAATACAAATAAATAAAGAAATCAGGAAATGACCCAACAATGAAGCCGAGTTTTGATAAATTTCCTCGACTATGGTAGTAGATATGGCCAAGTCAATCGTTGACTTTTGTAATGAAGAATATCTGATGACGTGAGTGGGACATCACCGACGTTTTCTGAATATTCGAAAGATAATTCTGGAACAAAACAAGATCAATGTGTCGGTGTTTGCCAAGTTATCTGTGGAGTACAAAGTGATCACGTGTCCTAAATTCTTCTCAGAGATGAGATAAGAGAGACCACGAAGTACTAGTGGCCAGTCTAGTCTATTTTTAGCACACTCGGCAAGATGGCAGCGGGTGGTGAGCATGTCGGGTTGTTCCCGTGGCTTGTTATGCTACTTTTACCGGAGGAATGCTACGTGGAATTCTTTGAGAAGTTCAGTTTCTTCGACGGTAAGGAGTTGCACATGATCACTGATTGAATATGTAAAGCAGTGGTATTTGTGGAAGGGTTAATTGGTGGTTGCAGCATGTGTACAGAAGTCGCACTCATGCATGTCATGCATGTGAACGGCGAATGGCATGAACGGGGTGAACTTTTTGTGTAGGGCCTAGCACCTACAGATCATTGCAACAGTCACTGACAGTGATTCTGTACACTGCCGTTGAGGTGGCATCTGGATACATCCATTCCTTTATCGTCTTTTGCTGACACTGACAGTAACACAGTAGGCCCTCACAATAACTCACTTTTTATCGTTATTGTTTTTTTTAAATTTTGTAAGAATAGATTAAGTTTTTGATGTTGTTTACTATTTAATTGAAATCAACCTCAAAATAAATGTCAACATTCTCCCTCACAGGACCATGCCTGAAGATTGCTATCAGCAAAGGACTTGGATTTGGGATCATTCTCGGATCGGTCATGGGTAAGATAGGCCAAATAAAAATAATAACTCATATAATTATTGCCCCTGATCATTGGGCCAAATTCCAAATACGATCTCAGCTCCCTGGGGAGTATACAGCTCGATGCAGCCTGTTAAGCGCAAGCAAGCTAATTCAATCACAATAATAACCATCTCTGCCCTTACAGGTACCCATTTACTCCAGGGTGGTGAGAAGCAATGAGTGACAAAGTGCCTTGCTCAATGGCACACACACCATAACCGCAGGCTGGACTCGAACCCACAACCTGCAGCTTTACCCGCAGACCACGAATCCAATGCCCTTAACCACGAGGCCACAGCACACCACACAAGAACTTGCTCCATCTCGTTGTTTGTATAAACAAGAATATTACCAAGTGGTCATTGATGCAGCATCCACTGAGAATTTCCACGAAATTGTTTTCCTTCCATGCTTTGTATATATTTTTAGGGGCCGATGGGAAGCTATCCTCCTCCCCTCGTGATTTGAATGACAAACAAATGGGCATTTAACAATTTTTTGTAAGATGTCCATTGTCCAAAAAACCTTTAGTTTGTTTCTTTGCAAATCTTCACAAAACTGTCAGCATTTTCTCAGAGGAACTTTTTAACTTGTATCTTAAATCTTCCATTTTAGTGAAACTGCCTCAGATCGTCAAGATTATCATGTCCAAGAGTGGCGCAGGCATCAATGTGATGGCGGTGACATTTGAATTGACGGCCATCTCGTTTACTTGGGCATATGCTGTGGCAAACTCTTTCCCTTTCTCGTAAGTGGAGTCAGTTTTTGTTAATTTTAAATAGCTGATCAAAGAAATGGAGCGGGGTTTGAACCTGCGACCTCCGGATTACCGTTCTGGTGGTCTGCCAACTGAGCTCTCAAGCCCTATGTGGGCAGTTCCCAAATTTGTCAACTCTCAAGAGGCACTATTCGTTAGTTTCAGAAGATTCCCTCTGTGGTTCATTTGAGAATTTGTTAATTTTGAAGAGGTGTGAAAAACTTCAAAAAAATGGTTTCTGATCGGCTATAGAAAGCTGTTGACCAGTGCTTTTAAATCGCTAGACAGTTGGTACGTTGAGACTTACTAAATTGCCATTTTTGTTACCATTTTGTGTTGTTTCATTCCAGTGCTTGGGGTGAAGCCCTGTTCATGGCAGTCCAGACTTCTGCTATTGCCACCCTCTGTTTCTGGTACAAAGAACAGACGCTACAGGCCATCCTCTACATCTCCGGTTACCTAGCTGTCATGTGGGTCCTTCTGTCAGGTGTCACTCCTCTGAGTGTCCTGTCGGCCATGCAAGCGACCAACATTCCTATCGTTGTCCTTAGCAAGGTATTATCTGGAGTTGAGTGGGAGGGCAAAACCACATTGTATGCAGACCTAAAATCTCAAGATATCAGGCATGAGAATCTTCCTGTTTAAGCAGGATTTCCGGGGTTTTTTTTGTTGCCCAAATTTTGAGCCTGTTTTGGGTTTTTTTGCCAGATTTCACATCTTTTTTCTTTGTTTTTTTGCGCAAGTTTCCTATATTTGAGCCTGTTTTGGGGCTTTTTTGGCCTGATTTCACATATTTTTTCTGTTTTTGCACAAGTCTCGTGGTTTTTTTTTCCGTTGAAATTCATTCTCGCGCCTGAGATATTGGTCTAAAACTGCAAGGTGAACATCTCACAAAGTCACAAACTAGAAAAAGCAAGATCTCAGAGGAACGTTACACAAATAAAGCGATGTCGGTCAGAAATTATGAACTGGTTATATCGCAACCCTGGTTCTCTTGGGAGGTCCTCCCTGAACAGTTCCATACTTTCAAGAAACATAATAAATAAATAAATGTCAACGGCATGGACGTTGTGTTATTCAATTCCAAATCATATTTGAACACCCACTTTTCAAGTGTTCGCTAATGTCCTTATGTGTGTTTTGTTTGTCTTTGGATTTCATCTTCACAGCTGATTCAAGCTCAGACCAACTACGGCAACGGCCACACTGGCCAGCTATCGGCCGTCACAGTCTTCCTACTAACCCTCGGCAGCTTGGCCAGGGTCTTCACCACAATTCAGGAGACGGGCGACGACATGATGACCTTGACTTACATCATCTCCACCGCAGCCAACGCAGTTGTCGCCTTCCAGGTCTTGTGGTACTGGAAACGGACTGAGGAGTTTACCAAGCGTCAGCAATCCAAGAAGGATTAGAAGAGACACTTTTGGAATCTTCCGTATTCCGCCTTCATAATTCTGCATTTCCTTATGTGCAGTTCTTAATTCAGAGTTTGAATATTGAATTCAAAAACCTGGAGTTTGATCTTGGCTGATTTTTGGGTGGTTCCGGTAAATGGATTCAACCGTAGACAATCTTAAGGTTCACAATTTTGGTTTGTTCCGATTTTATCTGACTGGATGTGTGGTTTTATGTGAGTATTTGTTTATAAAACCTTTCCATACCTCTTGTACAAGTTGCCTCTGTAAAGCCTGAAGCAGGGTATCTGGCTTTATCTTCAAGCAAACTTGAATCCTCGATCCTGATTGGTCGATCCATGCTGAATGTCCGTGTAAAGCGTGTTCGTTCCAATTGTACTGCTGGCGAGATTTGCTGAAAGAGAGATAGATATCATCACGCGCCCTGCCGTGGAACAAATAAAATGTGCTGTGTGTGTCCCACCTATAACTAATAAATAATATGAGCATGATTCTATGGTATTGCATAGTTGCCAAGATCGTTGTTTTGCCATGCAAATATTATTCTAAAATGAATAATTAATCACAATAAGGAATATTTATATCTTTGAGACTTTGGTTGTAATTTGACTATCATTATATTACCTTGAGTATGAGTTTAGGGGGATTGACTATTTTTCAATAATAGCGTTAAACCAGCAATTTTATCCAGTAAAACACTTGGTTCATCTACATTACTGCCTTGTTTTAATCTTATAGAGAACAACACATCCATGCTTGTAAGTTCGAGTGGATCCGATTTTAATTAGTAAATGTAAATTATAAATAAATTATACCGTTGCGCTCTTGAAAAATATCCACCAATGTTTTTGTGTAGTCGTTTTGTTCAAGTTCTCAATTTGACAAAAGCGTGTGTTCTGCTGGGAAACTTCTCATTGAAAGTAGAACTTGAGTGTTAAAAGACCAGCATCTGCAGTGAAATCATTTGTTGTCGGTAAAGAGGAACGCTACAATTAAAGGAGGCCATTAAAATTGATGTATTTCTTATTAGAAAGATAATGTGTAAGCCTGACAGTTCCACAGTGTTCTTGGAAGGAAGTCGGCTAATAAGTTAGTCTCACTTCAAGTCTTACTTTTATTGAGGGAGCTCGATGAGCACCCCCCCCCCCCCGCCCCCGCTCCGCTTTCGGTCCAAGATAGACTGGTTCCCTAGACCTGACAATTATTCCCGACGCTCACGTCTGATAGATTGTAGGTCAGGCAGCCTCCGTGGCTAAAAATTAACATGACGACATTGACGGCCCCTTTTTAAAGCTCGGCTTCGTTTTCGACTTCGCTTTATCACTTAAAGCTCTTAATGTTCTGATCAAATTTGTACATAAATCACTTGCTTCGTAACATCATACAGTTATGATAATACAATTCGATATTTCTGTAAGATGACAATGACTAATGTTGATCTGGAATCTTCAAAATCAGGCACCCAAATAGCACTGTTCAGCAGGCGGAGCCGAATGAACACCGAGATTTGGAAAATCTAGGTAACGGTCGTCAAATTCAAAATAGTACCTAACGCAGCAAAAAGTTCGCCCATACGATCCGAGTATACTTGATGCACAAAATCGTCGTTGAATTTCAAGTTTTCTAAATAAAAGCAATGAATATCACTGTTTATATCAACTCATTTTAAAAAGTTTTTAATAAGCAATTAGCAGTTAATTAAACGTATATTATACTCGAAAATACTCGGGCGCTATCCGAATGTCGACGAAATGAACTCGGCAAACTCTGGACATTTTCGGAAAAGGGGGAATTCCTCCCGTTTTAGTCACGTGACGTAAATTGTAATACAATGTATTACCGGAGGCTACCTGACCTAAGATTCATCAGGAACTAGTCAGAATCATTTGGTCTGGGAACCAGACTAGGTCCAAGATGGAATAATGGCGAAATAATGTGTATTGCGTGACGGGGAAATGCCCGTACGTTAATTTTAATTTTAGCAGTGACGCGTGGTAGCAACCTCGTCCATCCCCAGGGTCTATTATCCCAACAAACACCCTCTCCCCCTCCCCAGTCCCCACGCCCCCCTACACACACCCTCTATACATATGAAAAGGGCATGTTTAAGAAGGCTTTTGGTGCATTTGTTGACTACAATCAACAATCAATAATATTTGTGTAATTATTTATAACAATTCTTCGTTTTTGCAATGTTGGGCCTTCCATAGTCTGGCAACCCGCGGTTGATGGCGCACGCTGGCCGATCTTGCGTGGCGAGGGAAATTCCTTTTAGCAACCTCGTCCACAGGGTCTATAAATGTTTCCCAATATACAAGAAATATGGGAAGTACATGTAGTTTTTGTGTAGGGACGAGGTTGTCACCCAAGCGATCTAGCAGCAACCTCGTACCCAGGGTGTTGAGCAGTACGCGCCCACCACTACCTGCTCTCTCACCCTGGTATTGGATCATTTGCATGTGCAAGATTTTTGCAAACGTATGCAAATGAGGAACAGTCTGGTGCCTGGATATGCGTTACACATTAGCGTTTGTTTTTGTATGCGGTGTCTGGGGTAAAAACAGAGTCAATTCGTAGCAGCGTGAGCACGGCGTGAGTTACGAAAACACGATTTTTTAAATCAAACTGTTACGATCTTATCGAGACAACATGCAGTATCATATTTCATATTAATATGAGCAAATTGGAAAGGAAATTAGTATTTTCGAGAAGGCGTGGACGAATGTTCACGAAAACACGTACTGCACGTTGTGAATATAAAATCCACGAAATTGACGATAAAAATCCATTACTAGCCAATTGCGGTATCCAATCAGGATACAGGAAGAAAGTTTCCTATCCAGGGTTTACTATTGGAAACGCGGTTGGAAATAAAGTAAGCACTGGGGACGAGGTTGATCTAGCAGTGATCGATTGTGAAATGATCACTCTCATTCTCGGACCTGTATCCTCAGATCACACCTCGTTATTCGTACCCTCATTCGTACCACAGGCTTGCATTATTTGTCTCCAAGTTTGCCTTGCAATTGGTAAGTCCCTTGTTTGTGCTAATTTTTGATAGTGCTTAGTAGTATCCGCAGGGCGAACAGTTCGACTTGAAGAAAAGCAGGCCTAGGTGTTTTTTTACTTGTGAGTTGTAGCAGTTGGTGATTGATTTAACCTGGCCTTGCGAACTACACTATAGCAGTATAGCTATTCGTTTTGGTCAATTGTTTCCCCCACCCCTCCCCCGGGCTGCCCCACCCAAGACGTGGGGATTGCCAGTTTTGAAGTGACAAAATTCCCTCCCCTCGGGCAAAAGTTAAGTGACAATCCCGACCATTCCCCGACATACATTCGTGCACTCCTATAGAACTAGGAGTAGGAGTAACATACGTGGCATTAAGCCTGGGCAGGCGCCACCTTATTTGGAGGTCGCTCATGCTCGGATCAATTTTGTAAATGACGTTTATTTTTATGCATGTGATACTAAACATCCAATCAATTCTCTATTGAAAGTCTATCGATCTATAGGCGCAGCATAGCCTAGATAATTGTGTGAAAGGACGACGAGTGAAGGTTGTTTGGGGGACCGTATTGCTCAGCAGGGGGAATTCCCTGTCACGCAACCACCAGGGTGACCGTAAGGTCATGACCAAATTCTGCTAAATGCACTTCAAAAATCTGTCAGAATTATCAAAAATCTGCCAAATTCCCCAGAATTACTCGAAATGCGCTATAAACACTTACAATCACATGCAGATATTGTAGTATTGCCTTAAGTAAAGGTTCAAATTACATTACAAGCAATCTATTGTCACAAAAAGATGTTATGAAATTGCATAAATTTCAGGCAAAATGCAGTTGCGCATCACGGATGAAATCTGGTTCCCAGTGAACCTCAGCACCTAGACCAGCCAAGCTGTCCCATCATGCAAGGCTTTGTTTAAAAAGATTGAAGCTTTTTTTTTTAAACAAATGTACCATTTTTTTCAAATTTGCTATGTTTTTCTGTCAAATGTCCATTTTTGCAGAATTCTGCCAGAAATCTGCCCAAAAAAATCCATTCTGTCAAATTTTCTGTCGAACTCGTTTTAAACAAAAAATCTGTCAAAGTTAGCCGAAAATCGGCTAAAACGGTCACCCGGGCAACTACCGTGAGCCTACGCGCAGGATGAGAACTTCGGTGCGTGTACGTGTGGATCGATTGTATTGTCAGCTGTCGCTGTGATTTCACATTGTGCGACAATTACATTGAAAATGTTGAAATTAATGTTGGGTGTTTTTTTTTCTAATTCAAACATATTTTCTCTCGCTTATCAATAAAACTGATTTGTATGGAATGGGTTATGGGATGCTCTGAATTAAAGTATGATTTTGTAGAAGGGTGAAAGTTTATTTTAAAAAAACTAGTGCAGTGCCCGTCTAAAATGTGCATGTTCGGGAAGCGCAAATTGCTTTGCCGCTGGTATAGGTTGCATACTTGCAGAGGTTTGAGAACTGCTCGTGCAAACAACGCCACGCGATTCAATTGATGGTGTTGTTTTCACAGGTTGAACGGGTACGTCAAAGTTTGTGTCAAGTTTGAAGTTCGACCACCTACAATGGCCGCTCAGTCGACTGCAAAAATAATGTGCCCATCCTTACTATAATTCCGGGAATCTCTGTCTGTCTGTCTGTCGGGCTGTCTGTCTGTCTGTCTGTCCGCCGATTATCTCCAGAACCGGGCACCGTATGAAGCTGAAAATCGGCGGGTGTATTGCTCGGGACAACAGAATGTGCAGTGCCAAGTTGGAAGTTGTTTGGACGAGCGGTTCTCGAAAAAGCTGCAAAAAAAGCAGTATTTTCTGAGCCTCAACTTGGCAGTATTGTAACCTAGAACATAACACCACGCACTGCCGTTCTTTTCAATTGTTTACGTCATGTAAAGCTAAAGCGCGCGTGCTTAATATGACGCAACAATGGGAAAAAGGACGGGCACATCATGGGGTTCTTTTCATGTTCGAGCTAAAGCGCGCGTGCTCAGTATGACGCAAACAGTGCAAAAAGGACGGGCACATTGTAGGGCTATAGCACTGCACACCATGTCTTCATACGTACATATACGTGAGTGGCATGCACGGGGCATGCATTTTGTAGTCAACTGAGCAACCATCACTGCACTGTATGTAGGCGGTCGACTGAGCAACTCTAATACAATATGGTATCGCCCTACAACTACGCCCTACAGTTGTTGGGCGATACCATATTGTCCAGTAGGGGTAAATATCAGTGCCAGGGGGGTGACGACATTTTGTGCGTTTAACTTGCGAGTGTGCGTTCACACCATTGAATAATGTGCGTTGTTACACGAGCTGCAGTTCTCAACTGCCCCTTCCGAACACGCACATTTTCGACTGGCCCTGCACTAGTCTATACTATAATTCCAGGAATCTCTGTCTGTCTGTCCATCGATTATCTCCAGAACCGGGCACCGTATGAAGTTGAATTTTGGCAGGCATACTGCTTGGGACACCAGAATGTGCAGTGCAAAGTTTAAAGTTGTTTGGATGAGCGGTTCTCGAAAAAGCTGCAAAAAAGCAGTATTTTCGAAGGCAAACGTGGCAGCTTAGAACATAACACCACGCACTGCCGTTCTTTTTAATTGTTTACGTCATGTTTAAGCTAAAACGCGCGTGCTCAATATGACGCAAACAATGCAAAAATGACGAGCACGCGCACGTGCATTGTAGGGCGATACATTGTCCACAGCAGGATGGGTGAATAGCACTGCATACCATGTTTTCGTATGTACACGGGCACATTATTTTTGCAGTCGACTGAGCGACCATTGTAGGTGGTCGAACTTCAAACTTGGCACAAACTTTGACGTAAGTGTGCGTTCAACCTGTGAAAACAACACCATTGAATCGCGTGCGTTGTTTGCACGAGCAGTTCTCCAAAACTCTGCAAGTATGCAACCTATACCAGCGGCAAAGCAATTTGCGTTTCCCAAACATGCACATTTTAGACGGGCACTGCACTAGTCTTACTATAATTCACTGAATCTCTGTCTGTCTGTCTGTCCGTCGATTATCTCCAGAACCGGGCACCGTATGAAGTTGAAAATCGGCGGGTATATTTTTCGGGACAACAGAATGTGCAGTGCAAAGTTTGAAGTTGTTTGAACCAGCGGTTCGCGAAAAAGCTGCAAAAAGCAGTATTTTCTTAGGCAAACGTGGCAGTATATAGCTTAGAACATAACACCCGCACGCACTGCCGTTCTTTTCAATTGTTTACGTCATGTTTAAGCTAAAGCGCGCGAGCTCAATATGACGCAAACAATGCAAAAAGGACGGGCACGCGCGCGTGTATTGCAGGGCGATACACTGTCCAGTATGGGTGAATGCTAATGGATCAATGGGTGAATAGCACTGCATACCTACCATGTTTTCGTATGTACACGGGCACATTATTTTTGCAGTCGACTGAGCGACCATTGTAGGTGGTCGAACTTCAAACTTGGCAAAAATTTTGACGTAAGTGTGCGTTCAACCTGTGAAAACAACACCATTGAATCGCGTGCGTTGTTTGCACGAGCAGTTCTCCAAAACTCTGCAAGTATGCAACCTATACCAGCAGCAAAGCAATTTGCGTTTCCCGAACATGCACATTTTAGACGGGCACTGCACTAGTATATTTTAATTACATTTATAATTTATTTGTTTATTTCTTCATTCATTATTATTTGTAATTTCAGTCGATTATCTTCGTGAAAATGTTATTTCAATAAATAATTTCTGGGACTCCGGCCTCATAATGTTTATGGTGCCCAAGTTCATCTGAGGCAAATTAAAAGCTTCATGAGAATATCTTGTTTGGACATGTTTGGCAGACTGAGGAAGCCGGATTCGGAAACGACTCAGAAAACGGGAATTTGGAAAAAGTACAATGACTTGGTACTTGAATATATATAGTCTCGATTCCAGTGGGTGTGTCTGTTGTTTGGTTCTTCATCCTGCTTTGGTTCATCTCTTTCAGCGAGATTTCTTTTATTTCTGTATTTTCCACAGGTGAACGTACGTAGTCTTGATTTCAAGATGGTCCTTCCGTTTATTATAATGGCAGTCAGCCTCGTTGCGGCGCCGGCGGCCCTCCCAGCGATCGGTTTCACGGCGGGAGGAATAGCGGCTGGTTCCATGGCTACGGGCATAATGTCGGCTGCTGCCATCGCTAACGGGGGCGGGGTCGCCTCCATGGCTGCTGGGGGACTCGTTGCTGCCTGCCAGTCGGCTGGGGTCCTTGGGCTGGGTGCCACAGGGCATGCAGCCGCCGGTGCCGCGGGGTACGGAGCTGGCAAGTTGATCGAGAGGGTCGTCAATGATGATTAGTAGTCGGCTGGTGCTTCTGGCAAGATGTGACGATGACGTCATTATTTACTGATTTGATCAAATTTGATTTGGTTTTAAGTTCAATGTCTCGCAGCCAATAGCTGGCTTGCATTTAGTGAGGCCTATACAAAGAATGTACTCACAAGCGTTTGCGTTATGTCCTTCACTTTATTTTTTCCATTTTAATTAATTTTAAAATATTGAAATCATAATCGGAGTGTTGGACTTTCTAAAAAGTAGTATTATAATTCGTAGTTGTCTAATAACCAGTACTGTTTCCTGTACGTAATTCAGTGGTATTATATACATTTACATAATCACGCCTTGTTTCTAATGCAATCCAGCAATTATACATGTTTAGCCTAATTGGGTTTGATAAAAAATAAAAAAAGGTAACCATATTTCGACAAACCATCCCCGAACGCAGGGTAGTCTACAATGGTTGGAAGGAGCTGCCGCGTGGGCAAGCTTATTTCTAAGTCTGCTGATTGCATGGATCTAGGAGCGTCAGGTTTTTGTCTGACAACAGCTCGACTTCGGAACTTTTGCAATTCGATAAATGCATACTGTAGGATTATTTGCTTTTCATGCATTTTGTTCCTTTTCAGTCAGTGGTAACACCACACAAAATGCAAGGAAGATGTTCAAAACCTATAGCCTGTTGAACGTTTTAGCTCAGTGGCAAGGACGGATCCAGAACACAATTTTTTTTGGGGGGGGGGCCAAAAAAAAAGTTTAGTCGCCCAAAGACTGGGTCAAATTACGACGTGGGGTTTTAATTCGGGGCCCGCTTAAGGGCCCCGATTTTTTTTTGGGGGGGGATTCTAGATGTTCTGTGGTGCGATCTGAGGCAATTTCTGACCACTTTAACCAAGTTTGTTTTGAGGAAATGATGGTGGTGTACTACGCAGTGCCTGCCTTTATTGCGACGTCACTTAAAAAAAAAGATTGGGTTGAATTTTTTTTGGGGGGGGATGGCCCCCGTTGGCTCCCCCCGATTCGCCCTTGCTCAGTGGGAATTACACTTTTCGGGAAACTATGAAAAAAAACATGAACACAAGTAACAGTCTGTAACCAAATTAAAAGCCATAAATCAAAAAAGTACTCTGACTAGACCATTAAACTTGAAGGAACTTGCAGTGCAGGGGTATAGGGCTGCTATACGTATATTAACCAAAATATATAATTAGACACCAACAACTTATATCTTAACGAGACATTTACTTATTAAATCTATTACCAAGGCTAAAATACAGCTCGTGTTTAAAATGCGTCATAATTTGGAAATTTCCTGTATTCATAAATCAAAACGGCTCAAAACCTGTATATGCCATATCATAGCGCCACAAAGAATTACAAATAGTAAAGGACCCTTCGCTGGTACCCGAGACCCGTCGAACAAAATAAGAAGCCATGAAGTGGAATAGCGTCAGCACCATTGATCTCCATTAGAGCACGTACATTTGTACGCATGCATGCCGCAAGCTTTCTTAAGTTATAGACAAGCCGCGCGCAATTTTGGTAACCCTATTGGTCGGAGCACAAGGTGCACGCGTAATTACGAGGCTACCTTTTAAGCATAATAATTATTATTATTATTATTTATAATAATAATTACTATTATTATAAGCACATGGTTCCAGCTAAAAAAAAGGCTTATAATTTTGCTCGCTGATGGCCCCTGGGGCCAATTTCATGAGCTGATAAATTGACTTAGCACAAAGCAAGTCTGACTTAGTAAAAGCAGGTTACCAGCCAAAACTCCATGTGATTTTCATGCTAAGCAAACAACAGCTGTATACCAAATCACAAGCAATATACACCACATGAACATTTGGTTGGTAATCCTGTTTTTGTCAAGAAAGACTTTTCATGCTAAGCAAATGTTTGTGCTTAGCTGCTCCACTAAATTGGCCCCAGATGACTAGGCTGGTCAAAAGATTTTGACAATTTCTGATGCATCTTAGTTCCGGTAACCGCTAGTATCTGTACAATATATATACGGCACGTGACCAAGACGGAAGCAATGCCTC
The DNA here is from genome assembly GCA_029964075.1 of Patiria pectinifera. Classification (NCBI taxonomy): domain Eukaryota; kingdom Metazoa; phylum Echinodermata; class Asteroidea; order Valvatida; family Asterinidae; genus Patiria; species Patiria pectinifera. The sequence continues at coordinate 12,263,144 of CM057144.1, read as the reverse complement.
CCGTTTCCGAAAATGTCCGAAGTTTGCCGAATGCATTTCGTCGATGCTCTCGGGTAGCGCCGGGGTATATTTCCATATATAAAATAGGTTTTATTTACCTGCCATGCTTATTAAAAAAATGAGTTGATAATTAATATTAAGAAAGTAAAATCAGCGAACTCACTAGACTGCATTCCAGAACTGGACAACTAGGCCTAATACTAATAACGGGTTCTCGTGTGGCGCTTTTGATTTAAGATACAACCCTGCTAATCATTGGGCCAGTTCGATACAAATCAATCTCAAACTCGATACAAATCAATAGCCTAACCATCTCTGCCCTCACAGGTACCCATTTTCTCCTGGGTGGGGAGAAGCAATGAGTGACAAAGTGCCATGACCCCAGGCTGGACTCGAACCCACAACCTGCAGAATTACCCGCAGACCACGAATTCAGTGCATGCCCCAGACCACGAGGCCACGGCATTCCACAACTGGAATTTTATTCCTCCTGAATGTTGACGTAATCCTTCCTCCGCCGCCAAGTTCGAAGGCAGTAAACGGCCACCACGACAAGGACGAGGACAATAACTGCCCCGAAGACAATGCCGAGGATTGCAGAGAGAGCAAGGCCAGGTACACACACGTCGGCTGTATTACATAAATAGAGGAATTCACATCAATCAGTGTCAGTCTGTCAGAATGAAGAGGAAACGTCAATTGTAGGGATGTTACATTTCGTACATCTCAGAGAATTACAAAATTATGTAATTCCTTCCATCATCGGGTAAGATTTACTTTAAAAAAACCTGCAACTTTCGCGTGAGCCTTTGTCGCTGCCGATGTCGCAATCGTTCTTCACCATTCATGTAGCACGATATGGGACGAAGGGAACGCCCTCCTCCTTTGTGTTGGTCATTGTTTTACCAGAATCTCAGGAATTCGTTTGAGATATCTAGGGGCTGTATTAGGTAACAATAGTCTAGGGTTTGTATAGGGTATAGAGAGATTGGGTGGGGGCTACCCCTATCATATATCATATCGTGCTGGGTAGGACTATATCACCATTCATCACAGCTATCAATCACTCCCCAGTCGTCCCCTCCGATCCACTCCCCCCCCCCATAACTCCAAGAGAAAAAATACTTTTCAGGAATCTTTCAACACACTAGCAGACCTTAATCATGCTGCCATCATTTCAGTCATGTTCCCTGTATCCAATAACAGTACTGAATGATACATGTTTTTTGCGCAAAAAGGAACCAGACATTATTTTTTTTCCTTCCAGCCTCACTTTGGTAACGTTGATTTGAATGGGAAAAACCAATATGGCCGCAACACGATAATGGTCTGTAGGCTTCTCTATTGCTTTACCAAATCCCACTCTTGCATTTTGAGAAAAGTCCGGCCCAAAAACAAAAAGAGCCAATTGTCAAATCCAGTGAAATCAACCTGCCCCTCGAACAGTCAGGGCACTAAAATTTAATTCCTACCTTCTCCCAACTGTCCGTCGACATCATCGGCAAAGGGTTGTAACTGCATGTCCCACAGATAGACTGTTGCTAAAACGAGCTCGATCGACATATCCGAGCAGGAGTAATATTTCCCTGTCGGAACTTTCTGCCACAAGAAATTGCTCGATTCACTCCCCTCCGACTGGTAACCTATACAGGACGGAATGTGAATGCTCACTATATAATAATGTCATCATTTAAACCTATGCTTAATGCATTAACCTTTATGCCTATACACTCTCAAAACGCTGGTTTAAAAGGGCCGGGGGAGGAATCCGCCCCCCCCCCGCTCAACTGTTTCTGAGATACCCTTGCAACAATTTTTTTCGCGACCTGAGCTGTCCTGACTTTTTAGCCTCGAGTCTTGCAAATCTTTTGATACCAAACACATACTAGAGCTAATGTGCTTCCCGAAGCACGGATATCAGCCTAAATTGCCGTTTTATCGGTTTGTCTGAACACTGACCACACGGTGATCATTGCTAAATGTGGCTGAGATCGGCAAAAGAATGTAATAGAAACATTTCTGAACATTTGACATTAAGCCCACCGAAACATTACATACATTAGCAGTCAAGACAATACATGAAACAGTAGTTACTGCCAGTAGATTAATCCACATAAACTCTCACAAATTAATCACAGCAGTAGTGTTATTTATTGGCCTCCGTACTTTTTAATCCACGGCAGAGTATCTGGCTGAACACATACACAGGTGGCATTGCATGCTGCATGCTATGACAGACCGAAGGAATGCAGTAACAAGACACCACTTCTGCGGTTATGGGCAAAGTCTGTGGAGAGTGTGGCACTGTATGTCACACGACATCCACAGTATCGTGGTGGTTTGAGACCTTCTATCTTTTTACATTGCTTTTTACATGCGTTTGAAAAATAAACAACTTGAAATAACCCGACAACCAAATAAGTCAGGAATATGAAATTTGAGAATTAGAGATAAAAAAATACACTGAACAGGGCTGCAAAGATTTAAAATGTAAAACAGCTTTTTAATTGGTTTCATAAAATGACCCCTACCGACCAATAGGTGACCACTGGCCAAATTCTGTGAACAACTTTTGTGAGGCTTGGTCTAAAGATACAACTGACCAAGTTTGACATCAATTGGGTCAAGACTGTGGGAGAAGAAGCATTTTGTAAATATTCATTAAATGACCTCTAGTGCCCCTTTAATGACCAGTGGCCGGATTTTACAAACATGGCTAGGTAGGGCATGTGACAAGGTTTAATTTGGCCAAGTTTGTTTGAAATCGGCTGAATAGTTAAGGAGTTATGGCCATTTTTATATTGGTCACGTGACCGTTTGCCCGAAGAAAGAAAGAACTAGAGCTAATGTGCTTCCCGAAGCACGGATATCAGCCTAAATTGCCGTTTTATCGGTTTGTCTGAATACGGACTCGCACTGACCACAAGGTGATCATTGCTAAATGTGGCTGAGATCGGCAAAAGAATGTGAGAGAAACAACTATGAACATTTGACATCAAGACTGCCAAAACATTACATAAAATAGCCGTAAAGACAACACATGAAACAGTAGTTAATGCCAGTAGATTAATCCATAAAAACACTCAAAAATTCACCACAGCAATAGTGTTATTTATTGGCCTCCGTACTCTTTAATCCACGGTGAAGTATATGGCTAAACACATAAATCTATACACAGGTGGCACTGCTGCTATAACAGACTAACAGTATGCAGTATCAAGGCCATATAGCGGTTGTGTGCAAAGTCTGTGGAGAGTGGGGCACCGTATGTCACACAGCATCCACAGTATCGTGGTGGTTTGAAACCTTCCCAGAATTCCTATGTGTTTATATTGTTTTTTATGTGTGTTTGAAAAATGAAAAACTTGAAATAACTCCACAACAAAATAAGTCAGGAATATGAAATTTGAGAATTAGCGATAAAAAAATACACTGAACAGGGCTGCAAAGATTTAAAATGTAAAACACCTTTTAAATTTTTTTCATAAAATGACCCCTACTGACCAATAGGTGACCACTGGCCAAATTCTGTGAACAAATTTTGTGAGGCTTGGTCCAAAGATACAACTGACCAAGTTTGACATCAATTGGGTCAAGACTGTGGGAGAAGAAGCATTTTGTAAATATTCATTAAATGACCTCTAGTGCCCCTTTAATGACCAGTGGCCGGATTTTACGAACATGGCTAGGTAGGGCATGTGACAAGGTTTAATTTGGCCAAGTTTGTTTGAAATCGGCTGAATAGTTTAGGAGTTATGGTCATTTTTATATTGGTCACGTGACCGTTTGCCCGAAGAAAGAAAGAAAGAAAGAAAGAAAGAAAGAAAGAAAGAAACTGGACGATCACAGTATATCAGCGTGCTGCGCACGGCTGATATAAAGAAACTGGACGATCACAGTATATCAGCGTGCTGCGCACGGCTGATATAAATATATACAAAGCAACTAAAACAATTACAAATAAAAGATTAGTATACTAAAAATAATAATAAACAATAACAAAATTATCAAAAACACAATTATTTTATGACGAACAATTATCTTTGTAAAGTAAACACGAAAAAGAAATTAAAAAACTTAAGGAAATTATCATTGCTATAAACAAAAGCTAATAAAGACAATCAAAAAAACAAAACAGAAAATTCTTTAGAAGTAATTTAGTTGGAAGGTGGGATCAACAAAAACAAATTGTACAAAAAAATATACGAACAATCAAGACAGAAATTAATGCACAGAAAAAGATCATTATTTCCAAACAAGAAAAACAACAAATGCAATCAAATGCAAACAACAATTTGTATACGAGGACAGAACAGGAAATTACATGATCAAAAAACTGAAATAATTTTCATCCAAAAGTAAATTATAAACAAACAAGTGGAAATAAGAAATGACAGAACAGAATATAGAGGAGCAAGACATCATCAATTATACAATAGAAAACAAAAACAAAACAGAAAAAAAGTACACAACGAAATGCATAGATACATCTACGAAACAAAAACAGTATTCAAGGGGAGGGTAAAGAGAGGGAGGGGAGAAAGGAGTGGGGTCACCGGCATCTCTGGTGTGGGCATGTTACATGCCCACTACCGGTAAGCCCCGGGTGGGAAAAATAGGGTCGTCGAGGTGGGCTGTGCAAAAAAAAAGCACAACGTCCCGCTTTTGGGTCGGCGGGACAACCCACGCAACGGCGACCCTGGGAAGGGGAGGGGATGCATTTACAAAGGAAGGGGAAGCAAAGAAATTAGTGATCAGAACAGCCACGTTATCTTATTGTCGGCTACAGTAAAGAGGGAATCATTAATGTACCATTTTTTGAGAAAAAGATCAAGGGATGAGTTTAACCTGTGGTAGTGATATTCGATGAGGATTTTAGATTTTAGACGATGAGACCAGACGAGAAGAGGATCGGAAACGGTACTAGAGCTAATGTGCTTCCCGAAGCACGGATATCAGCCTAAATTGCCGTTTTATCGGTTTGTCTGAATACGGACTCGCACTGACCACAAGGTGATCATTGCTATATGTGGCTGAGATCGGCAAAAGAATGTAAGAGAAACAACTATGAACATTGGACATTAAGACTGCCGAAACATTACATAAAATAGCCGTCAAGACAATATATGAAACAGTAGTTAATGCCAGTAGATTAATCCACAAAAAATCTCAAAAATTATTCACAGCAGTAGTGTTATTTATTGGCCTCCGTAGTTTTTAATCCACAGTGGAGTATCTGGCTGAACACATATATCTTTACACAGGTGGCACTGCTGCTATAACAGACCAAAAGTATGCAGTGTCAAGGCCACGTAGCGGTTAAGTGCAAAGTCTGTGGAGAGTGTCGCACTGTATGTCACACAACATCCACAGTATCGTGGTGGTTTGAAACCTTCCCAGAATTCCTATGTGTTTATATTGTTTTTTATGTGTGTTTGAAAAATGAAAAACTTAAAATAACTCAACAACAAAATAAGTCAGGAATGAGAAATTTGAGAATTAGAGATAAAAAAATACACTGAAGAGGGCTGCAAAGATTTAAAATGTAAAACAGCTTTTTGATCAATAGGTGACCACTGGCCAAATTCTGTGAACAACTTTTGTGAGGCTTGGTCTAAAGATACAACTGACCAAGTTTGACATCAATTGGGTCAAGACTGTGGGAGAAGAAGCATTTTGTAAATATTCATTAAATGACCTCTAGTACCCCTTTAATTACCAGTGGCCGGATTTTACGAACATGGCTAGGTAGGGCATGTGACAAGGTTTAATTTGGCCAAGTTTGTTTGAAGTCGGCCAACTAGTTTAGGAGTTATGGCCATTTCTTCATTGGTCACGTGACCGTTTGCCCGAAGAAAGAAAGAAAGAAAGAAAGAAAGAAAGAAAGAAAGAAAGAAAGAAAGAAAGAAAGAAACTGGACGATCACAGTATATCAGCGTGCTGCGCACGGCTGATATAAAAATTCGGATCACGGGTTGCCGCGCAGCGAAAACAATTTCCGGCGCACCGTGAAACCTGAATTTCCCCATATATACGTGGTGTACACAAAGCAGAATTAACATTCGTGCATAAGAATAATTAATTAGCCATAACTGAAAAACCCTTTGACCTATAGTCATGACATTTTTTGGGTATGTTCATATTAAGTTGTTCTATGCATCCACCGAATTTCATAATTGTTCGTCACTTGATGGCCGAGATTTGAGGGGGGGATCCGCCCCTTCCGGATCCCCCGGATGTGAGATGGTCAAAATAACCCGGCCCTTTTACGGTTAAAACAAGTTGGTTAAAATTTTAACCTACATTGTGTAAAATTTTCCAATTTTGCCCATCAACGTTTACCCAACGTTGGGCACATTTTGCCCAACGTTGGTGTTTTTTTTTAACCAATTGCAACTTAACTGTTAAGCTGTTCACCTGGTAAACAACAGTTGGTTAAAATTAGTCATTTTACCCAACGCTGGTTGAATTTGGGTAAATTTAAGAGAATTACTTAATTTCTTGATTACTCGAGCTTCCATCCGTTAATTACATGTACCCCTAAAGCATAAGGGTGCATGCGTGCGTTTTAATGAAGACAAATAACAAAGTTTGTGATGACTAATAAGTTGTTTTCCCACCAAGGTGAAAACTTACTTAAACAAACTGGACTGACCCCCCCCCCCCCTCATTACCTGTCGTGTCGCTTTCGGGGAAGTGTTCCTCGTCAAAGACATAAGTTGCATCTACTTCAGTCAGGGCGAATGTCCCAGATTGAAGCTGGAAGATGAGGGTGATTGTCCAGTAAGGTTCCTCCCAGCTGCCGAACGGGTAGATGACCACAGTGCGTTTGGACGGAGAGTCACAATTACCGACAACAGTGGCCACGTTAGGGTCGATCGTGAAGGTTTCATCCTCCTCCTAAAGGTCAGCACACACACAAAACACACCAAGTGGCAAGAAACTTGCTTAGTTTGAAATGTCTCCCTAATTTCACATGTCTTCCAAGGGTAAACCTCCCACGCTAATGTCTCCCCAATGGTATGATTTGCGATAATATACCTATATCTTCAAGTAATAGACCGATCCAGTAAGCACCGCCCATGGTGTTCAGACCAATCACAGCCATGATGCGCGCGGCAGGAAAATGCAGTGTGGCATTGGAGAGGAGCACGTGTTAATTTGCCCAGTGCGCGGGGCTTACTGGATCGGTCCATTACGCCGATTAATGAAGGTCAAAACCGAATATTGAATTGTTTAAGCAACTTACGAATCTGAATTTAATATATTCGTCCACGTGATACACGATACGTATTTGTGCCCCAAATGACAGCCGCATGCAGACGCCCTCGCCGTCCTGTCTGATAGTGTAGTTTCCCACCCAAGGATCCCTGGTAGGCGCAGGCCCCTTCATTGGGGTGGCTGCGTTGGCAGTTCTTGGAGGGGTTACATTAGCTGCCTCTGCATGAAAGTCCGGGAGTAAAGGTTGTATAAACGCATATTAGTGAAATATTGTTCTTCGATATTAATGCTATCATCCTTCAATAAACAAGCACCATTTGAATGACCGAATTCTTGAATGGAAGCAATCGATTATGCATGCAATGCACAATGACAGGCTGCACTATATGAAACGAGAGGGCGGTATTTTCTGGGCTGACAATTATCTTTCCATGCAGAGATTAGCATATGCCCAAGGGCGGATCCAGAACACAACTTGTGTAGCTAGGGCCCAAAAAAATTTGGATTCTCTGTGTTGCGATCTGAGGCATTTTTTGGCCACTTTAACTAAATTATTTTGAGGAAAAGACGGTGGTATACGCAGTGTCTGTCTTTATTGCGACATCACTTAAAAAAAAACCAAAATGGATCCAAACTGACAACTTTTCGGGACAATTTGACACTTTTCTGACCCAATTTTGACCCGGAAACCTTCCAGCTGGCAAACGTGTCACTTTGTCCCGGAAACGTTGACAATTCGCCCGAATGACAACCCGGATCCCGGTGGTGTCATGTGAAGATCGGACACCTTTACCATATTATTGGTTAAACCCTCTCACGTGACCAGTCACTCTCCTAATTATCATAATTATACTTACGCATGCGCAACACTATACCAATGAGTCTGTACTTAATATTCGTGCTATACAACACCAGGTCAAATCAGAGTAGGGACTTTTTAAAGTGCAGTGATTTAAAGGGGATTCTGTTGCATCACCCTTCTTCTGTCTACTCCACCATATAACCCCGAATCGAGGATAGGACTGAGGATCATATCCCTTTAAAATGTTCTGCATAATTCCCATGTAAGCCGTGCAGTCTGAGCTGTCATGCCTATAATTACCATTACAGAGCATGGATTGTCTATAAAGAAGCTGTAAATATAATCCTAATTAAAGACATGCATGCAATATAATTTGTTTAATACAATCCTTGCAAAAGCACCTTTGTGTCACATTAACCTTTATTCCAGTTTTCATTTGGCCATTTTCAAAAGTATTTTGGTGCCTTTGTGATATGCTAATGAAATTTACATTATTTCAGGCAGAAACCTCAGTGTTACGGCTACTTCAGCACAAAAAAGTTAATATTTTGCAGTCCTGAGTTTTCTTTTTTTTTGGTGAATCGTTGACATGGCAGTAAGCCAATGAGCAAACTTTTCTCGCAAATATATTTTCAATGAGCACATTTTGGGTTCACAACTTGAACAGAAAACCCGTAAACTGAACAGTGTCTTCCTGAAATGAAATCACAGCAACAGGGCCCTCAGTTGTCCAGAAAAAAAGAAGTGCACTATTTAATAAAATTACCTATTTAATAAAATTAATAAAAAGAGATGTCAAATAGGTTTCAATCATTTAAAAGGAGTAGAAATTGCACAGAATGTGTTTTTTTTTTATATAGAAAAAAATCATCTAATGAACCTTTGAACAAGAAAAAAAAGTCGCTAGCAGTTATAATATTTTGCACCAACCATCAAAAAAAGTACTACATTCAACCAAAAAAGAAAGTCCCCCCTTAAGGCCTAATGCTTTTTTTCTAACTCAAAAAACTATGGGTACTTCTTGCTCAAATTACGACTGATCAGTACAGAAATTCTGTAGCAATCCAGCCATACTCTTTGTTTGGCCAAAATCATTGACAATGTGTAAAAAATTATGTAATTTATGACCAATGGTGCCGAAAAGTTGCACTTTTGTGTATACGTGCAAGGTGAGTGTGAACCACAACTTGCACGTATACAAAAGTGCAACTGTTTTCGGTATCATTCGTCATAAATTGCAAAAATTCGAAAACGTTATCACTGTTTTGAGCCAATTAAAGAGTGTGGCCGGATTGTTAAGGAATATTTCTGTACTGATTAGTTGTCATTTTAGCGAGAGGTGCTTAGTAGTTTTTGAGTTTACAGACAAAAAGTATTGGACGGGGGGACTATCTTTTTTGGTTGAGTGTATAATTGTACGCACGAAATACGATGCAATGAATTCGGATATATAAACAGCAAGTCAACTCACCCAGTTCATACGAGAGGCAGGACACTACCAAAATCAGCAAAGGTACATGACATAATTGCTTCATAAATTCCATTTTTGACTCAACCAATTTCCTGTCGATGAGCTCTAAATCCTAGAGTGCAACTTCTGGTCACTGACGCTACTGAATTTGCAAGCCGTATGTGTGGCGATGCCTCAATAATTGAGGAGTGGTTAAACTTGTCAAATGTCGCAGATGAGGACTCGCAAAATTTGGCAATACGCTGCTAGGCCTCTGTAGTGAGCGATTGAGGTGAAAGTTCACTATACATCACGCCATCCCCCCGTCAACATCACGTGCAGGCGACAAACCCAAATTTGGTAATTAATTTGAATTTTACAGTTTAGGAGATCCTTTGTCAATTGGTCAGCTTCCGTCATGCTTGAAGCCTTATGTGTATTCATCTCAGTCTGGGATATGCGGAGATTATATAGGCCTACAACGATGGCAAAATCAGCGGATGACAAAGTTTTCTGCCATTAAAAAAAGAAGCGACAACAGTTTCAAGCTTAAACCGTGAACGATAAGGCGAAAAAAATAAGTCGGTCTCTGGTCAGCGCGCGTCGATTTTAATCATGCGCGTCGATCTTTTTTTTTCTTCAAAATGTTCCGCGGTAGCTCCAACAGCGCCCTCTATTTCCGCACCTCCTCTTTTTTTTTTTTACCAAAGAGCACCAAGGAATGGGAAATTGCACCAAGGCAAATGATCGAAAGCACCAAGGCAAATTATGGAGGACACCAATGTACATGAGGACACCAAAAAAGCAAAATAGTACCCCACCTTGTCTGTACAATCCAAGCTTGAAGAAGAAAAAACCAGCCCCCCCCCCCCCCCCAAAAAAAAAGTCGCGTGGCCGCGTCAATTCCGGAACTTTGGTCTGACCAGAGACCGAATATTTTTTCGTGTGGCCTAAACCCTGCATTTTGAGAGTCCGAGAATGAAGATCTATATCAGGAGCTAAAGGTTTGATTACATGCAAATTACCAGTCATGTGACGAATATTTCAGATTATATCATTGAAAAAAAACCAGGTACACACTTGGGAATTTCCCTTTCTTTGTAACAATTATTACTGGTATAGACGCATTTGATATGCCCTCGAGAATTACCAGTTCCACGTCATTATTTATCGTTGTTCACTTGGTGACTTGCAAGCGTATAGTACACGATAACCGGAAAGTTTCCGGGTTTGCCGTCTGGCCTATAGTTTCGTTTTCAATGTGCCTTTCAGACCGATGTAAGCTCCAAAATGTTGCACAAAAAGAAAGTGCGCCAAAAAAATCCGCCAACCGTAGCGGCAATTGTGTTCGCTGCCTGCCGCTGGCCGGACCGGTTCCGCCATCTGATGATGCCTCTTTCAGAATAATCGAGAAATGAGCTCCTTTTGCAATGTTATGCAAAGCTTGGACCAAGTTTCGAAACTACAGGTGCACGTGATGATGACGGAAGCCGCAATGGAAGTGATGTTTGATAGTGAACATCACCTGACTTAATTCGTGCGCATTGCCAATCAAACGGCCCCCATTTTTTACGCCATCTTGAAACTTTAATCACTCCTGTTGCATCCCTACATTGCGCGACTGGCAAACCCAAGCTCAGTATTGTCAGTGTAACACAAATCGCTCGAAATTTACAAGGAGTTGCACTCTGGGATTTAGCGCCCTTTGGGAGGAAATTTGTTCAGTTAAAAATGGAATTTGGGAAGCGATTCTCTCATGGAGCTATGCTGCTTGTGGTTGTGTCTTGCCTTGCTGTTGAAGCGGGTAAGTTGAAGTTCTATTATCTGTATCGTTGCCGTTGGTTAGTCTATGTAATAGACCACGGCGAATGCCGTGGTCTATTACAGGAGATGGCTCCGTGGATAACGGGTGATACTCAGACTAGCCGTTGGTGTGCTGGGTGCACATTATTGGGTTCATGGTTCATACCCATGTTCCTATACCTGTTCCCCTATATATGTGCCCCAACCCTAACCGTACCCTAACCCTAACCCAGGATTTTGGGAAACGTGGGTATATTGGGGGAACATAGGTATTGGGAAACATCGGGTAGACCCCCAAATTATTTTAGCAAAATAATGTCCGTTGTTGTGGAGCATGTTTAATCTGTACTTTTAGGCCAAAAAAAAAAGGTCTCCGGTTTCTGGTATGGAGCTTGCCCCAAAAGTGGTGCGGCGACGCGGCTTTTTTTTTTTTTTTTCCTGTTTTTTTTTTTTTTTTTGGCTTCAAATGTCGGCTGATGACTGCAAATGGTGCCCGACTAAACTTAGTGCAAATATATGGGAGTCCAGAGAGGCCACATAAATCTTATTCTCGATCATAACCCCATCTAAAAACACGTTAAAATTGTGCAGCAGCAGAATTCCAGTCAAACCAGTGAGTTTGGCGGTTTTGAAACATCATCTTGTATTGAAAAAAAAACTTTTTCATTTTGCCGACGCGCACGGCTACGGCGACGCGCGCGCATACCAGAAACCGGAGACTTTTTTTTTTTGGCCTTAGCTGTCACTATTATATGAATTGGAAACCAAGCTAGATTGCATGGTTTGCGGCATGCAAGTTAGCTCCGAATATACATGGTGAATTGGCCCTCATGTCAAATGGGATTTTTCCCATGGGTTTTTTCCCTGAATGGTTTCAGAATCCCATATCATTTCCCAAAGTGTCACAATTTTCCCATTTTACTTTTTACAAAGCTATACTTTCCGGTAATTTTTTTCCCTATGAGAAGTGTCGTCAACACTCCATGGCCAATGCCTGGCCACATCATTGCTCCTTCACCACTTTTCAAGTTGTACCATATATTATTCCCAATTTCTCATAAATGTTTCCAATATCAAATGTATCCATAGTTCTTTTGTACATTTTTGTTTGTTCCTTTTATTAATATTCGGTTGTGTTTTTCCCCCCATAAATCCCTTGAGTGGTAGACTAGTCAATAACAGACTGAAGCAGGCGTGGATCCAGGGGGGGGGGGGGGGTAAAAAAAAACAGCTCTGTCCAAAAATAAAAATTCTCATACAAATTCCTAAAAAAATAAGTCGAACCCCCCCCCCCTGCTGTGACACCCACACAAAAAATTATACTGGTCTAATGTCCGCCTGTTCAAAATACGGTACACCATTCTGTAATGAGTGTTAATAATCGTCGAATTTGAACAGCGCCCCCTACTGAAATTTTACGGAGGCCAAGTGTCCGGAGAAAAAAACGTGTGTACATTTTCAGATTTTTTTGCTGATGAAACCCCCCCCCCCTGCGAAAATTCCTGGATCCGCCCCTGTGAAGGTTTGCCTAAAAACGACGGTGCTTCCAATCAAGCAATATTCTTGGTTACAACAAACACGGTCATTATTTTGAGAAGGCGAATAATCATGAATAGCTAGCATTCCTTTTATCAAGTGCAGCACTGATAAGCTAAACCTTGACGTTCCATAAAATACTGATTCCATTATTTAACTCTGCCTCATTCCCAAATTAACTTACGGAGTGACAGGCATGACTGGTGTTGCACCTAACGCGACCACTCCCCGGGCAACTAACGTAACTACGTCGCCTGCTGCAAACGTAACCACCCAAACTCCGACTACCAACGTAACCACCCCTACTCCGACTACCAACGTAACCACGCCTTCGCCGACTTCCAACGTAACCACGCCTTCGCCGACTTCCAACGTAACCACGCCTTCGCCGACTTCCAACGTAACCACGCCTTCGCCAACTTCCAAAGTAACCACGCCTTCGCCAACTTCCAACGTAACCACGCCCAAGGCAACAACGGCTACCAAAGTAGTGACTACAACTCAGACACCAACGATCCGGCCTCCGCAATGGGTTGGTAACTGGTCCGTCAAAGACGCCCACGGAGCAATCTGCATGTGGATGTCGTTCGGGGCAAACCTGAGCATAACATATGAGACGGACAGTAGCACGGTAGGTTGTTTTCCAAAATGTGAGAGGCATCAAACGAGTGTTGCACATATTGACGCGAGAGATTCTTCCAACCTACTTTTTAGGGACATTTACACGTACATACTGTACGCCTACGGTGTACTATAAGCATGTCGCTCTGGAAAATCACCTAATAAATCACCTATTTATTTACACTTTTGTGTAATAATGTCACCACGGACTTGTAAAACATGCACATGAAGCGTGCCGAAACCATGCAGTTTTCTAATAAATTCAAATTAATGCACGCATGCGTATAAATTCTTCTTCTTCTTCGTCTTCTCCTCCTCCTTCTCTCTCGTGACCGTACAGGAACGAACCAAGGTCTTTGAGTTGGACCCTGCCTTGCTCAGACTCACGAGTAACTGCAACTCGTCATCCACTCGCATGCTGAACATCAACATGGGCCCTGGTTGGGCCATCACCCTCACCTTCTACCGTCAATCTGGCCAATACTCCATGACCGAAGTGGGGGCGGCCTGGGTCTATGACAATCATCTCCCCGACGCCAAACTCAAAGGTAGCAATAACATAAAGGGATGGTCCCCCTGCATTTGGGGTGTGGCATAAGAATTAACTTTAGAACTGAATTAACCATGTGATAGCACTGTAAATGTTATGAATTTTCCAATGAGATTTTGAATTTATTTCAATTTCAATTTTCTCAATTTCGCTTTGGAATACTGAAGAGCGGGGCGAACCTAATTCAGCTTAGACGTCATATCCACAACGCGTAACGTCCAAATTAGGCCAAGTCTAAATTCAAAATCGAACCCGAAACAAACGCAACATAAATTGTAAAGCTTTTTTTTTTAAGGAACATTGCCTCTAATAATCCTCCGAATCAATGTCACATAGGACCGCATGTATGAATACAAGTTGAACAAAGTTAGATCATTTTGTATGTGATTACATTGTACTTTCGACAGGGTTTACAGCAACCGAGAAGAAAGAGGAGAATAATTTCTTGGCGCAAAAGGTCGCATTGGGGAATTATTACACTTGCCCAGATCCCTTGTCGGTGACTCCGGATGCGGCGACAGTCACTTTGTGGCGTATTCAGATGCAACCGTTCGCCGACAAGGCTAGCGGCAAGTTGGGACAAGGTAGGAATATGACCTAGCTATAAACTGACTGACGGACCGATTGACTAACCGACTAGCCGATCGAATAGCCAATTGTTCGATCGCCTAACCGATTACTGCTTGATAAAATAACCGACTGTTCGATCAACTGTAGCCAATTGTTGAATCGACTAACCAACTGTTTGATAAAATAACCGACTGTTCGATCGACTGACCGACTGACCGATCAAAAAACGACTGTTCGATCGATTAACAGACTGACCGATCGATTAACCGACTGACTGACCGATCGATTAACCGACTGATCGATCGACTAACCGACTGACAGATCGACTAACCGAATGATCGTTCAACCGATCGACTGACTTATTAAAAAAAAAAAAAGGATGTCGTATATTTACTGAGCGAAAAGGATGTTAAAGGTTAAAGGTGTGACAAAGACATTGTAGATGTAGATGATGATAAGGCGACAACAACATTTTAATTAAAATGGGTTTTTTTTTAGGATAACAAGGTTTACAAAGATGCCGTTACTTTTTCCGCGATAGCTTGAAAAAAATTCGCAACCCGAGCTGTTCTGACTTGTTAACCTCGAGCCTTGCGCATCTTTTGATTCCAAACACATTAAAAAAAATCCTGTGCCAGGCACATATCCGTAGTGTACACTCAGCAGAATTACCATTCATGCATAATTATGAATAAATAATTAGCCATAATTCCAAAACCCTTTGAGCTATAGTCATAAAATTACTTTTGCATGTACCACCAAGTTTCCAAATTTTTTGTCACTCGATGGCCGAGATCTTAGGGGGTGGAGATGATCAAAATAGCCCTGTCCTTTTCAGGTAAGATGCTGATTTACAGTATTTGAAATACTCTGATGTCATTACCTTACACAGCTTTCATGTCTCCTTTTTTCTGTCTGCTACAGCTGAAGTGTGTACATCAGGTCTCAGTGCCGGCATCATCGCCGCCATTGCAGTCGCGGGAGTCATTGTCCTCATCGGTGTCATCGTCGTGGTCGTTTGCGTCGTGCGACGAAAGAGAAAGACGAAGCCTTACAGCGAACTTGAAAACGAATAAAATTAATACCCAATAATAAGAATAAAATTTGCTCCAATGCTTAGTTTCAGTTTGCATAGATTTAACAGGTTTCTCGGGACTTCGCGTGTTTCCTTTCAAATTGTAATCTGAGTTATGATAGTGCCTTCAATTCAATTCAATTCAAACTCACATTGTGACGGATGACAACAAAAAAGGACTCCTTTGATGACGATTTAACTGTTTCCCATGTATTGTACCAATAGCAAAATGTGACGGGTTTTGTACACTCAGAAGTTGAATGCGAATGCAAATGCGGTTCAATCTGCAATTAATATAAAACCAAAAAATACAATAAGTCTCTAAAATTATGTCAAAATGTACCTGCACATACATGAATCAATTACAATATGAACTAAATGAATTAAACTGACTGATTTGATCCCCAAACTTATGAAATTGTGTCTAGCGTGAATTATTTCCTCATTAAAAATACATGTGTGTGTCCTAGTACATCAATGTTTACATTAAAAGTAATATTCAAGTCTTCAAAATTAACCTTGGTTGACAGTAATCCATATTTAAACTGATGAAACTGATGTGAGAATCATGTCACGTGCATTCAGTAAACGTGTATAAAACGTGCATCGCTAATTCTACTCAAATTTTATCCCCAAAAGTTGACCCAAAATAACTATATCTAATGACCGTAATTATTACCCCCCTTTATACACAATTATCTTTAACCCTTTATCTAAATCTCTAAACAATTATAAGTACTCACAACATTGGGCGTATCGAATAATGATGCAAAATCAAAGGATCTTTTGACGGATTTCTACAAACTTTACAAAACTATGTGACAATGCTGGCGCGCTGAGAGCGCCCTCTGTTGACCAAGAAAATTCCACGCCTATGACGTCACGAACGAACTGGAAAACTTTCCTACCCGCAACATCCCGGCCCCTTAAATGAGAATACTAAATTATGATCATTTACTAAAATTACACTGAACTATGAACTACATGTAGTTTCTAAAACTGCTACTTTAGTAATAACAAACATGAACATTTTAACATGTGGCTATAATACGCTTAACATTAACTGATCCATCATGGGGAAATCAACTGCAATAGAAAAACTGCTTGTTTTACAACTTGACTCCAGATCTGATAGAAATACATGCACATTGCTTCATCTACTTAGAATTCCACTGTAACTTTCTCTTGAGCAGTAGCAAATTTCACAAGGAATTCTAACATACCATGCATAATCAAATCCAAACTATTTTCAGAGATTGGCAACATTGTCACATGCAATACAAATCACATACCTACGGTGTCTTGAAAATGTTTTACCACAATCAGTAGAATTTCAAGATGAGATCCAATTTGGGCAGTAATCATATGCAGTAATAACAACAATTATAACACAATTAAGCAACATTTAAATGCAACTTGCATAAAATCTGAAAATCACTTGATTTGACAAACTTAAAGTGGCACTCTGATCCATGTCAATCATGGATAAAAAATGTCTTGCAATGTTCTCGAAGATTGCGCAGTCCAACTCAGAAATGTTCGATTGTCCAAGATGACTGTAAGTTTCTCTCTTGACTTGTTCCGGTGCTCCACGGGCGTGCGATTCAGCCTGATACATGTAGGGTGGAGTGTGGCCAATTCGAAGGCTTAAAAAAGAGGCGGCGCTAGGCTCGCACCTCTGTCATACTACAATGCATGACATCATTTACATGTGTAAATTCCACAAATGACACAATGATACTCTCCTCTTGCCTACTCCGTACTCCAAAACTGGTGTTAAGCACTCCAATATATAAAGGTTGATACCTCATCTCTCCTTGGCTTCTGCAGACTCCATCAGACATAGCTTGTGGATGGGCCTGACGAGTGTGGTTGACCGTGTCTTTATCTTTGCTGATCGGACCAGCTTGTCTTCTCCAGCGTAGATCTCGACGACTCTCCCCAAGGACCACTGGTTTCTCGGTTGATCCTCAACAATGAGAACGATGTCTCCGACCTCAATGTTCCGTACTGGCTCGTTCCACTTGCCTCTCTGCTGCAGTGTGGGTAGATATTCTCGTATCCATCTGCGCCAAAAGACATCCGCAAGATACTGCACATGTCGCCACCTTTTACGGCTGAACTGGTCTTGCTTCTGGAATACATCGACTGGCAATGCGCTGTTCTGACGCAACAGGAGAAGATGGTTTGGCGTCAAGGGTTCTGGATCTCTCGCGTCATCAGATACTACTGTAAGTGGGCGTCCGTTGATCACTGATTCAACCAAGCACATCATGGTTGATAGGCTTTCGTCATGCAGAACTTGCTGCTTCATTACAGTGTTCAGAATTTTCCTGACTGTTCTGATCTGTCTCTCCCAGGGTCCTCCCATGTGGGACGCTGCCGGTGGGTTGAATTTCCATCTGATCCCCTTTTGAAGAAGATACTCATGGACCTGCTGCTTGTTCCATCGTTTGATCCCTTCCCTCAGCTCACGCTCAGCTCCGATGAAATTGGTGCCGTTGTCGCATCTGATAAGTTCTGGTTGACCGCGTCTGGCCATGAATCGCTGCAAGGCATTGAGAAAGGAGTCGGTCTCCATAGAATGCAGAACTTCGATGTGAACTGCTCTAATCGCCAAACAGGTAAAGATACAGCCGTATCTTTTCACTTGACTTCGGCCTTGCTTGACCAAAAATGGCCCAAAACAGTCTACTCCGACGTAGTTGAATGGCGGTTTCTCAGGGGTTACTCGGTCTTCAGGTAGATTGGCCATCTTCTGAATGCTGGGTGAAGCTGATCGGCGTTTGCACACAAAACAATCATGCAACACCTGTCGTACTGTGGTTCTTCCTCCGATCACCCAGTACCGCTGTCTCATCAATGACATAACATGCTCTCTCCCTGAGTGACCTGATACAGCATGAAAGTGTCTCACCAATAGCTTGACAATGTGATTCATCTTTGGAAGGATGACAGGATGTTTTTCTTGTGTCTGCAGCTTGGAATTCTTCAATCTCCCTCCGACGCACATCACTCCTTCACTGTTAATTTTTGGGTCCAGTCTGTAGAGAGGACTGGATTTCTTCACAGGGTTGGCGGTTGTGTGCAGTGTCTGGTATTCATCTGTGTAGGCTTGTCGTTGAACGTGTCTGATGATTGCTTGTTCTGCCTTGTCAAGATCATCTACTGTTAGTGGCTTCTTCATGTCACTTGGCACACGTCCATTCTTGTTCTGCAAGTACTCTCTCACTCGCAAGATCCATGCTACAGCCTTCTTTAGCCTGTGCCACGATGAGTAGTGTTGGAGTAGTTTGTCTGTCGCCTTGTTCTCTTCGGAATCTACAGCAAATATCTGCACTTGCTCCTTATTTTTCTTAAGCTCCGGATCACTCTGTCTTAGGGGTTCCATTACTTGTGGTTCTTTCGGCCAGTGTTCTTGTGGCATTAGGAGGAACTCTGGTCCTTGTAGCCACCTTGTGCTCTTCTTAAGCTCACCGGCTGACATCCCTCTTGATATGTCATCAGCAGGGTTTGACTTTGTGTCCACATAATGCCATTGACCTGCTTCTGATGCATTATGTATGGTAGCTATCCTGTTGGCTGCAAATGTGCGGAACCTCCCGTCTGTACTTCTAATGTACTGCAGCACAATGGTGCTATCTGTCCAGAATGTTGAGTAGATCGGTTCCTGTACATCTAACTCTCTCTTCACTGCAACATCAAGCTTAGCAGCAAGGGTCGCTGCTGCAAGCTCAAGACGAGGTATCGTCATTGTTTTTAATGGCGCTAGATGAGACTTGGCCATCACCAGACTGCTGTGTAGCTCACTGCTGGTGTTCTTCATGACAAGGTAGGACACTGCTCCATAAGCCTTCTCTGAGGCATCTGCAAAATGATGCAACTGGTATTCTGTCACTGTGCCAAAGCCATGTGGCTTCACACATCTGTTAACTTCAAACTCCTTCATCTCTGCTAGCTCTTCTGACCAACCTTGCCACTTTTGTCGCTGCTCTTCTGGCACTGGATCATCCCATCCCAGCTTCATTCTTGTCAGCTCCTGGAGTAGCAGTCTCGCTCTCAGGATGAACGGGTTGGCATATCCCAGGGGGTCATAGATTGATGACACAATGCTCAATAGCCCACGTCTCGTCAGAGGCTTGTCCTTAGGTGACAACTTGTATCCCAAACAGTCTCTTTCAACATCCCAGCTGACGCCCAAGGCTCTGTCAACAGGTAGAGCATCAAGGTTTAGGTCAAGACCCTTCAACTGCTTGGATCGTTCTTCGGTAGGGATGGATTTCAGGACACTTGGTTTGTTACTCAGCCACTTGGTCAATTTGAATCCACCTCTTTGCAGCAGATTTCTCAGCTCGTCCGATAGATTCACAGCTTTCTCTTCACTCTCGACGGAAACCAGGCAGTCGTCAACATAGAAATTGCGCTTCACAATCTCTACAGCTTCAGGACTGAACTCATCTTGGTTATCATCGGCTGTTTGGCGCAGTGCAAAATTGCAGCAACTGGGGCTCCAGGTCCCGCCGAACAGGTGCACACACATCCTATACACCTTTGGTTGTTGAGTCATGTCGCCGGATGGCCACCATAGGAACCTCAACACATCTCGTTCTTCCACTGGTACTCGAACTTGATGAAACATGGCCTCCACATCTGCCATGAAGGCGACTGGTCCCTGTCTGAATCTCAGCAAGACTCCGGTAAGTTTATTTGTCAGATCTGGCCCTTGCAGAACTTCATCATTGAGAGACACACCTCCGCTCTTAGCTGCACAATCGAACACGATGCGTAGTTTGTCGGGTTTCATGGGGTGGAAAACTGGATGGTGAGGAAGATACCAGATAGCCTGATCTTCAGACTGACATTCTTGTTTCTCTACTTCCTCAGCATACCCCTTCTTGAGTAAGTCCTCGATGCCTTCTTGGTACTTACGACGGAGACTGTCATCTTTGCCAAGCTTTCTTGCAAGACTCTGCAGCCTCTGTTCTGCTAACCACCGATTATTTGGCAGGCATGGAGGATGATGCTTGAATGGCACTGGTAACTGATAATGTCCTCCATCAACGCTTATCCCATCTTTCCACATCTTCAGAGCTCTTTGGTCGTTCACTGACATGCCTCTTTCATCATGTAGTGTATCTGATGCCTCCAGCTTCCAAAACTTATGAACCTGTTCTTCCAGGCCGATGTCTCCTTGAATGAAGGTAGAGGTAGCATGAGTGTTCTGCTCTGTTGTGCCGACTTTGTTCACTGGGCCTTGTAGCGACCATCCCAATGCCGTTCGCACAGCATAGGGTCCGTCCTTTGCCTTTCCTCTTCTCATTTCGAGAGGCATCAGTGCTCTCGGAATATCTTGACCAATCAGGATTCCAACTTCCTTCTCGCCTGCAAATGGTAGGTCAATACCCTGCAGGTAGGGTAGTCCAGCTATCTCTTCCATCTTGGCCATGTGGGTACTCTGAATGTTGATCTTGTGTTTGGTGAACACATTTGGCAACTCTATACGGTCTGTGGCTGGTCCCGAGTCCACAATCAAGCTCACTCTTGTGGTGTCTATGGAGCTGCCCATCTTGTCAAGTGTTGTCAGGTTGAGCCTTTGTTTGGCTCCTTCAACTCCAAGCTGTCGTGCCAAGTGTTCTGTACAGAATGTATTTGTCGAACCAGTGTCCAACAATGCATGGGTGCGGATGAAGACACTGCCGCCGGCAGCTTTCACTCGAACAGGGACAATGGGCAGCACGGTCCTGCCGGCCCCTGTGACGTTACTGCAACTTGCTTCAGCGGCTGAATCAATGTAGCCATTCTGTACGGGGGCATCTAGTGATGTGTTGGTTTGGGACGCTGCTTCTTCATGCTGCTGCATTGTCTGCGGGATGTGAAGGAATTTTGTATGTTTCCTTCCACAACCAGAAACAGTACATGTCCTGTTCAGCCTGCACGCTGATGTCATGTGACCTCTGCGCAGACAGTTGAAGCATAATCTCTCTTGCTTGGCATAACTCAGCCTGTCTTGTGGTGACTTTGCCTTGAACTGCTGGCAACCAAATAGGGTGTGTTCTCCCTTGCATAGAGAACACTCTCTGGTGACTACTCTCTCTGGTACAGATGCCACTGCAAAGGACCCTCTCTGTCTTGGCTGTGTGCGTCTTTTCTGAGGAACATCACGGCTTCTCTCCCAAGTAGATGTACCATACACAGGGTTATTCTCTTCTTCTGCTACATCATCTATGTAGGCCACAAGATCCTTCACCTTCGGCATTCGATCTTCCTTCCTTTCGAGGTCTCTGACCTTTCGGACCCATCGATAGCGCAAGTAGTTGGGCAAGCGCTCAACAATGTCTCTCAGAAAACTCTGGTGTGCTATCTCATTTTCGTAGCCCATAGCCTGGAGGGTTTCGTAGCAGACTTTCAGCTCATCTGCCATTTCTCTGATGGCTTTTCCATCATGGGGTGACACTGTTTGGCCTCGGGTGACTTTCTTCATCCATGCATCAGCAACTTTATATTTGTTTCCAAATCTCTCCTTCAACAAGGTTTTGGCTCGAGCATAACCTTGTGTCGACTCCATCACAGAGCATGCTTGAATCACTCTGCGTGCTTCCCCCTTGCAGTAATGAAGAAGTCTTGTCAGCTTGGCAGCGGTGCTTATTGTCGTGCTGTCCACATTCACCTCGAAAGCTCTCCAAAATTCCCAAAACTTGAGGGGATCTCCTTCGTAGCACATCAGCTCTGCTTTCGGTAACTGCAATGTCTCAATGAGGCTCTGCTGCTGTTGCTTTGATTGTCGCAACATTTCATTGATGGCTTCGGTAGGGGGTGGCGTTTGTTGCGGCGTTGACGATTGATGATCTTCAATGGGGTATGGGACTGTGTCACCGCTTGTATCATCATCATGCGGTGATGGATCGGGCTGCGATGGGGAGTCTTCATCATGGGGAGATGGTGTTGACTGAGATGGAGAAACTGGGCTTGTTTTCTCGTCATCGAACTGGGCATAAACTTTTGCCTCCGCTTCTGCACAGCTGAGCTTGGTTTTCATTTGAAGCTCAGTTCTCCTTTGGTGGAGCCTCAATTCCTGTAGCTCAAGCTCTTGTTGTTCTTTAAGAGCTTCAACCTCTGCTTGAAGTGCAGCACTCCTCACCATGGCCTCCATTCTGGCTCTCCTGCTGGATGAGGTGCTTGTCGTATGGCTGCACTGACTGGCCGAATCTTCCGGCTTGACATCATCTTCCTGACTTGGTGACGTAGTACTCATGTTGTCGATTTATGACGCTGTTATTGAACTTAATGTGACGGATGACAACAAAAAAGGACTCCTTTGATGACGATTTAACTGTTTCCCATGTATTGTACCAATAGCAAAATGTGACGGGTTTTGTACACTCAGAAGTTGAATGCGAATGCAAATGCGGTTCAATCTGCAATTAATATAAAACCAAAAAATACAATAAGTCTCTAAAATTATGTCAAAATGTACCTGCACATACATGAATCAATTACAATATGAACTAAATGAATTAAACTGACTGATTTGATCCCCAAACTTATGAAATTGTGTCTAGCGTGAATTATTTCCTCATTAAAAATACATGTGTGTGTCCTAGTACATCAATGTTTACATTAAAAGTAATATTCAAGTCTTCAAAATTAACCTTGGTTGACAGTAATCCATATTTAAACTGATGAAACTGATGTGAGAATCATGTCACGTGCATTCAGTAAACGTGTATAAAACGTGCATCGCTAATTCTACTCAAATTTTATCCCCAAAAGTTGACCCAAAATAACTATATCTAATGACCGTAATTATTACCCCCCTTTATACACAATTATCTTTAACCCTTTATCTAAATCTCTAAACAATTATAAGTACTCACAACATTGGGCGTATCGAATAATGATGCAAAATCAAAGGATCTTTTGACGGATTTCTACAAACTTTACAAAACTATGTGACAATGCTGGCGCGCTGAGAGCGCCCTCTGTTGACCAAGAAAATTCCACGCCTATGACGTCACGAACGAACTGGAAAACTTTCCTACCCGCAACACACATTATTACCAAAACCTAAGGAGAAATAGAAGCAGTTATTGCAGGAATGGAATTGTCGAAAAGGTGTAAGAAGCGAAAATATAGATATGGAGGCATCCTCTTGAAGCCTATAGGCTTGTTACGAAATGCCTTGGACGGACTAAGACAAAACAGAAACAAGTACAAGTACACACGAACAGTTGGACTAAGACAGAACCCAAGCATGAAAACGGACAGATAAAACTAGAAAAGTGCGTATTGAGAGGAAACAAAAATTGTTCTAATACGTAGGTTTCTGTCTTGGTCCAACTGTCCATGTGTACTTGTGCTTGTTTCTGTTTGTGTTAGTCCGTCCAAGGCATCTTGCCACAATGGACCGATCCAGAAAGCCCCGTTCACTGCGTACTAAATGAACACCTGCTCCTCAAATGCCATGCATTTTCCTGCCGCGCGCATCATACGCGCGTGCACGCATGTCGGACTTTTGTGCACGCACGTCGGACATAAATCACGGCTGTGATTGGTCAGAACATCACGGGGCGGTGCTTACTAGATCGGTCCATTAATTAGCCTAGCTTCTTTGTAAATATCCTGCATGCTTCATGACAATGACAGCCGAAAATTTAATTTGGCACTTGAGCCAAAAGCCACTTATTTATTTCCAGACATGACTCTTTACATGTATATAGGAACTAGAAAGGCGGGCTGCTTTTTTGTTTGTTTGTTTTAAAGAAACTTTAACAGTAGTAATGGGAGTTTGGAAAGTGACTACAGGTATATTGCTACTGCACATAAGCTGGATATAACTGTATACATAAGCTGGATATACAGTTAACTTTTTACTGCAATAATTAAGTACATGCAGAGCACAGAAGATATAACTGTTCCTTTGCCATGTCTGCAATGAAATGCTGTACTCAGTTTTAATTCAATCATTATTTAACCAGAAGACAGATGACGGTAGGAGGGCGGGGCAAACGTCCCGTCTCGGGATCACTATCAATACTTATATAACTCGAAATGTAATGCGGATGTAGTGCGTATCAAGTTAGGAGAATTAAACTTAACAAAATCAACAAAATTAAGTTAGGAGAACTAAACACTTCTGGATCAGATTTGACCCAGAATTTGAGCCTAAATCTGCACAGTCCTATTTCCTGGTCAAATTTTACATTTTTTGGTCAAAATGACACTTTTTTCTGGTCAAAATGACATTTTTTCTATATCATTTGGATCAAGAAAAGTGTCATTTTGACACAAAAAAGGACTGTGCGGATATAGACTCAGATCGGGGTCAATCTGACCCAGGAGTTTTTAGAGAACATGCTGACAAAAAAGATAGTCAATTTGCCTTTGAAATAATCAAGCTTGGCAAGGCATTCGGGGTCAGTTTGGTACAACTGAATATCAGTAAAAAAAAAAATAATAATAATATTTCTTGTAGTATTGCTTAGGTATATAGATGGAGATCTGGACAAAGCTTAAAATAAGATCATTGTTTTCTTAATCGCGGATTGATATTTTAGTCTCAAGAAATATACTAACAAATATTCACTATATTTTGAACCATAACATACTTGCGTATATCCAGAATTGCAATATTAATTTTTGTAACGACCAGGCCCCATCCACTAACAGTTGCATTGCAGTCATCTTTGAAGTGTTTTCTTTTGGTCCATCGTGGGGATATGCAGAAGTGGACCTCTTGTGTATTGTTAATGAATTCAGATAGTAACAATAGAATACCCCAAAGATGGCTTCTGAAAGCAAATGGTCAATGCCGTACAGACCTTATGCCTATCAGCCATCTTGGAGGGTAGCGCCTTCATTTTGCTGGGACGAGTAAACATTTTGTGCATTCATTGTTACACTGAATTAAAATAACAAACGAGGCCCTCTAAGATGGCCGCCATACGCAGAAGGGCAATAGCTAGGCCCTGCGCGTGAGACATTTGAAATGATGTAATAAATATACCCAGATCACTAAAATAAAAGGTTGGTTTAAAAAATTCAAGTGGCAGTTTTCTTGCTTTCTTAACTGGATTTTGGTCTTGACAAACATCCGCGGTAACTTTGATTATTTGATTTTTTGGTGACGCCGCCACAGCATAATTTGAATGTTCAAGAAAAGATTTGCAATGATCTGAAGAGAGTGCGTGTCCCTTCAGGGCCATCATAGCAAAAATTGGCGTTTTGTCAAAATGCACGTTCCAGGCACAGCCACCGAAAAAAATTCGGGTGTCAGATTGAGTGATTTTTGAACTTTGAACGAGACTATATCCATAACAATGCGACGACAAAGTTGCACATAAACATGCAGTAGACTTTAGTAATGGTGTGAACAGCAAATGGTTCTGTGCCTGTGTATATTCAACGGTTATAGTCAATAAGGTAGCTGTTCCCACCTATGTATAAGCTGAACAAGAATGTCGATCCAAAGATTCCTGTTGGCAACAATCCTGCTTTCTTCTTCAAGTAAGTTTTTCCTCCATCCTGTGCATTACTATGTAGATTGTAATGAGAACAAGAGTTGGAGAAAAATCGCCTAAAGAAGAAGAGTAACTTTTTGGTTGTACAGTTAAAATTTGACAAGCCTGCTTACCTTCGTATAAGTTTAGTCCCACATTGCGTTTGTTCGTACATAGGGTTAGACCATTCGAAAACAAATATATAATTTTTACTTCGGCTCTTTGGTGTAATTTTTATAAGCATCTAGGCCTGCATAAAAAAACTTAAATGAACGGAAGTGCCTGCTAAAAGCTTGCTAACAATGACATGTCTACACAATCAACAACTCAACACAGAAGAAGGGTAACCACAGCTTCAAATGTTTGAAAATTCGTTGCAGATGAACCTAACCAATTAGCTTTAATGTTGCTCTAGAATATCTCATAATTTTGCTAAGGAATCTAAACTGTGATAGAAGTCTGGATATCTTTCGACTGGGCCGTTATGGAAATTAAGAGCCTCTTTGTCCCAACAGATTTTTTTTTGGTTTAGGTAAACCTCCCCCACTATTTGCATCAGCGACGAGGGAGCAGAAACTTTTTCTCACACAGTCTACCTACACAACAACCACATCACACGAGCCGACGGCAGGCGACTGGAAGATTTTCAACAGAGATGGCGCCCTTTGCATGAGGATGACGTTTGCAGCACAGTTCAACATCAGTTACAAAATGAAACATGGGGTAAATTTTATTCTTTGCAAAAAAATGTAATTGACAACCTGATTGCATTGAAGTCAGGCTTGAACCGTGGTTTATACAAACAACTGTACCCCAAGACACCGGTGCTTCTGCCCTTGCGCATGACACTTTACTACAATTGCCTCTCTCCGACCAGGAGTGAAGAAGTATATACATGTAGACCAGAACGGCGGCACTGATCTCGAGCTGCTGCAAAAAACTGGTCTCATGGTCTGATGAAAAGGGTAATATTGTGAAGCGCTTTCAGAACTTTGGTATAACACGCTAAGCACCACCACATTAAGCCAGTAGGCCTATACGTGTCAAACAGATCCAAGTAGCCTATTTTGGCATTTTTTTAGAACCTGAATTTCACCAATCAAAAGAATATCAAGAATTATGCAAGTCTTGCAAATGATTTAATTTGAAATATACATGTTTATCGATAAAATGGGAGATGCAACTATTTTTAAGTTCACACGTTTTTCTCAAATTATATTCTGCTCCCGTTCCCAGGGTTATGACAAGGTCGCCATTAATATCGATCCCGACAGTGCTACCGTTGCAAGTGCGTGCGACAACACAGAACGATTCTTCTTTCTCTATCCATTTGGGGCGGCCGATGCGCTGTGGTACATTCGGTTGACCTTTGACGTCAAAAGCAAGCATTACTATCTAACCGAGGTGAAGACAGGCTGGCGGTTTGACAAAACCCGGTTTAAAGATGGCGACGTTCCTTATGGTAAGTTAACATGCAACTTAACATAAGCTCACCATTCTCCATTCATTGGAAATCACTAAGCCCCTATATACATAATTATGATTGAAAAAGATAAAAAGATAATGCATCACTATGTATTTTATCGGAAGAAATTCCCGTTTTTCCCATTCATTTCTGGTAATAAGGTAATTCAACCTGGGAGACGGCAAAGTCCGACAACTTCTTGCACGAGCCTGTTCTGCAAGGGTTGACCTACGCATGCTCAGAGGACTTGATCGTGACGACGCATGTGACGTCACTGCGCCTGACACAAATCAGGTTCCAACCTTTTGCTGAAGAATGCAAGGATAAGTCTGATTGCCCAGGTATATAGACCTTTCTTTTGTTTGTAAACATTGGCGCCATTTTATATGGGCTGCCACAAGCGCATAAATTGAAGCCGTGGTTGGCATCATATTTTTCCAAATCCCCCCCCCAAAAAAAAGTCCCCATAACGCCCTCAATACAAACTAAAAAGCCATGTTTAGGAATTATGTTGTGGCCTTGTTGACAATGTTGTATTTCCCTCAATCTAATAATATTTTGGTTATCTGTAATCACTCTTCTTCATCTTTGCAGCGTTGGACCTTCCATAGTTTTGCAACCCGTGGTTGGCAAAAAAGCAGTTTGCCAACCAAGCGTAGAAAGGTCTATCAGCTACCACCATTTTAATCATGTTCCCTGTACCCAATAAGAGTACTGAATGATGTTGTTTTGTGCAAAAAGGAACCAGACTATTTTTCCTTCCAGTCTTTGGTTACGTTGATTTGAATGGGGAAAAAATATAGATGGCCGCAACATGATAATATAAGACCATTTTAGATGTACAAGTTTTTGTTCATCATTCACCCTTGTACGTAAGTCAGTCTGAAGAACAACAAACAGTACCAACGCAAAAGAAGTTAACAAAAGTTTTGAGGTACACTATGCCGAATGATATGATAGTGTAGCGTGGTCAGGTGCCGCAGCGAGACAAACAAACAACTTGGTAGAGAGAGAGAAGATGTTTAGGCTTCAAGTAAATTAATTTGTTAAGAAAGAATTGATCTGCCCACTTATTTCTACTAATTATTACTAATTACTTCTAATTTTAGGTGCAACTACGACTTAAGTTCTTTAATTAAAGTACTGAATAAAGGAATTTGTTGTAGAAATAAATGCAAGGAAAACGATTAATTATGAGAAATTACAAAGGGCAGGGCTTGGTCACAGTGAGTGGGGTAGCTTATGGTAATAGCACCATAAGTCTACTCCCTACCAATGGGAGATTTATGATTTAACTAAGTTGTCATGCACTAACTTACTTGGTCATTACATAGAGGCCTTTCCTTGACACGCCCAGGCAAAACCTGCACAGCCCTCCACAGACAACCTAGCACAGCACCCAGCAGACTGAAGCTCATGGCCAGTTCAAATTCCAAGCACATGGGGCTTTGCAATAGAATTATGCAAATAAGATGCTGCATGCCTGGCTGGACTGATACACACTCAGCTCAGGGGTGTGGTGGATGAGAGGGGCAGGCTAAACCAAACAATAGAAGATGGGGAGGAAGGTAACAATGAAGGGCTATTTCCATTACGATAGCCATACTAAACGCAGCCACATTCGTTAAAAAAAGTTATACCGTTCCTTCTCCAAGTCAAAATTTCAACTTTTCCTCCCTGACTCCCTCTAACACCTAGACCAGATGGCTCACGTGTCAATAAATTAGGCCTTCTTTCTTAACATAAAACAGTGACTCATAATATACCTTATCGGGTGATATACGATGAAAAGACCCCTATAGTTTAGCAGCCCATACACTGAACTTGAGGGCAATCCGATTGCTAGGGATAATCTTTTTTAGTTGTATCCATTTTCTGAAGAATCATCTGTTGAAATAATCGACACAAGCTACTTCTTATCTTCAGTTATTTTTACCCTGCAGATGTGGAATGCCAAATCTTGGACAACCAAAAACTGGTCGTGGGCGTGGCAGTGTTGCTAGGGATCGTCGTAGTCGTCGCTCTAGTCGGGATTGCAGCCTGTGCAATCAAGAGATCTAAGACTAAACTGCCGCCGTACTACAACATCCAGGACGGTTGATGAACCTTCTGGAGTAAAGGCTACATCATTCTCTAAAACTATGTACATAAATTGAAACCATATCATTGTATATGAACATAAATCAACATTTTCTGCGTTGGAACGCGTACATATATGATTGAGTCAACTACCTTGAACTTAGAAACTTTGCTCAAATGTAATCTTAATCTTGGAGATTTTATCTCACATCTTTGCCATTTTTGATAATGTATTTTGCCATTTCCAGTTCTTATTTTTTTCTCGTAAATGCTAGGAATTGTTCACGTCATAAATCTTATGGCATTACGATTTTTTTGTTGCGATAAATCATTCTAGTGTCTATATCTTAATTGCGTTAGTAATATTCCCGCTTTATTTATTTATTTCCTTTCTTTTTTGTAGCCATGGTAAACAATGAAGAGGTAATACTTGCATGTTCAGTGTTAATTAATTTCTTGCCTGCATACGAGCGAATTAAAGTATATTAATTGGGGTTTTGAAACCTAGGTTTCGGCTGCAGTTTGGTTTCACATGGTTTAGAAGCCCGTTACTTTGGAGACTCGGACTCATTTTCTTCTGTACGGGTTTTCTCCTAATCCCAACTGTTATTCTGACGCCCAAGTGGTGAAGCCATACTGGAACGAAGCCGTAGATTGGAAACTCCTTTGAGAAATTGCATTAAAGAGATCGATAGGTGGCGCACTCCCTTGCGCTCTGCGCAGTCTGGTGCTTTTCTTCCGGAGCCAGTTTCCAAGGTTCTAATAGCAGTCGCGCACATTAATTCGACGTATACAGGAAGCTAGTTTGGTAGATAATCGCACGCAGAAGTGATTTTTCGCTGTAAAGTTGCCCGGTATATTGCCGTTGTTTTCTGTCATAATGAAGCCCACTGTGGCAGTTGATGAGATGTTTCCTGAAGGGTCTGGACCTTATGTGGATCTGGACGAGGTGAGCGTCTTTGGATTTGTTTTTTAATAAGAAGGGAAGTGAAGTCATGGGACTCCTACTGTGGCGTATGAAAACTGTTTAACTGTGGATATAGAGGGCGCCCTCTTTAATGTTGAAACAGATTAGATTAAGAAATTCAGCTGCTCCATGTTTATCTTCGTTTTATTGGTAATTGGTTTATAGATGATCATGATGACATTTGTCAGTGTTCACAAAAAATGCATGATGGAAAGAATTATGTTTGTCATATGTCTGTACATGCTGTACTGTACTTATGTAGCTAGGCCTATCTAGACGCCACTTCAGTGGTTGTGTACAAAGTCTACAGAGAGTTCACAGGAACATTTTCAAAGTATATCCTGACAAAATTGCAACACCAATTCATGTCCTTTAAACATTTTTGCAATACCAATCAGTTATACCTTCATTGTGAAATGTATACCTTATACATAAAACAAATGGTGTCAGGATGCAACACTCTTTCCAAATCCAAATAAACAAAAAAAAATTAGGAAAAAAACCTTTATGTCACTACTTTGTCCATGGACTACAATCCTACATCAGCTGTACATGTAGCTGTCATGGTTGTATTTTACTTAATCTGTGTATCATCTAAATGAATGATGCAATTTCAATACAAACATGTACCTCGTTATGTAGAAATTTGTTTGGAAAAAACTCAAAGTGATGTTTTGCTTTTGTCTGATGGCATTTTCAGGCTGGAGGGACAGCAGGACTTCTCATGGATTTGGCTGCAAATGAAAAGGCTGTGCACAGTGATTTCTTCAACGGTACGTGAATCCTGAGCGTGGAACAGGGAAGGGAAAATTGTGAGGCATTGTGGCAAAATGAAACGGAAGAAGACGTAGTGGACAAAAATGAAAAGAAAAAAACCACCGAATGGGGGCGAACTGGTTAAGATATGGATAGTGCCTTCAAGATTATAGTAAAAATTAAGTGAAATACATTGTTCCTGTTTCACTTCTTTTCTTTTTAACAAATTGTGTTTGCATTTTATACTTGACCACAGATTTTGATGATCTCTTTGATGATGATGACTTGACATAACAAAGGCTTGACATTATCAGCGCCATCATCCTCAAGACCACCCCTGCGATTGAATGGAACAGCCAGAAGGTACAAACGTCACCTACGGGACCACACAACATCTGGAATGTAACATGCTGGTCAGAGGGGTGGAATTTGACCTGCAAGTGAGATGGGATGTAATGTTTATTGTGCCCAGAAAATCCTTCAGAATTGTACATTTGTGTGATATAGAAAGATCATTACGATAGACTGTGTACAGTGAAGTGAACTTGTACGGAATTCAGTTTAAAAACCTCAGATTATGTGATGGTTGTAACCATCGTTTTAACTATGGTTAACTGTAGTTTGACTATGTTAACTACACTCGACTTGGTTTAGTTGGTGGTTGTTATAAGTTAACAAATTTAACTCCATGCTGAAATGCAGATTCACTGTTAAGTCAATTAAACCTTATCTGTGTACTTTATGGTTGATATTGCCTGCGAAGCAGTGCACGTATGGCTTTACGATAGAGGACAGACACACAAAGGGAGAACAAAATATCCTTTCAGTCCTCGAGCGTTGGGTCTTTTGTTGAAAATGGTCCTCGATCGTAGGGCTATATGCTTAGTCTATGGGAGAGTGTTATATTACAGGGACAAAGGGACACACAAAGCTTTGTCCTCGGGTGTATAGAAATTCACGAGTCACGACTGTGTGCAAACTTGTGTTTAGATGTGGTAATCAATTTCAAATCATTCTCTGTGTGATGCTCTTTCGATTCACAAATTACATAATTACTAATCATTTAAAGACAGATGATTATTGTCCAAATTTTTTGTTGAAAAAAAAATGTTACATTTCATGCTCTAAAGTCGAGTTGTAAGTACATGTATCATGGTTTTTTCATTTCATTTTATTAGAATCGATTACCGGTAATGGTATTGTTTCCCAAGTTCCCAACTCTGGGTGCGGTATTATCAATTTCAAATAATTCACGGCATGATGCGCTTTAGATTCCCAAATTGCATAATTAATAATCATTTTAAAGACAGATAACTATTGTCCAAAATTTTGATTGGAAAAAAATGTTCTTTTTTTATTCTAAAGTTTTAAGTATCATGGCTTTTCATTTGATTGATATACTATTTAATTTGTAGTATTGTTTCCCACACTCAGTGATCGATCCCAAATTAATCAAGATAAAAAAAGACTTATTTTTCAGACAAATCTTAATCATCAGAAGTGACAAATTGCACGTGGTAATCTCAGGCATGCAACTGGGAAATCACAAAAAAAGAGGAAATTCAAATTTTCCCCAGACTTTGTACAGTGTTTTTCTATTTTCAATGGCACACATGGGAAGTAAAAAAAGAGGAAATCAGCTGATCCGAGGAAAAGTTGCATGCCTGTAATCTAGTCATTTATGCGTGTTTTTGTATGCTTTATTTCATGAAAGATTGATAATGTTACTCAAATTAATTTAGCCGACGATTCCACATTCCTGGTGGTCAGGATTACTGATTTTTTACAAGTAGGCTGGTTCCTATGTCAATATTTTTTAGTTTACCCTCGTATCTCGGGACTTGGTTAACATCAAGCAATGTAGACCACTGCTTAGGAATGCCCAAGTGTAAGGAAAAGTACCAGACTAAAAAAAACCTGTAAAATAAAATTCAGGACAACTTCGAACCTGCATTTCAAAGCTTATCAAAATTTGTTCCGTGAATAAACAAACTCAGATAAACAAGTTGTGTTGTCTTTTTTTGCAGATTGCTGATTTTCTCTTTATTATTGGAAGTATATACATTCTCTGGATTGAAGCCAATTATCTACAATTTACACATCTGTATGTTTTGTTTTCTAAAATGCGAAATCAACAAACAGCAATATCTGTTACAGAACTGATGAACAAAACTTAAAGCACCTTTAAATAAAAAAAAAATGACATGAAATTCAAATGACAACATACAAGAAATATTTTTTTTTTTTTGCATCACCTAGGTATCAGCGGAATAATCGTCGCATCAATTTTTAGAAATTAATGGCGTACATGTACTGATAATATAAATATGGAAGAATTTCTGAAACGGAGCATCATTATACTGGCATTCAACAAATTTATCTTGTGGTTAAACGAAACCATCTAAATAAAACTACAATTATACATCATCATTATATCATGTATATAGATGAATGTGTTCTATTATCAAAATGTGTTACATAATGAGTACAACGTTTTGCTACTTTGTTTTGTTGATGGGGGAAATAATTGCTGGACACTAAGTCCTCGAAATAAACAAGTTCAAGTGGTAACATTTGTCTAAGTTTTCTTATAAAAATTCTCATGTTGGGTTTCATAATGAAGTCGAGCCAAATATTAAAGGCCAGTAATACATGTACTACCAAAAAAGGTACAAATTACACAAGTCAGTCGTAATGCAATGAAGACGTCGTCCAACCTGGGCTAAGTTTGGTTATGAAATCGTCACCGATACAATGGAATAGTACTGCAACAAAGTAAATACATAGTGTCGAGGCTATCAAAGGGTTGCTTCGTTGATATGTTAAACCGCTCCACAAAAAGCATTTCATTGACGTTCGCTGTTCCCCTAAAGAAAATCGCACTGATAGTTGCTTGAAGTATAGACCAAATAAATAATAGTGTTCGGGCTCTCGGTTGAATTTGATAGATAAGGTTAGTTGTAAGATAGCATGCACATATAGAAATTGACAATGCTTTTATTTGAACAAGGTTACTTTCTGATCGAATATACAGGCATTTAAAAAATCTTACATGTATATACATCAATTACAGGGCGAGGTTTCGCAACTTGCACATCTCTAAATGCTTTATCTTCATCAGAAAGTCCATATTCTAATTAATTTTTTTAATTATACATTGCCCAATCAACCTTCCAAAGAATTAATTTTTCTTAAACGAACAATTTATCCCTCCAGTGCTTAAGAGCTTTCATAGCAATGGTCCATACATTAAAATAGATTTTACATTTTACATTACATACATTTCTTTTCATACCAAAGAGAGCTTTATTCATAATTAACATGGCCATTAACATGAACGTTTCTTGGCAACAACATCTCCCTAACTCTGTTCTGTATGGGGCCCTTCCCCCTATCTCCACCAGCATCAGACAGCGTCGCCTTCGGCTAGCCGGTCACGTTTATCGACATAATGAGCCAGCTTGTCAAGTTCTCCTCTGGAATCCTGAAGCCCCTCGACGAAAAGGTCGTCCCAACATGACCCTGAAAACATCCATCGAGCTAGAAACTGGTCTGAGTTGTCCATCTCTTTCCAACACTATGCTCGACAGGGACAGTTGGGCCCAACTCATCAAGTCATCATGAAAATGAATGAAGAAGAAGAAGAACATGGCCAGTTTAAATTTTGTTCCCTGAACCGATTCACCCATAAAATTCACTTGACCCCCAAACGCTATTGTATTGTGTTTATTCCAACTCAGTTTTAAGTTCTCAAAATACTTGCGATGACAGCCTCAATTTTGTCTGTTGTGGATAAGCTCAATACAGTGGAACGCCGCTATAACGACCATCGCGGGATCCACAGAAATTGTTCCTAATAGTGATCGTTCGGTGTAGCGATTTTAAGCTGCCGGTGCTCCGGTACTCACTTTTCAATAAATAGCGCCCTTCAGAACCTCACCCTGTACGCCCTGGTAGTTACTGAAAGATGACTTTGAACGAGTGCCGACTACTGAATAACACTATGTAATGACACAGTTTTTTTTAGCTTACTACCTACAGCAATAGGTGGCTTTCCCCTTCTATTCCTTGGGAAAATAATAGCCACTTGTCACTCTTCTGTTGGTATTTTATGATATGATATGTTCGATACGGGAGCCGAAGACAGTGTTCGATATATAGCCGAATGTTCGGTACAGCGGTGTTCAGTTTAGCGACGTTCCACTGAACTGCTTTCAACTTCCCCCAAAGTGACAAATCCACCATTTGAAAAATACTGCGAGGCATTGTTTCTTACCATGTATTCGATTCATGGTAGGGGAATAATAAATGGTGGCTTTAGCCAAGTACTTCAAAGCATTTGTTCAATATGATAGCTTCAGAATCATTCTGTAGATAAAAATGTTTTCATTTTCAGTAAACCTTTAAAGTTTGGGTCTTCTGATGAAGACTTTTATGGCACCGTTGAAGTCGCCCGACACCAGCAGCTCGCCTTGATCCAGGACACGCTTCAGCGAGCTCTTCTTCTCCGCCTTGGTCTCCACCTTGCCCTGGATGATCTCGCGCTTGGCCCTGGTGGTAGGGCTCTCCTTGGAGTCTGACGAGACGGGCAGGGCAGCAGCGTCCGAGGAGGAGGGGGGCTTGTCTGCATCTGTCGGCTTGACGACTAGCGAGGGCTGGGGTGAGAAAACCGCCGTGGTGACGACGACGTTGTGAGCTGATATGGAAAGTACGAATAATATTCATGATTCAATATGTCTAGGCTTGCTAAGAGAGAGAATTGGCACCAAATAAAGTGATATTTTATCCACTTTTCCGTTTCATTTTTAAAATTTATATTTGGTATACTGCTTGGTATCAACATGGGTTTTAGGCCTTACCTCAAAAGAGTTCAGAGTTAAGAAATCTTCCCTTTTAATTTTCTGAGTTCTGAGTTGCTCCATTAAAAACACGTCCACCACATCTTGGAATATTGACAGCTTGTCTTTGGAAATTTTACTAATTGGGGAAAAAGCCTGCTGAAACCAAGATGATTTCGCAACGTGAAGTCTTGGACCATTGGCTTTTACCTTTGATTGCTTCCCAGAAGTCGTTGCGGTCTTTGCGCACCGAAGTGAACTTAGCAAAGTCGTAGTTGGTCTTCCAGATGTAGATGCAATGATCTTCTGATCCACAGACGATGTACCGATAGTTATGGCTGCAAAGCAAGTCATTTTAATTTTTCATTATTACATGTACAGAAGTTTCACACCAAAAGGTAAATTTTGGGTGGAGACCTTTTAAAACTCCCACAACTGATTGAAACCTGAGAAACAAGCGACTGCCTTTCAACTTCACATGATAGTCAACATTCACAAAAGGTTAAACTGTTAGAGACACACGAGTTACAATGGCCTTCTCTACAGACCAGACACTGCCAAAGCCGCCCAGCCGTGCTCTACAGAATCCGCTATGATCTGGTAGACATAAGATGGAAACAACATCTCATTGAAGCTTCATCCAATACCAAGGGTCATGGCTCTCGTTTTTGCACTTCCTTCTACAGTTTTCAAGTTCCTCCTTCTTCCCTCGTACCAGCAAGGAATGGAACTCCCTAAAGAAGGATCCTAGTGACTTTGCAACACTCAATGCCTTCAGGGTGGCATAGAGGGAAGCCACCATCTAGCATGTAGACATCCAACTTTTTAACCGCATTTCACTGTATATCATGCACAAGATTTGTGTTTGTTCTTGGTTGGTTCTTCTCCTAAATACTCCACGTGGGAGTTTATACTGGAGGCCAGAAACACCGGGGCAAACCCCTTCTCTTAGCGATAAATGTCACTGGGTTCTTTTACCTGCATTACATTACACAACACACGGGACCTACGGCTTCACATCCCACCAGAAGGATGAAGCAATGATGATTAAGTGCCTTGCTTAAGGGCACAAGTGTCCGCGCCTGGGCTCGAACCCACGCCACTGCTGCCTCTGAAACACTAGAGCATGAGTCCGGTGCTCTTAACTGCTAGGCAATGACGCTCC
Organism: Patiria pectinifera; assembly: GCA_029964075.1. NCBI lineage: Eukaryota > Metazoa > Echinodermata > Asteroidea > Valvatida > Asterinidae > Patiria > Patiria pectinifera. The sequence continues at coordinate 12,225,750 of CM057144.1, read as the reverse complement.
CTGCGTACATATTATGACTGCGTGCTCATCCAACCTACAGTGCGTTGTCTTCATTCATGAAGCCTGCACTATATCTCGAAGAAGAAGAAGAAGACCACAAGAAGCTTACCTGAAGGAGGCTCTGATCTGACTGCTGATGTTGGTGCAACCTTTGTACTTGCAGGTCAGCGAGAGGTCACGCAGGTCATACAGTCTGAGCCGGGAGTCGTTGGAAGTCACCAAAATCTTCACACACACAAAAACAATTGAAAATACATAACAGTTTTCCTCTGGATATCAGTCTCCAGGGTAGGTTTTGTAATTTTGGAAAGAATGTTGCAACCTGACGCTGCTTTTTTTCTTCATATATCATCTCAATGAAGGTCAGTAATTGCAAAAATGATAAGACATGAATCTGTGACTGAGAAATATTTCCAATTTTGTTAGGAAATACTGTTAGGAAAATTTTCTTGACTCTCCATAGACTTTGTACTTTGTAGACTTTGTAGGCTGAAGTAACGTCAGGTTGCAACATTCTTTCCGTAATTTTAGCAATGCAATTTTAAATCTGGAACTTTTTGTTGAAGTCTGTAGCCAATGAGGCATTATGCTATCCTTGTTCGTTTTTTGTGTGACTTTTTTATTGTTTGAAGGATTCCCGAAATACATGGTTTGATTGTGTACCGCTAAGTGTGAAATCACATGTTTCCTTCTTAGGGGCATTATTAATGTTAGAGACGGCGTTGTTCAATGTGAAAATTTTAATGACACCGATGTCTCCGAAATAATTAATCACATCTGTGTCAATTGACCTAATGTTTTTTGTACGTGTTTATTTACTTATCTCTGTTTTGTATCTTGTGCCATGAATATGTACGAATAAAGATGTTATTATTATAATCTCATAACTTGCATTATGCTATGATGTCAAACAATAAAGCAACACCTCTGATATTGCAAGATGGAGGTTGGAGAAATGGTATGATACCTTTTCTAAGTGGTTGGATCAAAACAGTGTCCGAGGGCTACAGCACCAAGTAGTAGAAGTGGAACTTGGGGGAAAGTCGAGAGGGACCCTGGAGGGGGGCAAGGGGAGGGGTGAGGAGGAAATACTTGTTTTACTTGTTTTTACACCAGGAGTAAAAGGTTTACCTTATCTTGACCAGGTAGGGGCTCAATGGCTGTGATCTTCCTTCCTACGGCATTACGCCCTCTGGTAGATCGCACGTGAATCTGGCTGTAATATTTCAAGTGCTGGAAACATAAAAAAATATAAGTAACGTCATTCATAAATATATACAGTAAACTCCGGCTAAACCGGCACTCTCGGGACCCGAGAATTTGTGACGACTTACGCGAATGCCGATATATGCTGTAAGTCGTCATTTTGCCGACTTACATGAATGGTCTTTTGCACACATGATTCATTGCACTAATTGGCTTCGATTTACCCTGGATTATCTCCTTAATGCTTGAGTTGAATCCAGCAAATTAATCCTCGAATTGTATCATCACGTTTGGGGTATTGATAGTTGAGACCACGATACATGTGTACGTGCACAGTAACAAATTAAATGCGTGCGTACCGGTCTGGTATATACCACGCACACATTGACTGCAGCATTAGTCATTCAATAAGACGACCCCCAAAATGGACAGAGCGCATGCGTACAGCCTAGACATGCTAGAGGGGGTACTGGTATTGATATGCTCACGATGCATATGTATGCAGCAAAGATCCTATAGTGCCGAGTAGTGGTATGCAGTAGGACACCCTTTTTCGTCACCGATGTATGCAGCGATCACGAGCTGTGCGAAACCACTTTTTTCACTCGACACTTTGCCAACCGCAGTACAGGAAGTCGATGCCAATGCGTGATTTGTTGAATGCCGCCTTACACAAAGGATTTTTAATGCTTTTTATGGAAAGGGGACCGAGAGTAACACGACGACTTGAGCGAAATGGCGACTTGTAAAAGCCGACTTAGAAATAAAAAATTCAATGGAAATGCATTACGGACAATCAGGGCTTTAGTCAGACGGCCGACTTGAGCGATTTGACGAGTTGTACGATGTCGGTTTAGCCAGAGTTTACTGTATACCTTCAGGCCTCATATCCCAACTTGGACCATACTGCATAGCGCCAAAAGGATTAAATAATTGTCCAGGAAACTCTCGGATCATGGTATTCATGTGAACTCCTTGCACAACTCCTTGGGTGCATTTCTCTACCTCGGTATCGTAGAAGATGCATCTCCCGTCGTAGGTGCCGACGACGGAGAACCGACCGTTCTGAATAAAGTTGGCCGCCGTGATCAGTTTGGTGGGTCCGTCCACCTCGTTCCACAGGGCAACCTTCTTGTCCGGAATGTTCCACAGTCGAAGCTTGCCGTCCAGCGAACCACTCAGGAAATAACGATCATCCTAACAGAGACAGAAATGAGAGATGTCTTAATTTGTGAAAAATGAGCTTGACGATGCAAAACTCTCTTGTGAGATGTTATGAAACTAGTATGGGCTCTGTGCGCCGACAAAAGAGGGCGCCCTTTTACCTATCAACGACGTTCCATGGGCGGGACATTTCGCTGGTTGACGCGCACCGTTCCAATGTGTGTGACGCACGTACACCAGGGGATTTGTACTCTGTACACGCAGTGGTACGTACGGCCGCGCTTCGCGGCAAATGAATTGTTGTCGGGCAAATTGGCGTTGGCCAGTCACCCCCAACTGTACTTTCTTTGCCAGTGAGGGGGTACTTGTGAACGGAGCAGATAAGCACGCACTGTGTCCCACACACCGACTTTCGATTGGTTAAAAAGTTTCATCTTCTATTCACAAGCAGAATCCACAGTGAGTATGGTTCTTGGGCCCTGAAGGATCTTTGAAACAAATGTGCTACTCACCCTTGGGTGGAAAGCAATGGCGGTTACAAAGTCAATATGCTGGAAGCAGCAGAGGCACTCGCTACGTGAGATGTGCCACAGCCGCACCGTCTTATCCATGGAGGATGACAGAATGAAGTAGTTCTGAAATTGCAAAAGACGAATCGCCTCCAAGGTTATAAGGAGGGTCTCAAAAAAAGTCAAATTGCTTGGAGTGTGCAAATGGGAGTAATTTCTGTTCTTATTGGAAACCAGGGGATATTTCATGGATATGCCTGCCACCATAGAGCTATGTTAAATTACTAGAGCGCTAACTCGCTGTACAAAGTGAAGCCTGCTGGGTGCATCTATGTTTGTTCGCAAACCTATGGAAAACTCAAAATTTGGTGCGGCTTTAGTACTGCGTTTGTGTTGTATACCAGTGCGTTATCGAAGCCGATATGCCTAAAAACGGAAACTCGTAATTAGAAAATGAGCGTTTCATTTTGCTCCGCGCAAACTTACGCAAACGCAGACGTGTGCCTGTAGGCGCTGCAGGTGGTTTTTGCCATAACGTTTTTAACTGCTATACTCACAGAAATCGTACTTACGTTGTTCACGTATGTTGTACTTGTGTGTTGCATTTAGAGTACATTATTCAACATCCATTCCGTTTGATTTTATTATGCTCCACAAACAAGTACATGAATTCAAATGTCTGTAACTTAATATATATGAAGCTCCATGTCTCGCACAGAAAATATGCACTTAGCTAGCAAAAACGGGTAACCTGCCAAAATGTCATGCAATGCAATTTCCTGTGACTGGTACTCTGCTAATTTTGCTGCAGCACATCAATTTGAAAAAGGGATTCTTTCTGTACAGAAATGTGATCTAAGAGAGATGAGTTTTTACCTTGGACCATGAGACATCCAGCACATCTGCCGTGTGACCGGAGTACTCAAAGAACGGCGACCTGGCAAAGACGGCCATCTCGTCGTCGAGGGCACTCTCTCTGATGGGTGTGTCCGGCTGACCGTCGCCCCCTGGGGGAGGGGCTTCCGCCTCCTTCTTGGTGTCTTGTGGCTCTTCGGCGGCATCCTCTGATCCCGACCGCTCCCTCTCCGGGTCCGAAGACGAATCCTGAGATGAAAAAGAGATTGTGAAAATCACTGTCCACTCTATACAGAGAAATTATTATCTTCATAAGTCTCGTATTTTTTTAACCGTCGACGTACCTTTTCTGAGTTGCTGCCCTCTTGTGCTTGCTCCCTGGCCTCGTTGCTGTAGCGCTGCCTCATGTCATCAAAGTACTTATAGTGATCCTGGAGAACCCAGACACGTAAGATCCTGTCCTGACCAGCCGTTGCCTAGGCAACCAAGATGAAAAGAAACCTTATGTCATCATTAAATTTAAACCACTGAACTGCACAGTCCAGTTACTGTTAGTTGTTGGTGTATTAACGACTTTGCACAAGAAGAAACAACAGCAGAGACACACATAGAAAACAGTGTACCCGTACTACAACATTTACTTGAAGTATGAATCAGTATGCAGTCGGCCAACTGTGTTATTCTTACCAGTAAGCGACCACAAGGCGAGAATTTCATGGTCCACACTGCCCCGGCATGCTCTCGGCCCAGGTCCTGAGCCAGTCTCAGCTGATCAAAGTCATAGGGGCCCTTGTTACTGCTCGCAGCTTTCATCTGTGCAGAATATTACAAACAAGCAACAACAAAAACCTTGAAATCCTTCTGCTGAGTTTTGTATTATTAATAAGTAAATTGGACAATACAGATGTGGCCCAAACCCAGCTCTAGTCTTTGGCGTTGTCTTGAGGAGATTTTAGCTGGAGAATATCCCTTCGGCTTGAACATTAAAATTTAAAGATTATTCAGCAAAAGATGAACCCAAAGGCAGGGGCAACGCTAAGGTTTTGGAAAATGGTAGCCGTTAAGTTAGACATATAGTGCTGCTAAGTTATACATATACAGTCGAGTCTCGTTATAACAAACTCGTTCGGACCTAGCCAAATTGTTTGTTATATCAGAATTTTGTATTAAGAGGAACATCAGTCCCATTCATTGTGCACATAAATGCACAGTCGGGACCAAGGCTTTATGTTTGTTATAACCAGAATTTTGTATTAACAGAGTTTGTACTAACAAGAGTCAACTGTAGTGCCAGTGTTTCCCCTGCTTAATGAACTGAGTGAGCTGGTAAAAATTCAAATTGATGACTGAAACAAAAAATTACGCAGTCTGAAAACTTAAAAGGATGCAGCGCTCACAAAAACGCGCGATGATTCCATCTACACATCCAAATTGTGAGTATTTAATACATAGAGGTCAATGAAAACGCTCATAAATTACACAAAATGTAAATATTTCAATTAGTATTTCCTTTACTGCAAATCTTCACAGCGAGGTGGTGATATTGGCAAAAATTGAGCGAGGTGGTCACTGAAAGTAGCGTTTGAATGGGCAGAGGAAACACTGCATAGTACAATGGTACTCGGGGGCTACAAAAATGTACAGTCGAATCTCGTTAGTACAAACTCTGTTAATACAAAATTCTGGTTATAACAAACATAAAGCCTTGGTCCCGACTGTGCATTTATGTGCACAATGAATGGGACTGATGTTCCTTTTAATACAAAATTCTGATATAACAAACAATTTGGCTAAGTCCAAACGAGTTTGTGTTAATGAGACTCGACTGTATGAAGTTTAATTTGTGGAATTCAAACCTTCACAATTCTTGAATCCGGCAGAGATTCCTCGTCGCTGGATTCCTGCTCTTCATGTCTGAAAGCCTCGTCTGCGACGTTCTTGAGCTTGGACAGCATTTTCTTAAACGTCCTCCTAATGAGAGCGACAACAATTGACAAAAGGTACTTTTCTACTTTAAAAAAACACAATTGGGAAATGAAACAGTGGCTAGGCTGTAGTGTCCTGAATCCATTAAAAATACTCTCAAAATTGTGGACAATTTCATGCCCCTGCTGAGCATCCAAAAGGTTCGCTTCGCAAAAACAGATTACCAGCTAAAACATCATGTAAGTTACATTGACATTCACCGGTTCACTGCTGATTTTTACTCAAAACATAAATTTACACAGCGATATTTTCTACTCGACTGCGCTATGAAATTGGCCCCTATTGTTGGACTTTGATGTTTACTGGATGGTGTACTGCATTTGATTGGTTCTATTGGATGTTCATAAATACCTAAGACAGTTTACGCATTCCTATTGGTCGAGAGCCCGTCATGTGGCCGGTCTTAAACGGATGATAAAGACATGGCTAGCTGGTCTTAAACACTTTTCCAGTGTCACATGAAATTTGGACTCCCATGAAATCCGGTGCCTTTTAACGTTTCATTGGTTGAACGTTCACATTCCTCACGTATGCATGCGCAATACTACCAGTGAATCAGTATTTCATGGTCCGAAATTCACACTACACCAGCCCAGCTGCGTTTTGCGCGACATCGCGCAGTACGCGCGACGCGCACGCCAATGTCCTTATAAGGTAACGAGTTGTGGAGGGGCATTCCATATTATAGTCAGAGGGGTGTTTCGTAAAACATGAAGTAAAATTGTTGAACAAAATGGTTGGCAACGTCTAGTTTTTGACTTGTTTTGATTTTTGGACCGAAAAGATTTGGTTTTTTGACCGAAAAGGTATTTATGAATGGGAATAAATATGTGTTCGGTCGGTATTAAACACTCTGTTTAAGACCGGTGGGAGTCTGGATGGGTGATAATTACCTGAGGCAAATCACCCATCCGACTCCCACCGGTCTTAAACAGAGTGTTACAATACCTCCCGAATACACATTTATTCCCTTAATCAGAAGAAGTGTTTACATTTACCAGAGAGGACAATTGGTCAAGACTAACCTCTTTGATTTGGATTTCTTGACTCCTTGGGCGGCTGCTTTCGTCTTCTCTCCGTCGCTACCACCCTCCTTGTCAAGACTAGAATTACTGTGAACAATCGGGAAAAGAGCAGATTGATTAAACGTCTACCTTGTACAGTAAGAGCCGCGATTCAAAATTCTGAGCACCAAAAGAGGTGACGTAACCCCAACCCCCTTGAGCGATTTACCAGGAACCTTCCTCACTCTTGCAAAATCCAATGATGCTAAACTCAACACCCAAACTGTTAGACACTTGTTTATGGTGGTATGCCTGACCCCATGTACAGCATAATCACTTTACTAGTGCAGTACTCACTCTAACAGATAAAAATAAGACATGCAGTTGGATTTTGGAAGGTTTGGAGTGGTTAGGATTATTAACCCTAACTCCCTAGGCCTTTTTTGCTAGGATGTAGCCTTAATCCTGCAAAATCCTCCAACTGGCCCAATGGAAAAATAGCATATAGCCTCAATCCTGCAAATTCCTCCATTAATTCTTGAATATGGTCCGTGGAGGGGTGACCACTGCCTGAATCCTGCAAAATCCTGCAGCAGTGACTGTCAATATGTTGAGGCTTGGCCAGTGACATCCTGGAGCAGTACGGAGGATTTCAAGCATAATCTAGGCCTATATTTATGCATGGCTGAGCTAAAACAACACAAGGTCCGGCCCAAGACCCTGACAAAGTGCATCCTTCGAAATCAGTAACGCACTTTTGCCATAACCTCAATCCTCCAAATTCCTCCACTTTGGCAAAGAAGATTTTGAAGGATTCAGGGCGGTTAGGGTTAAAACAGAGACCACTTTAGGCAATGCACAAAAGCAAAAGGTCAGAGTAAGGAGCAAAACTGGTCTTACATGAACTTAACGAAGGACCGATAAAATATTAAATGGCATTATCTACAGCAGGTGCACTGTGAAAGCAGTTTTTCAACCAACGTCAAAATTGGACATCTAACACCCATTTCAATCTGGAGCGTGCCAAAGAGCTACTGCATGCAAAAGATTGCCTGGTGCACTTGGTTGTAACAATGCTACCAGCCCTGCACCCGATTTCATGAGACATTGACAACTAGACATGCCGTAACTTGCGACGTGTTTTAAAGCCCGAGTCCATCATTGGCAGCTATCCAAAAAAGTAACTGGCGTAATTATTGTTGAAAAACATACTGGTTGAAAGATAGTAAAAATTATCCTTAACATGATTAAGCAACTTTTGATTTTAAATTGAGATCCAAGAATGCTGTTTCTCTCGAATATGAAGCTGAAGCTGCAAAATGCACTTATTACAAATGATGGACTATAGCTTTAAGCCATTGACAAGGAACTTACGACGCGTTCAACTCATTGTAAATTTTGTGAAATGGATCATACCACGCGGTGCTTCATGAAATCGGGTGCAGCTAATACTGGCATGGCGTCACACATTATATCACGCATTATAAACTGGATGGTTTCTGCAGCACACACCTGACATACTCGGAGGTCAGTCTCATAATGTGCAGAGCCAGGGGGTTGATGCACTGGGGTAAGCTTTCCTCAGCCAGTAAGAGGGGAACGGTGTCTCCTGTGTCGAGGTTCCTGACTGTCACCTGAGAGAGTATTTCCTGAGGTGGACAAAAACAATTCAAGAAAACAAAAATGAATTGAAACATTTTCAATCGCTTCTGGCCCAAATGGCCTCAGTTTTTTCTTGATTAGCTGAACAGTGATGGTAGCAGCAAGACAAGAACAGCACAGGTAGAAAGCGGGAGGTCGTGGGTTCGAGTCCCGTCCGAGTGATATTTCCAACTTTCACTCGGGAGGTAACACACTGAGTATACAGTGAAGGGCAAAACCTAATTTGATTTACATCACCCTGACGCAAAATTCGATATTATGCATAGTTAATGCGATACCCGCTGCTATGTACATCAGATTCAAACCAGCCAACCGATCCCGTTAGCTCGGTGGCCGAGCGGCAAGACGTCTGCACTAGGAAGCAGAAGGTTGTGGGTTCGAGTCCCACCCGAGTGATTTTTTTCCAACTTTCACTCGGGAGCTAACACACAGAGTATACAGTGTTTATACGTCGGTGAAGGGCAAAACCTCATTTGAGCACAGGTATCAAAGGTTGACATACTGAAAGCTGGGCAAATATTTTTCTGGCTATCTAGAACTAGAAGACATGACAGAGGTCATACATGTACTTGTACCTTGTTCACATGTAAGCCTGGAGATGATTTGTTCAGTACAAACAGGTTACAAGCCAAAACTTCAGCTGACTTTTGCAGATTTTTTTTTGCTAAAACCTAATTTTGCTAAGCTATATTGTCTGCTGAGCAGGTCTGGGACATTTGGACCTAGTACTCACTTCATCTGTAAGCAGCTCCCCTTTCGCTGATCGTCCCTTCATCAAGGCGGAATACTGGGCCAGCACGTCTGTCTCCGGCGTGCCCCCCTTGCTTCCCTTCCCCTCAGTGGGCGGGGTTCCACCCCGGCTCCGAGGCGGCTTCGGGGGCGGAGGACCGGAGGGCGTCTTCAAGGCTTCCAAGACCTCGGCCCGGGACTCGCCCTTGATGCTCTGCGTTTCCTGTTAAAAAACAAAACAAGGAGTGATCATACCTTAGGTTAAACGATCGTTGTGCTCCAACTTGCAGCAAACTTGCTCCAGTGCATGGCCGAATGGCCAGACTCACCAAATGCAAGACGACGGCATCACTGGTGGCACTGGCCAGGTCCAGGGAATGCTCCAACTCCTTGGTCAACGATTCGATCGTGGTTGTTGGCGTCAGGAGACCGCTCAGTGGTCGTCCAGACGAGCTGGGCTCGGGGGGCAAACCGACCGATGCCTCCTCCTTATGGCTTGCTGGTGTTTCTGCTGCCTGGAGTATCAAGAATGTAAAGAAGACATAACATGGTTGGTATAACTGTACAATAAGGAATGTTGCAAAACAGAAAGACATACTTGTTGGACTTGGAAATTAACTTTAACTTGAACTTAACTACAAAACTGCCTCGAAACCTGAACACCTGTGACTCCGATTTGGAGGTCAATTACACAAACTTTAATCTCCGTATTGATGCTCTTGTCAGTCTTATATAATGGCAAATGTTCACAAAGGAAACAAAGAGTGACTGAGATTTGAGTTGAGTTTTGAATTCAGCACTCAACACTCACCACTCAACACTCACCACTTACTACTCAACACTTGAAAAATCAAACACTTTTGATCTCAGGCTGTGCTCCGTGGTCATGGGTCGATGTGGCCGGCAGCCATAGGCGCCCTTACGTGCCAGCGGCCCGACCACGTTGTAGCCGCGTCCTTCGCAATTCAGCCTACCAGCTGCGAGTAAGGATGATTAGCCTCCCAAATTATTATATTACTACTCAACACTCACTTCTGGTACTCACCATTTCCGCCTTAGCCTGTAGATCCTTTATTTCCGGTGTTGGAGTTTCCGTAGACTTTGGTTTCTTCTTCTTTCTGGGCGGAGCGACGGGTGGGGCGACGTCACCTTGCGACCCAGACCCTATGGGCAATGCAGATGGCCTCTCCCTAATGCTGGCGATCACGTCGGGCTGGACGTTCCGATTGGCTAGCCCCGGTTCCCGAACATCATCGTCTTGGGGGCCGGTTGTTTGTTGGTTTGATGTTTCGTCCACTAAGGTGCCCGTCTCTGATCCACCCAGGGAAGGTTTTGAGACATCTTTGGAAGGGTCTTGGTCTCCAGATGATGGCAACCTGCTGCTGTGTCCAGCCCGGTCTTCCCGCATTCGCATCTCTTCCAAGCGCTTGCGTCTCTTCTCTGCTTCAATTCTCCGCTGGTCGGCCTCCTGCTGTTCCAGTAATCGCTCTTCCTCCTCCTGTTTGCGTCTTTCTTCTTCCTCTCTCTGCTTCTCTCTCTTTCTTTGCTCCTCCAAGAGACGCTGTTAAAAAAAAAGGGAAAAAATGCAAACGTCTATGCAGATTTGGTGATCACTCATGCATGCAGGATAAGGAAGCTAATCCTCTCATCGCAACTGTCACAATACTAAATAGCGCCCTCTATAGTTTGCGCAGAGAAGGCTCTCCTACCTGTCTTTCTTTTTGTTCCTCCTCTTGTTTCTTGGCTTGGATCTCTTCTATCTTCCTCTGGAGGGCCTCCTCTTCCTGCTTCCTGCGTTCCTCCGCCAACCGCCGCTCCTTGGCCAGACGGTGAAGTTCTTCCTCAAACTCGGAGATTGCAGCCGGCTTCTTGGCCTTTCTATAAAATCCAACATGAAGAAAAAAACTGATGTCTTCAATGATCCCCAAGCCATGTTGCCAAATCATCCGTCCCCTCCTCCCCCAAAGAACAATAAATAAATACAAATTAAAAATTAAAACTTTGGGCTAGGCTAAAAATGCAATTAAAAAAAAAGGAAAAAAATGTTGCAACCGGACACCACTTCAGCAGTTGTGTACAAAGTCTATGGAGAGTCAAGAAAATTGTCTAAGTATTTCCTAACAAATTTGGAAATGTTTCTCAATCTCAGTCCCAGATTCACGTCTTATCATCATTTTCGCAAAGACTGACCTTCATTTTCATTGAGATGATATATGAAGAAAAAAGTAGGCTAGCGTCACTTCAGGTTGCAATATTTTTCAAAAAAAAAAAATCCGGGCCTAAATTAAATTTAAAAATCACTTAAATTTCCATTTTTTTTTATCAAACGAAATGTGCTATGCTTGGGCATGTTGGGTAAGTTAGGAACATTATATAAAAAAATCTAGGTAAATAATTAAATAAATGATTAACCCACCTGGCCGGGCTCGAGCCGGGAGCTTGCGAAAGTTCCGCATCTTCTGCATCGTAAAACTCATCGGAATCGCTCTCTGACGTCATGATGACATCAAATGGAATGCTGCACAAGTGGCCTACACGAATCAATAATTACTTACATAATACTTATGTCGAAAAAGATAATTATTAAACATAGAGGTTCTCCTCTTTCCGCCAAGTTCATGAAGTTGTCAAATGTAGTATGGAAATGTCATTATTTATTTTCGTCATTTACGTTTTTAGGCTGGCTCCGCGGTTTAGATATCCTGGTGGTATTGATTTTGAGCATGATGGAGCTAGGTACAAGATTAAGATAAGGCGATTCAATTCTACACTAGAGGGCGCTGTTCAATGGTCCCTAATTGGGGGCGTGTCCTAGTGTCCCTGTTGTTTCCACATTTGAAATTTTCACTTCTTTCTGCTTTTGTTAGCTCTTGCACTTTTCACTCAGAAAAAATCATTCTCGATATGAAGACACTACACCCAAAAATCCCACAGGTAAGCCCCCACTCATCTCACAAACTCCACCCTCTTACAAACCCCACCCCCTAGCGATAGATTTGACTGTAGAGGGCGGCATTTTCTAAAATGGATGCGCCCACGTCGGCGGATATGACGGATCTTGCGCTGTTCTAATCTAAGTTCTATAAATTACCGAAGATTTATCGTCATTCATATTTATTAATCAATCAAACGCTGACCATCATCTCGTATAACAACAATGGACCAAAGAAATTTGGATAACATCATTTTTAGTCACGGACAGTCGATAAATAGAGGTAAAATTTTGTAAAGAAAACTTTAAATTTAATACACTTTTCACTTGTCTTGCTTTTTGTTGTGGCCAATTTACTGGACTACCTTCGTAAATAAAGGCCACACTTCCACCATGTACAAAAACATGTCGAACTTTGTCAAATTTTGATTTTCACATTTAAGCTTAGTTTTTAGTTCATTTTTGCTTTACAAGCATACTCACCCTCTTTATAGGCTAATCAGAAATTAAAGTGCTGCCTTTTTACAGCATGTTCAGATGTCTATTTTTCGTGAAATTTCCAGATTCGTTTGCACACGTTTGGAAATCAAAACTGTTCAACATGAAATTTCACGAAAATTAGACATCTTTAAGAAGGCAGCACTTTCTGATTAGCCTATCAAGAGGGCTTATTTATTAAGGAATATGAGTGGAGGCCGTGTATGGAATTCTTTCCATCGGGTTTCAGACTTTTATTTCCAACAAAGTCTCATTTAAAATGCACTTTCAGTTTCATACAGACATGACAGATGTACATAAAAGGCATAATAAAAGTAGGTCGTTGTCTGATAAAGTTATAAACTTTTGTACTAGACTGGAACTTTCATTTCAACTTTCAAGTAAAATCATGAGGATTTTTTTTGTTTTGAAGAACCTGTGGTTTGTTTCTTAATTATATGTAGGATTAACAGTCCATCTAACGTAACTTTATAGCCTAGTTCATTGACATGTAGCATGTGTAGGGGCCATCTCTTCTGGTTTCCTTTGGTGGCACGCTATCTTAGCACGCGGTGAAAACATTCGCGAGATGAACGCTGTTAATAAACGCTGAATGAGAAATGTTTTCACCTCCCGTTGATCAGAGGTCACACGAAGTTGCGTCAGCCTAGTAGAAGGCCTATTTGTCTTTAATACTAAAATTTCAAATTGTTTACGTTTTTCAAATTATTGTTGCAAATATTTCAAGTACAGAAACAAGTCAGCTCAGTTTCACAATGATGCTTAAAGGTACTGATTGATTGTTGATTTATTTTATTATTGAATTCATTTTTGTTTCCCCTCCGTATTCATGCCAGATGGAACATCCCCAGCTTTTCCCAGACTGGAGGGAGATGGGAAAGAAAATGCCACCAGCTCCAGTGAGCCCGCTGGAATAGCAACAGCGACTCCCCGCCTCACTCGTCCAGCCTTCTTTGACGGTAAAAATCGCAACTCCACCGATGTGGCCCTGACGGAACGAAATCGTCAGCGAGATGTCAGGCCCCAAAGCCCATCACCTCTCGGGGGCACTTCGGTCTTTGGAAACGGACGACAGGACGTCTGCGCCAAGCTGGAAGAAGCCGTCAAAGAAAATGAGAAGTTGAAGGAACAACTGTCAAAGTTGGAGGTCGAGATGAGAGGGTTAAAGGATGAGAAAGCAGAGATGGTGTCAGAAGCAGCCGTTCAAAATCAGGTGGGTGTAAAACATTGGGGGATCCGGAGGGAGGGGGGCATACCCCCTCCCCCCTCCCAATCAGAGGAGCGAAGACATCTTTTGTCTTAAATTTTCAAGAAATATATTGAAATGTTGGGTATATCCCTCGCAAGCCATCAGCTACACACCATGTAGTTTTAATATTACTTTTACTATATACTTAATCCCCTTCCCCTTTATGAAAAAAAAACTTGAGCCCTCTTTCCCCCTCCCCCCCCCCCAAAAAAAAATAAAAGTGGTTCTTGATCCACCCTGGTGTAGAAAGAACACATGATACAGTAGAGTAGTACAGTAATTAGGCATGCAACTTTTCCTCTGATCCGCTGATTTCTTCGTTTTTTTACTTCTCATGAATGCCATTACAAATTGAAAAACACTGTACAAAGTCTGGTGTGGTTTGGAGTTTCCTCGTTTTTTTCCTAAATTTCCAGTTGCATGCCTGAGTAATATAATCTGAACAGTCACAGACAGTCACAAAAATCAATCCTCTTCCCCTGCCAAGCCTTTATACGTAGGCTAGTCACCAACAGTCACATCATATTTTAAGCAAGCACTCTGACTAGTCAAATTAAGTCAACAGGCTAAAAACAGGCAGTGGCAGGCACAGCTGGCTTATCAATCACCTACAGTCCAAGCATAGCTGTATCCAGTTACATAAACAGTCACAGCCAGTCAATCCTGCTTTATGTTGGTTGGCAGCTCTTAACTGTTAAAAACAGTCACTTGATTGATTTTGACTGAAAGGATACATGTCTTGAATCGTATCAATACTCGGAGATATAAACAATCTCCTGTCCCCTCTATGATCAGATTAATTAATTCTCAGTAGTTGTGCTTTTTAGGTGTTCATATACATGTACATGTACATGTAGAATAGCAATCATTGTAAATATAAATTATTACTGTAAACCATATTCTTAGTCCTTAGCATTTTCCATTCATTGTTGGAGTTTGATAGTATTAACCAGTATACTACAATGGTTCATACATGTATGTACCTCCATGCTCCTTACTCTACCATTTGTTATCATTGCAAACCCAATACTCCACAGGTCAATAAAGACCTGAAAAAGCTTCTAGTTGCGTCAATGGGGGCGGACCTACAGGCCCAGTTGGAGCACCTGTCTACTGAGCGCGCTCAGCTCGGCCAAGACCTGGAGAACACAATCGCGACGCTAGCGGAGGAACGCGAAACGCTGGAGAGAGTCAACATCCAGTGTGATGTGTGGAGGAGTAAATTCCTAGGCAGCAGGTATAATACAATCTAAGATGTTGGGAGCTGGTCCCATTATTACAGCGTTCCTGTTGTGTCCTGTTGCAGTCGGCCACCATGGACTCTTATAGTCTTGTCACAGTACACAAACCGCTGTGCTGACACCGGGTTGGCGCAGGGTTAAAACATGCGGCATTTCACACTTGAAAATGTTCAACCCTGCGTCAACCTTGATTTCTCCCCGGGTTGAGCTCAACTCTGCTCCAGACCAGGGTCGAGATTTTCACCAGGGTTCAAAAAAATGTAAAAAGCCTTGTGTCACAGTACACAAAAGCAGTGTTGTTGGTTGGCGCAGCAGGGTTGAAAAACATCGGCATTTCACTGAACATGTACGTCAACCCTAAGAGTGCTTTCGCCCCGGGTTGAACCGAACTCTGCCCCAGACCAGGGTTGAGATTTTCACCAGGGTTCAATACAGTAGTAACCGAACGAAGTAAGCTTAGTTTGCACGAAACAAGTGTGAAACGATGTGGGGTTGAACGCGGTATTGAAAATCAAGCACTCAACCCAGGGCGGCACTGAGTTCATCCAGGGTTGAGTTAAGTCCAGGTTGAGAGGCTCTAGTGTGGAAAGGCGAGAGAGTTTGGCCTCGGAATCTTGGACCTGTTGCTATCTTTTTTACACTGGACAGGCTTCCAACTGTTGCAGGTTGTTGCATTTGGCAGGGTTCCAGGCAAACTACCCTGAAGAGTTAAAGTATAAAGAAGAAATCTTCTTTCTTGACACCCTCACAGACTACAGGTGGATGAAGCCGTTTCCTCACGCACCCGTCTGGACATGGTTCTCCAAGAAGCCTGCTTTGCTCTCCGAAAGATCCTGGAGGAACGAGACGAAATCAGATCGCACATGATGCACACCCAAAGGTTGGTTCAATTCCAGAAAAAAAACATAAATAAATCAACAGACATATCCTGTTGATATTTGCATTTTGCGGAGGAAATCACATTTGGGACAGTGGACATTAACCATTCGTCATATTTGTCTAAAGTGCAAGTAACCCTTCATCAGTAATTGTGCTGTAAAAATTTACACATGCACACACACCCTCGTGTTCACACCGTCGATCGTGGACGTCCTATATTGTCCCTCTTTTGTTTGTACTAACTTTTTAGGAAGACTTCCATATGTTCTGTATACGACCCCAATCGTGGACGTATGCTGGGAATCGTGGACGATATTGTTCTCTTTTGTTCTCTGGTATTTTTCATCCACAGTTTGAATAGATGAACACGCCCACGCAGTGTTCACATCGTCGATCGTGGACGTCCTATTGTCCCTCTTTGTTGGTACTTTAACTTTTTAGGAAGACCTCCCATATGTTTTGTACACGATCGTCAATTGAGGACTTTCGGGGATTGAGGACCCTATTGTCGTCTATTGTTCAACGTCCCCTATTGAATGCAGAAAAAAACTCACATACCAGGCCTACCTTTAATACATACCTTGTGTGGACATTCCTTTGTCTTTGTGTAGTTAAGAAGAAAAAAACGGAGAAAAAAACTTATTTCACTCGCAGTGTCAATACTCTTTCAACCCAATTTTTTTATCATGATTTCCTTGAGTGTTCCTCTTCATTTTGTGACCGATAACCCTAACCCCAAAATACCTATAAACCTGCTTTTTAGAGAGGGGGAAACCTTGTGTGGACCTGGCTTAGTCCACAGAAGGTTCACACAACCTGCATTGTGTGGACCTGTTTTGTTATCAGGTCCACACAAAGATGGCAAGGTTGGCACAACTAGAACTCACCAGTTCTGGCATTTTGTGACCGTGAAACAGGTTTAACACTGAAGCCTCTGCCTGCTGAATTGTTCAAACAGAGAGCGTAAGGGTGGATCTTTTGGTAGAGGGCTCCCTGAATATCAAAAACCCAGCTACTGTGCAGTAAACCAATGCTTCCCTCTTTCTCCTTCAATAATCTCTCGTAGGTTGCTCCACTACCTCTCCAATGCCTTGCAGCGATCTCACAGTCTCTCAGAGGAAGCCAAGACTTCAAGTAACGTCCTCACCTTGGCCTTACTCAATGAACAGGTGTCCTCCATGATCTCCAAGCACCTGCTGGGGGACGTGGGCCACTCGCAGCCCAAGACCACCTCACAGTTTGACTTTGTGGAGTGGACATCTGCAGAGATGCTGGCAAAAGATGTGAGTCTAAAAAATAAAAAAACGCAGCTTGACCAAACATTTGACAGTAACTACCTTCCCCTTTGGCGAGCGTAGACCAGACTTCTCATATGTCAGCATCCTGGCATTCCTAGGCTGTTTTCAGTCAAAACAGCGCATGTAATATACACTTCAAGGCTTTCTAGTTTGGAGATATGTTCTGCGAGAGGCATCCAGAGGCAAGAGGACGACCTACACCGACATCCTGAAGAGGGACACAGCAGTCCCCACGACTGACGACCTGAGCTCCTGCGTGGAGCACCGATCCAGCTGGAGGGAGAGAATCAGAGGGCCATGCTGCTTGAGGACTGCCCCCAGCCATGACCTGAAGAATATATGTTCTTGCAGATAAATAGGTTAATTACTTACTTAAATATTTTATTTTGTTTCAGATTCTGTTAAACCGAGAACCAGCCCTGAAGCTTGAGCGAATGCACACGTTACCGTCGTCAGCATCAACCACATGTATACCCCCATCATCATCATCATTGCCAGCAGCATCAGGACCTGTAGCAAAGACTAACGTAGCACAGCGCTTCCATCCGCAGACCAAGTATGAAAACCTGACCATCAACTGCTGCAAATACTGCACCGGAGACATCAAACTTGTCTAAGTTGCCAGTTTGGCCGTTCTTGTCTCTTGCCTTGATGAATACTGCACCAACACCCCTTCTCAGGGGTCACGCGGGCAGGGTATACATATCCTTCCTGCCAGAAACACTGGGGCGAACCCCTTCTCTTAGCGATAAGCGTTACTGGGTTCTTTTACGTGCGTTATACAACACACGGGACCTGCTTTGCGTCCCATCCGAAGGACGAAGCAAGAATGGTTTAGTGCCTTGCTTAAGGGCACAAGTGTCCGGGCCCGGGCTCGAACCCATGCCACTGCTGCCTCTGAAACACTAGAACATGAGTCCGGTGCTCTTAACCGCTAGGCCATGGCACTCCACGTTAACCCTAACTCTCCTTGAACTTTCTTAAGAACCCTCCTGAGTCCTCCACTGTGCAGGAGCCCAATGGCACATCTGTTTGTAATTAAATTTTGAAGGGGTATACATGTATCGCCCACTCACTCGACTACTCACTCAGCTGTAAAGACAGCGTTGGTCCGTCGCGCTGACCTCCTGTCCCCACGTTGAACAGCTTGCCTCATGTGTATTTAAGTCTTGTGTAAATGAATAAACACATAGCTCTACCATTTCTTATTCCCGCAAGGTCCTCCAGGACCTGGTGGATTCTGAAGGATGTAAGATGGCAAGGCTCGAGACAATTTTATTCACAAAGTGTCTTTATCTAATATTCTCTGCAAACTTCAAATCCCCCCTCCCCCAATAAAAAAAACCCAAAGTCCCTGAAAAACAAAGTTCTATTATTCTCCCTGCAGTTTGGACACATGATTTGACTTTTTTTCAACAAAAAACCTTGTCGCCCCCCAGTCGCCCTCCCCCCACTGAGATTTTGAGTTTCCAACAAAATTATCATTGATCTACATGACGCCCCCCCATGAAATGTTCCAGCCCCACCCCCCACTGAAAAATTCCTGGCTACGCCACTGGAAAGATGCACGACTCAAAACGAAAATACGTACATGGTAATGTGGCATACTTTTCTGCCATTATTTCCCCTGAGTTTGGATACTTCAGTGCTTGCCATACATGGCCACAGATTTGTTTGTTAAAGGGAATAATATTGTTTCAGATTCTGTTAAATCGAGAACCAGCCCTGAAGCTTGAGCGAATGCACACGTTACCGTCGTCAGCATCAACCACATATATATTTTATGTTTGCAAATGATGTATATATTATATACATCATTTGCAAACATAAAAAAACAAACCACATTGTTATGAAATATCTCACTGGACTGTTTAAAGAATCCTGTAAAATCATGGCACCTGGTGTGCTATCATTTTCCAGAAAACTGATATTTTCAGTGTATCAATTTCCAAGGCTGCTCTAAATTTACCACATTTAGTGAGTCTGCATTTTGTTTGCAATCGATTGCACACCTATGAATGGGTACAAGCCAGCTAGACTGGTTCCCTAACCTTACAATTCCCCGACGTCTATAAATTGCTCCGTTTCATCTGAAATGGGGTCAGGGAACCAGACTACAGGAACATGATTGTTTGTTTTTCTTGGTGTTTCCAGCATCTACGAACACAAAACTTTAACAAGTCGGTATAAAAATATTTGCTATAAAATACCAACTCCCCAAATCCATCCATTTCTGAAAATGAAAGCAAAAGCAAATGTTGTATATTCCCTTCTTAAAATAAGTGCCACAAGTGCACGTTTACACTGAAACCAAAATGGAAACCACATGCGTAATCACAAGACAGTTGTGTGGCTATTTTGATTACGAACTTGACCTTTGACCCCTAATTTGTGATGATTACACCATGATGCCACGGTCTTGCAAACAAGGTCAAGTTGTTGCACACTTCTCTGCCTATCAGTAGTACAAGTTGTTGTACTTCAACCTTTGAGAGGTTTTGCCAACAATTGTGCTGCTTTCGAGTGTAATCTCGGCAGCGATGTGCAAATTTGCTGATGGGCCGTCGGGAGAAAAACAAGTCATGTGACGTGACTCATATTGTCATGCATTGTCACATGCTGTGTACCGTTCATTACCGTTCATTATCCCTTGTGCAATATCCTACAACAGGTACACATATTGGTACCACAATAATCTATTTTGAACTAAAAAAGTCAATTTATTGTATTGTGATGATCAAGTTCATGAGTTCCATATGATATTTTCATTTGCTGAAGCGAACATCTATTGTTTTGATGATGTACATGAAAAAAGGAACTCAAAATAATGTACAGAGAGCTGTAGATAAACTGGATCAGTTACAACGAAAGAAATTTCCTGATTTGAGCTTTACATGTCAAAACAAAACAGCTGTAATATTTGGATGATTATTCTGTATCCAAATATTACAGCCGTTTGGTTTTGACATGTCAAGCTCAAATCAGGAAATTTATTATAAAAAGGAATTCATCGATTCAGAGGAAATTCCTCATTGCCTTGGGCAAATGAGGAATTTTTAGGTAACAATAGTCTAGCGTTTGCATAAGGATTAGGGTATTTATGGAGATTGGGGGGGGGGGGGACCCCTCCGTCTCATATCGTGATGCATTCTGGACTGAACTTCTTAAATTCCTTTTGTTCACCCCTTTGAAAACATCACAATCAGCGTTGAAGATAAAATCCATGCCGTCCTTAACCAGATTTAGCATATTTTGTTTACACAGCCTCAGGCCTAACATGTCATTTTTGTGCAATAAAGTTTTTCCATCTTATCTTGAGAGTTATTAATACGGTTCAATAGGTCCAACAGTATTGCTGGATTCGTTCTGAACAATCAACATATTTTATTTCCCAGTGCATCTACATGTACAGCAAGTGGGTGAAGAAAAATACTGTTTTCTGTTTCATACACCGACGCCCACTTTCCTTTTACGGTTTTGAAGGGATTATTAATATTTTTCTTTTAATTCAAGAGTGATATTTTAGTTCGTTGACTGCAGTTGTAAGCCAGCTGTGAAAATTGTGGGACACACAAGTACAACAAAAAAAAATGGGGGGGGGGGACAGACACCTACATTTAGTGACGAGAAATTTGCCAACATAAAAAAAATAGTAAAGATTTCTGACAATAATTTTCACTTTGCATTTAAGCATTTTATAAATGGAAGTCCAGAGGCCAAAAAAAAAGTCTCCGGTTTCTAGTATGCGCGCGCTTCGCCGTAGCCATGCGCGTCGGCAAAATGAAAAAGTTTTTTTTTCAATGAACAATGATGTCTCAAAACCGCCAAACTCACTGGTTTGACTGGAATCCTGCTGCTGCACAATTTTAATGTGTTTTTAGATTGGGTTATGATCGAGAATAAGCTTTATGTGGCCTCTCTGGACTCCCATATATTTGCACTAAGTTTAGTCGGGCACCATTTGCAGTCATCAGCCAACATTTGAAGCAAAAAAATCAGGTAAAAAAAAAGAAGCCGCGTCGCCGCACTACTTTTTGGGCAAGCTCCAAACCAGAAACCGGAGACTTTTTTTTTTGGCCTAATAAAAACTGACTCTGTGATGTATTCGCATGGAATTGTAAGCAATACGTCTACACAAACCTAGTTTTGTTTTTGTTAAAGTGTATGTGTAACTTTCGAGCCCATTAAGTGGTATATTTTGTCTCTGGTTTGATACCTTTCATTTCTGAGTTTTGTTTGTCTCCTTGTGTATAGTGTGTCATACTGATGTAAATATTAAAATGTAATAACAATCTTCTGAGTTTTGTTTATCTCCTTGTGTATAATAAGACATACTGATGCATATAATTAAATGAAATGGCAACAAATAAATGCGCATCTAATATTAAAATGTAATAATCTTCTGAGTTTTGTTTGTCTCCTTGTGTATAATTGTGACATACTGATGTAAATAATAAAATGTAATGGAAACAAATAATGAGCATCTCATTTTACATAAAGCGTACTGGAAAATCCTGGTTACTGTTTTTGGTATGATAATGTACAAGTTTTAGTGGAGAATTTGATTTAAAAAAAATACTATCTTCAAGTAAATTTGAATCCTCGATCCTGATTGGTCGATCCATGGCAACAAGCCGTGCTACATATAACCATGTAGCACGGCCAAACCGCACTCTGCGTATCGCGCCATTCCGTACAAACACGCACGTGTAATAGAATAACCGCTGAAAAGCTCGTATACTGCGCGCCTGTTCGATCTTTTAGTGCGTCAAGTTTGCTTGAAGATAAATTTGTTATAATGTCTTGTCATTAGATGTCTACATTCATGACATTCTTTCAATATACACAAAATGAAACTGAAAATTCAGTTTGCTGCGATAGGTAACACATAGAACTAATATACACATTTCCATGAAAATATAACCCAGAAAGAACAACAAACACAATTCATGTAAATATTGTTACCAATTTTCACATTTATTGAAAAAAAAATTTCCACAACCAATTACAGTTCCCGAATATGCTTTTCAAGCCATTAAGACAGTGATCACTATAGAACCTCATACAATAGAATAAGATAACGTTTTTAGTGCATAAGCAGACATTACAGAGAACGATATAATACACTCGTATAAAGATGATGAAATAATTTATTCAGACTCCGAGTGAAACAGCAATATTCAGCTTTTCTGATGTGCATTGAGTGTTTTTCTAGGAGTTCTGTTTTCGGATTTGATTTCTTTCATCTATAATGTATACGTTAAGTTGAGTACGGTGCTGTACCTCTGTCTATTTTATTGCTTTGCTTAGAAAGACCATTCTGTGTAGTAAACACATCAAATTTTTTAGAAAATTCCAGCTTAATCAGACAACCACAAGTAGAAGAGATTTCCAAGATAATCACACACACAGCCTTAAACTTAAGACACGTGTGAACGTGCTGCAAGTTGCAAAGATCGATCAATCAATTAAATGGACAACCTGCACATGAACATGACATCACCTCACCAGTGTCTTTGAATTGTGGTTGATGGAGTAATGATGCGTAAGTGGGCTAGCATAAAACACAATTATACCCCAGACCGGGAGAAGGCAAATCACTCTCATCAAAACCTAGCAGCTATTTCTTTATAATACAAGCGGTATAAAATCCTTCCGAGTACTCACTGTGATTTCAGAGCAAATAATTACAGCTTTCATTAACGCAGAAAAAAAAGTTCAATTTAATATGATACCTTTGCATTACTCAACTGTTCAGGGCACTATGTCAAAATCAAATGTCAAAATGAATAATCAACACAGAAAAATTCCAAAAGCTGCAAAACACATTCAAACTTTTCAAACAGACTTTTTTTTTTTTCCATCTTGAAAGAGGCAAGTGTTACTATGGTTACAGAACAAAAGACGTTAATTTTGATAGTTATAATTGATGGAATTATCAGTATTACCGTTAGTCCGATGACTTACCAGCTTTTGAACAATTTCAAATTGAAGCATGACTAATGAATCACAAAGAGTGCCAAAAATACCCA
This sequence comes from Patiria pectinifera, assembly GCA_029964075.1. Classification (NCBI taxonomy): domain Eukaryota; kingdom Metazoa; phylum Echinodermata; class Asteroidea; order Valvatida; family Asterinidae; genus Patiria; species Patiria pectinifera. Next base: position 12,202,506 of record CM057144.1, on the reverse strand, counting down.
TCACCAATTTAGATACTTGTAATAAAGAGAAGAATTCTCGGCCCTAGCATTCACACATTAAACTTCAATTTTACCCCTTACAGTACATCCTCAGTTTAAATATGCGTCTAGTCTTTCTTCATCTCATTAGCCACAGATTAGAACAATACGTACATTCTATGTGCATATTTCGCATCTATCATATGTAAAATCTAAAGCAAGATTAAAAATGGCTGCAAATCAGAAAATTACTTTTTTTTCCCCCTCAGAAGTATGCCTGCCTCGTTGGATTGGGATTAGTAAGCTTCAGTTTGGAATTAGTAAGCTTAAGATTTGTATTTAATGTATTAAACCTCCAATCTTCATATGTACATTTCAAGCATTTTAACTTCCTTTAATGTATCTGCAACATTGGGCAAAATCCTACACGAAAAATCCATCAATCAAGAAGATAAAACCATTTTGTTAGGTTCCTCCCCCCATTTTTTTTCATGACTTAAATACATTCAACTAATGAACATTTCCAGGAAATCAAACTCTCAAGTATTACCTATAAAACAATGATCTCAAATATGTATCTTTTCATCTTTATAAATGTCTGAGTGTAGAACAATGAGTAGCATAGTAGAACAATGAGTAGCATAACTACTCACGAGTACTCGAGTAATCCAGTTAGAACAATGAGTAGCATAACTACTCACGAGTACTCGAGTAATCCAGTTACTCGTGCTTTTACTCATGCCAGGACGAAAACTTGAGTAGATGAAAAACCACAAGTAGAACAATGAGTAGCATAACTACTCACGAGTACTCGAGTAATCCAGTTACTCGTGCTTCTACTCCTGCCAGGACGAGTACTTGAGTAGATGAAAAACCACAAGTAGAACAATGAGTAGCATAACTACTCACGAGTACTCGAGTAATCCAGTTACTCGTGCTTCTACTCCTGCCAGGACGAGTACTTGAGTAGATGAAAAACCACAAGTAGAACAATGAGTAGCATAACTACTCACGAGTAGTCGAGTAATACAGTTACTTGCCCAGTGGTAGCTATGGAGGGTCATTTGACTTTCTCATGTAGTAAGGATTTAACCGTTATGTCATTTTTGCCTAGAATAACATGTGAAGGAAAAGGAGTAACTTAACTAAATAACAGAAAAAACAAACCAAGCACATGTACTTGGAATTTCAAATTTTGTAACACCATGCAAGTTAAAATACTGTAGAACTGCTTTCCATCTAAATTAATTATTTTATTTCACCCTCAAAAAAAAAAAAAATCACAAATCAGTCTAAATATTACGAAACCTCCTTATTTTAGATTCTTGCTTTTCTTGATGCTAACGTCGTTTCCTTGCATTTTTTTTCCCTCTTATAATATTCATGACTAAAATAAGTCTATGGGCAACTGTTACATCTACTGAACAGGAGAACTACATACTAAGAGCTAAAGTAAAAGGGATAACATAAAAATCATCTGTGTACATATTTTATAAAAATTAGAACATTTACAGAATCAGAACGAGAAACTCTAGTTTCTTTGCTTATCCCCCCAAAAAATTTCCTCAAAACATTACAAAAATATTTTTTTTTTTCTTTGTAAATTCTTACTGTGTAAGTAAATAACACAAAATCACATCAAAATGTAAATATATATATAAACTGAACACATTTAAGTATGTTGTTTCTTTTTTCATGTTCAGCATTTGATTTGATTTCATCATCAAAAACTGATACACAGGACCGACATTCATGCTAATTATAAAGTATGTTTTACAGTTGGTTCAAGGAGAGCATTGAAATCCAGTCGAATGCATTTCACAAAAGTGCTATTTGTAAACAAGATTTACATTAAAAAAAACCCTGAAATTGGAATCAAAGAAAATCTTGTTAATAGGTTAGTTTCTGTAGCCATGAACTAAGACGCATAATTAATCCTAATCATATTCGAGAAAAGTGAAGCATATTTTTCAAATAAAACGGAGTTAACTTAGCCAAGCTACAACAATTATGTTATTCAGCTCTTGAAACAAAAAGATCCCCCCCCCAAAAAAAACCCCACTAAATCCCCGCCAATCTCTGCTTAAATCCGCATAAATTTGCATAATCATGGCATTAGATCCTCAGTTTGAACAGAGCTAAGCAGAGATTGGGGGCCTAAATGTGCTCTGTACTGAAAATATCTCAATGAGGGGACGGTAGCAAGCAGTGTCTGAAACGGGCTTTCAGAATAATGTCTATTGTCAGCTTGTTCCCACGTAGTTGTAATGGACCAAAACCTAGATCATAACTCTGGAAAAAAGATTCAGACCCAGCCAATTGACCTATCGCCGTTTGCAAGTTAGCCTGCCCCTTAGACAACCCTATGGAATTTTTGTACAGTAAGTTTTGTTTGTCTCCGATGTTGCGGGATCCGCGTCCATTTGTATATAATTGGACAATATTTCACAAGGCGCGTTGATGCGATTCTACGGCGATTCTACCGCGATAGGTCAATTACTTTCATAGTGACAGAGTACCGGGAAGGTCCTGCAAAACCAATGGTGAAAACCCTCACTTACCAGTGATCCTCCCTGGTACCCTGCCCAAAGATCTACCTGTGTTTTCAATACAGAGCATCATTTAGCGGACTTGTGTGGCATGTTCTCAGACTGACTGGTACCCGGATCGGTTGGAGCGGCTTCGTCCGATCAGATAGGCAATCAGGACGATGATGACCAGGCCTGCCAGGGCGCAACCCACGGCGATCGGCACGATGTTACTGACATCATTGTCTGCAGCGCAGTCAGAGGCTGGTGAGAAAAAAAACAAGGAAATATAGTGGGACTTCAAGTCCAACATGTGTTGCACTACAAATGCCTCAGAACTGCAGGTAAGTACAGTGAACACTGCTAAAATGAACACAGCAGGATCCACGTTAATTGTTCGTAATACCGATCATTCGGTACAGCGATTTGAAGCTCCTGGTGCTCCAGTACTCACTTTTCAATGAACAGCGCCCTTCAGAACTTCGCCCTGCACGCCCTGGTTGTTACTGAAAGACGACCTTAAACACATGTGCCGACTACTGAATTATGTAATTACACAGTTTTTGGGTTTACTACCTACAGCAATGGGTGGCTTTCCCCTACCACTCTTTGGGGAAATAATAGCCACTTGTCACTCTTCTGTTGACATTTTTTTCAACAACAATATCTAGCATGTTTTGTACACAAAAATCGGGAGTCACTGTAGAGCCGAATGTTCGGTAAAGCGATGTTCGGGACAGCGACGCTCCAGTGTGTTGCGATTACTTTGGTGCATGTGATCCTTGTCTATCGATCACACAGTAGGCTTGGACCACTCGGACCATCATTTGTTCGTTAGGTGACCACAGTAGCTTGTTCACACTTGGTCATAAGCACCGAGAGAAATGTACACTAACTAAAGGTGGGAGGCGCTTATTGTCGTATCTGCAACAGCCCGCTCTGTTTTCATTCATTAGTTTGGTTAACTGCATTCTTACGATGCTCAGGATACTTGCGTATCAGAAAGCTTCCAATGCTCAGGGCCGTGCCATGGCCGAAAAGTTTGGTTTCTGTACACAGTCGGTTTGCACAGACTTGTTGGAGAGTTGGTGCAGGGTGGCCTCGTTTCCATTATTTGTGGGCATGCTCCCCTCCTAGAGTGAGAAGCATAGGAGGGTTTGAGCCCTTTGAGGGCATCGGACCTCACCAGGGCCCGATGTCCCTGAGGATGTGATAGTGCTGCCTCAAACAGTGTATTGGCCCCTCCCATTTTCTACAAGCCCCTCCCAGTTTTTACAAGCCCCTCCCTCAGGATGCAAACAAAAGTACTGCAGGAATAATTCCCTTTAAGATTTTGTTTCTCCACTTTTCAAATAAACCACAACAAGAAACTGGCTTGAGGAACCACCAACATAGGGCTGGGTATCTCAGTTGGTAGAGCACTGGAACGGCAATCCGGAGGCCACAGGTGCAAAACCCCGCTCCAGTCAATTTCTGTGGTAAACTTTGAAGAAATTATTTTCTTTTCTTTTAACTTACGACTTCCGAGGCCTCCGCCCTTGACCTGCTCAGCGAAGGGCTGCAGCTTGAGCTTCATGAAGGTTGCGTTGACGTTCATAGCCATGATGTCCTGGTTGGCGTTACACATGTAGTAATTGCCAGCTGTGGAATCAAAGCGCGTCTTGTTGTTGAAGACGGTCACCATCTTGCCTGAGTTTGGTAAAAAATAACAAGGAACAAAATAGCAAAATGTGCTGCACGAACGATTAGCTGAGCAAATCTGAAAACTGCTATTGAAACAAAATGACAACAACCCTAACCGCCCTGAATCCTTCAAAATCCTCTTTGCCAAAGTGGAATTTGAAGGATTGAGGTTACATGACAAAAGTCTGTTACTGATTTCGTAGGATGCACTTTGTCAAGGTCTTGGGTCGGACCTTGTGTTGTTTTTGTTCAGCCATGCATAAATATAGGCCTGGATTATGCTTGAAATCCTTCAGGTTGTCACTGGCCAAGCCTCAACATATTGACAGTCACTGCCGCAGGACTTTGCAGGATTCAGGCAGTGGTCACCCCTCCACGGACCATATTCAAAAAATAATGGAGGAATTTGCAGGATTGAGGCTATATGCTAGTTTTCCACGAGGCCAATTGGACGATTTTGCAGGATTGAGGCTACATCCTAGCAAAAAAGGCCCGGGGAGTTAGGGTTAAACCGTGCCTAAAATTATTTCTAAAAATTGGTGCGAACCTCTGACGTCAGGAAGCCCTTACCCATTGATTTATTGAGGCCCGGGAAGTAGGCGTCATCCATCATGAACTCCAGGCTGAAGTTTGTCATTGAGTAGCTCTTGTCTTTCTTCATGGTGAATTCCAGGGTCATGACCCAGTCCTTGATGGGCTTCAGGTTTTCAGGGGAGAAGGCGCCGACAAACTTGGCCACAGTGTCGCCGCAGGTGGACTGGGCGGTGTCTAGGGTGGTGTTGGGAAGGTAGTAACCCACTTTGCTCATCTCAGTTTTCTGACAGAAATTTAACAAAAAGTTTCACGTTAGTATACATTTACCCTAACCCCAAGGATCTTGCACAGGTGCGTATTTCTTCCAAAACCTGGCAGAATTTGACACTGGCACTTTGTAATAATAAGCCATTTGTGAGTATTCTACAACCTTTGGGATTTACATTTGAAAATCATCTGGTACGCTGACTTGCTCAGAATGCTTGGCACATTTTAACTTTGAATTCTCCAGACAAAGACACTGTTGCTAATCACATGATTTGGGGCAAGCTCTTGCATAGTTACGTAAGAGACGCTCAGCACCAATACATTGTTCACAATGGGTGAGAATGGTACAAAGACACCAGACCATGCCGGAGCTGGGGGTTGCTAGCATAAGGCTTGCCCCGAATCACGTTATATAGAAACAGTATCTTTGGTCGGGAGAATGCAAAGTTAAAACGTGCAAACCACTGGATTAAGTCAGCATACCAGATTTTATTCAAATTTAACTCGCAAATGGCTTATTGTCACACAGCTCCGAGTATAAGTGGCTTACACACAAGATTTCTTTCAGCCGATCTGATACCCAAGAAGGTGTACACATCACACGCCATCAACATAACAAAGTGTGCACGTCTGAATTTTAAGTTGACCTCATATCGGAGTTCATCAAGGCAAGAACCTCTGGCGTGTCGGCCGATCGCTGATTTTTTTAATCCATAGATGAAGAATGCAGTGAATGCCTTGCATCAACAACAGCCTGACTATTAATCACGGATCGGAGTTTCCGAAATTGCCTTGGGAGTTTAACCGGGTACCCCACTGGAGTAAAACACGGGTACCCGGGCACCCGGATACCCGTAAAGGACCCAACCCCAACATTCAGATCCCGGAAGTTGTCTGGAGACTTTATAGCTTTACGGTGTAAACTCCAACTTCCGCCAGCATCATCTTTAGCGCGGTGAAACACACAAAAACGTAAAACATGTTTTGGTTGTCTGTGTAGCCTGGTTTTCACTTTCAAAATTCTCCACAAATGACATTCAAAACCTTTCTTTTTCATTGTCTGAGAAGTTACAAAGTGAATTTTAAAGTTGGTTAAAGGGAATATACATCATTTGCTTTTGCTGTAATTTTCAGAAATGGATGGAATTGGGGGGTTGGAAATATATAGCAAATATAGTTACACTGACTTTTTTGAGGTTTTGGGTTCGAAAATGCTATAAAAACCAAGAAAAATGATCATTTTCCTGTAGTCTGGTTCCCCCGACTCCATATAAGAAGAAACAGAGCAGTTTACATACATTGGGGAATTGTAAGGTCAGGGAACCAGTCTAGCTGGCTCGTACCCGTTCATAGGTTTGTAATCGATTGCAAACAAGTGCGATGGTCAATTGGGGCCAGTATTTAAAAAAAAAACCAGTTTTTTCCAACACTGATCGGCCGATCAGCGTTGGAAATCGATACAAAAATACCACTTTTCTTGAAAATGACAGTATACCAGGTGCCATGATTTTACAGGATGCTTTACACTGTCATTCACTAACAGTCCAGCAAGGTATTTCAAAATGATTTGGTAGTTTTATTTTTTGATGTTTGCAAATGTTGTATTTTCCCTTTAAGGGGACCCGATTTCCAAAATCTGGAACCGATTCCTGGCATCAGTGGTCGGGTACTCGGGTACCCCGTTCCGATGGACACCCCTGCTGGGAGCCATTACATTCTCCAACCTAACAATGCTGAAGCTTTAACTTTAATATGAATTTCACACACACCCTAGGGAGTTAGAGTTGATGAGGACCTTTACAAATCTAGTCTTCATCAACAGCTCTGGCTACGGACGATGTAAAGCATCTAACTTTGGGGACTCTCTCTCTCAATAAGAAAAATCAAATCCTATCCTGGAATATCGCCATGTAATCCTAGGACACCTCTGTTTGGTTTGGACAGTCAAGGCTTCCTACTTATCCAAGAGCCTGAGACGAGGGTAGTGCTGAGAATACAGCTAAGATTTTGAAGCCAAAATGTTTTCAATGAGAGCACTGCTCCAAGGGAGAGATTTAATCCTAACCCCCAAGGATTTAGAATGATTAACCCTAACCCACATCACTCCTCCAAAATCCTCCTGGTGGTTTTGGAGGATTCTAGAGGATTGAGGATGAATGGTGATTGAATCAAATGAGGATTCTGGAGGATTGAGGATGAATGGTGATTGAAGCACATGAGGATTTTGGAGGATTGAGGATGAATGGTGAATGAAGCACAAGATGATTTTGGAGGATTGAGGATGAATGCATTTTGAGGCAGGACTGTCTGATGATTTTGAAGGATTTGGCATTGGTTATCCTTCATTTAAACACGAGTGCAAAGTTTTGGGATGAGGAGGATTTTGGAGGATTGAGGATGAATGCATTTTGAGGCAGGACTGTCTGACAATTTTGAAAAATTTAGGCGGAGTTGCAAAATTTTGGAGGATTTTGGAGGATTGAGGATGGTTGTAAGCAACAAGGGCCTAAGGGGTTAGGGTTAATGGACTAAAAAAAACTTACATTCCCGACTTCCATAGGGTAGGAGATGATGAACTGAGCTGAAAACTGCATCATCATGCACGTCTTCTTTTCCCTTATGATAGTCCAGTTACCCATCGGGACCGTGGGGGGCTTTGCAGTTGGCGTGTCCTCACGGCACTGGGTCACTGGGATAACCAACAACAAAAAAAGCACGGGGAATAAAAATGTTACAATTCCAAACATTCCTTTTGATGAGAAGGGCATAAAGTGGTTACGCTTCACACCTAATCAGGTAATGACTGGCTTTACAAAATAAGTTTTTTTTTTATAAAGCATGAAAGTTCGTTTCCTGTCCCATTTTTATATCAATTAAATAAAAGATACCTTTTTGGGACTTTGGTTACAGGGCTCGTATCGGGAGCTTGCGACACCATCACGGTTGTCTTATCAACTGGTGGTGTTGAGGCCCTCCTGTGACCCGTCACGTGACCAAGCTTGGTCACACGACAGGAGGCATTTTTTTTTTTAATTTCACCTTATGGTCTTTAAAGGGAATGTACATCATTGGCTTTTGCTGTAATTTTCAGAAATGAACTATTTGAGGGGTTAGTATAATCGATCAAATATCGTTTAACTGACATGTTTGAGGTTTTGTGTTCGTCATGCTCGAAAAACCAAGAAAAACAAAAATGTTTTAAGTAGTCTGGTTCCCTGACTCCACTAAAGATAAAATGGATCAATTTATAGATGTCGGAAAATTGTAAGGTAAGGGAACCAGTCTAGCTGGCCTGCATCCGTTCATGAACATGTAACCAATAGCAAACAAAATTTGGACTGAAAAAAATTGTAAATTTGGAGCTGTAGTTGAAAAATAGTTAGGTTTTTCCAACGGTGGTCGGCCGACCATCGTTGGAAATGTATACAAAAATACCATTTTCTTAAAAATGACTTGACACCAGGTGCCATAATTTTACAGGATGCTTTAGACTGTCATTTACCAACATCCTTGTAAGGTATTTCGTAAAAACTTGGTAGGTTTATTTTTCGATGTTTGCAAATGTTGTATATTCCCTTTAAGCAATGAAATGAGTCTGATAAAGAAATAATTATAACAAGAAATATAGTCTGACACATCTTGACTGCGTTTCTTGGCATTTGTCATTTCACCGAGTGCAGCAAAAACACCTGGTTTGGCACGGATTAGATTATTTGATACATGATGCAAATTTGCAGGAAAACTGGATGAAATTTCGAATAACAAAACAAGACGCACGTGTTCCAGTTATTGTCACAGCCACATGGACAGCTTCCGCACAGTCCATACCATCCAGCCAGAGTTTTGCGACAAAAAGCAGAGATGAAACTGGCCTTGGCAAAGAAAATCTGAAATTGGACCTTGGATCGGAGCTGCCACAGCATCGCGCAGTGCAGTTCAGCGCAGCGCATCAACATGAGACCCAGTTAATTGTCCATGTCATAGGTCAGTATTTAACCTTTTCTCCAGCCGGAAAAGGATCTGATCAGCATTGGCCTAGGTGTGTTTCTACCATAACTACTCCGGTCACGACTGGTGTGTTCACTGACACGTTTTTTTTTAAATTATAATGAAAAAAAATTGTGGAAAAATCGTTACATAACTTTTTTTTGTGCGATTGTTAAAGAATCTGAAATTTCAGTGGAAAAGTAAAAAAATCTGATTTCAGATTAAAATCTGAAAAGTTTCATCTCTGAAAAAGGTACGAAGTCAAGAGCGTCTTCTTACAGTTTCCGAAGGTCATGTCCACATCAAACGGTTGGATCTTCAAGTCGGTGTAGCTCAGCGCAAACTTGTTCTCCTTAAATTCTAATTTCTGCATGGCCGAGCACTTGTAGTAATCCCCTAGACCAGCAGAGAACTGATCACTGACCGCTCCGCCGTAAGTCACGATCTTACCTGAAGAAAACAAAAAAAAACAGGGACAAAAATTATAGCGACGGACAAAAGTGACAGACTACAGTTTAAGTATTAACAGAGAATTTCTGCATTGAAATGCAATACAGCTTTGAATTTTGGTGCCGCCACAAAATAATAATACAAAAAACAGAAAAAAAAAGGTTAAGGACACTGGTTTCTTTGAAGAAGCAAACTAAAGGTTGTGTTCATACTACACGACACTGAAGGTGACGAAAATTGTGCAAAGAAAAAACAAATGTGGTTTCAATATGACGTTCATGGGTGTTTTTTCTAAGGGGAAGGGGGCAAAGCACATTTGCCCCACGAAATTCCCTGTACTTTTCCAGCATATTCTCAAGTTATCATTTTTCAAGGGTGGGCAGGGCATTTGCCCCCCACCCATTCAATTAACAGCAAAATGACTTCGCCTCTTTTTCTTTTATTTTCGTCCCCCTTTATTTCTTCTCTTTTTTTTGCTTTTCCAGGGGGGCAAGCGCCCCCCCTTGCCCCCTCCCGCGACACCCATGGTGATGTTATACATTATCCGAGGACTCGCTGCACACAAAAAAGGATGCACTGGCTTCAACCGAGCATGCCCAGAACCTACCAGCCTCCTTGCTATCCGGGAAGTGGGTTTTATCGTGCATCAGCTTGGCCGTGGCGTTGACAAGGGAGAAGGTTTTAGTCTTGTTGTCGACTTGGTAAATCTGCATGAAGGAGCTTTGATTGAAGGTGAGTGCCAAGACAGCCTGGGCCATAGGGGCGTTGCTGTCCTCACAATGACTGTTGGCCAGGTCGATGCGGGCATCTGCGGGGAGCATGACGGTAAACATACCCTGAAATTGAACAAAACAGAACACAAAACAACAATGAGGTTTTATGTTACTTGCAAACACATTTTTTTTTGTATCCATTATCTTTAATACATGATTTGTTTGAGCACAGATATAAAGGTCTTTACTAAAAAAAAATATTAAAATGGATTGCACGATGCGAAACAATCCAAGAAAGATACATGTAACACACATTCCTGGGCACTTACAAGATTGGAAGCAACTTCTCCTCGTACTTCAACATGACACAGATCTAACATAGGAGGAAATAATTCAAACCACCCCTTGTCCATCACGGAGTATTATTTATAGATCTTATTTCTGTGGTTGGGTGCACCTTGCTCACCATTTTCGAGTCCTTTTTTGTGTATTCCCCGGTGAAGGTCAGTTGGAAATCTGCCAGCAGGCAAAAGTTACCCTTCTCTTTCAGGGACCAGTGGGCTCCGTCTGCTACGCAAGGGCTCTCTGAAACGGCAAGAACAGGAGACGTCTTGAAGGCGATACACAACGTTTGCTTTTGCCGTAATTTTCAGAAGTGGATGGATATAGGGGGTCAGTAGTTTATACAAAATATTGTTACACTGACTTGTTTGAAATTTTGTGTTCATAGACGCTGGATACACAAAAAAAACAATCTTGTAGACTGATCCCGGACCCCACTTAAGATGAAACAGAGCAATTTACAGACGTCGGAAAATTGTAAGGTCATGCTGTCTAGTTGGCTTGTACCCATTCACACGTGTACCTAAATAAATGCGAACTAAATATGGTAAATTGGGGGCAGTATTGAAAAAAAAAATCCAACACTAGTCAACCGACCATTAATACAAAATTAATACAAAATTCCACTTTTTTTTGAAAAGGTCAGCACACCAGGTGCCATGATTTCACAGGATGTTTTAGACTGTCATTCACTAACAGTCCAGGAAGGTATTTTATAATATTGATGTTTGCAAATGTTGTATATTCCCTTTTAAAGCTAACACAATCTACTTGCAGTCTTTGAACCTGACAGGAATGCAACCAATTACCGCTCAATTATCAAGATTTGCGACGTGTTTACCTTGGCCGAATGTTTTGTCCACTTCATATGGCTGCACCTTCAGCTGAGAGAAGGTAAACTTAAAGTCGTTGGCCTTGTAAGCAATCTGCTCGGTGGACGCACACTTGAAGCTGTATCCAAAATCAGCCTTGAAGAAGTCTCCCATGGGGACACCGCCGTATTTGACTGCCCCTGATTATCATGAGATGGGAAACAACGTCATGCAGGTTGGAGTTAGCTGTTACTTTATGCGGTATTTTCCACACTACACGAGAAAGCTGCCACACACTCTTACGAAATGCCAAAGAAATTGCGGTCATCTGACAAGTAAGTAAGGCTTTGCATCGGAGTCGAGTCTTTTGATGAGGGACTCGAGTCGAGTCGAGTCATTTGCTTGCAGTGACTCGAGTCGAGTCGAGTCATTTACTCAAAGGGACTCAAGTCGAGTCGAGTCACCAAAAATTTTGACTCGAGTCGGACTCGAGTCGAGTCATTGACTCGAGTCATTACAACTCTGACAATAGTTGAAAATGGCACAAAGACACCAGACCATTCCAGAGCTGGGGATTGCTAGCATAAGGCTTGCACCGAATCACGTTATTAAGCAACAGCATCTTTGGTCTGGCAAATTCAAATTTAAAATGTGCTATGCATTTGAGCAAGTCAGCGTATCAGACGTTTATTCAAATTAAATTTCGAAATGGCCTAGGGAACATGCTACCCCTAGAGTGATTTGCTACCTGTAGTTTTGCTATCAGGGAAGTGTGCAGGGGAATGCGTCAGACTAGCGTTGGCGGATTTCAGCTGAAAGGTTTGGGCTTCGTTGTCCATGCTGAATTCCAAAGCCAAGCTGTCTGCACCTTCGGTCCAGGTCAGGAACATGATGGCGGTCTGTGAAGGCCAGCCACACCTGCTCTTTTTGGCATCGACGACGGCGTTCTCTGGCATCTCAAAGTTAAAGTCCATCTGTAGAAGGCAAATAAAACACACTACTTCATAAAGGTCCGTCTTAACCCTAACCCCCTAGGCTCTTGCACTAGAAAGGATACCAAACCTAACAAATTTCAACAGCTGCATACAGGTCTGTAAGCACTGGTACCAAAACTGCCAAACTCCAACAGGCCTTGTACGGGGAACAGTACTAATCCTGCCAAACTCCAACTGTTGGAGTTTGATTGACTTGGTATGGATGGGCCTATGCATTGTCGAGTGATTGGATAGGGATGGTACCAAACCTAACAAAATAAAGCAATATGTACATGCACATTTGACCACAAGCTGTGCTGAGGACCGTGGGTGAGCATACCCACGAAGAAATGCCAGTGAACTCCAACGTGTTCACAAATCTCATGCCCTTCTGCCCCGAACCTTACAAAATTCAACAGGGTCTCCCTGGGCCTTTGGTACCCAGTCAATCAAAGTCCAACACCAACTGGCCAGTGTTCGGTACCAACCCTGCCAAAATCAAGCAAAACCCGCTGTTGGAGCTTGATGGGCTCAGGGTTGTTAGGGTTAAAATGAGGAAGATGAGAAAAATATAACCTTTACACCTAAATTTTACACCATTGTACAATTATGGGCACCATTGTGTAGGAAAGCTTTTATGCAGATTCTAATATACACCGGTGCATGTAGCAATACATTTTTAACGATTTAGGTAAAAGGGACCAGATTTCATAGGAGTCCAAATTTCATATGACACCGGCAAAGTGTTTTAAGACCAACCAGCCGGTCTTTATCATCTGTTTAAGACCGGCCACATGACAGGCTCTCGGCCAATAGGAATGGGTAAACTGCCTTAGGTATTAATATATAAAAAGTAACTGACAATCTACCCACTGAAAAAAAAAAAAGTTATTTAAAAACAAGTCAGGTGTGTTTACAAACACAAATGCCCCGCAACCGTGACTGTTCCCATGACATAACACCACTCTTTTAACATCAACTTATGTACCTTGGTCACATGGAACGTTCATTGACAGCATTAGTGTCTTCTGTAGGTTTTATATGAATTAATCCCTAATCCCTTTGATCTCAGAATAAATACAAGATTTCTATTGTTTTAGCCACTGTGACCTTGACCCTTGACCTTTCGACCCCCAATGCAATAGGCCTATTTGGATTACCAAGAACGATCCACAAACTAAATTTGAAGTTCACATGTAAAGTATTTCTCAAGTTATCGCGCTGACAAAATTTCTTTTGTTTTAGTCACTGTGACCTTGACCCTTGACCTTTCGGCCCCAAATGCAAAAGGGTTCTTAGGATTACCAAGAACAATACACAAACCAAATTTGAAGTCCATATGTTAAGTATTTCTCAAGTTATCGCGCTGACAAGATTTGTCCGGACACACACACACACACACACGCACGCCCACACACACACACCCACCCACCCACGGAAGGACAAGGCCGAAACAGTATGCCCCTTCGGCTTGGCCGCGGGGCATAAAAATGTAAAAATTAAATCAATGAAATCAATGTAAGCGATGCGATCTTGTAGTTCTTACCATGGATGTGTTCTTGAGCTCATACGTGCCAGAGAACCCTGCATAAAACTGGGCCAGAAAGCACACCTGACCATCGGCGCTCGTCACGTTATAGGTAAAAAATGGGGGCGGCACGGTGGTGGGGCCCGGTGTCGGGGTTGTGGGTGCTGCCGTCGTTTTGGGCGCTGCGGTGCTTCCATTTGTTGCCGGCCCTGCAGTTGGCGCAGTCGCAGTTCCAGCAGTTGTTGCTGGCCCTGCAGTTGCCGCAGTTGCAGTTGCAGTTGATGCAGTTGTTGCTGTTGCTGGTACTGCAGTTGCTGCAGTTGCTGTTGTAACCTTTGGTGCTTTGGTTGTAGCCCCCGCTGTTGCTGGCACTGCAGTTTCTGCCTTTGAAGAGGTTGGCGCTGTAGGTTTCTCAGTAGGAGCTGGGCTGGCTGCAGAATCAGTTCCCAGTGCTGCGCCTGAAAAGGAACAACGAACAAACATGATTTAAAGCTAGAGTCCATCATTTGCAGCTATCCAAAAAGTAACTGGCGTAATTCTTGTTGAAAAACATACTCGGTTGAAAGATAGTAAGGGGACTAAACTCCCTGTGAAATTATTCTTTCTGGAAAGCTGTCACTTTGAGGAAATCAACAGAAGAAGGCCCTTGCAACGGTGCTTCTTAAGACGCACTGTAGGAAATTTAAATTATAAATATACAAGACGTTCCATTGTTTTAGCCACTGTGACCTTGACCCTTGACCTTTCTGACCCCCAATGCAATAGGCCTATTTGGATTTCCTAAGAACGATCCACAAACTAAATTTGAAGTTCACATGTAAAGTATTTCTCAAGTTATCGCTACTTGACAAAATTTCTTTTGTTTTAGTCATCTGTGACCTTGACCCTTGACCTTTCGGCCCCAATGCAAAAGGGTTTCTTAGGATTACCACAGAACAACACGTAAACCAAATTTGAAGTCCATATGTTAAGTATTTCTCAAGTTATCGCTACTGACAAGATTTATCCGGACACACACACACACACGCACGCACACCCACACACCCACCCACCCACGCAAGCAAGGGTTTGAATATGCCCTTCGGCGCCTCTGGTTTGGCTGCTGGGCATAAAAATGCAATAAATTAAATCAATGAAATCAATGTGCTTTACGCGGCGTTATCTCGTAGAAGTTCTTACCATGGATGTGTTCTGAGCTCATACGTGCCAGAGAACCCGGTATAAAACTGCATAAAATCAACAGAAAGCACACCTGACCACGGGCGTCGTCACGTTATAGGTAAAAATGGGGGCGGCACGGTGGTGGGGCCCGGTGTCGGTAGGTTGTGGGTGCTGCTTGCTGCTTTGGGCGCTGGGCATAGCTCCATTTGTCGGGCCCTGCAGTTGATGACTAGCGCAGGCCGCAGTTCCAGCAGTTGTTGCTGGCCCTGCAGTTGCCGCAGTTGCAGTTGCAGTTGATGCAGGTTGTTGCTGTTGCTGGTACTGCAGCTGCTGCAAGGTTGTAACCTTTGGTGCTTTGGTTGTAGCCCCCGCTGTTGCTGGCACTGCAGTTTCTGCCTTTGAAGAGGTTGGCGCTGTAGGTTTCTCAGTAGGAGCTGGGCTGGCTGCAGAATCAGTTCCCAGTGCTGCGCCTGAAAAGGAACAACGAACAAACATGATTTAAAGCTGGAGTCCATCATTTGCAGCTATCCAAAAAGTAACTGGCATAATTCTTGTTGAAAAACATACTCGGTTGAAAGATAGTAAGGGGACTAAACTCCCTGTGAAATTATTCTTTCTGGAAAGCTGTCACTTTGAAGAAATCAACAGAAGAAGGCCCTTACAACGGTGCTTCTTAAGACGCACTGTATGAAATTTAAATTAGTGGTTCGTTTTGTTTTGCAGTGAAGCGCGCGCAAGCATTGGCACGACGCACACGCGCGCGCGGTTGCTATAATTTGTCGGATCAGTGCGCGACATCGCGTAGCTGCAATCGGCTCATTGAGAACGTGTCTCGGACGCTGAATTCAGGCCCAATTCAAAACATGATTCAGCAACTTTAGATTTGAAATCAAGAACCTAGAATGCCGTTTTTCTCGGAATGTACAGCTGAAGCTGAGCTGAAACTTTATCAGGTTAGTTGTTCAATACCCTTCTTTAGATTTTGAGCACGTTTGTTGCTTCAAACGAACAAAATGCACAAATTACAAATGATGGACTATACCTTTAAAGGGAATATACATCATTTGCTTTTGCTGTAATTTTCAGAAATGGATGGAATTGGGGGGTTGGAAATATATAGCAGATATAGTTACACTGACTTTGTTGTTCGGGAAATGCTATAAAAACCACGAATCCATCATCTGTAGTCTGGTTCCTTGACTGCATATAAGAAGAAACAGAGCAGTTTACCTACATTGGGCTAGTGGAAGGTCATGGAACTAGACTTGCTGGCTCATACCCGTTTCATATAGGTTTGCACCTGACAAACAAGTAAAAGATGTGGTCAACTGGGGCCAGTATTTGAAGAAAAAGCCAGTTGTTTCCAACGCTGATCGGCCGATCAGCGTTGGAAATTGATACAAAAAAAAACACTTTTCTTGAAAATGACAGTATACCAGGTGCCATGATTTTACAGGATACTTTACACTGTCATTCACTAACAGTCCAGCAAGGTATTTCAAAATGATTTGGTAGTTTTATTTTTTGATGTTTGCAAATGTTGTATTTTCCCTTTAATGCTAGGTGTATTTGATACTAAATAAAAATCACACATGTTTGGACTTGTCATACAGTGTAGACACGCACACGCCAGATGCATTCTGCATACAAACTTTAAGGGTCCATGAAGTGAATTTTTCTGAGGAACATATTTTTTTGGTAAGTTTCTATTTCTTTTGAAGGTTTAAAAAATAGATGTGCGCAGTCCTTTAAACGTTTTCCTTCCTTTCTCGGACAGGTGAGGGTTTTGCAGCTGTGATGTCATTCCGGGAAGACACTGTTCAGTTTAGGGTTTCCTGTTCGGTTTGTTAATGACTTTCTTAATTTGTAATTCATTTCAGCAACACATCTCTTCTTGTACCAGTACATTAAATACACATGTGAATCTTATTTTTATTCTTCAAGGCTCGGCGTATAAGCCGCCCTGTGTATAAGCCGCAGTAAACATTTTCATGAGCAAATTCAACGTATAAGCCGCGGCTTATATTCCGAAAATTACGGTAATAGGTGCCATTTCTACTACAACTACAACTTTGTAACAGAACGGATCGATTCCAATCATTACTCTTCCAGAGGAGTGGAAGAACATGATCTTTTAAGACATATGTGTACATGTACATCATTTACATGTACTTCATTGGTGTATCAAATAATCAAATTTGATTGCTTTTAAAGAGAAAATCCTCCATCGTCCTGGCGGAAATATTTTGGAGGATTTTGAAAAATTGAAGCAGTAGGTATCCTTCATTTGAACATTACAGCAAAACTTGGAGGATTTCGGAGGATTGAGGATGATTCATAGCCAAAAAAGACCTCGGGGTTTAAGGGTTTAGGGTTCAAGGGGCAGATTGATTTCTGAAGACTTTCTTAAGGGGTCTATTGTTCTACTGTTTTCTAGGCCATAAGGAACCCTAATCTGTTACACGGTACCCTCTGGAGACATGTGCACAATAGGGAACAAAAGATTGTATACTATCAAAACTATACATCTCCACAGTGCAATTTCTATAGGTGAATACATCTCCACGAGGTTATCACGAAATATGGATTTTACTCAAAACTAGGAATTTCCAAGGTGTGTTGGTCCGTCGCAAATTGAAGTATTTTATGTAAGGGATATTAAGTCCGAATTTCAGCGCAGGAAATTAATTTTGGTTAAAATAGGAGCATTTTGAAAGTTCACTTTCAAACTCAAAAACTTTAGTACACGAGAAAAATGAAATGACTCCACAAGGATGCAAATTTCTGTGTAATGTACATGTACATGTACATGTGTACTTCAGTATCCTTCACATATGTACATGTACATTGGGTTATACTATCCAATGAGCACTGTTCTACATTTCATTTCACTTTTCACCTGTTCCTATTGTACATACATTGTACATGTATGTGTACAGTACAAGTATACATTTCCACGTTTATTTCCTGTTAAAATTGTACGGTGTATGCTTTTCCTTGAACTTTAACTTCACTCAAACACGAGGCAAGCGATTACGTGACAGGGGCCGTTTCATGGTCTTTGACCTCAACCATGTCAACTGTGTTCCTTGAACAAGCTGACTGCATTTTCAATGCCAACGAAAATCAAACAGAAAAGAGGCCTTGCCTTGTGAACAGGCAAACTATACATTTGTACATTCATGCTCATGTACACAAAACATGTCTATTGTGCAAACATGCTTCAGGAATATCTGTCCACAGTCTCATGTATTCCTCCTGTGTTCTTCACTTCAGCAAGAAGTTGAAACTCGGAAAGAAAAAAAAAAGTGACTGACTTTACACACAAAATTTGGGTGGACAATCAAATACATTGAGTGGAAGCCTGTTCAACGTCTCCTTATGGTGGGCCAACTGGCTCAAAATCAGAGTTCCAGATCAAGCAAACAATTCCACCACAACCTTTGACCTGATGCTAATGTATTATAGCCATAAAAATTGGGTTTAGAATACTGCATTTTTTGGACAGTTTTCTTTAGTCAGCCAACCTGGTGAGGTCACAAATGATTTACTGTGTTCACCCAATCAGCTCGTGGGTGGTATGTCATTCCAAACATTTGGGGTGTATCTTATTTTCCTATCCCTGTTACATTTGACATCCACGAATCTATTTCTGATAAACTCCTGAAAGCAGTCGTCTTCCAAGAGTGAAAATTATGAATAGCAAACTACATGTGAACCACGAATAAACAATTGTTTGGTAGAGTACATGTACATCATTTGTCACTTGTGCATTTTAATCTAAAGAAGGGTGTTTAACACCTACTAAACCCGATGAACTTTTAGCTCAGAAAATGCTGTATATTCTGAGAAAACAACAGCTAAAATTCAAAAGTTGTCGAGTCACGTTTTGAATTGCACCCAAAATCAGCATCTGGGACACATTCTCATTCAGCCAATTGCAGCTTTACGCACATGATGTCACAGTACTGAACTGACGAATTGTAGCATTTTTGAATTAATAAAAATTAGTAACTGTACTAACGGAAATTTCCCAATTTTTTTTTTGAAATGACCTTGGAGTTAGGGTTTCAGTGTAGTTCAACATGAATATGTACATGTACAATGTGCTTGAAAATTTCCACATTATTTGAAGATGACAAACATCCTATAAAAAAAATTCCTGAGGAGTCAAAAATTGTTGGTCATGTTGGTCCAGCATGATGTCACCAAGCGCGTGTTCTTCAGTTACATCATGCACCACGTTTACCAGTTCCATCACTTGACCTTTAGCAGGTGACCTTTGTCATCACCCACTTGCCCCCCCCCCCAACCAAAACAAAATACTTACAATCTACATGTACGTCAATGCCAGCGTACACATACAGAGTAATCTGTCATGTGACTACATGACAATCTAACAGTAGTCAAAATCACGCCCTTTACGTGTGGCCTCCATTTTAAAGATTAGAATAATGGGATCAAAGGCCGAAGAACTATTGTACACAATCCATGTCCTTCATTTAAGTTTTTCAACTAGATTCTCATTGTAAAGTGTAAAAACTGAACAGCCTATGAATTTCTAATTTCTTATACACATTTGGGGATTTCCCTGGGGGGAGGGGGGGTTATATTTCCAATCTTTTTTGGTAGGGTGTGGGCCCAGGCCTACAGGTACATATTTTGTGGAATAACTCTTACAGTAATTTCAGTGTGAACAAAACAAACAACATGATCGAGAAAATTTGGAAAGGACCCAGCCTTAAGACAGAGTACTGCTTGTTGTTGACAAGTTTGTTTTCTTTTAGAAAACAATATGGCTAATACACCTCCCTCATAAACAGCCATCTTTGTACGAAAATTGCAACGGCTTGTACGACGCCCCGTCAGGTGCATTTGCACGCAGTGTGGAAAATCTCTAAAAACGCGCGCATGTTGCTTGACATTTTTTCAAAAATACAGCGCAGCCGATGCGTGTCACGAAAATTTGACGCCCCAAATGCCGATGCATGCGACAATCTGTAGGAAGTGACATCATTTGAGAGAGACCTACATGTACATATATTATTAATTGACCCTCCCTCTCTTGTACAAAATGGACAGAGATACCCTATCTGTCAAAATCTATAATGTGACAGTTTTTAACAGTTAATTGTAAATTGGGCTCATACATGTATTGGTACAATTCGGGCGATTCACAACGCAGTGCGCCACCAAGAGTTTGCCACAGAGAGTTCCTTTTTCCCAGTGCATTGTGGGAGATGGTCGACAAATTCACAGCGCGGGACATTTGAAATTGTTACTTTTATGTTAGTTTTTCCGGTCAGTGGTTTCATAAGCGTATGATTCGAGTATCTGTTTGCCCTTTTCTTTTTCTTTTTATCAATATGGTATTTTTTGTAAGGCGTCAGAACGCTATGCCCCAATCTATAACAAATTAGCTCAAGTTGTCTACTGACACTCATTCAAATGGGCCATGTTTTGTCGACCATAAACTTGAAAAATAAACTCCATGGCAACCTCTTGGTGGCGCACTGCATTGTGAATCGCCCGAATTGACTGGCTGTGGCAATTTTGTCAACTGAAGGTACATGTACCATGCCTTGACTGACAGTAACATGTACATTGTACAATACATGTACATTGTACAATGTATGGTGGCTTTACATGTGAGTACTGCCAAGTGCCTGGCAATAGGCTTAATGGATTTAATTATTTAACCCTAACTGCCCTGAATCCTTCAAAATCCTCTTTGCCAAAGTGGAGGAATTTGGAGGCTTGAGGTTACATGTACATGGCAAATGTGCGTTACTGATTTTGTAGGATGCACTTTGTCAAGGTCTTGGGCCGGACCTTGCGTTATTTTTGCTCAGCCATGCATATAAACATAGGCCTGGATTAAGCTTGAAATCCTCCGTACTACTCCAGGATGTCACTGGCCAAGGCTCAACATATTGACAGTCACAGCCGCAGGATTTTGCAGGATTCAGGCAGTGGTCACCCCTCCACGGACCATATTCAAGAAATAATGGAAGAATTAGCAGGATTGAGGCTATAATGCTATTTTTTCATGAGGCCAATCGGAGGATTTTCCAGGATTGAGGCTACATCCCAGCAAAAAGGCCTAGGGAGTTAGGGTTTAAGGGAATACATGTACACAACACTTGCTTTTGCTGTAAGTTTCAGAAATGGATTGACTTGGGGGTTAGTATTTTGTAACAAATATTTTTAAACTGACTTGTTTGAAGTTTTGTGTTCGTACATGCTGGAAAACCCAAGAAAAACTAGAGATCTATGTCTGTTTGCAACAGAACATAGGGCTTTTCCGCATTATGATTTTTTTTTTATCAATGACACGTCCCTGACTATGCATGTGCAATGTTTGAATCAAATCAGACCTGACTTGAACAGGTTCCTGTAGGCCTAGTGGTAGTGAAAGAAAATGTGACAATTGTAAATTTATCGAAAGGATTGTCCTTACAAACTTTTTCTTTGTACATATATGACCAAAACCACAGCCTAAATACACCATTTTTTGTCCAGTTTTGAAGTGAATTTTCCAAAATTAAACTAGCTATTGCACATCTCTTTCAGAACCATGTCATTTGAAAAATATTCCTCAAAATGGCGAAAACTGTCTTAAAACCTGGATAATAATAGTTGCTAAATTTTTTCCAGTACTTGAATGATAAATAAAACCAGAGATGTTCACTACTTACGGATATTTGGGCTGAAACTGAGGAGACCTTTGTTACCAACATGTCAACAAACACGACTGTCTTTTCATTGCCTAAAGCCCGGTTCATACTTCACGCGAAAGCAAGTGCGAAGCGAAATTCATGTCGTCAACAATGGTGGACGCGCTTCGAAAGTATTGTGGACGTCACGAATTTCGCTTATCGCTTTCGCGTGAAGTATGAACCGGACTTCATGCATACACATTTTCTTCCTGTCTTAAACATCGCCACCATGCGGTCACTTCAAGATATTTGGATCGTGTCCCCAACCCCATAATACCATCCAGATTGTATACGACTGTTTTATGTCATATTCTGATATATTTATTGTGGTCCCCTGTCGTGTGTTGTGATACTTATCTCAACTAATATTAACATGTAAACAGTCGTCTGGTATAGATATTCAACATGGAAAATAAAGGTGGTGGAAGCGCATCCAACCATTGCTTAGCACTGGTAAACAATGCAAAGTACCTTGCATTGACCTGTGACATGTGTTTGCACTCGACAGTCATTTTGAGTGTGCCTCAGTGTGAGTTGACAAAAACAGACCTCCAAAAATTTTCTGAAAAAACGTGAGTTGTCAGTATTTTACTATTCATCTTTTCATCATTTGGTGCATTATAGGTCTGTACTTCATACTGTATTAGTATAATACTTCAAAATTGAATACAGGGCAATTCCACACCAAAGTGGACATGACACCAAAAAATTCAAATACATGTGACTTAAACAAATTTGGCATCAAATGAAAGCTAAAAGTCTATAGTTTCAAGATTTGAAGTTGGAATTTTATTTTTTTATACATTTCGGTACCAAAAAATAGGATTATGTAATAATCCTATTTTAATCCTAAAAATGTGATTAATAGTGATATGAAAGTATTCTACCAAAACACACACAAAAATATGTACTAATGCCATCAGTTTCTGTTATGAGAAAGTATTGGTCTTGAAAAACCGACTAAAACTTGTTTTTAACATTTTGCGTAATTTGCTTTGCTTCAGTGACTTCTAATATCTCAGCCTTCGAAAATGTCCTTCCGTTACCGAAAAAATACATATTTTTAATTTATTTTTAAAACTTGCAGTATGAATGCATTGAAAGTTATTGTGCAAAGCAAGTTTAGGTAGGCCTTCAATATGACATTATAACTGACACTGCTGTACTTCTCGTTTTTTAATTACAATTAATTAAATCACGTCCTTCCGTTACCAATTTGGTAACGGAAGGACGGTAACGGAAGGACAAATCGTATTTTTATCAAATGTTACGACATTTGCGCTCATGTTTGAAAAATGAAAATCACTGCAAATACATGCATGTATAATGAGCATTGAAAGGACATTCATGTGACCCACCTTCACAAAAGCGGGATAAGCAGGGCAAGGTGTTTATTACAAAGGAAGGCACAGGCATGTACAACATGTACAATGTACATATAGTACATGTATGTACATATATGCTGACGTACCAGTACTTGTATGTATGGAGTTGTTGCAAAAAATCAATTCATAAAGTTGCTGCCATCAGCATTCATGGACAATAGAGAAAGATATGAATTCTGTGAAGCCATTCCAGAAGCAAATTAAGTCAAAAATGAGATGGCAGAAAGTACCGGTACTTTGGGGCACTTTCATTCAATTTACATGTGTAAGACATGTGAGGTGCAATCTTTGACAAATTATGCCCAAGTTAACAATTTCAGTTTGGATGTTTATAAATTAATTGTTACTACTCTAAATCATTGTAATTTGATTTCAAACAATGATTTTAGAGTTCAATTAAAAGCAACATCTAACTGAAGCAACCAGTTCTACCGGTAGATGTTTTTACCTTAACTGTACATGTAGGCTGGTCGCCCCCCCCCCCCAACCCTTTAGGTAAACCACTGAACCTACCGGTATTATTATTAA
Organism: Patiria pectinifera; assembly: GCA_029964075.1. Classification (NCBI taxonomy): domain Eukaryota; kingdom Metazoa; phylum Echinodermata; class Asteroidea; order Valvatida; family Asterinidae; genus Patiria; species Patiria pectinifera. The sequence continues at coordinate 12,178,916 of CM057144.1, read as the reverse complement.
AAGTTGTTGGTGAACATGTCACCAATATACTCAAGTGCTCAAAAACTGTGTATTTAAACTTTTAAGGATTGAGGTTTGAAGTCCATTTCTGTAGTTGTCTTGTGTTCGTGAATTATGTGTTTTGGGTGGTTTTCGTTTTTCTTTTGTTATCATTAATTAGCAGGCTTCTATCTTTATCTCAATAGTTTCTTGGGTATAATTATTTATGCCAGGTCTGCATATTGTTGATTTCACATTCAATTACACATTTCAGCAATTTGTTTCACTTGTATAATTAGTGTAAATTCACATTTTGTTCATGCTATAATTGAGTAAACCTTTTGTCCTTCCGTTACCGTCCTTCCGTTACCAAATCATAATCTGCTTAAAACGTTGTAATTATATTACCGAAACACTTTGAGTCAAATGACAGGCGGTATAGTATAGATAAAGCTTCAGGGATTCCATTTCTTACCTTTAAAATATAATTGCCCCATAAAATTCACAGAGTTTACGCAAAACGCGAGTAAGTTGGAAAACCCTTGTCCGTTTTACCGTCCTTCCGTTACCGACCTCATTAATATTCATAATTCATAAACGGGAGGCATTCATGCCCCCCAAAAGTGTGGAAAATGAAAGTAGCATTATAGCAATACAATTGTGACATTTGTTTGCTGTAACTATGAACAGTGTCTGTGATACACACATTTGAAATTTTGTTTAATGAGTGAAAACGTCCTTCCGTTACCGTGGAATTGCCCTATATTATAAATAAATTATATCTAAAAAAGAAGAAGCCAGTTTTGCTATTGTGAGTTTCCTAGCGTTATGCATAAACATAACGCTATAGGATCATCCTAGCTAAAATTAAACCAACTGTCTTCATAAAAAGCAGACATTCATACATGTAGCTTGATATATCCCATCTATAAATAAAAAGACATTTATATAATTGCAAAACATAACGTACATAAACAAAGGAATTTAACATGCATGACATGAAACAAGCAAAAACTGTAAAAAAAAAAAAAAAAAAAAAAAAAGAGTAGGGCCTAGGCGGCCTAAAACTTAACAATAACATTTCAGCCTTTTCAGCCCAATGCCATATAGTGGGGCAAAATATGAACCAAAATTGAAGGGGGTGGGATTTAAACTCATTTTTTTAGGCCTAGTTAGTAGTTTAGTTAGGCCTAATTTAATATTTTTGTAAACGTCCGTGGGCATGGTGGTGGCAAATGTGGGGCGGGGTTCGAACCCTTCACTTACACCCCATAAACAAACCACACCATATCACCACATCAACTTAACTGCCTCAATCAGTTTTAGCCCTCTATCAATGACTTTACTTGCATTCACATTCCCAACATGTACATTTGTTAGGCACACATTACGAGCATGACGAGTAGAACAATGCTCAGATGCTGAATATTTTCGACTAGAAACATTGCAACATCACGATGAAGTGTTTGCGGCGTACGACTCAAGCATTAGAACATGTCAAGTACAAGTGCAAGCACGGCCAAAAGGCTGCAACTTGCAAGTTAAATACTTACCAAGCGCTACAAAAATAAGAAGTAGGACTGCTGTAAGAAGCTTCATTGTTATATATTACTCCACGTCTTTAAAATTGCAAAAAGGCTTTTTATTTGAGCTGTGGGCTGGCAGTCTTTGGGAAGTTTGATGTCTCTTCGCCAGTTTCCAGAAATCATGAAAGAACGACTGGTACCCGTACCACTCCGAAATTATACTGTTTCGATTGAGCAATAAGTCGGCTACCAGCTAAAAATGGTAGACACTGTCATGTGATTGTGAGCTTTTCCTTCTGTTGAACCTACACCCTTTAATATCAAATTTTGCTGATTATTTTTTTCGATTATTAAATATATTGAATATACTCAGACAATCGAAAATGCAACTTTATTTCTTTGCTCCGTAACAGTGCAAAAAAAGCACTAGAAACTACTGAATCTGTTTGAAGTTGTCCATTGGAAGGAAAAAGTTGAGGTGTAAAATACTGCCGTTGAGTTGTCACGTGCATGATTTCACCACCAGGGACTGTGCGCTGGTGTACATTGTACATGTACTGCAACTGCATGCACTACAAGCATGCATAATAGCATACGCGCACTACTGCAGCTAGCTAGCTAGCCACATTGTTTTACAGCACTGGTAGTGTCACGTACACTTGGGATCTCTGCAAATCATGGACGGCATAGACGTAATGCGCATGATCGCTGCTTCGTCGTTGTTGACCCGCAAGGCTTATGCCAAATACCTAATTTTAAAAAAACGCATGCAGGTTTCTGGAGATTGTGACGAAACAAAATTAAAAGGCTGATATTTTGTACTTCAAAATCTAACTTTGTTTCTCCCAACCTAACAAATATTATTTTCATGTCGCAATTATATATGTCCAGAACAAGTTCAATCACTATTTAAATGCATTTCAAATGAGCTGCTGAAATCAACCATGCTGAAATGAACCACTTACTTGGCTGGATGACCATAAATCAAATCAAAACCCCGAAAAAACAAAGGAACAAGACAATGAAAAAAGAATACGATGGGCTAATCAAATGATTTGGCAACGATTTTTCCACGGCCGGTGATTTCATTCGCTAATGCCAGTTCTTGTGAATGCTTTACACCGTACCGCGCTGGCGAAAAGAAAAATGGCGACGGCGACGCCCATGTGTTACCCTGCCTTTCTTTTCAGGTTTTTCAAAATTCTTTCGATAGTCAGCTACTAGGTCATACTGAGCAGCAGATCAGCCATGATATTTATGATGGCTCTAATAATATTATAATTGCAACCTATAGGTAGAGCTAGAGGCCTAGCTGGGGGAAGGGGGGGTAAAGGGGGGTACCCCCCCCCCATAGACTGCCCTTTTCCATTGAAGTGCCCTTTTTCACAAGTGTTTCAACCCGAATATTTGTGAAGAGGGTTCGTGAAGAGTGCCCTTTTGTTTTAAACAAGTGCTCATTTTGTACAAAAAAAAAACCAAGAAACTGCTCTTTTTACCACTAAGCTGCCTTGTGTTTTACGAGTGCCCACTTTGGAATTTCGCTCACCCCCTGAATAGCGCGGCATCTATTAATGTCCAATCTTGCCTGCTTGTCCGGTTTTGAACAGAGCCCCCATTTAAAGATAGAACCTCCCCCCCCCCCACCCCCTTTTGATTATTTGATTTTACGGAGGCCAAGTGTCCGGAGAAATAAATATCCTGTGTACATTCAGCACGGACTTGTGCGAGTGCCCTTTTTCACTAACTGTTTACCCCTCCCCCCTCGGCCATAAAAAAAATACCCTGCTATGGCCTGTTGGTATTCCGGTTTCCGGATATAAAAGTTTTGGCACTAATTTAAAAGTTTGGCACTAAAAAGAAAAGCAATCTTTCTTAATAGCCTCAATGATAGTTATCAGTCATTGCAGATACGTTTTTTAACATTAATTAAAGAGCACATTTTCAAACAGTATAAGAAACCTACATGTATAGTACGCGCTACAATCGACACTCCCATCTTCTGTATATCTGCACTACGGGACAGTTGCGGACACTATTTGACATGACACCGAAACCGCGTGCGTAGTTGAGAATCACGACTGGCGCGCTTCATTATCGCATCAAGAAATTGTGACAAATCGGGTAGAAATATTCATCCCAAACTGCCCTTCATTGGCCCACAAGGTATGCTTAGCAGAAGTAACTTTGGGTACAGTATTTCTCAGCAACAAAGGTAAGTTATACAGCACAAACAACGATGAATTTAAGGGTTTCTTGACTTGTTTTTTGTGTGAGCTTTTGAGCCCGTGAATTTCGCAATAACGCATGCGCTTTATGTCCTTGACATACAATGATAAGCATAGGACGCGCGCAGCGGCCATTTTTTTTTGTCGGCGCGGCATGGTCGGTATTGTTCGACAATAGTCCGTGGGACGAGGCCTTTTTTTCGCTCGCCACGCGGTCTGGTTCGCCGTATTTTATAAAACTTCACAGACATGTAGATTATGGTGTAGGCCTACCATATCAAAAAAACTTTGTTCCCCGATTCACACTTTGTTTGGGAATGAGAAAATCTGGCATAAAAAACATGAAAAACGTCGAAAATAGTCATAAGATTAAGAACATGAAGAACAAATGAAGAAAAGATGTAATTTTTGAGTGGTTTTGTAATAAGACGCTTCAACTTAGGCTATGTGATATACATGGAGGAAGGAATAGACCCTTTTTAAAATTCTGCTGAAAAGGGTGGAAAGTCTGTTTAAAAAATTCATTTATGGACATGATGGATTTTCGACAAATCCCCCCCCCCCAAAAAAAAAGAAGGGGGGGGGGCAGAACTGAAAGATGTTACTCTAGCTCTACTGAGTGGAGCGTTGAATTACGGGTACCCCTCCATACAAACGCTCCACCGATTTGCCATACTTTGGTAGCACTTACACGGTCGTCATGACGGTTTGCATTTTGTGCATGCCCTCGCGAGGACAAGGCCCAAAAAAACTGATAAAGAAAATACAAATGAGGAAGACAGTAACCCTGGATAGATCCACACATTCATGACATTCCATAAGACCCCTCAAATTGTTTCAAACAACCGGTAATTTTGAAAAAAGAACAAAATAGTCTGAACTTACCGCTCACAATTAAATGTGTCTGCCGAGTTGCACAGTCTATTTCACTGACATGATGATGCATAATTCATTGCGCGTGTGTGTGACGTCACTATTGAAGAAAAACAAGTTGCGCTTACTCAATAGCTGTTTCATGTAGTCATATGTGCCCCGCGCCGTCTGACTGTGGGTTTTTGGTGCGGGGCACATATCAGTACATGAAACAGTCGTTGATTAAGCGCGACTTGTTTTTCCCTTCAATAGTGACGTCACACACGCGCGCAATGAATTATGCATCAGTCATGTCAGTGAAATAGATTGTGCAACTCGGCAGACACATTTAATTGTGAGCGGTAAGTTCAGACTATTTTGTTCTTTTTTCAAAATTACCGGTTGTTTGAAACAATTTGAGGGGTCTTATGGAATGTCATGAATGTGTGGATCTATCCAGGGTTACTGTCTTCCTCATTTGTATTTTCTTTATCAGTTTTTTTGGGCCTTGTCCTCGCGAGGGCATGCACAAAATGCAAACCGTCATGACGACCGTGTAAGTGCTACCAAAGTATGGCAAATCGGTGGAGCGTTTGTATGGAGGGGTACCCGTAATTCAACGCTCCACTCAGTAGAGCTAATGTTACTCCAAGATTCTTTTTACTAGGAGCCTCAATCCTGCAAAATCCTCCAATTGGCCTTATGGAAAAATTGCTTAGCCTCAAATGGTCAATCCTGCAAATTCCTCTGTTATTTCTTGAATATGGTCCATGGAGGTGTGACCACTGCCAACTGCCTGAATCCTGCAAAATCCTCTGGCTATGACTGTCAGTAGGCTGTGGCAGAGGCAGTGACATCCTGGAGCAGTGCAGAGGATGTCAAGTATAATCAAGGACTAAATTTATGCACGGCTGAGCATAAACAACACAAGGTCCGGTCCAAGACCTTGACACAGTGCGTACTCCGAAATCGGCAACGCACTTTTGCCATGTAACCTCAATCCTGCAAATTCCTCCTATTTGCAAAAAGGCTTTTGGAGCATTCAGGGTGGTAACGGTTAATGTATAGATTGTTAAGTGATGAATTCGTCTATATCAAAAATATATCAAATTAAAGAGGGAAAAACCAAACATTCTGAAAAAAAAAATAAAACAGTCCGTTGAACGGTTAAAAGGTTACAGATTTTTGAATATTTTTTTTTATAGGCCTACTGCTGCTGTGCAAGTGTGGCACTGTCAGTAAAATAAAACTAAGTCCCAAGCAATTTTTGTGTACTTTGTGTCATTTTTAATGCTTCGTATCTCCAAAACTTGTCATGAAAACTTGCCATGGCAACGCAAAAGTCCAAAAGAGACTTTTGTCTACTTAGTGTTTTATTCAATATCATATCCGGAAGGCAGTTTTGAATGGGATTGAACTAAAAATTGAAACGTAAAAATACAAATGGCAAATTGTATTTGGAATCGTGATAACTAATTATCAAAATGAGAGAAAAATAATAATTTATGTAGACAAAGAATTCCATGGAAAAATCAGAAGCAACAACAAATCCCTGCCATCTCTTTTGTCCCTCCTAAAAGGCCCAATTTATTAATAAAAACATGCCAAACCATGTCTGACGAAATCTTCAAACATCTACTGGTAACCCTTGTTTTGCTGGAATGTCATGGTTAACTTAAATAATTTTTCAAATTGTCTGTATTTAAATTATGCTGTTCCAAAAAAATTAAAAAGGCAAAAGGTTGGGGTTTTTTCCACTTAATTTCACGAGTGAGTTTTACTGGGAGTAAGTGAGGTTGATGGAATTGCCAAATGGGAGAGGATGGCCGTCTCCGCCAATCAAAAATACTTAATAAAAAATTTTGAACTTGAAAGTTTGAACTTGAAAGTTGTCGGCCATTTCGAATGTAAAAGCCACCGGGGGCATCTTGGGAAAAAAAATAAAAAATTTAAAAGGCCCTCCTCCTTTTGGAAAAACTTGGACGATCAACTGGTATTTTTTTTTCCTTGGCCTTATTACTCTAAGATGTGGTAAAAAATGACATAAGACAGAGTTAACGAGACTCGGTCAGTGGCGGTCAGTTAATGGTACATTGTAAATATGCAGATATGCAAATATGCAGATATGTAAATATGCAGATATTTAAATATGCAAATATAGGCCAACTTTGTCATGTTTGATAGGAAGAAAATTGTCACACTTCCCATTATGCCCATAACCATGGTAACAGACTTTTGGTGTCAAGATCCTTCTTTCCAAATGAAAATAAATCTGAAACTGTATACAAAACCTAATTAGAAAAGCAATTTTTTTTGTACTTTCTTCCCACCTCAGAACGCAGAATGTCGTACGGAGATCAAGACAGCTCTAAGGTGTATGTGGGCAACTTGTCCTTTCAGACGCAGGATGAGGACCTCCAGGGTATCTTCGGCGAGTTTGGCGCAGTGACCGAATGTAAGAGTTTCATGTAGAACCCAAGTTCATTTTCCACAGTGTGTTAGCTTTGTTTATCCCTAACACCCCAGGCATTTTTGCTTGGATGCAACCTTAATCCTGCAAAATGCTCCAACTTCCTCCGTCTGAAAATTGCAAACAGCCTCAATCCTGCAAAATTCTGCTTTATCCTAGGAGGGGTGACCACTGCCTCAATCCTGCAAAGTCCTCCAGCAATCACTGTCGTTATGTTGAGGCAGAGCCAGTGACATCCTGGAGCAGTGTTGAGGATTTCAAAGTGCAATCTAGGCCTAAATTCATGCACGGCTGAGCATAAAAAACACATGGTCCGGCCCAAGGCCTAGACACAGTTCATCTTCCAAAACCAGCTTCACATTTTTGCCATGTAACCGCGAAATCCTCCATTTTGCGAAGAGGATTTAGCAGGGGTGTGAAATCTCCGCTATTTAGCGGATTTCCGCTTTTTTGTTCAGCGTGCCACATTTTGTTTTCCGCTTTTTTTCTTCCAATGGTCCAGATTTCCCCCCGCTTTTTCCCCGCGCGTAAGCATTGATTTTATTTCCGTTTATTTTATTTTCCGCCGCCGCCGCCGCCGAGCGCACGCAATCCGCTCTAGCTCTGGGATGGGGTGCGTGCAAGCGAGTATTCAATGTACATTGTACATGTACATGTACATATACGTACGTACGTGTGTACTATACGAAGCCGCGTGTGTACACAACGTGTAAACAGCATCCAGGGAACGAACAGTCATTGCGCTGTGATTGGCTGCAGATAAATATGAATATTCACACATGCGCCATGAAGCGCGTTGGGACTCTTTGCGGCCGTTCCTGTGTCTATGCATGTAGTGACACGCGATGATCTCCACAATAACTCGCTGTAAACATCGTCTTGTTGCAAATATAAAGCCTTGAAATAAGACTAGTAAATTGTCGCCGTGCCGCGCCGGTAGAGGGCATCATGCGGGGCAAAGTTCATGCGTGCATTTCATTGCATGCACGCATCCTGCTGCGTATTTCGCTGCATGCTGATACGTACGTCGTTTCAAATGTTTCGAACGTATTTTGACATTATTAATTCCGCAAGATGTCAGTGCAACACAAATGTGTTATTATCCAAAGAGGTTTGGAGTTTGATACGGACATTGACAAGACCGATCCTCAGGTTACGAATCCGTGGAAATGGATTTGGATGGAACACGTGGTTAATGGGCAGAAATTAGGCGACTCGATCAGAAGCCGGAACACGCGATGACGATGTGCAGTACATGCAGTAAGGAGTTAAAATATGGAAAACGTGGTCGAATTTCCCAGTTTTCATATACAAGTTGGCCATTTAGGTAGTTTCAAGCCAATATGAAGGAAAATTTAACTTAAAAACATGCATAAATTGCAAAACATTTTCGACCAATAGTTGGCCCAGGCATGCCAGGAGGCTTTAAAATGCACCACAGAGCATCTACATTTCAAAATTTTTCTTTTGAGACTTTTGAGACGTGCAGCGGCATTGCGATGGAATGTTGCATTCCCACAACTTGTATTTGCACCCCCTGTCTCCCGAATCCTGGCTAAAACACTGTGTGGCTCTTTGTTCTTTCACCTGCAGGTATCATTATCATGGACAGAGAAACTGGTCGTAGTCGTGGCTTTGGTTTTGTGACTTTTGAGAAGCAAAATGAGGCTCAGAAAGCTATTGACGGCCTAGATGGTTCGGTAAGTTGCACGCCTGTAAACTGTGGACAGTCATTGTGATCTAATGAGAGGAACATTTTGCTCAAAATGTTATGAAGTTTTCTGCCCCGTGTCTTGAAACCAGGGATAGCCTCGAAATTCATACTTCTGTTTGGGGAGAGGATTTAAATAAACTGCATATTTCATAATCAATGAAGTATAAAGGATAATGTTGACTGTACGCTACAACTACAGTCGAGTCTCGTTAATACAAACTCGTTCGGACCAAGCCAAATTGTTTGTTATATCAGAATTTTGTATTAAGAGGAACATCAGTCCCATTCATTGTGCACATAAATGCACAGTCGGGACTAAGGCTTTGTGTTTGTTATAACCAGAATTTTGTATTAACAGAGTTTGCACTAACGAGATTCGACTGATATATTCTTCCAGATTCAATGTAAATGTCCACACTGGCTTGATGCATTGCTTTTGTGTCCCAAAACAGCCATTCATCTCTTGAACCCAGTTTGTTGAGATCCATGGTCTTGGTATTTATAAAAAGATTGTAATGTTTTGGTATGGTTTTACTTTGGACTTGCAGGAAGTTGATGGAAGAACCATCAAGGTCAATATGGCTAGGCAGAGACGTGACGGTGGCGGCGGCGGCGGCAACGGCGGCGGTGGTTATCGTCCCCGCGGTGGGCGTGGTGGAGGTGGAGCTGGCGGTGGCTACAGATCGCAAGGTTATGGCGGCTACGGTGGTTATTAGCTGACCGCATCTCAGCAACATCAAGAAAGGTAAATCAACAATGTGATAGTCAAGTCCATCACAGGTCCACACAGGTCCTCTCGAGCCAGTTCCAAGTTGAGTCACAAGCTGTTCTCGAGCCAGTCCCAAGTTGAGTCACACAAGCTGTTCTCGAGCCAGTCCCAAGTTGAGTCACAAGCTGTTCTCGAGCCAGTCCCAAGTTGAGTCACAAGCTGTTCTCGAGCCAGTTCCAAGTTGAGTCACAAGCTGTTCTCGAGCCAGTCCCAAGTTGAGTCACACAAGCTGTTCTCGAGCCAGTCCCAGGTTGAGTCACAAGCTGTTCTCGAGCCAGTCCCAAGTTGAGTCACAAGCTGTTCTTGAGCCAGTCCAAAGTTTAGTCACAAGCTGTTCTCGAGCCAGTCCAAAGTTGAGTCACAAGCTGTTCTCGAGCCAGTCCCAAGTTGAGTCACAAGCTGTTCAAATAAACGGTGGCCGAGACACTCCTTAGTTATTGTTTACCCCCTCCCCCCCCCTTTTTGCGACAGGACTTGTGATTTACTTGTGGCCTGACTTGTGATGGGCTGACTTCACCACTCTTATTAACTGTGGAGTATGCTTTTATGTCGGACATGGCTTTTTTTTTCACGCCTCAAGTGAGATCGGGCTTCAGGTGAAAATAAAGAGATGCCATGATTCCCCGCGTGGAACAATAAAGAGAGACTGGGATATTTCTAGACTCGAGACCATCAATAGTTTTGGGTGTGGAGACCAAATGGGCTGTTGGGGCGACCCCACATCAAATAAAAAAAAAATGCAACCAATGTCCCAAGATCTCTATTTGAGAGAGAAATTTGCCCAAAAAATCTCAATTCACAAAATGTAGGTTGTGTGGCAGTCACCGTTGCGACAGTTGCCAGGGTAATGCGACACCAAAAACTATGTGATTTAGAAAAGTTGAGACGATAGTTTCATGGAGATTAACCTCTCTGGGATTAGGCTGTTCTTCCCACTGCAGGTGAATAAGAATGCAGAACAGATAAATGCAAGGGCGGACGTTGTATCTGTCTCGCCACAAGGTAGGGCAGGCCAAAATATGTGTCCAATATGGTGTGCTAATAAACCAAGTCACCTTTGACATCTTGCCTGGTGATTGTTGACAGGTAAATGCGATTACCCAAGCTTCTGCCTCATTTCCGCCCATTTTGTACCATGTAGGGCTGTCCTGAATATATTGAATACTCGAATAATTACTCATCAACCGAATATTCGAATAGCTTTTTTGCCGGTTTGAATCAGGGGTGTAAAATCTCAGCTTTAAAGCTGATGTCAGCTTTTTTTTTTTTTTTTTGGATTCAGCTTTTTTCCCCTCACTTGCTGTGTACAAAAGTACAGGAGATTTCCAAAGTTCAGGGTTTTTTTACACCTTTTTCAGCTGTTTTTAGCTATTTTTTATCAGTGGTCACTCACACCCCTGTTGAATGTGAGGGGGGGGGGGGGGACACACGACTGTGACGTTATTTTATTGTGAAGTTGTGGTTCCTAATTGTCAGGTGCCACTTTTTGTGTCGGTGGTAATTGTTTTTGTTAACGGCGGTTCATTGTTCACATCCTTTTATCAGGTTAAAAAACCTTTTACACTTAAAAAGGTACTGCAAAACACTCCAGTGTTCCATATCAATCGCCACACACCAATTTTAACTGGCACACTCTTTGTGCAACTTTTTTTACTGACTGCTTCTCATGAGGATATTTCTGTATTTCCCAACATAACCACATCCTACGTTGTTTCATTTTTTACTCTCCAGATGTGATGAGCACAGACGGTACTTGCTTTGCACTCTCATCTCTCGCACTCTTCAAACGAGGAGTGTCGAAAGTGTACGGCCAGTGATTTCTCATTAATATCAAGGGATTTTCCTTGTGCAGACTTAATCTTTTCATGCCCGTAGTCCGCAACTCGTATCCACCACAAAAAAAAAGGAAGCGGAACTACAAATTTCGCCTCCATTTCTTGACTCTTAAAAAAACAAGTAGGAGATTCTCGAAGACAAGATGTGATATGATTGTAATAGTAGAAACCACTAATCAGTGAATTTGTTGCCTGTGAGTTATTTTCGTGTAGTTATAAAACCATCCTCTTAGAATTGATTGGTTTGTACTTTTTGTTTGATCAGAACACCTGTGTAGGTGTTTTTTTTTTTTAATTTGTAGGGCGAGACACTCTTTGTTTGATTATACGAGTAATGGTACAACTTTTCTATTTGCCCGTCATATTTTTTGCTTCCTACCTGCTTTATCTCATGTGAGCGTTTGTACTCGAAGTCCATCACAAGTCGCAGTCGTCAGTAACGCGATGAACGACGACAAGGGAAGGCTTTTGTAACGGTTCACTTGCATAGCTAGTGACTTGACTCGAGGCTGACGGACTTGTGATGGACTTCGACTACAACACTGTCTAGTGTCTCTTCTCTTGCATAGATTTTCTTGAAATTCCATTTGCAACTGACCTGATTGATTAATGCTCATACCAAAACTGAATTGTTATTATTATTTTTTTTGTTATTATTATAATTTTTTTTTTTTTTTGGTGACTGCAGAAATTTTTTATGACAAGTGTGAACTTCTTAACTGTGTATGGCCTTACTTTCTCTGTTGTGTAAAAAAAAACATCGGTTGTGTTATGTCGAAGGTACAGTCTGTAGTTTCATGGGTCTTGGAAGGTCATATACTGTGCAAGTGTTGGTTAAACATGTATTGTGTTTTTGGATACTGTCATTTGATTGGTCTAGAAAGGTTCAAGCATCATGTTCATAATGACTTTATATCGTCATTTACGTCACTCAAATACCACTTCCCACATTTTTGCAAATATTATGGCAAGCAGCAAGCCCTTGGCGTATAGTGTTTGGTGAAGCATAGCTGTTTGGGGGGTATTTCTGCTCCACAGATTCTCAAAAAAAAAATTCATTGCCAACAGGAGGAAGACTCGCAGAAATCAAAGGTTACATTGGGACGATTCAAATCATTTCTTGTCGAGTCAGATTAAGTCGAACTTTTTATATAGTTTGGATTTCCGTGTAAGCTGTACATAAAGGTTTTAATTATTGCAGTCAATGTCGTAGACTTCACTCCAAATATCTCTGATAAGGATACCTTACCACAGTAGAAAACGGTTCTCTTCTCACGCATGGTCTTCATATAATATTTAATCGGTTTCATGAAAAATACCATCGTTACTTTACTGTGAATGAAAAAAAAAAAATGGTACAGATTCTGGCACTTTGAAAGTACGCTGTAGTTATTCCCCCCGTCGTATTTAGATACAATTTAGATAAACTTTGTAATTTGTGTTCAGAGGCAAGCTAATAAACTGTTTCAGTTGAAACATTTGAAGATAACTGAACATTGTAGAAGGAGCTTGATCATTTAAAAGACTAATGTGACTTGTTTGGACCAGCTATGAATTGGGGGGGGGGTAGGAGATTGCCCTGCCTTTCGACAATCTGGCCCTTTTTTATCTCGAAGAGAGCAACGTGCAACAGCACCTTCAACCAGAACAAGTAGCTGTTACCAAAACGAGGGCAATAGGCTGCCCTAGGGGTCAGCAAAAATTAAATCAAAATTATTTGTACTGGATTAAAATCCCCAATTTTCTGTCCTGGAATAGCACCAGCAAATATTGCAAATGTCTGTTTTTTGTTTCATTCCAAATTCCCCTAGAATCGCTAATTTCACTGCTCCCTAAATCCTGGACCTATTTGGAAAATCCTGGCTCTGCCACTACCAGCCAAAGCCTATGGCTACAGTACGTAAAAAGACCCTTTGCACAAAGCGCCCTCACTGAAGACAAACAGCGCCATCACTGAGGTCTTTCAATGGTGCAAATGAAGGTCACAAGATTCGTTTCAGATCGCGCTGATTGATTGGCAAAATTTTACATTAGGGGCGGGGTTAATACCGAGACAATGAATGTCAAAGGTCGAGAGGATGTTTTTCTTTTTACTGGGGATCAGTCTGGAATCCGCGTCTGTAAAAATGCTATGTAAATCGAGACGGCAATAAGATCTGTCATGTGAGCAATTTGTGCACGTACATGTACGTATGGGGCGGACTAGACTGTACTATACAGCTAGCTCATCATCAGGGAAGTGTTGCCGCAGATGACGAGGAGTCGCACTTGTACTTGCAATTCGCCTCAGCTTTATATTACAAAATGGCAGCTTCTCCAAAAGCTAAAAGGCAGAAGACGGGAGAAGGGGTAGTGTCATCGTGGACCAAGTTCTCTGAGAGGTTGGATGAATCTAAGATTTCAGAGATGTTCAAAGAAAAGGGCTACATCAGGGTACGTCGTCTAACTGAATCTATTTCGTGATAGCCGTCGGCCGTAGGGAGTCCGGCGAATTTAATTTTTTAAAGAAAGAAATCTCATGTTTTGTTGGACATGTTGGACATGCTGAAAAGAGTATTACGCGACAAAATCAATGGCGTTTGAATCAGCGTCATAGGTATTTGCACCTTGGAGATACAACAATTTCAATGGCCAAACTTGGAGCTAGTGTGAGTTTTACATTATTTACTTCAAGTTTTAGCATGATGACTACTACTTCTAGAATGTGAAGGCTTCTAGAATTAGAAGGCTTCTCTCCGTCAGTGGAGAGAAGCCTTCTTATTCTAGAAGTTGCTGTATACATCATGTACATTTATTGTCCAAACCTATCAAAATGTATAATATCAGGAATCCCCATTAAACATGTAAAATAAACAACAACTTGATTTTTGATGATGTACGTATTTGTTATTTTTGTGCATATTGCACACTTATGCGAATATGCAGGTGCTATTTCCAGTACTTCCCTCATTAAAAACAAAAACAAAATAACACAATAAGAAATACTCTGCCGTGCAGTATGAAACTAAATAGAGTTTTGCCATAAAAATTGGAATTGGAATTGAAATTGAACTCATCTTCAACTTGGCAAACCGCTTCATGTTTATCTCTTAAAATTATAGGCCGATGCGTTTATTTCTGAGAAGGAGCTGAGCACCATCAAAGATGAACTGAAACGCTACGAGAACAATGTTGTTCCTGACCTACCTCCCAAGATGGCTTTTTATGAGGAGAAAGGCAAGAAAGATTCGATTATTCGTCTGGAGAGAATGATGGACCATGACGAATTCTTCAAAGTGAGTTCTCAGTTGCTTTCAGATAGCAATTGCCACATTATTAACTTGCTACTAAGGGTTGTTATACAAATAATGAATGTTTGTGAGTGCAATGGTAAGAACAATTTCATGATGAAATTTATTATGAAATTATTCTTTCCATTGCACGAACGTGGAACATTCATTATTTGTTTTATATAACACCTGAATAAATCCTTGTCATCTGATTGGTTGACTTTTAATAGCCAATTTTTTCAGGTTAAAAACTGTTTAAAAGTTCGACAAGTTCATCATATTTTATTAATGCAAACTGTTCAACAGGTTGAGAACAATCATTTTCAATTTTTTCTCGATTTAACAGCGCCACTACCAGCAGCAGTGACACCGTGCAAAGGACATTCTATTCACCGTGCAATAGTACTTCCATTGCACTGTGCGCTGCGCGCCACGCTCGCGCCTTGCGTTGGTACGAATAATTCAATGGCATGTGATCAACGATCCACCTATCAGATGACAGGGATTTATTCAGGTGTTGTATAAAATATGCTAGTTCAGTAAGCATTCTTTAGTGCCACATGATATTTACGTTGCCTGTGGACTTATCCGAAAATTTGGGACTCTCCATAAATAAAAGAGTCCAAAAACTTTGAAAACATGCAACACAGGAAAAAAGACTGGCACATGAAACAACCAGTCCAACATCCCTTTAGTACTGCATGATCAATTGTGTCAAAAGAAACATCTGGTATCGGTCTCTATTTCTAAACATCTCTCCATAGTGTGCCACCAGACTACTTTAAGAGGTCATTTTTTTCAAACAGTTGGACATGTACGTGTCTAGTCTTAGGCTTCAAATTGAAATCACTTGGCTTCACTCTCGGGTGCAAAATGGTGATGAAAAGTGTCCTTTAAAAGTTGCAGTGAGTTCGCAAACTTGGCAAGTGAAATACTGTGGGACCTTGTCTATACCCATGAATTAAAATTTTGGAGAATTTTGTTGGGTAAAGAGTGAGTAAAGTTGGCCTGAATTTGTTTGTCAGGTTTTTCTGCACTCACGGTCCCAATCTGCCTTTATCGGTATGCTTTATAAATGTACTACAAAATCCATTAATATCAGCAAAAACTTTTTAAAAAAATGAGTGTATATGCAACATTACAAAATCCATTAATATCAGCAAAAGCTTTAATAGTTTAGAAGAAAAATGAGTGTATGTAACATCATGAATAATCATTAAAGTTGACACATCTCTCAGCAAGGTTATGATTCAGTTCTTATATTGTAAATTGGTGAGTCTTGTACCTTTGTGGTTGTTGTTGATTTCATCATCAGTTACTTAAAGCTATAGTCCATCATTTGCAGCTATCGGAAAAGTAACTGGCGTAATTATTGTTGAAAAACATACTTGGTTGAAAGATATTAAGGGGACTAAACTCCCTGTGAAATTATTCTTTCTGGGAAGCTGTCATTTTGAAGTAATAATAAAAAAAAGGCCTTCCCACCGGTGCTTCTTAAGACGCACAGAAGGAAATTTAAATTAGTAGTTCGTTTTGTTGTTCAGCGAAGCAGGCGCAAGCATTGGCACTGGCAACGCACACGCGTGCGCAGTTGCTATAATTCGTCGGATCAGTGCGCGACATCGCGTAGCTGCAATCGGCTCAGTGAGAACGTGTCTCGGACGCTGAATTCAGGCCCAATTTAAAACATGATTCAGCTACTTTTGATTTGAAATTGAGATCCTAGAATGCTGTTTTTCTCAGAATATACAGCTGAAGCTGAGCTGAAACTTCATCAGGTTAGTTGTTCAGTACCCTGATTTAGATTTTGAGCACTTTTGTTGCTTCAAACGAACAAAATGCTCAATTCACAAATGACATTAATGATGGACTATATCTTTAAGTCTCACCTGATTCTCGTGGGTTGATTTTCTTTCTTTTTCTTTGACCTTTGACCCTCTTCCCAGGATCTGGGAGAATCGCCTGCTTTCAATGGGCTAGCTGACTTACTCTTGGGTGAAAAGTGCATCCCGAACAACGTGCAATATTTCTCCAAGCCACCGGGAGCCAAATGCACCCCTGCACATCAAGACGGCAAATACTTCATGCATGATAAAGGTTGGTTTTTGCTAAGGCTAATATTTTCTCGATTTGACACCAGACTAAGTTTAAATCGCACAAAGGACAGGCAACATTACACCCTCAAGTTTCTGAAGTGGTATTTGTTGACATTGTTGCATTCTGTCGCAAACATTCTGTCGCAAACATACCACATGCAAGTCTTATTTATGTGCCGTTTACGTGGATGTTTAAGTGGCTGAACAATTTCCAGTATATGTGACCACTTTTTCTGGACTTGCTTTTTGAGAAAGTTTGGCTATTTTGAGGGACAGTAAAATTTATTTTTTTAGATGATCAACAAAATTTGATGGAATACTGATGCAAAGCTCAAATTGAGACTTGCAAATTTAGAAGGTGTACATGAATTGGTTGGCTACATATGGGCCTTCCCCAAAGTTTATCCAAGAACAAACCATGTAAACAGATTACAGTTTGACGTAACATGTCTCAATCTGTTTCAATCCGTTAGGCATTACGTTTTGGCTTGCCCTGGATGACGCGGATGCTGAAAATGGCTGCATGTACTATGTCCCGCAGTCCGATAGGAAAGGAGAACTTGAACACCGTAAGACAGATGCCTTGGGCTTCAGCCAGGCGCTGGTGGAGTACGAAGACTGGATGAAAGAGACCGAGAATGTGATGCCAGCCAAGAAAGGTCAGTAGGTCACAGGGAGGTCAGTGGGAGGTCGAGAAAGCCAAGAGGCTAAGATGCAGTTTCTAGAAGTTGGGAAGTTGCAAGAAGTAGTAGGCTGATAAATCACAAGGAAGGTCAGGAGGTCAAAAGGAAGGTCAGTTAAGTCATGGGAGGTCGGTCGGGCAAGAGAGGTCAGTAGGTCACATGGAAGTTCAGATGGTCATGAGGTAGGCCAGTAGGTCAAAAGAAAGGTCAGTTAAGTCATGGGAGGTCCGTAGGGCAAGAGAGGTCAATAGGTCACATGGAAGTTCAGATGGTCATAAGGTAGGCCAGTAGGTCAAAAGAAAGGTCAGTTAAGTCATGGGAGGTCAGTAGGGCAAGAGAGGTCAGTAGGTGACATGGAAGTTCAGATGGTCATAAGGTAGGCCAGTAGGTTAAAAGAAAGGTCAGTTAAGTCATGGGAGGTCAGTAGGGCAAGAGAGGTCAGTAGGTGACATGGAAGTTCAGATGGTCATAAGGTAGGCCAGTAGGTTAAAAGAAAGGTCAGTTAAGTCATGGGAGGTCAGTAGGGCAAGAGAGGTCAGTAGGTGATATGGAAGTTCAGATGGTCATAACATAGGTCAGGAGGTCAAAAGAAAGGTCAGTTAAGTCATGGGAGGTCGGTCGGGCAAGTGAGGTCAGTAGGTCACATGGAAGTTCAGATGGTCATAAGGTATGCTAGTAGGTCAAAAGAAAGGTCAGTTAAGTCATGGGAGGTCAGTAGGGCAAGATAGGTCGGAAAGTGAAATGGAAGTTCAGATGGTCATAACATAGGTCAGGAGGTCAAAAGCAAGGTCAGTTAAGTCATGGGAGGTCAGTAGGGCAAGAGAGGTCAGTAGGTGACGTGGAAGTTCAGATGGTCATAAGGTATGCTAGTAGGTCAAAAGAAAGGTCAGTTAAGTCATGGGAGGTCAGTAGGGCAAGATAGGTCGGAAAGTGAAATGGAAGTTCAGATGGTCATAACATAGGTCAGGAGGTCAAAAGCAAGGTCAGTTAAGTCATGGGAGGTCAGTAGGGCAAGAGAGGTCAGTAGGTGACATGGAAGTTCAGAAGGTCATAAAATAGGTCAGTAGGTCATAAGATAGGTCAGTAGGTCATAAGATAGGTCAGTAGGTCATAAGAAGGTTTGAAGGTGACAAGACATATTAGTAGGTTTTGAGTAGGTAAATTACAAAGTACATGTATTTGGAAAGTTAATTGAAACACAGAAGGAGGTTGAGTTATATGTTTTAAATGAATTGGCCAAATCTTTTCTCAGCATAATAAAGTGACTTGTTGATTGTGTTTTATGCTATATTTCCTCTGTATAGGAACTCTGCTGGGCCACCATCCGTACATGGTTCACAGAGCAGGAGAAAACAAGTAAGTATGAATTTGTTTTTAATGAAAACATTTTTTTGTCGGATTTCATTATGAGTCGGTCATTCATATTGAACTTTATTTGATGTTATCCTCATAAAACAAGGTCCAAGGAGCGTTGGAGGCCGGCCCTGGGATTGACCTACTGGGCCAAAAGTGCCGTCGACGATGAAGAATTGCAGAAGAAACATGCCGCGTACAATGCCAAACTCATGAGTGAGCTTGCCGGCAAGGGGCGTATTTAAGTACACGGCCCATCGTTTGTCGGGCCCGCCCTTTGGGACACCCTGTCTAGCACCCTTTGTGACTTCACCATGAGCGAGTAAGTTACGGTGCTCGACTAGAGTCAACTCTTGTCCCAAAATGGTGTCGGTTACTCACGTTACATCTTTGATGTACTTTTGAGTTTCCTTGGGCTGTAATTACCTTACTGAAAAGGTTTAATAACTGTTATCCTAGACCTAGACCTACCTAAGCACCAAAGATGACATCCAGAATCATGTGTTATGTATGATAAACAAGACGCACAAAATCAGTTACTCACGTTACGAAAATGTAACGTGAGTAACCGACTTTGTGCATCTTGTTATCATACATAACACATTTTTCTGGATGTCATCTTTGGCATGTACTGTGCTTAGGTAGGTCTAGGTCTACTCTATCTACCATGGGGATAACAGTTATTAAATCTTTTCAGTAAGGTAATTACAGCCCAAGGAAACTCAAAAGTACATCAAAAATGTAACGTGAGTAACCGTGGAATTGCCTTCTCACATTTACTTGAAAGGCGAGTGAGGAGTGCATACATCAATTTGTTTTTTGAAACGTAGATAACTTAACCCTGTCCACTCCATCAAAATGCATCCCCCCCATTTTGGTGGATTTTTTTTCACAACATGCAGGATTTTACACAGCTGACATAACACAGCACTGAAATTCATTAAGGCAAGGAACTTGGTGTCTGGGTTGAAAAATGTTGTTGTGATCAATTGACAATCGTGTAGTGATATGCGGCTGAAATTAAATGAAATTCGTAGGGGTTTAGGCCAAGGAGTATCTGCAAAATCAACAAATTTCAAAAGTGACTTCATGGTTTTGTAGTTATTTCAAAAAAAGTCAGCCGGACGCATTTTTTGGGACTTAACTGTATAGAATATAAGTTTAACCATCTTCATTAATCATTCACCTGTACTTGTATTTTATTTTTAGAACTGTGCCAAATTTTATTTTAAGAAGATTATTGCTGTGGGGTGCTGTGGTCCAATGGTTATGGTGTTCGACTCGTGTGCCGTGGTACATGGGTTCGAATCCTGACCGTGGAAACATGGTGCTTGTGCTCTTGAGCAAGGCACTTTACCATTATTGCTTCATCCTTCGGATGGGACGTAAAGCCGTAGGTCCCGTGTGTTGTGTAATGCACGTTAAAGAACCCAGTAACACTTATCGCTAAGAGAAGGGGTTTGCCCCGGTGTTTCTGGCAGTGGCTGCAATATGCGCCGCAGTACCTTGTAAACCATTATAAGGTGCTACATAATGGGTCTCATATTTCTCATAAACTTTATTTACCTTTCTTTAATAATAGACATAATTTCCAGCGCCTTGAGTACCTAATTGTTGGTAGATACGTGCGCTATATAAGACTCCGATATTATTATTATTATTATTATTGCATAATTATCAGGTTTTTGGCATGTTTATTTTAGCTCAAAATATCGACCTCTCTAGCTGTAACAACATTCTGTCAAAAAAACAGTGTAGAATTTGTTATGTTTCATTGCTAATTAAAATCCCGCCTAGACTTTTACATCAACTCATATTAGTGGAGAAATATAGTCTTTTCGAACGTATATAGTACTGAATTGTAACATTTTCAGGTTATTTTTCACTGGAATAAATATTGATAGTTTCGAGAACTTGCTTGACAAATCTACCCTTCTTGACTTGCTTAGCCTGGTTATGTAAAAGTGCTCTCATGCAATGGGTGTTCATGTTCAAGACACTTCCATCATCAAACTGTGAACCACTATCGTTTCTAAAGTATCGGTGCGCGGGTGATGCCAGCGCCAAATGCCTTTGAAATAATTTGATTGATGTATAGTAAAATAGATTCATAGGGGAGAGGAGCCTCCCCCCCCCCACCCTTCCCCTATTCTCGTTCTTTTTTAAGGAGGTACAAAATGTACTTCTTGTTTCTTCTCCTGTTCCTTCTGCTGGCAAATTCTGCTGGTTATTTAATTACTTCAAAGACAGAAATGTTCACCCGCGTGAGCAAATTATATGCCCCACTTGTATGTTCGGCTTTCGCCTTCATTTTTGGCGCCCCCCCCCCCCTTCCAGTAAATGCTTTATCTGCCACTGATATATAGGCCTACTACATGTACAGGCGCGGATCCGGAGGGGGGTTGGGGGGGCCAAAAAAAAACCCAGCTCTGTCCAAAAAAAAATTATCATACAAATTCCAAAAAAATAATGCGAAAACCCCTCCCTGCTGTGACAACCCCCAAAAAATAATACTTGTATGTCTGCCTGTTCTGTAATCTAGTGTTAATAATCGATATAATATCCAAATTAAAAAAAAAATACTTTGAACTATAACTTTTCACAAGGAGTGGAGAACCGTGCTCATTTGTTCCATGTGACCAGTTAAAGATCAGAGTGTCTAGAGCACTATTTTGTTATCGACGCGTTACCTCCGGTGTTACCCGGGAAGCGCAATGAAAATTGAATATCACTTGAAAATGGAAGCAGTTTACTACATGTAGTTAAATAAGTTAAGCAAATAATCAGTGCGAAATGTCAAACACCGGGCATGATAACGTCATTACTTGCAAGGACGCCCTCTAACAGTACGTCAAAGATAGATGAAACTTGACTTAAAAAAAAACAATTATTCACAATTTTACCATCTAACCCCTAGATATTCTGTGTACTACAATCTGGAAGGTTGGCGGAGGGGGGGGGGTCAAACCTCTCTCAGGGGTTCCGCGCCTGACTTCTACTCTTTGTATTTGGACAGACACAGATTCTCAACTCCCCACCTACTATTTTAAAATCGTACGGACGTCTTTAAAAAGAAAAGGATTTTTTTGACGGCTTTGTTTGTTAACACTGTTTATCAGGCCTATGTACATATTCCGTTCGCTGTTCCCAACAGTCCTTCGTCAGCCTGTTATCAAACATTATTTTCGTAAAAAACAATATGAACTAGAAGTTCTCATCCTTAATTTAAAAAAAACCCACCGACTATTAAAATGTACACCAGGACATGCACCGCATTATAGGGGCGCTGTTCATGACACCGATGTGCATAGCGCTTCGCTCGTACCCCCGCCCTGAAGGTTGGGCCCAGGACGCTGGGCCGAGAAGGGCTGGCGAGCTTCACAGAATCTTGTAAAGGACGGTGGGGATGACATTCTGGGTAACTTATCGTGGCTTATATCTAAAGACATAATTAAAGCTTCTGTAGCTGTATAAAAGGGCGTAGGCTAGTCCGGTTCCCCAGACCCCATAATCCTTTGGACTTCAAAAAATATATTTAGGTGCATCATGGGCCGGGAAACAGTCGAGGTGCAGCAGGCCAGTAAATCGGTCCGAAATTGCTGAGGCCGGCCAAATCGCGATTTGCATGCCCTCAAAATCTTGAGTATTTGAGCAAGCTGTGGGCCATGAACTTGAGGGTTTGTAAAAAAATATGGGAGGAAGCCGTGCACAAGGGCGGATCCAGGGGGGGGGGGCCAAAGGGGGCCATGGCCCCCCAAAAAAACGAAACCAATTTTTTTTTTTTTATGTGACATCGCAAGGCAGGCAATGAGTACACCACCATCTTTTCCTCAAAAAACATTGGTTAAAGTGGTCAGAAATTGCCTCAGATCGCACCACAGAGCATCTAGAATCCAAAAATTTTTCGGGGCCCTTAAGCGGGCCCCGAACCCCACGCCGTAATTTTTTTGACCCACTTTTTTAGGGGACCAAATTTTTTTTTGGCCCCCCCAAAAATTGTGTTCTGGGTCCGCCCTTGGCCGTGCACAGGACTGGGAGCTTGCAGTTCTGTGTAATTTGGATGTAATTTGGACCCTAAAAGCGCTCTATTTTGCAATGGAGTGTAGGCATCGTTTTTCAAAATGGCGATGGGCTTCAGGACTATTTTCAGGGGTGATCATCTTCAGATGGAAATTTCTCCTAAAAGTCATCAGTTGACCCCCCCCCCTCCCGAAAATTGAAAAGAAAACGAAAGATGATGAAATAAGCTTTAATTTGATGTGTTTCTCGAACACCTTGGAGAGTTGTGAGTATTTTTCCCGAATTTTTGAAGAGGGAGCATTTACCATTGGGGTCTATGGAAGTTTAATTACTGGTCTGCTACCATAGGGGCACTGTCAAAAGCAGACACTCATGGACTCTCTCGGAGAGTAGGCGGCGCTCTTCATCCCTGCGGTCTGACGTGCAGGTTTTTTTTCCGACAGGCCGTGGTCGCCGCCCTGATTTTGCTGCCATCATTCAGCGTCCCCGCCTTGCTCGCTCTTAAAATCTTTAGCCCGTTGCAATTTGCCACCCTGCAACAGATGCAACATCAGGCGTGCAGGGGCGGATCCAGGAATTTTGACGGGGGGAGGAAAGTGCATTAAAGTAATGTAATGCTAGAAAATTATCAACTCAATTTGAAAATCCATCTCTCAAGATTCCCCCTGATCTGGGGGAGGGGGGGGGTCCCCCACCTCCATGGGCGTCGCCAGGACTTTTTCTAACGGGGGCAAAAAAATGTTCCCCACAAAATTCTTGTCTTTCTCAACAATTTCTCGATTTATCAGTTAAATAGGGGGGCAGGGTTTTTCACTCAAATTGGCCAGAATATGAATTTCTTTTTAATGATATATCTGTCCCTAAATCTAGTTGGAATGTGTTCCAGGGTCTTTTAAGAGTCTTTCCAGGAAGTTTGGAGCATTTTCATTTTTGGACCAAAATTGACATAAATTGCAAGGGATTAGCCTTACATTTTTCATAAAATGTGGCTAAAATATGAATTTCTTTTTAATAATATATATGTCCCTAAATCGAGTCGGAATGCGTTCCAGGGTCCCTTAGGAGTCCTTTCAGGAAGTTTGGAGCAATTTTATTTTTTGACAAAAATTGACATCAATTGCAAGGGGTTATTCTTACATTTTTCATAAAAATTGAATTTCTTTTTAATAATATAAATGTCCCCAAATCGAGTCGGAATACGTTCCAGGGTCCCTTAGGAGTCCTTCCATGAAGTTTGGAGCAATTTCATTTTTTGACCAAAATTGACAAAAATTCCAAGGGGTTAGCCTTACATTTTTCATAAAAATTGGCTAAAATATCAATTTCTTTTTAATAATATATATGTCCCCAAATCGAGTCGGAATACGTTCCAGGGTCCCTTAGGAGTCCTTCCATGAAGTTTGGAGCAATTTCATTTTTTTGACCAAAATTGACAAAAATTCCAAGGGGTTAGCCTTACATTTTTCATAAAAATTGAATTTCTTTTTAATAATATATATGTCCCCAAATCGAGTCGGAATACGTTCCAGGGTCCCTTAGGAGTCCTTCCATGAAGTTTGGAGAAATTTCATTTTTTGACCAAAATTGACAAAAATTGCAAGGGGTTAGCCTTACATTTTTCATAAAAATTGAATTTCTTTTTAATAATATAAATGTCCCCAAATCGAGTCGGAATACGTTCCAGGGTCCCTTAGGAGTCCTTCCATGAAGTTTGGAGCAATTTCATTTTTTGACCAAAATTGACAAAAATTCCAAGGGGTTAGCCTTACATTTTTCATAAAAATTGGCTAAAATATCAATTTCTTTTTAATAATATATATGTCCCCAAATCGAGTCGGAATACGTTCCAGGGTCCCTTAGGAGTCCTTCCATGAAGTTTGGAGCAATTTCATTTTTTGACCAAAATTGACAAAAATTCCAAGGGATTAGCCTTACATTTTTCATAAAATGTGGCTAAAATATGAATTTCTTTTTAATTCATTTTATCACTGAAAGATAAAATACATTATTCTCCACGTACACACGGCTGGCTGAGTTTCAAACTCTCTGTTAATCAGCGGATGGTTGCTATGGTATGGAATTAGTAAACATATTGATTGCCCAAATTGCAGCTGGCCATCCATTGCTGGCATCAAGCCAAAAGTGCTGTTCATAGGCAGAAGTTGATGTAACTTCCAAGGGAGATATAAATATTGATACAAAGGTGATAAGTCCACGCGCGCGCACAGACGCACTACGTGCACGCCGTGGATGAAAGGCCAGTTCGGCGTAGCTTTTTGAGACCGCAACAACAAAAATAAATTTCTCCTGGAATAAGCGTTTGTTCGCTTACATTCCATGAATTTTTCGTTCACATTTGAACTTCGGTTAGTGAACTTATGATTTGCAAATGTTATGCAGCTGACTTCAGTGATCTTTTGGGGTTTTGGAGACGGCATTTACGTATATCCTACGTCAAGTACGACCACACAGCTTTTAGAAGATGCCTCGTCAGAACGTCAGCCCAAGCGATACGCTCGCTTGTCGACATTTCATGCGATTTGTCACAGCCGTCCAAGGTTTCCAGAACATGAATTCTATCAAGTATCAGCGTTTTAGGCCTAGGCCTACTCGTACTTTTTCGAATGCTGAATCACCACTGGATTATGTCAGCCGTCCATGATTGAAGCTTGTGTAGTCCTACTTGAATCATGGCCCGTCATAAGTTTACGGACACCGAAGTCCAGGCGCCAAATCAACGGTCATGACGGTGCGTTCCAGCCGAGTCCGGGCAGCGCATCCCCGCCCAGCTTTCAATCCGCCCCGGTGCTGGTGGCTGTTGTTCTCGGCATGCTAGACCGCGGCAACGTGTCGGCCTGCAGTGTGAACGCTGGATCTTTGTTCTTCACGACCCTCTCTCGAGATTTCCCGCTTGGTGCACTGGCTTGGACATCATGCTCAAACATGCCATGCATGATGGAATTCAAGGTGAGAATTTTCCAATCACACAGCATTTGTTTTGGTCCCGTTTTTTTTGTTGTACTGTGCAATATCGTGTGAAGTTTTTGTTCACCGTTTCTATGATTTTAGTTTTAACGCTATAGGCCTCAATTATACGCAACCAGCGATAGGGCCCTATCGAAAGTGCGGAGATCGATCGACATTTGATTGAATCCTACAAGTACAATTTCCTTTCATACCTCCATGGTTTGACCTAATTTGGATAGTTGAATTAATGATTTTGATATTTAAACTGAACAAATTGTCCAATATGTCTGATGAGTTTTACGGCACATTGAATGTAATATCACCATGATCACTCAGACGGGGCATTGGTGTTGACGTCGGCATAGGCCTAGGCCGATTTGATACAAATTCGATCATTCGGGGACCAAGCGCGATAGTTAAAATGCCTATCCACTGCAAGCTGAAGGCGAATCATGGCGATTAGGCATCACTTGATCACCGAGGCCTTTAAACTTTGGTAGTCTACTGAGTCAACTTTATACCTGGGTAGCTTAATTGTTTGCCATAATTAATAAGCCTAGGCCTACATACTGGTTTCCTGAAGCTATGACTATGAGCATGAGCTATTCTAAGTGTTCAGTTGACTTGTTCATTCGCTTTTGCAATTACTTCCCTCAACGGAGATACCTGGTCCCTACTTCATTTTATTTATAAAAAAAAAATAATAATAATTATTGAATTTTATCAATAGTTTTGTTTTTGCAGCCAGCCATTTATGTTTAATAATATAATTAATAGGCCTTTGTTGGCCCTATATTACGACATGTTGAGGCATGCAGTGGGGCTTGTTTTGTTTTCCTAACATATAGGACTAAAACTCATGAAAGAATTAGCAGGGGCTAGGCTCTAGCGCCTATTCAGTTATTTCATTTGTTTCATTTGTATTTGTCTCAAATCGTGGCCAGAGTGCAAATGTAACCGTAAAACATAATAAGAAGTAAATGAATAACAAATAAATAAACTAACAAACACACAAATAAAAAAAAATAAAAAAAATAAAAAACAATCCAATAAGATACTAGAGCTAAAACAGCCCTGGGCAATTAATTAATTTTTCAGACCATTTCTAGTCTGACAAATGTTATTGTTCTACAGCTAATTTGAGCCGATCTTTCGGCATTGGTTCCTAATACAATAAATAGGGGCCCAGGGCCTATAATAACACCGCGGTGCAATCTGAGCAGTTTTTAGCCAGTGCATGTAATGCCAATTACATAGTTATAAACATAATCATGATGATATTAATGGTAGGGTCTACACAATTAAAATGTAAAGACAGCACTTTAATGCAAATTTAAAAAAAAAAAAAAAAAAACAAGAAGAAGAAGAAGAAGAAGAGTGACAGTGTCCCCACTGGCATGATTAATCTTGACAGTTCCTAAGATAAGATAGTACTTCCACATAAATTTGCGATTTTGGCCAAACATGACATGATCGCTGTTTGTCAGAGCAGCTGCTTTCGGAGCAGGTTGGCAGATCTGAGATCAGTGGATGGACACTTTTTTAACCTATTTTGAAAAGGCATGTTAATTGTTAACCCAAGGAACCTGGCCAAAGAGTTCAAAAACGCAGTAGGCTCCGCTTGACAATGTGTAATTAACCCAACCTTGTATATGATTGCAGCAAAATGCTAGATTCTTTTTCACACAATTAAGGGGGACCTATTCATTCGAGGTATAGTTTCTCTCCTATTTAGCTTGACATCCTTTTCTGTCACCTGGGCCAACTTGTGAAGCCATAGGAATTTATACTAACATTTAAAATTATAATGAAATACTATACTACAAACTGTAATAATTAAATATTAATAATTTCTACTAATGCCATAACAGCGAGACTTTACCATAGACTTGTGCACAAACCTAAACTATCACCTAATCCAAGTTTACCTCTTATCTTTTCTTCACGAAATTTGGTGATTTTCTCGAGCTAGATAATTTGCAACAGAAACATTCCTTGTCCTAAGGGTCGTTCTAACAATAGGGGTGACTCCAATTTGTCACCCCCACATGGCATGTTGCCAAAATCCAGATGTGACTTGCCAAATAAATTTTAAAAAAAGAAAGAACCTGCCGCCCATTTGTGGGATGCTGTAGATTATATAATAATAATGATAATAATGATAACAAACACCCTGACAAAACAAATAAAACAAACACCCCAACACCCCAACAACCTAACAAACACATAAACAAAAAATAAATGAATACATTTAAAAGATAGATATGTTTGCAAAGGATAGCTGCTGCTTTGAGTATTTTCTGTTGCAGGATGCCAGGGGATAGCACACGCTACAAATTGGTTTGGGACCGGGACTCATATCATCGAATGCTCTTCAGATTTGCAACATAGAGGTCTTCCAAGGTTGGACATCTTGTCAAGTTCGGTTGGTACTGATCGTCCAGCAATTTGGCCAGTTTGGCTTCCAGATTATAAACTGTTGCCTAAAGGCGAATATCAGGAAAATAACTGTCAACAGGAAAAAAGCCGTCAACAGAAAAAGCGGCACACTTTTTTGACCATGACCTATTAAATTCTATGGACATCCATTTCAATTAAGTTGACGCGATTTAAAAGCATGATGGCATTGAGGAGGATAATATAACATAAAGTGTACGCTCAGTTATATGATCTGTAGACACATACATTTAACCACACGTTGCGCGTTTACGTGTTTGACCCAGATCTTTAGCAGCCTAATTGTACTATTCATATGTAGGCCTACCTGTAAGTGTAATAATATTTCCCATTGTCATGTTAACGTTGATGCACCCTACTTGTAAGCCTCCTGCTGGTTATGATTTTTCACAAAAAAACAACAACAAGGAACAGATAAAGCTGGTTAGAAACATTTCTTGACATGAAATGAATATTGCTAAGTAAATTACAACTTGGAATTTTCTAAATTGCATTCATGCTTTTGATGTCATTGTATTGGGTTGTAGGTTGTACATAGTCCTGGCTATTTTGTACTGTATTTTATTTTACATTGAACACGGAATACTCATCGTTAGGTAAACAGTTTAAATGACTAACTATAGCTATACATTGACTGTTTACATTTAATAACGGCTACTTCAACAAGTTCATTGTTTTAAGGGGATTTAAGTAATAATTGTACTTTTGGAAGATAACATAAACAATTAAAAAGTTTTAAAAAAAAAATTAAAAAAAAAATCTTTATGCCTCCAGATAATTTTGCTCCTAAAACTACAAAGAAAACTTGGTCGCCTATTTGGGGGCTGGAAGGGAATTTTTTCGATCTTTTCCACCAGGATGGGTTTCGTACTTGCTTTTCGCCTTTTTCAGGAGCAATAATAGCTAATTTGTTTAGTTCACGTTAGTGATACTCACAATAGGAGGTTGATATGTTGGGGATATTTCCCCTTACTGATTTAGATTAGATCTACCCACGGGAAAATAGTACATTTCGTCCTCTTTCTGTCCACGAATGGTTTTGCCACTTTGTAGGCCAGCTTAGAAGGTAGCCACTAACATTTCCCCCTTTGTATCAATTGAATCTATATCGATCAGGATTGGTTTGAGAAATATATAAAAGTATTTAATCAACATTTGTAGTTAGTTTTACCTCTTTTGACAACGTTATCCAATGATCAAGTTGTGGCGTATGATTATAATACCTAACTTTGTAATGTGTATTATTATTATGCATGTTTAATTTTCAAAAATTTCAAAGAGGCAGCTTGTGTGGTTTAGGAAGAGTGCCAAAGATTTGTGGCAAGCATGCCGATGAGGTTACAGCATTAATGATGTTTGCAACATTAACTCCTTAAAAAAAGAAAAAAATGGTAGCAGTTCGCACTCTATCCTCAGTTGGTAATAGTTATACACAACTCCAGTATTACCCTGGCGCTAGTATTTGTTTCGTTCAGTTTTTCTCTTTTGGGGTTCTACTCTTCGGGGTAAGGGTGTGAGGGTACTGCCTGTCGTCCCATGGGGCGCGCGTTGCGCGTTTGGCGAAGTTGGCTGGGAGCGACGGGCAGTGCCTCAATTCAAACTAAATAAACAAGTTGGGTGAATAGTTCTTAAGTAAAACCTTTGAATTTGGACGTTAAACATTTAACAAGTTGTGTTTAATCTTTGTAAAAAAGTACGCCAAGCACCCATTTGTACTGATGGGGCATGCCAACCGTATCTACGAGCGGTGGACCAAATCGGTGTGCTTTAACTACAAATAACTTCTTGAGTAATATAGGCATATAAATACTAAAGTCACGTGACAAATACTTAAGTCATGTGACAAAACACTTTGGCTAGCACCCACTTGTTCTGGTGGGGCTAGTGAATGGTTGGCAAGCGTGCCAAGGTTTCGGGCCCAGTGATGCCAAGCATGGCAAGTATTTGGGGCAAGCGTGCCCCGTTTTTAGCTTGTTTAAAATGTTTCTAAGGCAAATATCTTTTAGCAAATAGGTAATTATTCATTGGTATGTTATAGCTTGTTAACGTATTTACGGACATTTAATACAGTTAAACATTGACCGAGGAGAAATAAATTAGCGGCTCAAAAAATCTATGCCAGAAAAGTCAAATCAACTCTCACTGTGTGGTTTTGTGTGTTGTCTGAGAATAATTCATTTTATCACTGAAAGATAAAATACATTATTCTCCACGTACACACGGCTGGCTGAGTTTCAAACTCTCTGTTAATCAGCGGATGGTTGCTATGGTATGGAATTAGTAAACATATTGATTGCCCAAATTGCAGCTGGCCATCCATTGCTGGCATCAAGCCAAAAGTGCTGTTCATAGGCAGAAGTTGATGTAACTTCCAAGGGAGATATAAATATTGATACAAAGGTGATAAGTCCACGCGCGCGCACAGACGCACTACGTGCACGCCGTGGATGAAAGGCCAGTTCGGCGTAGCTTTTTGAGACCGCAACAACAAAAATAAACCCACCACCTCCCATTCAACCACCATACTTTTATACTTCTATAAATGGGCGAAGTTGGCTGGGAGCGACGGGCAGTGCCTCAATTCAAACTAAATAAACAAGTTGGGTGAATAGTTCTTAAGTAAAACCTTTGAATTTGGACGTTAAACATTTAACAAGTTGTGTTTAATCTTTGTAAAAAAGTACGCCAAGCACCCATTTGTACTGATGGGGCATGCCAACCGTATCTACGAGCGGTGGACCAAATCGGTGTGCTTTAACTACAAATAACTTCTTGAGTAATATAGGCATATAAATACTAAAGTCACGTGACAAATACTTAAGTCATGTGACAAAACACTTTGGCTAGCACCCACTTGTTCTGGTGGGGCTAGTGAATGGTTGGCAAGCGTGCCAAGGTTTCGGGCCCAGTGATGCCAAGCATGGCAAGTATTTGGGGCAAGCGTGCCCCGTTTTTAGCTTGTTTAAAATGTTTCTAAGGCAAATATCTTTTAGCAAATAGGTAATTATTCATTGGTATGTTATAGCTTGTTAACGTATTTACGGACATTTAATACAGTTAAACATTTACCGAGGAGAAATAAATTAGCGGCTCAAAAAATCTATGCCAGAAAAGTCAAATCAACTCTCACTGTGTGGTTTTGTGTGTTGTCTGAGAATAATAATATATATGTCCCTAAATCGAGTCGGAATGCGTTCCAGGGTCCCTTAGGAGTCCTTTCAGGAAGTTTGGAGCAATTTTATTTTTTGACAAAAATTGACATCAATTGCAAGGGGTTATTCTTACATTTTTCATAAAAATTGGCAAAAATATGAATTTCTTTTTAATAATATATATGTCCCCAAATCGAGTCGGAATACGTTCCAGGGTCCCTTAGGAGTCCTTCCATGAAGTTTGGAGAAATTTCATTTTTTGACCAAAATTGACAAAAATTGCAAGGGGTTAGCCTTACATTTTTCATAAAAATTGGCTAAAATATGAATTTCTTTTTAATAATATATATTTCCCTAAATCGAGTCGGAATGCGTTCCAGGGTCCCTTAGGAGTCCTTCCATGAAGTTTGGAGCAATTTCATTTTTTGACCAAAATTGACATCAATTGCAAGGGGTTAGCCTTACATTTTTCATAAAAATTGGCTAAAATATGAATTTCTTTTTAATAATATAAATGTCCCCAAATCGAGTCGGAATACGTTCCAGGGTCCCTAAGGAGTCCTTCCATGAAGTTTGGAGCAATTTTATTTTTTGACCAAAATTGACCAAAATTGCAAGGGGTTAGCCTTACATTTTTCATAAAAATTGGCTAAAATATGAATTTCTTTTTAATAATATATATGTCCCCAAATCGAGTCGGAATGCGTTCCAGGGTCCCTTAGGAGTCCTTCCATGAAGTTTGGAGCAATTTCATTTTTGGACCAAAATTGACATAAATTGCAAGGGGTTAGCCTTACATTTTTCATAAAAATTGGCTAAAATATGAATTTCTTTTTAATAATATATATGTCCCTAAATCGAGTCGGAATGCGTTCCAGGGTCCCTTAGGAGTCCTTCCATGAAGTTTGGAGCAATTTCATTTTTTGACCAAAATTGACCAAAATTGCAAGGGGTTAGCCTTACATTTTTCATAAAAATTGGCTAAAATATGAATTTCTTTTTAATAATATAAATGTCCCCAAATCGAGTCGGAATGCGTTCCAGGGTCCCTTAGGAGTCCTTCCATGAAGTTTGGAGCAATTTCTTTTTTTGACCAAAATTGACAAAAATTGCAAGGGTTAGCCTTACATTTTTCATAAAAATTGGCTAAAATATGAATTTCTTTTTAATAATATAAATGTCCCCAAATCGAGTCGGAATGCGTTCCAGGGTCCCTTAGGAGTCCTTCCATGAAGTTTGGAGCAATTTCAGTTTTTGACCAAAATTGACATCAATTGCAAGGGGTTAGCCTTACATTTTTCATAAAAATTGGCTAAAATATGAATTTCTTTTTAATAATATATATGTCCCTAAATCGAGTCGGAATGCGTTCCAGGGTCCCTTAGGAGTCCTTCCATGAAGTTTGGAGCAATTTCATTTTTTGACCAAAATTGACCAAAATTGCAAGGGGTTAGCCTTACATTTTTCATAAAAATTGGCTAAAATATGAATTTCTTTTTAATAATATAAATGTCCCCAAATCGAGTCGGAATGCGTTCCAGGGTCCCTTAGGAGTCCTTCCATGAAGTTTGGAGCAATTTCTTTTTTTGACCAGAATTGACAAAAATTGCAAGGGTTAGCCTTACATTTTTCATAAAAATTGGCTAAAATATGAATTTCTTTTTAATAATATAAATGTCCCCAAATCGAGTCGGAATACGTTCCAGGGTCCCTAAGGAGTCCTTCCATGAAGTTTGGAGCAATTTCATTTTTTGACCAAAATTGACAAAAATTGCAAGGGGTTAGCCTTACATTTTTCATAAAAATTGGCTAAAATATGAATTTCTTTTTAATAATATATATGTCCCTAAATCGAGTCGGAATGCGTTCCAGGGTCCCTTAGGAGTCCTTATAGGAAGTTTGGAGCAATTTCATTTTTTGACCAAAATTGACAAAAATTGCAAGGGGTTAGCCTTACATTTTTCATAAAAATTGGCTAAAGTATGAATTTCTTTTTAATAATATAAATGTCCCCAAATCGAGTCGGAATACGTTCCAGGGTCCCTTAGGAGTCCTTCCATGAAGTTTGGAGCAATTTCAGTTTTTGACCAAAATTGACAAAAATTGCAAGGGGTTAGCCTTACATTTTTCATAAAAATTGGCTAAAATATGAATTTCTTTTTAATAATATAAATGTCCCCAAATCGAGTCGGAATACGTTCCAGGGTCCCTTAGGAGTCCTTCCATGAAGTTTGGAGCAATTTCAGTTTTTGACCAAAATTGACAAAAATTGCAAGGGGTTAGCCTTACATTTTTCATAAAAATTGGCTAAAATATGAATTTCTTTTTAATAATATATATGTCCCCAAATCGAGTCGGAATGCGTTCCAGGGTCCCTTAGGAGTCCTTCCATGAAGTTTGGAGCAATTTCAGTTTTTGACCAAAATTGACATAAATTGCAAGGGGTTAGCCTTACATTTTTCATAAAAATTGGCTAAAATATGAATTTCTTTTTAATAATATAAATGTCCCCAAATTGAGTCGGAATACGTTCCAGGGTCCCTTAGGAGTCCTTTCAGGAAGTTTGGAGCAATTTCATTTTTTGACCAAAATTGACAAAAATTGCAAGGGGTTAGCCTTACATTTTTCATAAAAATTGGCTAAAATATGAATTTCTTTTTAATAATATAAATGTCCCCAAATCGAGTCGGAATACGTTCCAGGGTCCCTTAGGAGTCCTTCCATGAAGTTTGGAGCAATTTTATTTTTTGACCAAAATTGACAAAAATTGCAAGGGGTTAACCTTACATTTTTCATAAAAATTGGCTAAAATATGAATTTCTTTTAAATAATATATATGTCCCCAAATCGAGTCGGAATGCGTTCCAGGGTCCCTTAGGAGTCCTTCCATGAAGTTTGGAGCAATTTCATTTTTGGACCAAAATTGACATAAATTGCAAGGGGTTAGCCTTACATTTTTCATAAAAATTGGCTAAAATATGAATTTCTTTTTAATAATATATATGTCCCTAAATCGAGTCGGAATGCGTTCCAGGGTCCCTTAGGAGTCCTTCCATGAAGTTTGGAGCAATTTCATTTTTTGACCAAAATTGACCAAAATTGCAAGGGGTTAGCCTTACATTTTTCATA
This sequence comes from Patiria pectinifera, assembly GCA_029964075.1. Lineage (NCBI taxonomy): Eukaryota > Metazoa > Echinodermata > Asteroidea > Valvatida > Asterinidae > Patiria > Patiria pectinifera. Next base: position 12,144,420 of record CM057144.1, on the reverse strand, counting down.
AAAATTGGCTAAAATATGAATTTCTTTTTAATAATATAAATGTCCCCAAATCGAGTCGGAATGCGTTCCAGGGTCCCTTAGGAGTCCTTCCATGAAGTTTGGAGCAATTTCTTTTTTTGACCAAAATTGACAAAAATTGCAAGGGTTAGCCTTACATTTTTCATAAAAATTGGCTAAAATATGAATTTCTTTTTAATAATATAAATGTCCCCAAATCGAGTCGGAATACGTTCCAGGGTCCCTTAGGAGTCCTTCCATGAAGTTTGGAGCAATTTCATTTTTTGACCAAAATTGACAAAAATTGCAAGGGGTTAGCCTTACATTTTTCATAAAAATTGGCTAAAATATGAATTTCTTTTTAATAATATAAATGTCCCCAAATTGAGTCGGAATACGTTCCAGGGTCCCTAAGGAGTCCTTCCATGAAGTTTGGAGCAATTTCATTTTTTGACCAAAATTGACAAAAATTGCAAGGGGTTAGCCTTACATTTTTCATAAAAATTGGCTAAAATATGAATTTCTTTTTAATAATATATATGTCCCTAAATCGAGTCGGAATGCGTTCCAGGGTCCCTTAGGAGTCCTTTCAGGAAGTTTGGAGCAATTTCATTTTTTGACCAAAATTGACAAAAATTGCAAGGGGTTAGCCTTACATTTTTCATAAAAATTGGCTAAAATATGAATTTCTTTTTAATAATATAAATGTCCCCAAATCGAGTCGGAATACGTTCCAGAGTCCCTTAGGAGTCCTTCCATGAAGTTTGGAGCAATTTCAGTTTTTGACCAAAATTGACAAAAATTGCAAGGGGTTAGCCTTACATTTTTCATAAAAATTGGCTAAAATATGAATTTCTTTTTAATAATATATATGTCCCTAAATCGAGTCGGAATGCGTTCCAGGGTCCCTTAGGAGTCCTTCCATGAAATTTGGAGCAATTTCATTTTTTGACCAAAATTGACAAAAATTGAAAATGTGATCCTTAGCCTACAGTTCATAAAAATTGGCTAAAATATAACTTTCTTTTTAATGATATATCTTTCCCTAAATCGAGTTGGAATGTGTTCGAGGTTTCCTTAACAGTCTTTCCAGGAAGTGTGGAGCATTTTAATTTTTGGACCAAAATAGACAAAAATTGCAAGGGGTTAGCCTCACATTTTTCATAAAATTAGGCTAAAATATAAAAAAAAATTAATGATATATCTTTCCCTAAATCGAGTTGGAATTTGTTCGAGGGTTCCTTAGGAGTCTTTCCAGGAAGTTTGGAGCAATTTCATTTTTTGACCAAAATTGACAAAAATTGCAAGGGGTTAGCCTTGCAGGAGACGGCAGCGGAAGGCACGTGCTGCTGCCGTAAGCTTCTGAAGAAATGCAGGGTCATCCCCGATGTCATTGCACACTACTCGATCATGTGTTGCGCAAAACGATCGAAGAGGTGCAGGCGCGGATCTGGGGGAGGGTGGTCTCCCACCTCCAAGGGCGTCGCCAAGACTTTTTCTAGAGGGAGCCAAAAAACATTTCCCCCACAATTCTTGTATTTCTCAACAAATTCTCGATTTATCAGTTAAAGAGGGTGGCAGGGACATTTTGAACACATCCCCCTAACTCATTAAATTTACACCACTATGACTTCGCGCCTCTTTTTCTCTTTTTTTTGTTTTTGTTTTTATTTTGCTTTTCTTGGGGGGGACAAGCGCCCCCCTCCTTGCACCCCTTGCGATGCCCATGCCCAGTTCTGTCCCCCCCAAAAAATCATAGAATTCCGTGAAAAAAACATGAGAAACACCCCCCCCCCCCGCCTTTCCGACACGCTTAATTGTTTACTGGTAATAATGTCCACTTTGCACAAAAATACAGACATCGGCAGCTTTGTTTGGGGGCATATGCATATTCTGTGATATAGGCCTAGTGTTAATAACCGCTGTAGAATAGGTTTACTTTTTGTGTCAGAGCAGGGGAGGGGTTCAAACCCCACCCCACCCCCCACCCACCAAAAAAAAACTTGCTCAGGATCTGCTCCTGCATATTTCTGACTGTAAAAAAGCAAGTCCGTAAAAGCCCAATGCAATGGATATTTTTTCCAATTCAACCCTTAATGTACATTCTTGTATTCCACTTGACTTTGTTTTTCATTTTGAATTCTAGTTTTAAGGGTGATGGACTTTGTTATCTCGCGTTTTTCACCCTATTTTGCGAATTACTACATTTGTTGGGAATGTTCACAATTCAAGAAATATTATTTGAAAGATGTAAATAATGTTCATATGCAATGTACATCTTATTTATCCCCGGTATAATAATATAGCGTTTTTACGTCCAATTGGAAATTGCGCCATTAATAATGGTAGTCATATTGATCGAACGAAACTCCGTTTTAATTATAATCAATTATGATTCATTGATTCATGACATAGACCTCTGCTTCGTTTTCAAAACTACCGTACATCTGCCGAGCAGATGCAAATATCAAACTAAACCAAAGTATAATGAATAGAGGATAAAAAAAAATCAAAAAGTTATGTGCTAGTCAAGCTTTCAGGGATCGGTCTGAGCCATAACAATGCCCCAGCCGACCCCCTAGTTCTCTTCCGGGGTCTCGGTGTCCCCGACCAATACACACTTCCTTCCCTGTCCATCCATATAACCCCGGAGGGCTAGGCACCATGTAAAAGCAAAGAGCTAAGGGAGGAACAGGGCGGCCCCTAAACCTGATCCTCCGAGTGGATCAATGCCCTGAACCTGTACGAAGGCGCCAACCTGGAACTCGCGGACAGTACCAGCCGCAGTGCTTACCGGTTAAGCTAAGGTACCGTTGGTAATTTACGACGGGAAATTAAACATCTTATATAATGACTGAACGAGTGCGATTAAAACCAAAACGACACCGACGGGATTCGAACCCGTGCCCCGCGCGATGCGTGGACGGCGAATCTAACCATCAGGCCATTCGGCTTTCTTAGAGTTCTTCTCAAAAATAATAGGCTGAGAAACGTGGCACATTGGTGAGTCCATTCTGTTTGGGCTCCATGGACGAAAAGAAGTTGACATTTCGGGCAATAATGAGCCCACTGTTTTCATTTCTTTGGAAAATTGTATACGGCAGCCTCGTTAGTCGAAGGCCTAACGTGTGCTAAACGCACCTCTCGTTACGCAACAATGGAAACTATTATTATGCAGGCCTTTTTTGAAAAAGACATCAGGCGTGCAGGGGCGGATCCAGGATTTTTGGCGGGGGGGGGGAGGGTTCAGGCCCGTTAAAGATATATGTTTATATTAGATTGTTGCGGACAGGTGGACCTTATTATTATTATAATTGTGATAGATGTACATTTTTTTGTGTGCGTCAGAGCATGGGTGGGGTCAAACCTCTCACATGGGTTCCGCGCCTGACTTCTACTCTTTGTATTTGGATAGACACAGATTCTCAACTCCCCTACTACTATTTTAAAATCGTACGGACGTCTTTAAAAAGAAAAGGATTTTTTTACGGATTTGTTTGTTAACACTGTTTATCAGGCCTATATACATAGTCCGTTCGCTGTTCCCAACAGTCCTTCGTCAGCCTGTTATCAAACATTATTTTCGTACAAAATAATATGAACTAGAAGTTCTCATCCTTAAATTAAAAAAAACCAATGTTTTGAAAGAGAGGCTAGCCAACATGAAAGAGAGAGACACACGTTGTGAAAGAGAGGCTCGCTACCAGGCGAGAGAACGTGACCGTGAAAGAGAAACGCGCCGCTGTGAAAAGGACGTACCTGACCCTGGGCTTCCGTACTATATCGCCCAGCATGCTTGCACTGGCATTATTTGGCATTGAAAACGATCGACCTTCTTCAATACAGCCCTACACCTCCCGCCCGCTGAGCACAGTAGGCTTACTATGACGTGTTGAGGAGAAGTTCGTTTTAATTGTTAGCTGTTTTGTTTTGTTCGGCAGAGTGGATTAACCAATAGGACTATAGGCGCGGCCTGCATTTTCTAACTTTTAAGTTGGTTTGGTAGTTAATCCTCGCAGTTCGAACTTGAGGACACGATCGCGTAGCGTATTTTGTACTCTGCTCGCACTACGCTATACGAAGGATATCAAATCATGAAGCTGCTGAATATTCTTGTGTTATTGGTGTTGGTTGGCCTGTGTTGCGGGCAATACATGGAGAGGTTGAGCCGCAGAAAGAGGGAAAGTTGCTTCCCCGAGAGTACAGGCACCACTCCGTTCATCAAGGAGATATTCCTGGGGAGATGCTTGGAGCTACAGATGGAGACTGCGATACCCAACGCTTGCCCACAGAGGTACGTATGGGTTTATCATAGGGACGATAAAGGGGTACACGAATTCGGCGAGGTGGATTTCACTGAGTTTGTGCCGGGCAGTGATGACGTACGGTACTGTTGGAGAATTGGGGACCCGCTGCGATTATCTGCGATGTCCAACCATCTTTGTTACAATGTTACAATGATTCTTGTACAATAAAGAAAGCTTATATAACGACTGGGCTTTCATATCCTAGATTTTGAAAGTGCTACAGGCAAAACTTCATTCAAAAATTGGTCCTGCCATTTTGGATGCGTTTTTTTACTCTCCCTGTAATTACCTTTCAGATTTACAGAATTTACGATACAGTGAGCCAGGAATAAATCTATGCCTTTTCAGTATTCTTGTAGCATTGCAACCAGTCGATCTCCATCGCTCACACGATGTGTCTCGTTCAAAGTAAAATCAGGGTCCATCGGCAATTTTCGCTTAAAAGTATTATTCGATGTATAAAAAGGCAAAACACAAATTCCAAAAATAGATTTGAGGAGTCTGTTGTGTACTTTGTCTGGTTCAAGTTGAGCATACTTAGAATAACCATCTACTAGTTGGACCATGTTCGATCATAATACAAAGAATTCACAACTTATACAAACTTTAATTGTTTGTTCTCAAACCTTTGTATTTATTGAACACAAAAATTGAACTGAAAAGGGTGCAACCCTGCAGTCAGGGCCATATGCAGTGGGGTCAAAGTACGTGGTCACGAGAAAATGGCCGATAGTATAGGTAGAATAAACATTGGGACAAAGGGAATGCATCAATGCGGGTGGAGGGGGCCGGAGTTTGCAGGTGCTGCGTGTTTAAACGGGCTGGTACGGCGCATGCACGAGCAAAACTTGATCCATTCTGATCAAGGTCACCGAGAGGCGAGATAAAAGAACATCGGCCCAAATTTGCTCTGCATTACCTCCGGGTCAGTTGCTGGGTTCGGTCATTTTTCAAAAAACGTTTGTGCCTTCAGTCCCAGCATGGTCCCAGCAGTTTCTTTTTGCTGTCTCTTGTTTGCTTGTGGGTGTGTCTGGGTAGGCATTACATTCACTGTGTGGACTTCCGAACAAAAGAGGTCCACAAAAACCACTGAGGTAGCGGCGACGTTGTGTGGACGTGGGCAAGTCCACACAGTGTTTCCCCCTCTCTGGAAAACAGGTTTAGAGGCATTTTGGGGTTAGGTTTATCTGTGGCGAAATGAAGAGAAACACTAAATGGAATCATAGAGAGAAAAAAAATTGGATTGTGAAAGTGTTTTCACAGTGAGAGTAAAATGAGTTTTTTCAAAGGTTTCTTAACTACACGAAACCAAGGGAATGTCCACACTATACGTAACGTAAACATGTGCGTGTGTTTCGATTTAGATAATAATAACAATTACAAAAAGTATAAGGATCAAACATAATTATTTCCAATGCACTTCACAAATGGGTTCACAATTTGAATTTACATTATATTTTCCTTGACTGCATGCTATTAACGCTGAATGTGTGCCGCAACGTGAAATAAAGAAAGCGGTGTCGCATTGCACGAAATATTCATCATAAAAAGTGCTAAAACAGACTCAATTAAAAACCGATATCAGAGTTGGCATAGCTTTTTCTTGTAAGTGATGTATCTGTAATTTTTTTTAAAGCCCTGTCAACTGTACGCTACTGTGGGACGTTTTCCATGATGCCATAGCATACCAGGACCCATGCGCCATACCACTGGACGCCTACCGGGAGTTCATTGCAGCAGTGCCTCACCAACTGCCAGCCGATAAGGTGGATATAGAGCTACTACATTACAAACACGTTGTCGTGAAAGTTGGTGAATTGATCCGGTCTTAACTTTTTCTTTCAAATGGGGCTTGCGGTCGCTGCCGAAATTAATTGAACGTGATCGGGAGTAATAAATAACCGACTGATATTTTCTACACAAACCCCCGGTGTAGGGGGTTTTGCATAGAAATTTCCAGATACCAACGTTTACGACAATGCACGTGTTAGTAATGTAAGCATTTTTGTTCCATAGGCCCTAGAAGTATAACATTTAGGATCGAGCTCCACTTTGTCGTGGAAAGGAAGTTTGGGCTTCTAAAGAGTCTGGTTTATCAATTGGATTTTATAGGGTTTTTGTGTTGTATATGCCATATGAGAAGGGTTCTTGTTTTAAATTAAAATTGAATGAAGTTGTTAATTAATGCACCTTCATTTGATGGTTCAGTGCACGCTGTTCTGTGAAAGAAACATGACCGATAATATGGCCTTTAAGTTGAGGAAAGACCGAAAGTGCTACCTATCTGATCTCCCCGGGTTAGCCCTGCAGTTAAAAATAAACGCCGCCAGAAAGGTCCATACTCATTGGAGGGGTCATAATTTTGAATCTGATCGTCTGATGATGACGTCATTAGTATAGACCTTTGGGGAATTTGGTTACTTAGATTCTTTTGCCACCCCGTTTGCTATGCCAAAGACTACAAATCGTCCGAGGTGAAAAACAGTTTATGAAAAATAATGCAGTTCGAAAAGTTGTCACAAGACGATCAGATTCGTAAGTTATGACCCCTCCAATAATAATAATAGCGGCATTTAAGAAGCTCTTATTAGTAAACTAAACACAGCGCTTGCAATATTATTATTACCTCTGATCATTGGGCCAATTCCAAATACCATCTCAGCCCCCCTGGGGAGTATACAGCTCGATGCTGCCTGTTAGGCGCAAGGAAGCTAATTCAATCACAATAACCATCTCGGCCCTCACAGGTACCCATTTACTCCTGGGTGGAGAGAAGCAATGAGCAAAGTGCCTTGCCCTAGAGCACACGCACCGATGACCCCGGCTGGACTCAAAACTCGCAACCCGCAGCTTTAACCACAGACCGCGAACCCAGTGCCCTTAACCATGAGGCCACAGCACTCCACAATGAGTGGGAAATTTCCTTTTTTTTGCGGTGTTTAATATCTGCCTTATTAAAATACACGAACGAGGTGGCGCACAGTCCTCTTTCGATTCAAATGACCGTGTGTAGCTGTTTGTCTATACCTCTTTGCCTGTCTGTGGTCTGTCCAGCAATGTCTCCTAGTTCATACCAATCTGTTCTTTTTCATTGCAGTCAATGTTTTGGTCGGGTACCAGTTACATCGTCCACGAGTACACGGAGGCTGCCAATGACCTCTTGACCTTGGAAGACACGTTGCTAGGATACATGGTGGATGGTCTCCAGTGGTGTAGCTCCACCGATGCTAGCTCCACCGGACTCAACTATCAGGAATGCCCCGAGTTCTGGCAAGAGGGGTGTGCCGTGGCGTCGACAGCTTTCTATACTGCGACATCGTCTGCTGTAAGTAAAATGAAATCCCTATTTTCCTTTAGCGTTCTCGATCCGTCTTTCAACTTGTTGTTGTTGGATTTTTGGCTGTAGTTCAAATGATACAATAACATACCATCGCCTATTGTAGTGAGTTTACTAAGTTACTTTTAAAAGTACACGAGCTAAATGAGTGAATCTACGATTTAACTTTTGGACACCCCGCTTTCTTCTTCTTCCAACGATCACAGATTGGTCGTCAAGCTACGGGCGTCATCACCGTCATGTTGGACGCTACCAGAACAGACGGTGCCTATCGCAACGACAGGTAGGCGTTGACACGGCTTAGGCTTTCATCCAATTGCTTTGACAGAAATCAAGCTAATTAACTCACGTCAGACATCAAGGAAATTTGTTTACAGGCAACGTTGTTAAAGAAAAGAAAATCCTTAAAATGTTTAATTTAAGCATTGAATTGAAGCATCAATGGAAATGATAACAACATAAGAACACAGGCACGTCGCCTGTTGGGTTCAGGGCAGATTTTCATTTCTGAAAAAATTAGAGAAGAAAATAGAGCTGTTACAATTAATGACTGTCTACTGGATATCGATTTTTGTCAGTAGAATTAGTGTCAACCAATTAGGGCCTACAGCCGGCGAACAATAACATGCATTCTCAGTCATAATTTGATTTTTTTTTTTTATGTGGAACGATTTATGAGGAATTACTGTTACATATTACACTATTTTTATTTGGAGACTTAAATTAAATTCAAAGAACTAGAGAACCCAGTCAATATTTTAACTGTTGTTTTAATAGAGTAATAGAGTGAGACCTGTTCCCCCTCCTTCTAGTTTTTTCGCCAAGTACGAGTTCCCCAACATGGATCCGGAGAAGGTTACTCGAGGAGACATCATCCTTGTCAATCGCCAGGGGCAACCTGTCGTGTAAGTTTACCTAATTCTTATGTTATATTCCTGATAGTTGCTAGGTTCTAGTCTCAATCGGGCTTGTGAGTTTTATTCCGACAGGCCTTTAGGGATTTTGAAGTCGTAGTTATAGTGCTCACGTCTGTGGTACAGGTAGTTTTTATCATATATTCTTTTTTCCAATTCAGTGAGACATGCGGTACTGGATCGGTTGCTCTCCTGGAGAGATTGTTCACGGAAAAAGGAATCGAATGGACATGCACGGACAGTGACAAGTAAGTTTGACAAAAATATCAGGAATTTATCTTGAAATATCTTGAAGATATACGACCAAGCAAAGCACTTACCTAAATTTGCCGCATTGCAATTGTGTCCACTGGGTTTTTAACTATTCATAAATACCTGGGACACTGAGTTCACCCATTCCTGTCCGGTTCGTAAGTGTGATGTCATTTCATCTTTACCGTGCGTGGGCCTGGTCGCCGATAATGTCCCTCGCAATCGGCGGTCAGCAGCGTCTAGCCCTCAAGCCGGCTTGAAACGTGCTTGTTTAACACCGGCCAAGCACAAATTTATCCCCTTAAAACTGTTCTCTTCTCTGACTAATTTTTAAAAGACAAATTTACAATGATCGAATATCGTTTAGGTTATGGGCTACAGTATCGTGGTCAAGATACAATATTTACAAACAAAACACTCCCTGTAATTTAATAGGCATTTATAGGTTTTCACACTTTTATATTTGTTTATACATTCACAGACGTGTGTATCACGTCCAGTGTTCAAAGGATCCGACCCACACCGAATGTATCACGCCAGCTGACGTGACGGGGTCGAGCGCCACCAGTCAAGCTTGGTTACACTTGCTATGATCTTAGTCTGCATGGTGGCTGAGCTGATGCAGAACTTGACAATTCCATTCCAGTTACCAAATTAGACCTAGTTAATTTGCATTTTTATTGTATTTTTAGGTTTTGAGGGTTTTTTTAAAGTTTTTTTTTTATTAAAAGTAGCTACATGTATATAGGCACTGAGTATGTCATGATTAAAGAGACATTACGTCCATTACGTCGATCCAATTGGCGTTTTAAACGAAATGATGCTAAATGGTTCATTTGAAATAGCATTTAAAAGTAGAATATAAGCGTGCACACGGCCATCCTTTAAAAACTGGGTGTTTTTGTGTATGATATTCTTGCAAGAACCATGCGATAACGAATTCGGGGATCAAAATGTTGACTCCCAAAAATCGAGCTGTTGAGTATATTATGTGACACACACACAACGTGTACCGTACATTGAATGGACACGGCTGGAAATACGTATGCATATGCCACAAAATGTCCGTCATGCACGGCCGATGTAAACAACCTTTGATTATACATTACTGGCCCTCTATATGTCCAAGCAAAATTCCACTTTAGTAATTTTTTTGTCGGGCTACCGTACTTAGTGAGTAAATTTCTGGTGACACACATGCACACTGTCAGCAATAATTACAGGCATATTTACGTCATCACCGACACCACGAAGTAACACTTCATGTGTTAAACCCACTGATCTCTATATAAAGACTGGATAGCTAATAAAGAGCCGCACAATGTACGAATTTGACGCCATATTGGTGAGACCGGCTGGTGATCTACAAAGGACAAGTTGCCGTTTTTATAGACAGCATGATTTCTTTTGTAACGTCGCGGTGCACTTGACTTATATTTTGGCCACCAGCACTGACCAACTGACCAAGGTTTACTACAATTTTTCTATCGTCGTGGTTACTTTTATAATGCCGCAAATCAGTTTTTCGGCGTTTTTGAAATAATAATTACTACGGAAATGTGTCCCTTTTAGAACATCATAATATATGTACGTGACCAAAATGCGCGTCAACTGTTGATACAACGCGCGCGTATTTACGCGTAGAACGTTCTTATTATACGCGGCCATCTTCGTGAGACCGGGGGCGAATTGGTCAATATGCAAGGTCTACTGTGTGAATGTTGTATGCATATCCGCTATCCAGTCTTTATATAGAGATCAGTGGTTAAACCATATTTTGTTTTCGGTTTTCATTTTTTTACATTTTTTAACATTATTCATCAAGGCCTACCATTGCACGAAGTTTCAAATCTTTAAGAGCTTTACTTTAATAATTACGCTAATTACCATGGCAACTTTCGCGCGAAAGTGACAATTTTCGTTTTCACGAAGTAACACTCAAGTTCCATTTACCATTGTAATGCATGGCGCGCACTCTTCTCAAATGCGAGCAAAAACGTTTTCACGAAGTAACACTCTTCTTGTTTGAGCGCGCGCGCGCTGACCTCCGTTTCCACGAAGTAACACTCTTCTAGTGTTGTAATACATTGAAGCGTGCTACTTCGTGAAAACGAAAATTTACAGTTTCGCAGCTTTTTTGGTTTCACGAACTAGCACTCATCTTTTTTCTCTTATTTCTTGTTGTTTTAATACACAAACTGGTCAAAAACAGCAAATTTAATGACATCAATACATCAAGTGTCCACAACGAGAAACCCAACTAAAAATACTCTGCAGTTTTGACGCAAAGTGTTGTTTTAGAAGGCGTTCAACTTCAGATGCCGTTTTCTCCGATTGCTAGTTTTTACTGGTATGCACATGAGTGTTACTTCGTGGTGTCGGTGACGACTTGTTGGTCGAGGGCACTGGCTTTCATAAACTCATTACTGGCATGGATTACCTAGTAATTTGAAATGATACTTGTTCATCGCTAGTAATTATGGTATCATTTATGCGGGTCTTTCATCAATGGAAGATTAAGTAGAAAGCGATATTGGAATCGCACCTTAATCGCCCTAATTCTCTTTTTGCATCAAAGAGTTTCGACGAATGGCCATGGCACAAGGTGATGAAACATAGGATTTCCCTGAAAATTTGCAGGCGTTGAAAATAGGATGGATACGGATATAGACTATGTGTGCATCCGAATTTTTCTGTCCGTCAATAATTGTTCTCGATATGTATATACATACATATATATACATTTATACTTTCGTGTTTTTTCAGAGGTTTTTCTCCATTCCATGTTGCATAAAATTATGACCCTGTCTAAACAAAATCAATTTTTCATTCTGCGAATTTTCAACTGATGACGTCATCAAACCGGAAGTCACGTTTAAATGAAACCTGTCAAACACGATACGATTATTTTATTATCAAATTAAAATACATTACTACACTGGAAAATGCCAAATTTGATTATTTTTGTTGTGACCAATGATATTCATATCTGAACTCGGCAATGTCCAATGAAATAACTGTTGTAACGGTTGTGCGTAATAGTAACGAAAACAAACGCGAATCTCTAGTTTTGTGTGTGTTTTTTGTTCAGGTTAACCACTAGCAATATTAGTCTATGGAATATCCCATTGCACAGCAAGGGTATGATATGCAAGCATATTCGGTGATTAATTATGTAAAACAAGATTGCGTCTTGACCTCGAGATTCTGACCATTCAGCGGGCGCGTTCTATCGGGTCTTCCGTAACCCGTTGTTGTATTACAAAAAACATGGCATCCAACATGACTAGGCTACAGCTATTTCTGATCGAAATGACGTCACATTTTTTAAAGTCGACTCCGATTGGCTGGCGTGGTGTCGCATAAAATTTGCATGTTAGGATATATCAGGCGTTTGACCGTGGCTCTACATACGTGAATGTTTGATCCTCGGACTATACAGCAATATAGAAGCGGCCTGTACTTTCCAACTTCTCAGTTAGTTGGTTTGGTAGTATAGTCTTCGCAGCTTGAACAAGCGGTTATAATTATATACACCACTCGCGTATTGGTACTGTGCTCGCACTACGAAGCAATATCAAATCATGAAGCTGCTGAATATTCTTGTGTTATTGGTGTTGGTTGGCCTGTGTTGCGGGCAATACATGGAGAGGTTGAGCCGCAGAAAGAGGGAAAGTTGCTTCCCCGAGAGCACAGGCACCACTCCGTTCATCAAGGAGATATTCCTGGGAAGATGTTTGGAGCTACAGGTGGAGACTGCGATACCCAACGCTTGCCCACAGAGGTACGTATAATTTATCGTAGGAATGATAAAGGGGTGCACGAAAGCAGGCGAGGTGGGGTTGGGTGAGTTTGTGGCGGGTGGGGTAATATGCAACAAACGTCCAAAAAAACAAACCTACCAAATTATTATGAAAACCTTTACTGTATAGTGAATAATGGTCTCTTTATTTGGACCAAAACGTTAATAATGTGTACGAATGTATGCAATTTATGACGAATGATACCGAAAACAGTTGCAACTTTTGTATACGTGCATGTTGCGGTTCACACTCACCTTGCAAGTGTACAAGTGTTGTCATAAGTTGCATAATTGTGTACACATTATCACTGTTTTCGACCAAACAAAGAGTATGTTTGGATTGCTAAGGAATTAATGTACTGATCAGTCGTAATTGGAGCAAGATGTGTCCAGTAGTTTTTGAGTTAGACAAAAAAAGTATTAATGAGGGACTTTCTTTTGGGGTTTAGTGTATGTACAAAATTGGTCCGGGTAAAACAAGGACAAAAACGGGAAAATTAAGGGGAAATATAAGGCCACCAGACGATGAGGGGTTCTGTGTACAGAATGAAAATATTGATATCACTTGGAGTGGGAAAATATTTAGCAAGTATGTACAATATCACGACTACAAAGTTTTATCAAGGTGGGCACGATTTCTAAAATTGCGTTATTTCAATTTGACAATTAAGAACACATGCAAGGCATTTGAAATATTCAAATTTCCACAGCTACAATACCTATTATGTCCAAACAAAATGGATTCTGTACCAAACAGGAGACATTTCACAAATTAACGAATACTTGTTCAACGTACATAATGTAGAGTTAAAGTGAGGCAAAAATGCAAGGGAAATACTCAATGCCAATCTTTACTAATTTTTCGCAATATGAAAAATTAACAGTCATGTTACCCGTACCTGCCAGAGAGTTAGTGACTGGTACGGTACTGGCTCATGTAACAGTTACCACAGTTGAATGGCGACAAGATGGGATTACTGAAATAAATTATCAATGACACTAATAAAGTACGAGTGCTTGTGAACATGTTTGTTGTTACACAAGAACATTATCTACAGTTTGTATTATATACAAACATAACGACACCTTAGATAACCAAACTTTGGGGGTTGAGTTTATTTAGCATACCACAATGAGGATATCAATTGGCTACGTTAATGCAAAATTGAAGGCACCAAACCCCAGCAATTACAGTGAAAATACTCAAATACCGTCACTAAAATTATAAAAGTACAGTAGAAAATTGGTTTGGAAATTGAGCATGAATAGTTGGACCATATGTTGGATCATATCAAGAACTATCAAATTATAGAATCCTTAGGCCAAAAAAAAAAGTCTCCGGTGTCTGGTATGGAGCTTGCCCCAAAAGTAGTGCAGGTTTTTGTTTTTTTTTACTTTTTTTCTCTTCAAATGTCGGTTGATGACTGCAAATGGTGCCCGAATTTATTTAGTCGGCAAAATGTATTGGTGCCCAGAGAGGCCACATAAAGCTTATACTCGATTGTAACCCCATCTAAAAACACGTTAAAATTGTGCAGCAGCAGGATTCTAGTCAAACCAGTGAGTTCGGCGGTTTTGAGACATCATCTTACATTTAAAAAAAAAACTTTTTAATTTTGCCGACGCGCATGGCTACGGCGACGCGCGCGCAGACCAGAAACCGGAGACTTTTTCTTGGCCTTACTTGTTTCTTCTCAAACATACGGAAGCCCGTTCGTTCCATGTTTTAAAAGTGAAAAAAAAAATCATTATTGCAAAACAACGCAATAGTATTGCTAAATAACGCAAAAGTATGCGTTATTTCGCAATACTATTGCGTTATTTCGATACTATCGCGTTATTTCACAATAAGTATTGCGTTATTTTGTAAAACTATTGAGTTATTTCGCAATGCGAGAAAATGTGGCTGAAAGCTTCAATAGGTAAAGCAGGCCTAATCATTTCACGGAATGCATAAATGCGGGGGGGGGGGGTGGTCAGCACGTGCCGCGTGTTTCCCGTGAGCGACACTCGATCAGTTCTGATCAAGGTCACCGAGATAGAGATCAAAAGGATATCAGCCCAAATTTGCTCTGCATCATCTCGGTGCTGCGTTCGTGTATTACTGCACACTCCGTAATTCTTCTTTATAGACCCGTCAACTGTATGCGCCTGTGGAAACTTTTCCATGACGCCATAGCATACAAGGACCCGTGCGCCATACCACTGGACGCCTACCGGGAGTTCATTGCAGCAGTGCCTCACCAACTGCCAGCTGATAAGGTGGACAAAAGTATTTTTATTCCAGTTTTCATCTAAAGTATTAAATTTAGGACCGAGTTCCACTTTGTCGTGGAATGGAAGTTTGAGCTTCCAAAGAATATAATAATACAATAACTAATTTTTGTATAGCGCCAGATACGTCAAAAAGTGACGCTCAAGGCGCTTCACAGAAATACAAATAAACCAGTTAAAAATTTATTATATTAAATAAAAAACTGTGCTTCATTCATTGGATTTTAGTATTTTTTGGGTTGCATATTGGAGGGGTTTCGTTTTTTTAAAACAATTTCATAAAGAAGTTAATTAATGCACCTTCAATTAACGGTTCAGTGGCTGGCGGCCGATCGTTGTTCCGTGAAAGAAACATGACTGATGATTTGGGCCTTTAAATTAAAATTTGAGGAGAGACGGAAAGTGCTAATATCCCATCTTCTTGGTTTATCCCTGTTTTCGAAATCATCGAAGCAGAACTTGGCAAGATTTTCCATTGTGTGCTTCTGTTAATACAAGGTCTGATTCGCTCTGAAATTATTATCAAAATACCGAAGGTAGCGCAATGACATACAGTCCACTTTCGATTAAAATAACCGTGTTTAACTGTTTGTCTTTAGTGACCTCTTTGCCTGTCTGTGGTCTGTCCAGCAAAGTCTCCAAGTTCATACCAGTCTGTTCTTTATTCATTTTCCAGTCAATGTTTTGGTCGGGCACCAGTTACATCGTCCACGAGTACACGGAGGCTGCCAATGACCTCTTGACCTTGGAGGACACGTTGATGGGGTACATGGTAGATGGTCTGCAGTGGTGCAGCTCCACCAATCCTTGGTCCACCGGACTCAACTATAAGGAATGCCCCGAGTTCTGGCAAGAGGGGTGTGAAGTGGCGTCGACGGCTTTTTATACTGCGACATCGTCTGCTGTAAGTAACTTCAACTTCACTTGGATTGGTTTTCTGTGGTTTAAATGATACAATACCAAGGCCTTTTGTAATGAGCACAGTACATGAGCTTTTAAGGATTAATGGGGATGGTGCCAAGGGCGGATCCAGAACACAACTTCTTCTTTTTTAGGGGGGGGGGCAAACCAATAATTATTGTTCCCGAAAAAAATGGGTCAATTTTTTGCTGAGTTTTGTGGATGGTGTACGCAGTGGCTACCTTTTTGCGACGTAACTTTAAAAAAACATTTGGACTCGTTAATTTTTTTGGGGGGCATGACCCCGCTGCCCCCATCCGCCGTTGGATGGTGCAAACTGCTGTTTGAAACCCCGTTTTCTCCTTCTTCCAACGATCACAGATTGGCCGTCAAGCTACGGGCGTCGTCACCGTCATGTTGGACGCTACCAGAACAGACGGTGCCTATCGCAACGACAGGTAGGCGTTGACACCAGAGTTAAGTTATTAATATGATAGTTTTACCGATTCACTGAAAACTGATAAACGTCGATGTGATGTGCATTATTTCAATTCCAGAATTAAATGAGTCAATTGCCAAAAACTACAGAACCTAGTCAATATTTTAACTGTTGTTTTAACAGTGTGGGACTTTTTTCTGACTTCTAGTTTTTTCGCCAAGTACGAGTTCCCCAACATGGATCCAGAGAAGGTTACTCGAGGGGACATCATCCTTGTCAATCGCCTGGGGAATCCTATCGTGTAAGTTTGAAACGAATCAGTTGCAAAAGGTCGTGGGCTCGAGTCCCAATCAGTCTTGTGATACTCTCATCACAGGCTATAGGAAAGTAATGATTATCACAACACTCACATCGGCAAAATCCATAATATCGGCAAAACCCATAATACTAAAACAGAAACAGGTATAAGTTAACCTGTAAGACCTAATGACGTCAGGGTTTGTTTACACCAGGCTTTCCTATGAGAGGATGCGCCCCACCTGACTCTCTTAGGAAAGCGCACATGTAAACAAAGCGTGACGTCATTGGGTCTCAGGTCTATTTGATATACAGTCGAGTCTCGTTAATACAAACTTGTTCGGACATATAGCCAAATTGTTTGTTATATCAGAATTTTGTATTAAGAGGAACGTCAGTCCTTTTTCATTGTGCACATAAATGCACAGTCGGGACCAAGGCCTTATGTTTGTTATAACCAGACTTTTGTATTAACAGAGTTTGTACTAACGAGAGTCGACTGTAAGTTGCACATTAATTTTACACGTTCGATGTGCTTATGGTACGCCACCGAATTGTGTGGTATAGTTTAATCGTTCATAAAAAAAAAGGCGGAATCCTGAAAATAATTCGGATTCCCATGAATTGTCTAACAACTGAAAGCTTTTCAAAGCTGAAATTTGAGAGAGTTTGGAATCGTCTTTATATTGTTGTCACTGTGCGGGTAATTTGATCATCACTGGTTTTTGTCTGCAATTCAGTGAGACATGCGGTACTGGATCGGTTGCTCTCCTGGAGAGATTGTTCACGGAAAAAGGAATCGAATGGACATGCACGGACAGTGACGAGTAAGTTTTTCAAAAAGTTCAAGATATTTTCTTAAATATTTTTGAAAATTCAGTACCAACACGTGTCTGCCTTCGACCAATATTCCCCTTCTTTGTCCAAGCGTTCGTACATCTTGTTTGTTTCGAATGAAAAGAGTAAAATCTTAACCATGACCTTTAAGTCCAACAAAAACTGCTAGGTATGGACCTATTTGGATTTAACTAAAAGTGTTCTGGATACCTTTGCTGTGCATCGACAGACGTGTGTTTCACATCCAATGTTCAAAGGATCCAACCCACGACGACTGTATCACACCACCTGACGTGATGGAGTAGAGCGCCACCAGTCGTCCAAGCTTGCTGCCATTTGTAGGCTGTGATCTTAGTCTCCATGGTGAAAAAGATATGATGTAGAACTTGACAATTCAAGTTACCAAATTAGGCCTTGTTAATTCACATTTTGTTTAATGTTAAAGTTTAGAGGGTTGTATTGTTTAAAAGACGCACCCGCGTAGTAGTCATGATTAATGCAGGACGAAGTGCAGGACAATGCAGTTTCCCTGGTATGCAATTACCACAGAGCTATATTAAATTACTAGAGCGCTAACTCGTCATTCTGCGCGCGAAGACGCTTTGAAGCCGTTCTGAGCGCAGAGATTTTGAATTTATGTGCGTGTTTGTAGAACATAATGAAATTAGATAGATTGAATTTTGAAAGTGTACTCTACATGCAACGCGCAAGTAGAACACGCGCAAACAATAAGCGCGTCATTGACGGTTCAAAAAAACCTGACGGCAAAAAGCATCTGCAGCGAATACGCGCACGCGTTGCGCTGTTTGCGTAGAGCAAAATGATACGCTCATTTGCTGATCGTGCGTTCGGTTTTGGGCGTATTGGCTTCGATAACGAACCGGTATGGAATACAAACGCAGATACGCAAATAGCCGTACAAAAGCCGTACAAAATTTCTAGGTCGCCATAGGTTTGTGCACAATCATGGATGCACCCAGCAGGCATTACTTTGTACACGAAGTTAGCGCTCTAGTAATTTAATATAGCTCTATGGCAATTACTCAGAGTGTGCGATAAAAGCAACGCGAACCAGTGAGGTATACACTGTATTTTCTTTACTATAAGATTGGTTCCCGCCTTCTCATTAAGGGGCGTCAACCAATCATCGTCTCCCTTGGTACGCAGGCGGTGATTACCAACTTTACTGACGCATGCGTGAATGGATGAGCCAACACGCTTTGCTGGATCACGAGTACGGTTTTGCTATTTATTTCTTGATATTATACGTGGTTTATCACATTTTAAAATTACTTTGGTGTAAGGGTCAAAACTTGAAAACCATTTAGTTTTTCCTTCATTGTTCCTTGTAGTTTTATTAATTGCCGCAAGCAGTAATAGTATTGTGTGTATACATGTGTATCTTCTCGGTGTTTTAGTAAATATGATACGTTGAGGGTTTTTGTTGGTGGGTTCAAACTTATTTGCACATTATCTATACTTCATATTTTTCTGCACGATAAACTTTTCGAAGAAGACTTGACTGTTTCCCGCCTCCCTATATATATGGGGACCAGTAGTTCCCATTTAACCCTAAAGGGGCCGGGTTATTTTGACCAACTCTCAGCCGGGGGGGGGCGGATTCCGCCCCCCCCTAAGATCTCGGCCATCGAGTGACGAAAAATTTTGAAACTCGGCACATGCATAGAGCAACTCTTCCTAAACATACCCAAGAAATTTCATGACTATAGGTCAAAGGGTTTTGGAATTATGGCTAATTAATTATTCATATGTACGAATGGCAATTCTGCTCTGTGTACACGACATATATGCGAAAATTCAGTTTTCACGGCGCGTAGCGCCGGAAAATTTTTCGCTACGCGGCAACCCGTGGTCCGATTTTTATGTTTTTGGTATCAAAAGATGCGCAAAGCTCGAGGCTAAAAAGTCATAACAGCTTGGGTCGCGAAAAAATTTTTTTTAGAGGCTATCACGGAAAATGTTGAGGGGGGGGGCGGATTCCGCCCCCCCCCGGCCCCTTTAGGGTTAAAGCCTTTGATTGGATCGCCTCTGTGCGCGCATCACGATTGTTTATTTTTGAATCGCTGTTTAACTTTTGTGCATGGACGCCGGTGATTGAAGCCACGATTATCAACAAAGTCACGCTTGTCTTACCACAAAAAGTGCACAAAATCACCAATGTCTCCATGAAAGCAACTTCCAAGCTCTCAGCTGCATAGGTTGTAAATATTGAACAGCAATATTTCTCTCTATATTAATATGTGCAATGCCAGAGATACTTTCAAATTCAAAATCGAAGCTTATTACCTCCAAAATTGCACATACGTGGCCAGGCCTATTGCCATTTTGCAACAGGCCTAGGCTGGTTAAGCGCAAACATTACCGTTGTGATTTTGAATTCACGAGGCGAGGCGGGTTTCAGACCTATGACGTCATGCATAATTCCGGAATTCCGGGCAATGTATACCAGATTTACCGCTGGTTACCAGACCCCATTTTTGAAGTCCAAAGGACAAAGGGGTCAGGGAACCAGACTAGAAGTAGTCAAGTTTGTTATCAGCAACTGAAAAAAAAAAGTTTGACGAAAGTTTGGTTTTCTTCAATAAATATCTTTGCTCTTTTAGTGTGTGTAGTTTTTTTGCTCGTGTGTACTTTTGTCAATATTTCATCAATGATTGGATGCTATCTTTGGCAGGGTCGATGATTGAGTTTGTTTACCTGATTCTGAGAGGGCTGTTAACTTGGATTTGTCTGGTAAAAATCAACACATTTCACGAAATTCTTAGCTAGGAAATCAAACTATAATTCAAGCAAAAAAACATACTAGGCAGGTCATGGCATAAAAACACTGGGTGATTTTTTTATTCAAGAATTACCGGGTTGGTTCAACCGCACAGTGATGAGACTTTTATGACATCTTCAAATCAGAAAACGATGTCGGAATACACGAGATTAATTATGACATTCAACTGGTCTTTTTTTTATTAGAAAAGGTTAAGGGTGAATACGCTTTTAAGCCTTTTTAATAATATAATAATCTCAGCTTCAATCTGGAATTCAGTTCAATTTCATACAATCTTATTTCTGTCGGTGGATAACGTTTTGTTTGAAATTGGGAAAAGGTATATAAGAATAGCACACTTTCGGGACATACAATGCATTTTTGGGTAAAATAGGTTCTACATGCGTATATTAAGAATTATCATCAGGTCATAAATAGTATACGGCTTTGATCAAGGAGATACAAATTCGACAAGAAAAATTAATGACAGGTGATATCTTTAAGTCCACCTGTTCAATGAGAAACTAATCAATAGTTTTGAGCTATGAAAATCTATCCATTTTTATACCAAAAGATTTTCCTCCATAGAAAAAAGTCAGAGAAGGTTCCTTTAGTGGCACAGTATCATTTTTTTTCAAATAAAACCATTCTGATAAGATCTTTGTTTATAATTTGGCACAGGCGACAATTGATTAGCGTGAAAAAAATACAACCACTACACAACTCAATGGGCCCCCATAGGCTATTCCCATTCAACATCAACTGGCTCCAAAGCAGTTGCTATCAACTAAAGATGCTGGTACAAGTTACACTGAAGTGTCTCCAAAGTAATATAAAAATAAACCAAATGGGTCGTATATGTGTGTATTTATATACACTTTATTTACAGATCAATGACAGACACACTTCAATTTTAATTGAGATGCCAAAGGTCAAATGTCACCACCGATAGCGGGTCATGTCACATGGTATGACGTTTTGGATAGGAACAGATGTAAACACGCACACATGACAAAAATTGTCGGTTGAGTTGTGTTTGGATTCGAATTAGTACATAGTACCTTTTGATGACAAATATAATCAGAGATGTACTAATAACCAGAATTAACCAGAATTTGAAGTTATAATTTTATGCACCCAATGGTGTAGCGGTGCAAAACGAAGACGAAGGAAACAATACATTCACACATGAAAATGCAGAAAAGATTGCATTTTACCAACTTTGATAACACCTCGACCTCTAACAGTTGAAAGAATGTTCCTGTTAATGATGACCTCAACTAACAACGACTGAAAGGTGTTTTTGTCAGTCAATGGACATGGAGTGATGTTAAACATGATACATGTAGTTATAATGATTATCAGTGCATGAGAAAGAGAAAGCTTGACTCAATAGTCAAATGCAGTTTATTTTGAGATGCCAATTTAAAGTTATAAGAAGATCACAGTCGGTAAAAAAAAGGGATTAAAAAGACCGAAACCTTGCGTAATTAGAAAAAAAAGTGTTACAGTGCAGTGTTAAATTTACACCATCGTTATCTATATAGGACCATCTGGTGTTAAATTTTACTGGTGTATTCCTATATAGATACCGAATGGTGTTAAATTAACACTACAGTTTTTGCAGTGTACCCACTTTATCCTATCCTTTATCCTATCCTGCACGATTCAATGGCTGTGCAGTCCAACGTAAGTGACCCACGCTTAAATACCAAAAAAAAGTAACAAGCATTTGAAGCGTTTTAAATTATCGATGGGTGATTCTGAACACAGGAAGAATATGATACACTTTTTTAGTTCTTTCTTATTTACACAACGTAAATCTACATAAGATTTCATGGAAGACAAAATTGAAATAATCGAGGAATTATAGTTGACACTATGCTACACAGCATTTCTGTTGTTGGACTACAGCTGAATGTACAGTCGAGCGCACGCAAATGGTGGAAACGGCCCCAGAGCTAGAGTAAACTGTAATATTTTTCCCCCAATAAATATTAAAAATGACAGCATAGAACGCGAGCCATGATGGTGCATAACAGCAACTAAATGTTAGGATTATTAGACGCAGCATGATGTGCAAAGGTTCAAAATAGCATCAGCAATAAGTTATTGAACATGCTATTACGCGCTACCTGTACAGCAATTGCCAAATTCGCAGCAGATAAAGTGCTGCCGACTGCAAGAAAAGTTAGACAATGGCAAGATACCTAAAGGTCAAAGGTCACAAGATGCCATCCTCGCAGAGCTCAAAATTATCTGAAAGTATGCTCATTTTGAGATGTAAGTGACAACAAACATTTGGTGGCATAACAAAAAAAATCTGACTTTCAGTGGGATCATCCCTCGCATGCCAGTTTCGTAGTAAACTTTTTGACTACCAAACCGTACATGTAATCTTTTGAACCTGGAATGACTAGAACTTATATTATATGCCGCATTTGCTTGTTGCCTTCGTAGTTTCTGTGGAAATGACATTCCCACAAAAGAATCAATCATTCCAATGCCCACCATTTTAGTTACTAGCACAATCGTGACAGCTGAAGAAACTACCAGATAATTCTGCTTTCAAAAAATAAATTCATATAAAAACTGCATATCAAGCCGTTGATTCCCATATACAGCATATACTCAGCTACCAATATTCATTCATATAATTCCAGTTGTATCTACATCTTTACACTTTGCTCAGCTTAAAGCAGAGTAACATTTTTAATTCAGGGAGGGGGTGCAAAGCAAAAAATATGAAAAATTTGTCAAATTGCATTGTGTCTAGTTTTTAACAGACTGCACTTTCAGGAAAAAAATGTTGGTGTAAAGAAAACTAATTGGAAATGTTATGTACAAATTTATCTCCAATTTTTTACTTCACGCCCTCAGATGCAATAATAAGAGATGTGTCGAAGGTCACGTTCAGATGACCCAGGTCATGTCTATTTATCTGCGGTCGTATGGAGTCGACCGATCATGTCATTACAGCGATAGGAGCAAGGTTTTTTATCATTTGTACTATTTATTTATATTATTTATAACTTGACCAAGTCAGTCCTGCTGAACTGACCCCCATCAAGGGTCACTCTGTTGGGTCAGAGTTCAAAGGTCAACCTGTCATCAGTTGTACCAGTATTTAATCATGGCTTGCCGGACCCACGTCATTTCAGGACTGGACGCTCTACTCTCATTGATGCTCATACTGGACGCTGACCGACAGATGGACGTCTGTGGACTAAGAGGACTGGACGCCATCTCTTGGATTTCAGGACTTGACGCTGACCGACTGGACACCACCGACGAACTCCGACTCAGACCACAGAAGCACTTCCTGCTGACGGGCAGGGTGCTGCCCAAGAGTTTCAGGAGGGTCTCGTACTGGCGCTTACGGCCGTTTTCCAGCGGCTGTTTGCCGATGATGGTATTGTTGTTGTTGTTCTGTTGCATGTCTGTGAGGGGGGTGCAGCGGGTACCGACTACAATTAGTACTTGGTTAGTATGTGATTGTTAAGTGTAACCATGGCAATATGACACAAGCAACATGCACAAAAATGTAAGCACGCTCCACAACCTGGAAAGAACAAAGGCCACCACCATGCAATGCTTGAAATGAAAACTAGCATCCATTCTGAGCCTCAATACTACAAAGATCATCCCACTTACCACTGAGAAAAAGCACTCTCTTTTACAAGTTATCCACTAAAGCATGTGATCACTGTGACTTGCGGAACAACCAGTTTGGACTACAGCGTTGGAAGAGCCGTTATTTAAAGATATAGTCCATCATTTGTAATTTGTGCATTTTGTTCGTTTGAAGTAACAAAAGTGTTCAAAATCTAATGAAGGGTACTGAACAACTAACCTGATGAAGTTTCAGCTCAGCTTCAGCTGTATATTCTGAGAAAAACAGCATTCTAGGATCTCATTTTCAAATCAAAAGTTGCTGAATCATGTTTTGAATTGGGCCTGAATTCAACGTCCGAGACGCGTTCTCACTGAGCCGATTGCAGCTATGCGATGTCGCGCACTGATCTAACAAATTACAGCAACCGCGCGTGCGTGTGCGTCGTGCTAATGCTTGCGCGCGCTTCGCCGAATAACAAAACGAACTACTAATTAAAATTTTCCTACGGTGCGTCTTAAGACGCACCGTTGGAAAGGCCTTCTTTCGTTGATTACTTCAAAATGACAGCTTGCCAGAAAGAATAATTTCACAGGGAGTTTAGTCCCCTTGCTATCTTTCAACCAAGTATGTTTTTCAACAATAATTACACCAGTTACTTTTCGGATGGCTGCAAATGATGGACTATAGCTTTAAAACAACTACCATGTTCTTACATTAATTGTCCCTAAGGTATGTGGACAACTTTTAACCAAGGCAATTCTTCGCAAGAATTTGCATAAATTTGATCATAAAAGAATGCGAAGCTTTCAAACTGAGCAGCTCTGTGAAAACGAAAGTTTGACAAGCAAACTGGGAAAACAACATGCAAAACAACATGCAAAATTGGAAGAATGCATTGTCTACAGCGCTGTGTTGTTAAACCACACAAAGCAAAGTAGGGATTTCCCCACTTCTTTTACAAAGACATTACGTACTCGGAGGGGACAGATTATTTTAGGACGGCATGCAAACTGAAACAGAATGTCCCTGAGAAATAATTTATTTCAACTTGAGGTACGTACATTTAGTGATTTAACAGCTGAAAGCTGTCATAAAATGGTTGACATTTATTTCATAAATAAAAAAGCTCCATTTATTTTTACATTACACTAGTCTAGATAACTAAAACCAATAAAATTTTTTATAGACATGGTTTGTTTTTAATGATTGTTTTTTAAACAGAACTGGATGGTGATTAAATATGAAGTATAACATCATCTAAAAGAATAAGAATCTTACATAGAATGTTCAAAAAAATTTATGTAACTGAATAAAAACAATGGTAATGTGCAGCACATGGTTTCATTTAATTCTAAAAAGTTGCTAGGCAAAGGACCCGTACCTTCCAGAAGGTGCCAAAGTTTTTGGACAATTTTATACAAGTCTCTTTCTTCCCTCTTTTACTGTGTCCCAGTGTAAGGTTTGTTACTCATTATCAGAGGGTCAGGGGTTTAAATCCAGCTGCTGGTCATATGTTGTGTCCTTGAGCAAGCCACTTCACCTCACTTGCCTTAGTTTCTCCACCCAGGAGTATTTATGATTACTGGCATTAGCTGAGGAGTAACCTGCGATTGTTTGGCATCTCATCTAGGGTGAATAGAAATATTCTCAGTCATTTCATGCTACTGAAACCGGAGATAACACTGGACTGATAGGCCATATTCGCTTGTGACAGACTTTCCTACTACAGGAGTTTACAGCAATTCAAATTGTACTTGGAAAATTTTGAAAAGAAAATTGAAAATCAAAACTAAAATTGGGAAAGAAAGAAAACTGCACAAAATGAAAACATGCACAATAGAAAAGAACATTTCACGAACATAACAAATCCAAGGTAGCAAAAACGGAAAAATCATAATTGTGCACATATAAACATGAATATCTCACAGATTATGTACATATCGCCACAGGGTATAGATGTATGCAAACTCGACACAAACAAAAATGTGCTGGGAAAAAGTAAATTCGGATTCCGTAGTTTCATTGCAATATTGAGACTTTTTTTTACAGGATTTTAACTGGATTAGCTTGGTGCTAAGAGTGGGTGATACAAATATATTTTAAAAAGGGTAGAAATTTAGGAGCTAAGTTGTAATTCAAGAAAGTTTTGAGCGTTCATTGGCTGACTGAGATTTTTGCCTGGTACCTTGCATACATCGTACACCAATGACATTGCATCAGCTGAGTACTAACAGATTAAGTGCCACAGGAAGAAAGGCTGATTTGTCAACCATAAAAAAAATATCACATTTTTGCCTGTATATTTGGGGAGCAGACAAGTTATATTGACTGTGTTTTGGGTTATCCGTTATAAAAAGTTTGGAGTTTTGATCACTACTAAAAGAGTTGTTTTTCCACAATTAGAAAAAAATTCATATTTACTGCAGTTTATAAATATAAATATAAAAAAATAACACTTTGTGAAACTGACATTTTTCATGCAAAATCAAAGACACAGATTGTAGCCAGTGATTTGCAAATTTTGTCTTTCAGTGTGATAATAAGATTTGAAAGGCAAGAAACAGCAAAAGGTAGGAGACACTTTTGTCCACAAAAAGGCAAAAAAAAAATCAATATGTTCACTTTGCCACAGCTCACAATTATGACAACACAGTCACAAATTATGCCGTCATAAAAATAAAAGTTACACAATTTCAGTGACAGGCTTTGTTTTTTTTTAGTAATTTGAAATATCACAATTTACACAAACATTTCAAATAAGTACAATTCTGAGTGGATCGGGATTCATAAAAATTGTTTAACACTGAACACTGAAGGCACTGCTTGGTCCACCTCTTCACACCTTTCAAAATGTCTCGAAAATCCAATTTCAGCATATTACTGTCTAACAAATCTCATGCATATTGTGTTCTTAAATGTGGAATTCTCAGTTACTATTGCATTTTGTGCTGGATTAAGAAATATTGGAGGAAGACCAAAATGAGATGCCCTTTGAGTGGTGTGAGTAGGTTGCCATGGTAACTGTTGGGTATCAGGTGATGCAATCTCAAGGTTGTGACTCACTCATGCGGATCCACCTTGTCAGGTCCTCGATGTCAATCAGTTTGGAGTCTTGCTCCATCTGAAGCTCATCTCGACGGATCAACAGCTGGACCAGCTCTTCGTTCAGACCTGAACAAAAAAACAACAACACAATTGGAAACTGAAGTTGCATCCAAAATACTTAGCAGACTCACACATGTCTTCAGCCGCTTCCATAGGTACATGCAAGCCATTAGCTGTTGCCAAGTTCTGCAGATGGGCCTGACTGATGCCCGGTTACATTTTCAAGGGTTGCAGCATCACTACGACTCGGGAAGTCATTAAAAAAAAGGGAATTCCAAGCTTTACACTACTCACTGAAGTGTTTTTCAATTTTTAATGGCATACATGTACAAGAGAAGTGGGGAAAAAAGATTTATCAGCTGATCCGAGGAAGAGTTGCATGCCTGTGCTACTATTGTGCATGCCCCACTTTCCTCCAAAAATAAATTGATCAGGTAATGTTGGGCTCAGAGGTCGAGACAAGTTACCCTCCAAGAGTCTGAAATCTCAAACTGTTCTTTCACTGGAGAACTTCTTGTTTTGGTAAATGTTTTCCTTACAATAGTCAAGCCAGCAAGATGAACCCCGGTCCATAAATTCCAAAGCAGAGTGTGACTTGAATCCAGATGGCGAAGTCAAGGTGTGAAACATTCGTAGCAGGTGTCAACCCACCTTGCCCACTTAAGCGACGGTTAATTAATTTAACCAGTAATAATCCCACTATCTCCAACTAAGATAGTAATTATAACACCTTTAAGGTGACGTCCTCCACAGAAGAAACATGACTACTGCTTCTGTGGAAAGCAAAGCTCATTAATTCATGATGCAGCGAAGCTTATTGATTCATGATCCAGAGACCGAGCGCTTGGGACATATTAGCAGATGAACTCATTTTTTCCTTAAACATGTTCCTAATTGGAGGTGAATTAAAGTACAGCGGCAACCGTGGTGCCCGTAATGATCTGTGCGGTGACAGTGACACGCTCCAACTCTAGGCGGTAATCTTGTGACGGGAGATTTGCCGATAGAGTCTGCCGTCGCTGGGCAAATAAAAACAAGCCCTGGGCAAGGCCTGGCATTTCCACACTCACACAAAAAAGAAAACGGAGGAAATAAACTGGGTGAATTATACGGGGCAAGAAAACAAATTACTTTTTCCCCTCTTGCGCCACTGTCGGTGTGGTTTTGTGTCGGACTGCGAGTGGGCGATGGGTTCCTTTTGTCCAGGAACAATTCTTTGGAGAGGCAGTTCAGATCTCAGGTTTTGTGATCACAAAACGTTTTAAAAATAATATCAAAATGAAGCCAAAAATGAAGTGGAAAACTTTGTTCTCTTTCACTCTGAAATGTTGAAATGTACACATGTATACGTAAGCCTGGGGGAAGTTCATCCTAACAGCTTATTTATTTCAAATCATAAATTTGAATGAATATTTTGGCTTACTCGCCACAGATCAGAGGGTAATGTCTCCAAGGTTTGTCGACTTCACTTATCTTGAAAGTTTCCATCACCTACAAGTTGCTACCCTCAACCAGGCCTCGAGCACGCACACACAAAATTCCAAACCAAACAAAAAACACACAGCTCTTACAAGAATGCACCATTGCTAACACTAGTCCCTCAAGTGTTTCATTTGCATGCCTCTCCCGCCATATGTTTTCCTCCGTGACAAATGGACGGACTTACTTTCGATTTGCGAGTGCAGGTCATTGACCACAAACTGTAGTTTGCTGAGGGACATGTTCTTGAGTGCCCGCTGTGTCAGCTTCTTGCCGTAGAGTCTGTCGCAGATGTCCGTCATGCCTGACACTCCAGCCTAAAACAAAATAAAGCGCCACTCATAGTGTGAATAAGTTGTCGTGTCACCACTTCAGGACGGGATTATTTTTTGCCGAAAATTTCGATTTTTCAAAAAAGGCAAAATATAACAGCCAACCTCTGACATACAGCCAAATGCCACAAATGCTGATTCGCAAGAGTCATTTCAACGACATTTTTTGCCGGAACCTCGTATTTTTCAACACTCCGGGGTGTGGAACGGGAGTGTAAATTGTAGAACAATAGGCCGTGCACAGCAGCCAATTCAAGATCAACACATGGTACGCTTCCACAGACTTTGTGGGTGTACAAAACAAACGATGGATTAGCGTGTTTAGAGGTCACCCGGAGGCGGGTTGAGGCACGCTTGACATTTTAACCCGTCAGCTGTGCGTGTGTATAAAAACAGCCAGATCATGTTAACACGACATCTGATTAAAAAAACTTGTCAGTCTAAATCTGAGTTTTTACGGGAGGGGAATGAGAAAAGGGAGAGGGATGAAAGGGTGAGGTCAAAATCAAAATCGGTTTTCTTGACTTTTTGCTAAATAGTGAGGAACACAAACAAAGATACTGTACCAGCAAAAAAGTCGGAAGACTTGTCAAAAAATTTCAGCACATAAGCTACATGTATGACATGTATGAGTTCTAAGATAACAGCAGAGATCCTCGTTTACGAAAGTCAGGGATGAGATGGTGAATTTGAAAAGAAATCTAAAAATTGAATAAAAGGTCTGAAAGATGCATTTCTTTCTATACTTATAATGTCTTTCTCTCAGTTCAAAAAGTCTGATTTCAGACAAAAGTCCGAAAAATCTCATGCCTGGAAAGTGACTTTCAGGGGTTACATGAATTAGCACGAAACATTTAAAGGGACACTAGGTCCTGGAACAGCCCAATTGGGCTACAAAACGTGCTTGGAATGAAATGATTTTAATCGGAAATAACATTTAAAAGTAGGATATAAACATCCACACAACTATCCTTCCCAAACTGGGCGTTTTTGTGCAATTCCTATATTATGTGTGCGAGAACGAATTTCGGGGTCCACTTTTGCGACCCCATAAATTCGAGCTGTTTGGATGCTAGTTGTGATTTCATTCGTGAAGTGCTCGTCTTTTGTGGATGTTGAAGAAACTACTATTTTTCATTGGTGATTGGTCACCGCTGTTTCCCAGACACACGTGCACATCGTACACTGAGAACGACACGAAAAACGCATTTGTGCTCCGTCGTGTCCGATGTAAACAAGCGGGGTTTTTTTTGTCTTTTCTCGGGAACGGTAAGACATTCTAAAGGTTGTTTTCCTTTCAACCAGGGGCCAATTTCATACAGCTGCTTAAGCACAAAATTTGCTTAAGCACAAAAACGTCTTGCTTAATAAAATCAGGTTGCCGGCCAAAACTCCATGCGATTGTTATGCTAAGTAAACAACAGCTAAATACCAGTCACAAGCAATGTACATCACATGGAGTTTTGGCCGGTAACCTAATTTTACTAAGCAATGTTTTTTCGTGCTTAAGCAAATGTTCCGCTTAAGCAGCTCTATGAAATTGGGCCCAGATGTTTGAAATAGGCTAGTAAACATTCCAAAACATGAAATTTTCGAGGATTTCAGGACCTTGTGCCCCTTTAATAGTGTGAGAACAGGTTGAACTTTCAGATCATTTAACACAGAGTCACAGTCTTAGTTAGTGTGTTAGTGTTAGTGTTAGTCCACCCTCACCAATTCCGTTACCGGTGACTTTTTCCGTTGTTGTCTCTCCAGCTCCATCTGCATTCTGGCCAGCGGCTCCGCCCGGGCCAGAGCTACACGAGCCTCGTCTTGAAGACGGGCCTGCTGCGTCTCAAAATCCTCCGCGTCTTGGAAGGTGACCGATGGAGCCTTGAGAAAGACAATGTTGAAATGTTCAAAAATTGAAGAACAAAAAAGGACAGGCATAGAACTCGAAACGGAATCGAGTACCAGCACATGCTCCAGAAAAAACAGTCGACATTCAGTGAAGGGCAACCTTTGTGGAATGTTGTTTTCTTTGTTTTTTTTGTTTTTGTTTCTGTTAATGGGAAATCGCCCATCACAAGGCCAGAGGGTCACTTAAGGTGTGGGCTACAAAGGAAAGTATGGAGAAGAAGTTACAGAGGGAGAAGATATCTTTTCACATTTCTTTTGATCTTTTTTGAATTGTGAACACATGTATACACATGTATACATGTAGTGGAATCCGGCGACCAGAATAAGAAGCTTTTACTGCGGTGGTGTCACGCTCGCGCACATGCTGCACGCATTCTTCAAAACAAGGGGCACTTGCATTTTGGTACTCCTATTGGTCGAAAGAGCACGAAGCATGCACGTCCTACCGGAGCACGACTCGCCCGAACCTTGCACCACCGCAGAATATGGCTGCCGGCGGATTAGTCTATACTAGCTCCATATGGTACCAATTGAAAATGACAACAAATTATTACAGTATATTACATGTAGCTCAAATCTATTGAGCACTGATTTCTTTCATTATTAACCCTTTACTTCAATGTCTGTCCTTCCCTGTACTGCCCCAGCACTGTAGGATTTTATGGACTCATAAGGAAAACAAAAAGATAAACTGTCATAAGTGTATTGCAGGTGCTTATGAGTTACGGTGATTAAAGAATGTCGGCATCAAAGTGTTACAACTTTTCAGGCTGTGATGTATCTATGCACCTTAGGCCCAAAAAAAAAATCTGCTTCCAATTACATGGCATTTGAAAATAGGGTAGGTACAAAAAAATGTAGGTACGGAAATTTTATTTTTGAAGGGGAATTTTTTTTGTGTTTGATCATATGAAGGTGTCAGTGTGTAGTCAAGGGTAAAAGGTAGTAATTGATGGGTTTTGTGGGATTTTTTCTCATTCCCCCCCCCTAAAAAAAACCAAATTAGGGTAGGGGCTGTCAAAATAGGGTAGGTAAGGTAAGGGGCAGCAGACCTATTATTTTGTTTGGTCTTACATAGACCACGATATTTTTCTAACATTAAAAAATATCAAATATTGAAAAGCTTAGATGCTGTAAATGCATGGATACCTTGGGTGAGGTTGCGCTAGCATTACTGCTCTCCCTACTCAGTCTGATTCCGGCCCCTCCCAGCCTACTCGCACCTGTCACCCTCCCGAATCGATTCGCAACGTGCGACTCCTTCCTCAGATTCTCCTCAGCTGCCAGGATCCTGGGACTGTCCTCTTCGAGATCCGAGCCGTCCACAGGCTCGTTGACGAAGCAGATCTGCAGGTTCATGCCGCTCTGCAAGCGGGTGGACAGCTTGTCCTTGCTCTTGCCGTAAATGTCGCCCTCGGCCTCGTCGTCCGTACCCATGGCCAGCTTGCGCAGGATTGCCTGCCGCGAGTGCTTCTGGGTCTGGGGAGGACCAACCAGACGTTTTTTTGCAAGATGATTACGAATTCCTTTCAAGACGTGAATTTTTAGAGAATTAAATGCGAGGAATTGTCATCAACTGCACAACTTTATGCATTTCAAAATTAAAGCAATTTCAACAATCACTTAATTCACACATTTCAATCTAGTCAACTCATACCTGTTATATTTAAATTAAATGTATCACTTAGAAAACCGTTTGGTTTTTGAGCAGTTTATTAACCTACCTTTTTGTAAAAATTTGCCATCAACATTCTGTACACAAAATTTGAAAATCAAACCCCATGTACACGTACATGTAGTTGGGATCAACAGTGCTGTATTCATCAAAATCAAGTCAAACAAGTGTAGGATATTGATTAGTTTTGGGATGGGTAACACACTTGCGTTGCTTAAAGATATAGTCCATCATTTGTAATTTGTGCATTTTGTTCGTTTGAAGCAACAAAAGTGCTCAAAATCTAAAGAAGGGTACTGAACAACTAACTTGATGAAGTTTCAGCTCAGCTTCAGCAGAATGTTCCGAGAAAAAAAGCATTCTAGGATCTCAATTTCAAATCAAAAGTTGCTGAATCATGTTTTGAATTAGGCCTGAATTCAGCGTCCGAGACACGTTCTCACCGAGCCGATTGCAGCTACGCGATGTCGCGCACTGATCCGACGAATTATAGCAACCGCGCGTGCGTGTGCATGGTGCCAATGCTTGCGCGCGCTTCGCCGAATAACAAAACGAACTACTAATTTAAATTTCCTATGGTGAGTCTTAAGAAGCACCGTTGAAAAGGCCTTCTTTCGTTGATTACTTCAAAATGACAGCTTGCCAGAAAGAATAATTTCACAGGGAGTTTAGTCCCGTTACTATCTTTCAACCAAGTATGTTTTTTAAATTATGCCAGTTACTTTTCGGATAGCTGCAAATGATGGACTATAGCTTAAAAGAGGAAATTGTTATTCTTGGGTTTCTTGTTTCACCTGTTTATAGTTCTGCTGTTCCTCCTCCTTTTCCATCTTGGCCAAGTGTTTCTCCAACGATTCCCAATCCAGCACAGGCATGGTAGGTTCCACACAGCCTAAATCCGTCTGTGGTCTGCTGCCTGTGACCCCACGGGTCAACTCTGAGTCCCCGCTCTCGGCACTGGCACAGCGCTGGAGTTTGGGGTGAGTCACAGAGCGGCTTCCCGGCGTCCTAATGGGAGAGGAAGCAGTCCTCATCAAGGCCTCATCCTGGCACTGAACATTCCGCTGGGGTTGACCCCTGACCTGTGAGTTTGTTTGGTGGTTCCTATCTCCAGTCAGGTCACAGCGCTCAAGGGGGACATCGTTTGCATTGGGGTCTGAATCCACGCTGTAGTTTTCGTTTGGGTCCGAAGCATTCCCAGTCTCTTGCATAGTACTGGAGTTGGTCTCTTGGCTGTGTAGCGTACATTTATTTCTCAGATCCTCTCTTAAGATGTCTGTTTGCGGCACCTCCAGGATCAAATCGGAGTCCTGTCTCTCCACTGCGCCCCACTCCGGCGTGGTCGCACAACTTGAGCTCTCAATTTCACTTTCGTTCAGGTCCGAGTCTTCACAATCGGCAACGTCCCCCGACATGCCGTCGTCTTCATCCATGGCGGCTGCGAATTCTTCGGCCAGGCTCAGCCGGTTCTTTTTCTTGTCGGTGACTTCCGGCGACGACTCGTAGACTTGGTTGTCGTCTAGCTCCACGCTGCTGCCTAGATCCTGCAGCATGGCGTGCTGGGCCTTGGAGCGCCGTGCTGCCGTCATGTTGATGTTGTCAGTCCTTATACCTGGACGGTAGGAAAATAACAAAATGCCGGGTAAGTTTGATTACAAATACATCACAAGATCTGGACTGGCCAGTTGACCAGAGGGAGAGAAAGATGGAAGTACAAGTAAGTAAACGTGTCAAAAAGCCAGATGTATCACAGAAGTTGAAATTAACTTGTTAAATCAATTCCAGGTTTCCATTTGTCAGATGATGTACGGCTACTGACACTATCTGACTATTATGAAAGACCATCATTTATACCCGAGTGGGCGGCAGGTGTTCGAGCCCCATCACCCCGTTGCTTGTTTTCAATCAAATTCTTGAAGTCAATCCAAAGTAGGGAACAGTTCAATGACTTACAAATTCACAGAAAATGCACCTTCATTCTTTGACTACAAATTTAATTGCCTTTAATTAGACCGAATTTTAAAAATGCGCTGTGACGTTTGGGCCGATATATATCATTGCCATCTCCAATGGACGCCATGCATTTTAAGCTGAACTATGAGCTCAACCAACACATGTTTTTAAGACTGATTCACCATGTTCACAATCTGTCAGAAATCAAACATATATTGACATAATTGATGTAGATTTTGAGACATCCACGATTGAAATGATAGACATAAAACTTGATTCTAGTCAACTTGAACTGGAAACTTACTTTACTAAAAAGGTTTCACAACAAATCGAGGTTCCATCGTAGCCTGTGTATATATTTTAGTATCAAGAAAAGCGCTTTTTGCTGTGACACAAAATTTAAAAATAAAGAAAAAAAAGACAACAGGTAAATGCACACTATTCATTTCAGTGCGGATCTACACGTTAACCTTTTTCACGTTTTTTTCTTCTACCTCTTGTCTAAACTGCCACACTGAAATTATTTTCAATTACATCAAAAGCCCTTTTACGCACTTACACTTCTAACCTAAATTGAATCACATCTCCTCTTAAATGCGAGAATAAAACACTTGACTGGAAATATACTGCCAGGCAAAGAGCTCCAAGTCATGAAGAAAAAAGAAGACTGCACATGAAACATAATCCACCCGTGACATCACATCTCCATGGCGACGGAAGGAGAACAACCTGTCCTTTCCTCCCCGCTGAAATCTCTCTCCCCTTAAAACAAAGTCCGCGGCCGAAGACCGCAATTTTAACATTTAAATCACCACATTAGGTAAAAACAACACGAATGGCTCAGCTCGAGCATGACCCGTGCGGACCGTTTCTAGGGTCCTGGGGGCAGGGGCTGTTTTCTCTCTTTATCGTCTGCTTCAGCTTTGGTCAAGGGATACTACGGCGATGGATTACAATGAACAGAAGACACATGGGCATTGTAAACTGGAGCGGAGATAGGATAAACAAAATCTATCGCGTGATATGTTGATGCGAACACAAAGTAAACACGGCGTAATTGGACATACTCGGCTACTACATCTACACGTATGCCGAATGCCTCTGGATGACTCAGAAGTGGGTTAAAGATGCACGTACACATTGAACAGCTAAAGGACAAATAACATACTCTAACTCCTACTGCAGATGCGATTTTATTTTATTTTTTTCCTTTCAAATTAGAAAGGGCATTTCAAGATATAATTTTTTAACATGAAATTCTGATTTACATTAAAATACTTGGCACAGCAATAAATCACCAGGATGTTTTGCTCTTTAAACTACCGGTAAGCCAGATTTGATACACCAGTTGTATCAGTTTTAATATGGCTAACGAAACATTTTAATGTGACCTTTAATAACCTGTACTTTTCTGGAAATGGCATCCAAACAGGTGCACTAAGGTATACACATGTATGTATCTGACATTTGTGGAGTATCAGACCTAAACAAACCGACATCACCATCAGATGCTATGATTAAATACATCCTCGTCAAAATCTCTTTGCCAGAGCTATGATCTACCGGTAGGTTTGGTTCATTACAACTACATGCTGGGCAATTCCACAGTTTTTCGTAACGTGAGTAACCGATTTTGAGCGTCTTGTTTATCATACATAACACATTTATCTTTGGTGCTTACGTGTAGGTAGGTCTAGGTTTACTCTATCTACCATGGGGATAACAGTTATTAAATCTTTTCAGTAAGGTAATTACAGCCCAAGGAAACTCAAAAGTACATCAAAAATGTAACGTGAGTAAGCGTGGAATTGTCCTGCTGGCAATAGACGTAGCCGTAGCTCTGAAAGCCTGTTTCATATCGACTTACCCGAGTCTGTTGAGACCCAATTGTGGTCTGAGCCCGATTGAGAATCCAACACTCTGTGGAGTCTTGCTCCCTGGTCCCCCTCTCCTTCCCTCAGGCCCCAGTCTGCTCCAGTCTGGTTACCATTCGCATCCCTCTCATCACCTCCCTCCTCGCCTCCTCCTTGGTTGCTATGGGCACGATCAGGGTCAGGATGCTGAACTGTCTTGAGCTTCCTTCGTTTGAACTGTCTCCAGGCGCGTTGGATTCTGCGATGGGGTATGGATCCATCAAACGCGTCAATATCGACGGGTCCGATAAATGCCGGACTCCTTAAGCTGATGATCCTAGACAGAGCTAGCAGAGGGGGGGGGGGGGGTTGTTGGGAGAGGGGAAGGGGGGTAGGTAGGCACTCTACTTTCTGCCGACGGGCAGGTGATGAGGGGACTGTTTTCGTTCGTGTGAATCTTAGGGATGGAGGATTTAGCAGACAGCTGAGCTGTGTCTTGCTATGACTGCCTGCCTTGGAGGCAGTTGGGGTAGGGTTTGTTTTTATCCCCGCAGAGTTCAGGAGCAAGGGATATGGTTGGACAGCTAAGAGGTCCGTTATCGAATACCAGGATCGGCTGATTCTATGAATAAAGTAATAACCGGGTTCTACTGGTTTCGTGCACCGCGGCGGTAACATGCGCATTTTTCTAATAAGGACACATCAACTTCACTTCAGACTCAGCATTTGCATTCCTCTTGAGTGACTTGCAAACGGCGCACAATGTACACACAATTAGTTTAGTGCACACTTCAAATACAACTGCTACCTAGTACTCACGTTATCATGTGTGCTGTGTATCGTTGGAGTCTGTTCCGACGTATGCAGTGGTTCTCCTCAAACTCTAGCTCTAGCTTGTGACTGAAAACAGAAGAAGATTCAGCAAGAAAAAAGGATTTATTAAAATCTATCTTGAATTTCAACTACACACATTTTCTTCTAAATATTAAAAAAATGTTAGTTGATTCAGACAATTTTGATTACTCTCTTTTTACACGCATGTACTGCAGGGAATATATTTAGACGGCAGTTTTTGTACTTGATTTTGTCTCATTTTTTTTTTTATAATGTCAGTGAGGGAAAACACCAAATATTAAACTTAACATCACCTGATTCACCTGTGCAAAAATCACTCAAATGTCAGGTCAAACGTTTTACAATATAAGGAACAACAAACTAAGTTTGCC
This sequence comes from Patiria pectinifera, assembly GCA_029964075.1. Lineage (NCBI taxonomy): Eukaryota > Metazoa > Echinodermata > Asteroidea > Valvatida > Asterinidae > Patiria > Patiria pectinifera. Next base: position 12,107,144 of record CM057144.1, on the reverse strand, counting down.
AGCTGCAGTAGGTTGAGGCTGTTTTTCTGAGCGATTGCACATAATGGCTTGACCAAAATGAGTTACCGTTTACAGGATACAAGACTACATGTAGTTACTGTCAGAATGCGTCACTGAAAATGTGTTTAAAGTACTGGATATAGGGGTTGTTTTCAATCATAATCTTGGGCATGTGCTGCATTTATTCCCGCCATTATCCTCGCGTCTGCCCACAGGGTCTGGCATCCAGGCACCTCAAAAGCGTGCTGATTCGGGGGCCACTCTGTGCAGCTGTGCCCGGTGGCCCCGTTTCCAATCATCAGGACAAAATGAAATGCCTTCTTGACCCTTCGGCTCAACATCGTTTCGGGGACAAGAAATCAAGACTGGATGATGATGAAGGGCAAATGGAATTCAATTCACAATTCCATATATTATTTTGGTACTTCAGATTTTATTATTTATTTTTTTTTAAAGGGTGAGGGGAAATTTCTGCCAAGTGGCCACTCCGGAGTGTTAAATACCTCTCTTTTATGCCGTCGGCCATTTTGTAATTGCATTAAGAGCCATGACCTGTCTTAGTGATGTGCTGTGTGCGTTCAGAAGCATGTACTGTTTAGTGTAAATCTTTATCAGTTTTACTTTCTGAAGGAAACATGATTTCTTTCAAGGCAGGGCAGACCATTTGTCATTTGTGCATTTTTTTTCATTTGAAGCAACAAAAGTGCTCAGAATCTAAAGACAGGTGTTTAACAACTATAAAACCTGATGAAGTTTTAGCTCAGTGAATGCTGTACGTTCTGAGAAATAATATTCTAGGATCTCGATTTCAATTCAAAAGTTGACGAGTCATGTTTTGTATTGTGCACGAAATCAGCGCACTCCGGGACACATTCTCACTCAGCTGATTGCAGCTACGCGATGTCACTGAACCGACGAATTATAGCAATCACGCGCGTGTGTGCGTCATGTCAACGCTTGCGCGCACCCACTCAGGGCTTTGCCAAATTAAAAATGAACTTCTAACGGAAATTTCCAAAAATGCGTCTTTAGACGCATCTTTGGAAATGGCCTTATTTTATTATTTTCTTCAAAATTACAGCATGCCAGAAAGAATAATTTCACAGGGAGTTTAGTGCAATAATTATTTTTAAACCAAGTATGCTTTTCAAAAATAATTTCGTCAGTTACTTTTTGGATAGCTGCAAATGATATACTCTACCTTTAAAAATTGTTTTTCCTTTTTTTCTGGTTGATAGACATATCACTCATTTTTAAAATTCTCCCTAAAAATACTGGTATTCAGAAGGAAAAAAAAAGTAAAATTCTCATACAGGCTCAGAAAGTGTCTTGATTGTTAAATCTAATAATAAAAATAATAAATCAAAGCATTTATAAGGCGCGCAGAACGGTATCTAAAAGTAAAAGTCATTCAAAGACGCCGGTCAATGAAAAGTCACTGTGTTTGTATATATTGAAAGTCACTATGTGCGAGAGTAAAACCAATTGAGAAGGTGGGTTTTGAGATGGCGTGAGAAACCTGAAATCTGCAGGTTTTATGATAAAATTTAAGTTGAAGAGAACTGCGTGAACATTACCCCTTCGAGACACTGCCACACAGGCAATTACTACATGTATGTGTGCAATTTTAAATGAAAATCAAATTGAGTCACGTGATATCTGGTACAGCAGGACAAATGTGAAAGATCATTCCACTACTTTCATTTACAAAAGCGTACTTTTCAAACTGTAAGTTTCTGAAACAACCAGGTAATGGTTCACTACACACACAAAAAGGAAGCTGACCAAAACAAAATGACAAACTAAAATAAAATGACAAATTTTATAGGTTACCTCTTCCCACATATATTCAATATCTTCTGTGGTCCTCACCAACATGTACGTGCGCCAATAACATGAGTTAGTAGAACTATCAGAACGATGGAAAACTCCATGAGCGTCGAGTCCTTGTATTGTTGTGTTGTCTCAAGAAATTTGATTCTGCATTGCAGCGACAGACACCCATGGGCCAATGGGGCACAAAGTATCATTGCTACCCCCTTGGGCTTTGAATGGCGCGTGCCAAATGGTTACAGCTTACAGACTGCGGATGGGCAATGGTTGATACCATTATTTAAAGTAGGAACGGTACAAATTAGTTGGTACAACTTCCGTGGGAAGTATCTGTTTATTTTTGAGACGCAAGGTTTAGGCCGTGCGCTTTCAAGGAAACATCTCAAAATTGGTGGGCATTTGTTTCAGCAAGTTTGTCAGAAAACCGGGTTGGACAAGGACTTTCAAGGTGACATTTAAACAAAGTTCCCTTCGTCACAGAATGGTTTCGTCCAATCACGCTCAGGCCGTGAACTTATTGAATTGCATGGTAACTCTGCCCGAATCGTCTACCATGCCCATCCCTGGGCCAAATTACTTCACAATTTCATTAGCGTGAATCGCCCTCGGCAACCAAGATGCCATAAATACACCCTGGGGGGTCTGCAACCGGCCACCGATTGGCCGTGAGGAAAGCCCTAGCACTGCCATGGTAATCTCCCGGCCGCCTCTTCTGTGTTGGTTTTTTTCCCCCTTCATAGACCCCCTCCTGCCCACAGTTTATGTTTAATTGCCTCTCAGTTTTCAAGATCTTCAAATTCTCACTTGGAAAAAAAAAAAAAAGGAAAAAGGCCAGCGGAAATGTCGCTATTAGATCTCACGCACACGTGCCACTGATCAAATTGGAAAGACGCAGGGTAAGGCATGGGATTGAATCCAAATCTCGTTATAGGATTACCCAGCTATTCTTTACAAAACTGATCTGATTTTATCGCAAAAACTCACAATGGCCGATACTTGTCTCACGGCAAACGCACCATTAGGCCAAGGCAATGGGTAAATTATAGTAATGCACCAATAAAAAAGGATACTCTAAAAAGAAGAATATTAATATGAATTTTTTTTTTTTTTTTTTTTTTTAAGTCTATTCAGGTTGAGGCTGGAAAGTGGGGAAATATATAAAATTTTCGGAAAAGACAGCTTCCAAAGTATTTCATGATTTTTTGGGCCTTCATTTTAAAATTGAGCAATAGTTTTCCCCTTATTTTTCTGCTTACACATGTGATGCGATCAAGCTAAATGAGTCGTTTGTCGACCCAGGTCAATTTATTTTTTACAGATTTGAAAAGAGCACAATCTCAGCATAACTGCTGTGAAACTGCATGCTGATACCATCTTTAGTTAACAAATTATGGAAGTCGGAACACCAAGAGATGTGATGAAGTCATGTGATAAAGTGGCCCCATTTTGGCCTGAGGTCTCCAAATGAAAATTCCCGACAAACGACTCATTCAGCTTGATCGCATCACATATTTATTTGTTCGATATGTCATAAAACCAGCTTGCCAATGTGATTCATACGTGAGATTTCACACTAGTTAGGTAGTCCAAAGAAACCATGGTCATTATCCCAATTTTCAAATTCTTATTTTTTGTTTTTAAACACATCATCAGAACCAAGTTACATGTAAATATGCCCAATACAGACACCTTAACTGAAGAAGTGAATAAACAATTACTAGAATTCAAGTGTATTAAAAACTGAAAGCGTGACAATGTAATTAAGATCATGCCGTGGAGATTCAAATGAATCACAGCAATTTAATAAGCGATGTTTACCGGGCATTTAGAAGGGACGCATGCAGAACACGTAGAGCTCTCGGGCCCGACGTTGAATGCCCCGATTAAAGGAAGCCGGCCAATTAGGTCAATGCATCTCATTAATGGCGTTATTGGTCCGTTGTAAGCCGACAGGAGGATTGCGGGGTTAATGAAGTGGGGTTAATAAAACCGTACATGTTGCACTTTACAGCTCGATTGCATGCTGGGCTTGATACTGGGAAAATATTAGTAAGGAAGACTTTCAAATAAAGGTTGGTACGAGATACCGCTGGGCGAGTAACTCAATTACTCCAGAACTTGGAGTAGTTTACTACTCGTTGTTTTACTCGTGGTTTTTCATCTACTCGAGTAGGGCTTACTCATCCCGGCGCGAGTAGAAGCAAGTATTCGCAAGTAGGAATTTAGGGATGGCTTATACAGGATGAGTCAAAAAAAGCAAAACCCAAATGTCAGGACTATTGATTTAGTGAAGTTCTGCATGTACAAATGTAGCACTATGAAAATCTAGGACATGAAAGCCCTATTCATAAGCTTTCTTTTAGTACAAGAATCATGCAAATCTCATGTACTTTTCAAGTTACGGAATTTTAAACACAACCACCGTTTTAAAGTTCTGTCCACGGACCACAAAAAGGTGTGTGTTATTTCAGCAAAGCAAAAACAATTCACACACATCCCTATGTGATTTGTTTTCGTCTTGCTGCAAGAACACTTACCTTCTTGTGCCACTTCCCCACAACCCCAAAAGCAGAACATGAAAAAAGAAAATGACGCAAATTACTGAATAGACACAAACTTACAAAGTACCTCAACAACCGACTGACTGTGCCAGACAGACTGACCAACTGAAAGACAAACTGACCAGCTGACCTAAAGACTGACAGGTAACCATGGTAACCTACCATAAATCCAACTAAACAGTGAACACAGCACATAGTATGCAAGGGCAAAGGAAGAGGCTAGCAACAAAGACACATGACCGTAAGCATTAATTAGCAGAGTTGATTGAAGCTGTCAATTTCTTAAAGACTGCCATTTCAGTCAGTTCAATAGTTCCCCCGACCTTAACATGCTTATTGTCTTTCCACTCGATTACTCATATTCAGCAGATTGCAAGAACCCTCACTTGCCTCACAGCCCTGCGGAATTTGACAACCTTGGTGATGAAATCACATACACAACCATGACTAATCAAGCGATGACATGTAAATCTTAAGTGCATTGTTCAGTTTCTTCTTCAACGATGTCCCAAAGTTCACTGCATCAATCACATGATGCCTCTCGATTGCAATACCGTAAGTCGGCATGATAAAAATGTATCAGTCGACTCGTGACTGCAGTTCTTAAAGCCAAACTTTAAAGAACCTTTAAGAAAACCTGCAGACCGCTTCAATGGTTACACGTTAATGATTCAGAGTGAAGAGAGTGCCCCCAAATCCCACGATATCCGAGACTAATAAACGCCAGCGCATGAAAGAGATTTCTTCTCTTCTGCAACGTAATCTCACAGCACCTCCCAAGGTTCAAAGTCTCATCCCTTCTCTTCTCAAAATGGCTACCCTAGCGACCACGTCCGGTTAGACCCATTAATAATGAAAGACCACTGAAGGGTCTTGAAGTCTGTACATTAAACCTGAAGGTACACTTGACCTTAGCGGAGATGGAGAAAGCATCCGTTGTAAAATCGCAGTCCGAACTGCTTACGCCTGCATCCCGTGGGCAGCCATCTTGGTACAAAATGCACGGCTGGGGAGAAACTCAGGCTCGTTTCATGAATACATTGCCGGTTCCCTTACAGTGGGCCAGTACACCCACAGATTTTTATTCAATGCAATGAATTTTTCCAAACACAGCAGAATTTATCGAGCCAATTTGTTTTTCCAGAAGAGGTCTACATGTATGCAGCTCCCACCAAGTCAATGGGGACAAAAGGATCTGCGTAGGAAGACCGCTTTGGAAATATTACCCTCAGAGGTACTTATACGGTATGTTGAAAGGAAATCCCAGAGGGAATAGAAAGCTGGGTTAAACAACTACAGTACATGTCTGTGTAAATTACACGTACCGGTATGTATGTACGAATGCAGGAAATTGCAGTGGAAATTGCAAGTAATTTGAAAGTCTAATTTTCTTCACTCAGACTAGAAGTCATGAAAAAATGATGAAGTTAAACATTGAAGACTACTCCACGTATGTACATGTACGTGGACATGCATGCAGAGCAGTATGTACATGTACATGTATGCAGTGTATGGAAATCTCAAATGTTTTCTCCATGTCTACCACTTTTAACTTATCTTGTTGATGCAAGATGTGCTAATGTTGTAACTTGTTCAACAATACACCCAGAAAAAAAACATGAAAAAAAGGAAAACAATGAACTGGATCAAATATGGTGTACATCCTTTGACATGTACATGTGTATACATACATGTACATACACTATACAAGGATATTTTTTATACTTGGGAGTTTTCTTTACCGACTTTTGTAATTGAGGTTTGTGACTGTGATTCAAGGGTGATGGGTTCCAATCCAGCTGCTGGCCATGTGCTACCGGTACATGTTTTTCGATACCTTTTTTGGCGATAGGTTTTTTTTCAGGAACTGCCGCACAAAGGCAGCCTCTTTCAGCATTCAACATCCAATCGAAATAGCCGAGGCATAGGTAAGCGACATTACTCACACCATTACCCAGCATGAGGCATCCTGGATGACGATTTCAATGCTGTCCCAAATGCCAAGTGCACAGGTCAGCCCAGCCAGAGACGACAATTCCTGGAATATTTATGACTTTTCTGCTCGCTGCATTTGATTTCTGGGCCACGGCATGAGACTAAATGGCAGAGCCTCGCCGCTGAAGAGCCACAAGGGTTCACCAGGATTTGTTATATTCCAATTGAAAAAAAAAAGTTTTCAGAGATTCTAAATGACATGTAGATTGAAATTTACAAAACAGCTTAATTTTATGCAATATGAAACCAAGATTGGGTCAGAATAATCTGAACATCAAAACAAGTCTTCATTTTTTACTTTCAGTATTTTTTTTTTTTGAGTAATTTTTTTTTTCTCAGAATATGAAGTAATTTAAATTTTAGGTGAAAACTTGATCAACTTTTTAGGTAACTATGAAACATATTTTGACTTTTTAAACAAAGTTTTCAAATGAAACAAAAGTTTGAGGTGTGGTCTAGCAGCAGAATTTTTCAAAGTCTATCGGTAATTTCAGACTTTGTAAATTCTGTCTACCCTAAAGAAATCATTACGCATGTAACGCTCATCCACCCTTCTTCAATTCCCTTTTATAGTGACCTGCAGTAGGTTGACCTTTTTGACACGAAAGGAACACCCTTTCTTCACGTAGTAATATGCTCAATATGACCCCAAATATTGATCCATGGTTCTGGCTGCCATTACACACACTCGGGAAAAAAACAGAAACGAAAACTCACACCGGAAAGTTTCAGAGCGGCGGAGTAGTCCCAACTGGCTAAACATTTGCATTGCAAGCCGGCACTAAATGCCTACGCAAACTGTCCGGTTCGATAACGCTCCTCCATTAATTCCATTCAAACCACAGATAGGATTTCCTGATACAAAGATGAGCAAGGGCAGCGTTTTGGGTAAATATCCGTGGAATTGTACGCTCCCGCGATCCCCGAGGAACTTATTCCTGTGGCTGTTGAGTATTGATCGATGATTGATCTTGAATTGTAAAACGGTAACTTGAATTTGGAGGGAGAAGATTTGCAAACTTCAGACTGTTCACTGTCCAAAATTACCTTCAAGGAAAAGAAAATCAAGTATTTGGTTTCTTTTGACATGTTTGACAGTGCATGCCGATTGAAGATTGTCTGAAAACATCGGTCTAACGTTAAACACAAAATGACTGTTGAACTTACAAAAAAAGTAGAATCAATAAGTAAAACATTCTGTCAGTTGTCACAATATCCGCTAGATGGACTGAGTGTTGATTCAAGGTGCTGCTTTCCACACAAAAAAACTACACTCGGCCAAAAGACATTGAGGATTGAAAATGTGAATTTGCCAGAACACGAACGGCTGCTTATGCAGTCAATGTATAAAGTTTGACCCTCAGGTGTGTACACACGTACTGCACTCATATGTAACTGTACATCTGTACATGAACTCGTATCATACAACATATGACTAGATCTATACTCCAGTCACATTATCTGACAACCCTTTTAACAGCAACGTCTTTGACTGGACGTCAGCGACACAGTTTGTTAAAATCAATGCCGATAATTGGTGTGAACGTACTACCATCTAAAGAGTTTACCTAAAAGCCCATTCAATCAATTCAAAACACTGCAGTCATCCGCATTGATTCCTTAGAAAAACAAACACTGAATAATATACGTGTACGTTAACCTTTTGTCAGGCGGCACTGGAAAAGATTGTCATCCCATTCGCTCTTTTCACTCTTGCGCCATGGGCATGCAGAGCCTCGATCTGGCAACTTTACACAATAAATATAGCCAGTTAAATTATTCCTGTGTCGGGGTTCAGATCACTGAACCGGCTTTTCTTATTGTGTAAAGTTGCCAGATCGAGGCTGTGCATGCCCAATGGCGGAGCGTGAAAAGAGTGAATTGTGTACTACGGTACATGGATTTTGAAAATGAACATACTGCAATTATTAAAAATAATGCAAACAGGTTGACCTTAAAAAAAATTGGAAAAAAAACAAAACAAACAAAAACCCCTGATACTGTTGATGTATTTTCAAATAACATCTATTTAAATTATTAGGTGGGTGTGTACACATTGCATGCAACTGGGAAATCACAAAAAAAGAGGAAATTCAAATTTTTCCAAGACTTTGTACAGTGTTTTTCTATTTTCAATGGCACACATGTGAAGTAAAAAAAGAGGAAATCAGCTGATCCGAGGAAAAGTTGCATGCCTGTGTACACGTACTGCTTGTACATGGAGAATATAACTCTTAAATTTGGGAATAAAACTACATGTACAATGTACCAGTATTTCGAAAGCGACAGACATACATGGCATACAATGTAGAATGTGAAAGTAAACGTTCCTTAATTTTCTCCAGATGCCTTCGTTTTCCAACATTTTCCACTGAAAATGTCTCGGAAGGTCTTGAGGCATCACATATCACAGAGAAGCAGGACATGTGCATGTCCAAGTGCTTAAATCAAAGCAGAAAGTTGTGCAAATACAAATTAAGGAGCTTTTTTCATTCCCCATCGTTGCTCACATGCAAGAAGCTCTTGTTCGCTTCGGGCAAGTCTGAGGAGGACCACAGGATCACTACCTCAAGTAAGATGAATAATTCTAAATTCTCACAGCCGATTCAGTGTGAAAGAAAAGACTTGAAGCCCATGGGCTGAAATGACGGTGGGCCCGTTTCACAAAGAGGGCCTCATGAATAGCATTTATGAGAGCTTGTTCATTCTGGGCCAAACTGGCTTCATATATTCACACTTAAAACAGATGTAGACCAAGAAAAGAGGCCGCAATAATGGTTTGCAGTGGGGTTGGCTCCATTTTCCATTTTGTTGGTTTAAAATTGATGGAGTTCTTTGAAAATATTTGAGAAGTTTCTCCATATTTTTTACTTTGATAATTCCATCCTCTATCCACTGGTACCAAACATGATTTGAAAATAGTTTGCACTTGTGCTGCCATCTCCCCCCCCCCCCAAAAAAACCTTGTATTCAACTCATTTTCTTTCTTGCAAATCTGAGGTTTCGTACAAAGTACTAACATGTATGCGTGGCATTGTTTTGCCCCTCCCCCCCACCTAATGAAACTCCAGATTCAAAAGTTGATAAAAAATGCTTGTTGCAACCAGCCATACAAATAGATTCAAGACAAATGCACTTTTTGAAGGTCTCACTGACACGTTCATCATTTATTACTGAAATTCCCCCAAAACACCAAACAGTCGAAACTGTTCAAACACCTATCCCCGTCATGTGCCTTCAGTCATGATTTTTCTTTCTTGCCAGCTATGAATTAGTTCTGACTGCAATTCATCTTTCCGCACGCCCACATCCCACTCAGTCCCAACTCTGAAGCATTATTGAGTTAATGCCGCAGCCTGTCAATTTCCCCAAGATTAATGAGCCACCTACCTACGCCAATCCAATACCGGCTTCCGACGCTTTTCATTCTCAATATCCTCCCACCTCCTTGCACCATCAAGTTTTGATCCACAGAGAGAGGAATACACACCGAGTCTTTGGAAAACTGATACACTGTATTACAGTTTCGCTTTCTGAGGTGTTTTGACGGGAATGCGAGATGGATGTATACAGAGATGCCAACTTTACAGACTACAAAATAGTAATAATCATTCCTGCAAAGAGTAACGCTAATGTAAATACATACATGTAGGACAACGGTCAAGTTTAAGAGTAACATCAGAGTGACCATAATGTTGGCGTATAGGACAGCTGGAATTTTCAAGAGTAGTAACATGCCTCAAAATCCTAATAATTACTCCAAAAGAGTAATGGTTGGCATCTCTGTGGATATGGAAGTAAAAAAAAATCGCAAAAAACTCACCGTGCAGGTTATTCATGTCCCATGAACATGTGTACATGTACATGTACATGGACATGACATACAAAGTATGTATACTGTGAAACTGTAACATGTACATGTACATGTACATGTACACGCGTAAGTTTTTCTTAAAAAGTCAACTGCTTTTCACTGTCTGAATGTGAAAGAAACTTCATGTATTTGTCGAACCAGAAAATGTTCACAACAAAACAATATCATTCTTAAGCAAGAATATCCAAAGGTGCATATGTTTTTGTTACCGGAACAAAACAAAAGACTCCTACATGTATATTCTTGCTGTTGGTTGGGAACTTCTACATGTAAAACATCTCTGTACTTGTACTTACATGTACATATACATGTACACGTCCAAAGAGAAGAAAAAATAGAAAATTCAATTTATTACACGAGTCCATAAAACCCAAAAGAAAAAAACCCTGCACGCTCTAATTCCAACGATTAGCAATTATTCGGGAATGAGGTGGATCCTAATGTATGCTTAGCCAGTGGATGAATAAACAGACTGCTCACGGCAGACTTCCAGAAACACCTCCAAGCCTAGCGCGCCTTGGCAGGTTTAATTGAGCTGAGTGCACGGCGGAGGAAGAGGGGGGTGACTGTGAAATGACGGCGGGTGATGTGCCGCGGTGCTGGTCACGCTTCCCAGAAAGGCACAGGAGGCACGTACGGGAACCAAAAAATCAACCGAAGGGATGTCATGTCATTGATTCTGTATTACACCGTGGGCAAGTCTGAAATATGTGTGCATGTGGAGGTGGTTTCTGACACTGAAATGTCTTCTATGTATGCATCTCTACTTCAGTGAACGTGAACTACTCACCTGCAAATTGAGCCCTATTTTTTTGAATGACAATCAGAGCTCGAACCCCCCCCCCCTCCTCAAAAAAAAAAAGCCCAGGGGAAATATCAGTGAACTCTGCAAAAGAGGCCTCCCAGCCCTGATGAAGGACAGATGTCCGAAAATTTGGCACCTCTAATGATCAACGGCGAGCACTGTTATAACTTTATATATATTATAACTTTTATCAGAAAATTTTGTTGGTACCAGAGTATGGCAAGTAGATATTGTCCCAAATATTGATTACAGAATTGTTTTGTTTGTTTATTATTATTTCTTTTTAATCCAAACAGTTGATGTCTGAGGGTTTATCATGGTCCAAGCTAATCTGAGTATCACCAGTTATCCACGGAGCCAAGTCTCTTGTATAACGTCTGATATGTCAAAGCATGCAGATTTATGCGATCTTGCGCCTCAGCCAATCGGAGTTGACTTCACTAAATAGTGACATCATTTCATTTCCAAATCAGGACTAAACGTTTGATAGGTCAATTCGAATGCCGTGTTTTGTAATACAACAACAGCCGGGCGCGTATCGCGTAACATAATACACATCGCGTGACCAAAGCCTTTGTTGCTGTGTGTATATATATGTCTATGACGCGACAACAGTGAATGACCGAAGACCCGATATAGAAAGCGCCCGCTGATTGGTCAAAATCTAGAGGTCAAGATGCGGTTGTCTTAATTAATCAGCGAATCTGCTCAAATGTTTTCGCCATGGTCTACAACATAGACTAGGTCCAAGCATGGTAAAAAAAAAATACTGAACAGAAAATTCCTGGGCGAGGTGGGTATTTACTCACCATGACATGACGGAAAAGATACAGATTAAACACCAAGAATGTTATCCACTCGACCAATTTTAAAATCGGACTGAACCATTAGCCTCTTTTCCTCCCTCGCGCTTTCCACTCGGTAAACATTCCAATTAGATTTGAAAGTAGGATTCCCCGTTAAAACTAACGGCTTAGGCGAGGCTAATGGCAGTCCAAGGCTGGCGGTGTATTGAATTAGGCGGGGAATTTTAGTTAATCCAGGCAGAAACAAAAGAGGTTCGCATCATTCACGGACTCTAGTATGTGTAGGGGAATGGAAAGGCAGCCACGACAGGTGTGGCAAGATTGTGTGACGTCTGGAAAGACATTCTGGATTGCCAGGTTTGGGATTAGAAAACACGGGTTCTTGTGTGCTTCAGGGGAGTTTGTGCCTTGACTTGAATGGCCTCTTGCTGAATATGCGTACACACGCAATCTGAATTTGCATCCTTGTGGAGTCATTTCTTTGTTTTCGTGTACTAAAACTTTAGAATGTGAAAATCTAGTTTCAAATTGCTCCTATATTAACCAGAATTAATTTCCTGGGCTGAAACTCGGATTAATATCCCTCACATAAAATACTTCAACACACCTTCAAAATTCCAAGTTTTTGAGTAAAATTCATATATTTTTTTGTGATAACCTTGTGGCGACATATATATTCACCTTTAGAAATTGCCCTGTGGAGATGTATACCGGCTTTTGTTCCCTGTTATACATGTACACGTCTCCATACCGGTACGGTAGTACATTACGAAACATGTGTTTACATTTATGTACCATACATGTACATGTATGTCCTCAGATAATAATGTGTATTGTATAAAGCACACATACCGGTATCCACCAGTATTGGTGCTCAAGGCGCTACATGAACATCATTATTACCCTGCTCGATGGGCCAGTGAAACTAAGGAGTACATGTATGCAGCTCCTTGTTCTGTGATATTAGGAACATAAAATCCTCTAATATATACCTACATGTAGGAACAAAGTTAACAGTACAATATATTTTCTTTTTTTTACGGAAAGTTAATTAATCAAGTCTAAACACCAAGTCAACTTTTCCACACAAAAAACCCAGTGTTCAATTCTCCAGTCCTAGTGACTGACTCAAGTCCCACAATACCGGTGAATGCAAGACTATAAATTCAGGTTTTAAAGTGGTAACAGAATTCACGAACCACTGTAAAAATAATCAAACGACAAATGAGATTCCACTCTCAGTAAAATCTCCCTGGCAGCGATTCCTCGCTGGTCGCTAAACACCAAAAGGTTACTGATAATCATCGCCAAAAAACCTCCGGCTCTTAAGAGCTAAATTCCCTGAAACGAGTTAGCATAAGACATGCCAGAACAGGTTCATATACAACACGCACGGCAAAAAGAAATCCGAAGAGAGATTCCGAATGTCTGGTCAGACTGTCTGGGTCATCGTCCGCTACCACGACCTCAAGAAACCTCAATCAGTTTCTTTCTGGACAGACAGCATTGATTCCCTTTACAAGCACAGATGATTTCCCAGGACTTTTAGCACCGGAGATGAGCTTTACCATAGGATTGTACAGACACTTGAAGATGATTAACATGACTATGCCTTGAGATCTTCTCCTTGTGCCAAGCCGATGAGTGAGATTAAAAAAACGAAGTGTACAAATCTGGCTGATTGTCGATGCTTTGTCGTGTGCATAAACAATGTGTGCGTGGGTTTTTCCCCTTTAAAAATTGTGCTGAGGATGAATATTAATAAATAAATGTACTCCTGTGCGTTGGAAGATCAAACCAGCTGAAACTGACATAAACAAAACAAAAATGCTGTGAAACCAAAGCAAGAAGATTTCAAAGCTTGGTTGACATGGTTGACCTCAAGTGTGGCTGATTGTCGATGCTTTGTCGTGTGCATAAACAATGTGTGTGTGGGTATTTCCCCTTTAAAAATTGTGCTGAGGATGGATATTAATAATGAAATGTACTCCAGTGATCACAAAGCGAGGAAGATCAAACCAGATGAAACTGAAACTTGGTTGACATGGGTGACTTCAAGTTTGGGTCAATGAGATTTTTATTATTATTTTTTGGAGTAGGAGTATCCTGGATAAACACGTTTACTGTCGCAAACAAAAAAGAAGGATGTCCAAAATGTCAGCTTACTTTTCAACGAGTAATTCTCCTTCTTCTACCTGTCTTCTTGCTCTTGCTGCTCGCCATTCATCCTCCTGTCAAACGGTCAAAGAAAAAAATATACAAAATTGTACATTTCTCGGGCAAAAAAAACAACTTCAGCCTCCTCTATATGGACTCCTAGCAAGCATACACAAGAATCCCCCCCCCCTTAACAAAGATTAATTTTAAATGGATGTAGAGTAGATCATTTTGTGCATTTTTTTTTCCTTTGAAACAACAGAAGGGCTCAAAATCTAAAGACGGGTGCCTAGATAACAACTAACCTGATGAAGTTTTAGCTCTGTGAATGCTGTATATTGCGAGAAAACACTATTCTAGGATCTCGGTTTCAATTCAAAAGTTGCCGAGTCATGTTTTGAATTGCGCCTGACATGCCTGACATCAGCTTCCGGGACACATTCTCATTCAGCCGATTGCAGCTACATGTACTTGCATGGATGTCATGTGCTGAACTGACGAATATTAGCAACCGCGCGCATGTGTACATCTTGCGCGCACCCATTCACGGATTCGCCGAATTGCAAACAAAACTACATGTACTAACGAAAGTTTCCAAAACTGCGCCACCTACTTGGCACATCCTTGGAGATGACCTTCTTTAATTGTTTTCTTCAAAATGACAGCAGGCCAGAAAGAATAATTTCACAGGGAGTTTAGCGCCACTACTATTTTTAAACGAAGTAAGCTTTTCAACAGTAATTTCAATCGTTACTTTTTTGGATCTACATGTACAAAAATATGTACGTGCAAGTACCGGTACGTGACTGTATGCTGTATAGGCCTACAATGTATGTTATTGCATTTCATGTTTTCTACCATGTCTACCGGGATACATGTACATTGTATGCCATACAAATGTACATGTTCCCATACATGTAATTGTTCATGTGCATGCACATGCACGTACTGTCACAAAACTTGTAAATGAACAACTTGTCCCGATCAATAGTAATACAGTATCTTTACCTATCAGTTTCCACGACATATTTACATAGGGCTTGGTGGATATGAAATCCGTGAAAAAAAAAAAATTCCTGGGGCCAGCTGCTGGAGTTTGGACAGAGTTTCCATTGCTTCCCGTGTCGTTATCAGGACACATATTGATTTCCCCCCAACCCGTTAAACCATCGGTGCATATTTCACATTTTCAACAGCCCAAGATCTAGTTCATGAAATTGAGGGGTTTTTTTTCTTTTTCGTAAGCACAGTAAGACTGTGTCCTCCTTCTACCCGCGTCATGTTGGTTACCGGCGATGACAGAGCCACCGCGAGCGAGGTCAGGTTGATAATACTGGGGGGGGGGAGCAATTTATCGCCGGTTGGACCCAGACAACTCTGAAATTAGGCTGATATTTATTCCCTGCATCCTGGCATGATCTTGGAGATTTTGTAATATTGTCTGAGTGGTTATAGCTGATGGATTTGGATGGATTCTTCATGGAAAAAAGTAGCAATTGCCTGTAATAAGATAGACAAATGAGGAATAACCGAGTCCAAATGAGGGGTCAGCACTAGATCTTTTATGAACCATACCGTACCGGTACGTGTACATGGCCAGTGTGCACGAACGCGTTTTGTCTGCTTGGAATTTCCAAATGGATGAAATTGAGCACAAATTTGTGGCAAGATTTAGGAACGGGTCTTTACAAATTAGTTTGTCTTTATTACTAATCAAAAAGTCTTGAAGTTTTTGATTGAAATGAAATATCTGTGCAGGTTTAAAATCTGGCCCTTACATGCAATAACAATATATGCCAGAAATCACTGAAGTGAATTGCATTTGTAAGCAACATACAATGCAATACTTATGGACATACTATGTATACATGACTTGTACTGTGATTACTCATAATTCAAGCTGTCACGGAATTGAAATTTTCATTACATGCATGAAAACCTGCGTGCCAGGCGAGCATCAAAAATGTGCTATCAACATTCATCATTTCCAAACATTAATGCAAGAACATGAACCAACTACCATGACTACATGTACCCGCTGTCAGGCACAATCAGCCCTCTGAGAAGCCAACATCCCCCCAACTTGAACCGTCGTAATATCCGAGACTTAATGGCAAGCGATCCCAGATCGTTATTTATCGCACGTTTGGCTCTGTACAGCGAAGGCACGTCTCCCTGTGTGCCGACCCCATAAACAAGCCGTGCGATAGGAGTTGGCAAGAGATCAGATATCAGAAGGCCGTGGTGTGAACAGAGAAGGTGTTACTTCCTAGAACGTGACATGTATACGCAGACGTGTGTGTGTGTGTCTCGTTTCGCACAGCCTGATGCAGGTGTGAGAGACATTTTCATCTCCCCCGTTCTCTCGCTCTCTCTCTCTACGAGATTGAGAACGGAATCTGTGATGAAAACTAGGACAAGGTTTCATAACAACCTGGATCCTCTTCAATTGAAAAAGGGATTGAAATGTTTGAAAATCTGCTCAAAATAAGAACAGTTGCAACAAAACAAAAACTTCAACTCTGGAAGTGTAGTCAAAATTGCCTGGTAATTTTTAAAACGGTATTTGTGGTGAAAAGTGTAAAAACCGAAACATGCATGTTGTTTCTTGAGGTACAAATGTACCACACATGTACATGACATACATTACATATGATGCCTTGTAATCCTTAGCTAAAAAATATTGGTAAACTACAGCGCGTCCCAAAATAACCGCAACATTTTTTTGAGAGGCTCTAGCATGGCCGCGGAAACACGTACATGTACCGCCATTTTTTATATATCATTTTAAAGCTTGGAATCTTAACTTTATCCATGGCATGTAAGTATTGGTTTGACTTTCAAAAGAGTTTTGAAATTACTTGTGTTCAAATAAAGGCATGTCAAAAGCAAGCTCAACCGATTTCAAGGAAAATCAATCATGTACATTTTTTCTAATGTGAAAATGCTTCATCATGTTCATTATGTGACGATCTCGTTGCCTTTTATTTTCTGTGTTTCCTTTTCTTTTCGATCCACGTAGACTACACCTTACATGTAAATACACTCACAATATTGTTCTTCGTTTCAAGTTCAATGTGATTTTAATATAAATCAACTGTTTCTTTTTGTTTAGTTATTTCAACAGCTTGTTATTATTTCAACAGTTTTTTTTTACTCCAGTTTGCATCTGGTGTACCGCATCATGGATTTTCCTTAAATCGGTTGAGTTTGTATTCGATATGCCTTCATTTGAACACGAATAATTTATACTCGCCAGCAATAAAGTTAAGATGAATGGCGGTACTTGTTTCGGCACTGATGCTAGAGCCTGGCAAAAAAAAAGTTGCGGGTATTTTGGGATGCGCTGCAGTTGCCTCCCAGTGTGCGTAAATACTGAGGAAATTCTGTCAGCTGTTAAAATTTATCCAAGGTTTATGGGAGTACATCCTCACAGCATCTTTCAGATGCTTGGCTGCCCACACATAATGCAGGACGACACACTATGAATATTAAGACGGACATTGAGACAGATGGACAAGGAATGACAGATGTGGACAACTGTCCTAACGGAAAGGAACGGTCAGTTCAATCAGGAATGCGTGCACGACACAATGGACAATCTCCAGTGGGTTTACTTGCTAAAAAAAAATTGTGTGAATATTTATCAGTGCTGCTTTTTTTTTACGGAATGAAGACAAATGTGAGATGATCTGAATTAGAACGGCATTCACATCAATGTTGTGAACCGTTAAAGATATAGTCCATCATTTGTAATTTGTGCATTTTGTTCATTTGAAGCAACAATAGTGTTCAAAATCTAATGAAGGATACTGAACAGCTAACCTGATGAAGTTTCAGCTCAGCTTCAGCTGCATATTCCGAGAAAAACAGCATTCTAGGATCTCAATTTCAAAACAAAAGTTGCTGAATTATGTTTTGAATTGTTTTGAATTGCAGCTATACTCGATGTCGCGCACTGATCCGACGAATTAAAGCAACCGCGCGCATGTGCGTCGTGCCAATGCTTGCGCGCGCTTCGGCGAATAACAAAACGAAAGTCTACTAATTTAAATTTCCTACGGTACGTCTTAAGACGCACCGTTGGAAAGGCCTTCTTTCGTTGAATACTTCAAAATGACAGCTTGCCAGAAAGAATAATTTCACAGGGAGTTTAGTCCCCTTGTATACTATCTTTCAACCAAGTATGTTTGTCAACAATAATTACGCCAGTTACTTTTCGGATGGCTGCAAATGATGGACTAAAGCTTTAAGGAATAAGTCTGACTGAAAAATAAATTTACATTCCGGTATTATCATAGTCTGAGTTAAATTGTTTTTTAAGCAATAAAAACAACTACCTCTGAGGTGTTCCTCTAATGTTAAAAAAATGAGAGTTTAAATTTCAGTTGGACGTACCTTGTTAAACTTCTCAAAGAGTAGTTCCACATATTTCTTGCGAGCCAGGTAGCCTCGGTAACGAGACTGGATGCAAACAGCTGCCTTGTCCTGTCTGGATAGAGTTTCAGCCTAAAAGAAAACACAGAAAAAGTAGACATTTACTTAAAAATCATGTTTTAAAATACATGTACATGTACAACATGTAGCAAGGGCTGAAGGAAAGAACAAACTTGTACGTGTACGGTGCAATCTTGTTTCAGCACTAAGTAATAAAAGCTGTTTCTAATTTGTTCTTAGCCTGCAATGATTCTCTTTGTGTGTGTGGGTGTACAAGCAAACATTCACTGTGTGGACTTCCAAACAAAAGATGTCCACATAAACCAGGTAGCAGCGACGCTGTGTGGACTTGCCGGGTAATGTTTCCCCCTTTCTGGAAAACAGGTTTTGAGGCATTATTGGGTTAGGTTTATCCGTGGCAAAATGAAGAGAAACACTAAAGGGAATCATAGAAAAAAATTTGGGTTGAAAGAGTTTCCACAGTGTGAGTAAAATGATTTTTTCACAGGTTTTTCTTAACTACACGAAAACAAAAGAATGTCCACACTAGGTACATGTATGTACCGTAAAAATGGGTGTGTTTTGGGGAGGGTTTTTAGTTTTAAAAAAAACGAAGAAGAAAAGTTTATGTCAAAAAGATGAGCAGAGACCTACAATGTAGTATGTAAATGTAGGCTTCCGTCAAATTCTTTCGGATGCAACTCTGGGAATGAAAAATGCAAATAACAAATCTGTCCTACCCGTACTCTGTACTTGTGTAGGCAGTAGGGGACAAAGCTTGAACTATGATGCAATGACAGGATTGCACACACATTTCCCGGGTATCAAAACAAGAGTTGTTGACATTTATGGCAGGACTGAGAAATGGTTACGAGTCCATATGTTTGGTTGAGTTCAACAACAAACACATCAAATCACAGCGGTCTGGGATGGGCCCCTGACCAAAAACCCACAGGAGGCTCCTCCTAAGATGTAAGTGTCTTGGAAGGAGGTGATGACATTTAAGAGATGAATACGCAATGTTACAATACAGGTTTGGAAACCAGTGTATGATTACTGATGTAGGGACATCAAAACAAGTCCCAGTCCGCTATAAAATACTGTACACTAAAACATGTAAACTGAGTGAATTTTGCTGCATTAATTAAGGCTAAATACAATGTACATTCGCGGGATTGTTTTAATACATACAGTACACATCTCTCCAATCAATGATTAATCCTTTTTGCTGATATGTACACGTACCGGTAGATCCTTTGCAAGAAGCAGCCATCTCTGAAACTTTTTAGGGGGGGGGGGATTCTGTAAGTCATGTGTTTGAGTCAAACAAGCGCATGCTAATGATTTTTTTTGTAAGCATTTGAACCGAGTGTACAGTGCTTATTTCTGACGATGGAAAACCAATTAACCAGGTCGAATCAATTGACCCACAAGTCCAACACATTCCAACATGTTCCCTCAGTCTCGTAACCCTACACTGGGCATTTACAATTAAAATGAGCCTCTTGCCTCCATTTCAAAAACGTGCCGGGTAGAATGATCCCATGAGACGCAAGCAAACTGCACATCCGGGCCATGAAAGTAAAACCGAGCTAGCACGTATGGGAGACTTCCTTATCATCAATCCTCCCCCCCCCCAAAAAAAAAACCCACATGTCTCGGGAAAGCAGAGTCTTCAGAAAGATGCCCGCAGCATCCATGAGCTTAAGATTCTTAGGTGCACCCTTCAAATTCGGTGGCCCATATGTAGTGCACGCTCGACGGCTGTTTATGAATTCAGCAGCGCCGGAGGCAGCTCACGATCGGATTGTGGAGCGTGTCGTGCCGGGGAAAGCATTTAGGAGGGAAACCGACGGGACGGCTTGATGATAAATGTACCAATATATCGGGGAAAGGTTTCATGCACGATGCAAGTTCGCCATGTTGCTGTTGAAGACGCTAGATTCTGTGCAGTTTATAAATCAAAACTTGTTGTGATCATCAAAAATGTCTTAATTTGAAGAATGTTTTCAACGTTAATGTTTTCTCGCAGGTACATTTGTACACCCATATTTCACAGGATAAAGCACTAAGGAAATTGTGATTGTATTTGATAAGCGTACATGTTATCTCTTAACCAAGAACGTGCTTACATGTACAATGTACACGTGTATGAAAGCGCAAGTTTATTTGTTTGCGATATATGTATACATTGTACATGAAACGACGAGTTTGGATCATACCGTGATTACTTGTTAGAACTGCAGAAGGAAAACACAGAGTTCAAGGAATGTCTTAGAAATCCCCGCTTTACATATGTACGTGTACCGGGTATTTCCTGAAAATCGTTTCCGAATCTAAATTTACCTGTAAAAAAAAGGTTTAAGTTTTACATACATTCAATATGTACGTAGTGACAATGCACTGTTTTCAACCTGGCCAAAAAGAGCGTACATGTACCGGAACACCAATATATACATGTATGTATATTTACATGTATACATACATGCACAGATGCACATCTTCCCCTCATAGTCAATCCACAAACTCAATTTGTTTTTGATTTCTTTCGTTCCCGTCGCCCCGTGCCCCTAACGCCTAACTGCAACATGAATGTATCATTTGATCAAAGCGCATGCATAATTCAATCGCATCTCTCCGTCTCTGCATTTCTCTGCATTACCATGTCTAATCGTCCTCGTGAAATCATGCAAATGATGACAGTAAACCCCTAAGTTGAGTTTCTCCCCCCCCCCCCCATGATTGCGACTTGTGTGACTCCTAGGCTAATTCTTTGATGCGTCTGACATTTGGAGACAAATCTTTGAGACTGGGCAGGAAATTAGTCTGGCTCGCGGAAATTTTTTCGAAGTTGCAATCTCCAAGCTGCGGAATTTTTCACTGCAAATACATGTACTTGCAGATGCTTGGGAAAAACTTGTAAGCAAATACTTGCAGATGATTGAGAAAAACTTGTAAGCATCATCGACTGTTCTGTAGTTCCAAAGAATATTGCACTCAAAATTCACACAACACTGTGCAGTTCAATCCTCAACGTAAATGGTGTATTTTTTTTTTAAATGACAAAAACAGTAGGCTTTTTTGATAAACCTTGAACATAGTTTAACATTAACGATCAGGGTTCGAAATTTAGCGGTAGCCCGCTAGCCAAATGCTAGTCAAAACAGCGGCGGGCTAGTCAAACTATTCCTTAACTAGCCCGGCTGGCGAGTGAAAAATTATTGGGATACGGCAAAGATGAACGTACAGGAAGAAATAAATCATTAAATTCAAAAAGAAACCCCATCAATTTTTGTCTAATTTTATCAACTGTTTTAAAGGGTTACATTATTAGATCTGTTAATCAAAAACCCTGACAAAATTGCCTCAGAATTGAGCCTGAAAATACGCCATTTTGTATTTGAGATAAGAAAAAAATGCGGGCTAGTGAAAATGCCTGCGGGCTAGTTAAGAGTTCGTTTCAGTAGCCCGGCTGGCTAGTGAACAAAAAAATTAAGGTCGAACCCTGACGATGTCAAGGTACTCAAGCAGCATTTGTTTCCCAACTTAGGAATTGTGATTTTGTCTAGTGCACAGGATTTGTGGATCTTTTCTGCTGTCTTTAAAAGGTAACATTGATGAAATATTTCCAATCGAAGAAATTTCAACAAAAGACTGCGTTATTTGGCAACTCTTCCCAAATTATTGCCAAGACAATCTGTCATTAAATCGACTGATCCAGTTCACCCATAATCCAATGGAAAAACAAATTTCACATCTTGCTCCGTTAGCTCACTGCACTCTTCATCTGCCCTGATCGACTTCCTAACTCCATGACTGTATTATGTTCAGAAACAGTGCTAAAAACAGACGTGCAGGACATTCGGGTACTTGCGTCACACAGTGGCCGACCCCAACATACATGACATACCGATACCTATGGTAATTCCACCCCCCTGTCTGCCTTTTGTTCCCCTTTGCATATTCACGTCACGTTGCTGTTAACTTCGAATCAATCTGCTCTGCCGGTCAAGTGAAATTTTCCAGGCCATTCCAATGGGAACATCTTCCTGTGTTGTCTCCACGTGCGGGAGGAATGTTAAGCTCCATCAAATGAACCTTGGGAAAGTGTACGTCGTACATTTCTTGCAACTCCGATGATACCACTGTTTGCAATCGTTTTAATTTTTAGGAAAACACTGTATCAAACCAGAAAGCACTCAGAGAGCACAAACCTCCGCCAAGGCTAAACAATTCCCCGCCATATTATCAGTACACCCAAAGGAATACTCGCATAAATGGTGAAAAATCCTTTAAAAAAATCCTGGATCCAGACCCAGAGCCAGATCACTTCCAAAATCTAATCGATTTGTACTTGTACCAAGGACCACCCCTAAAAAAATTTCCATGCAAATCCGTCAATAACTTTTGGAGTTATCTTTTTAACAGACAAACCAACCGACCAACAAACCAAATCCGATAAAAACATAACCTCCTCAGCGGAGGTAACAATTTCTCGTTTAGATACTTTCTTCCTCCTTGTTGTCAGATTCTTTTTGATTCAAAATACTGTGCGCTCAAGACATCGTGCAGCAACATGATTAATGCCATTTTGTGCATTCATTTATCATGTTCGTGTGAATTATTAGGAGACATTCTCACTCACTGCGCCTTGTACCTAGGGACATACATTGTACATGTAATTAACTCATGACAGGGCTACGGTGTGCTCGTAAATTTCTCATTAAAATTACATTACGTACATATGCAATGTACCATGTGTGTTAAATGTACATTGTACATTGAGTACATACATGTACATGTACAGGTACAGCATACAAATGTACCGGGTATGTATACACGAATATACAGTACATGTATGGGTGTATATTACCTTGAAAAATGTGCATTGCTATGTATGAAGACGGCATTTCATTAACGCACTGCACTCTTAAACACACACACACATACATGTACTTACCGGTACACGTACTTTAATAGTTCGGACTCTAGACACACTGTGTGTAACCAGTAACGGAATGTTCATTGACATCCGAAGAATATTCCAGCAGCAAGTCCATGAATTATTCATGAGACGAGTACAGGTTGTACCGTACGTTGTATACCCTATCGATTTAACACTGCGATGAATGAGCACAATCTCCATCTCCTAACCCGTCTCAGAGGAGTTTCTTGAAGATTATCCCTGAGAATTACCCCCTTCTTCTCAGTCAGGCATCTAATATGAAAAGTGGATTCCTCGCTGAACTCCAACCGTAGACGACGGTAGCTCTGATGCTATACAGAGACTTAGCGGGTTCTAATGCAATTTTCTGTGGCGCGAGCAACAAGCAATGTTTCTCCGACCGTTAATTCATGAAGAAGTTGAACATTGAGCCAGAACAAACAGACACAGGAATGGGCCAACAAGTTTATATAATTTGGTCTGAAAGGAAAACAGGGTTTATGTACTTGCCTACATTTTTTTTGTAAATGTCACGCAATGTACAAACTTTGATCGCACATAACCAAAAGTCAGCAATGGTGTAGTTTAGGACACCTAGATGATTCTAAATAATGAAAGGTTTGCGGAAACACCATGTGCGAATAGTTTCTCAATAAAGAGAATGGTTCTGAAAAGAACCAGAGGTATAAACTCGACGTTCCGGTCAGTATGCTCTGATCGTCTTCAGGAGAGTGCCTAAACTCTCCTGAAGACGGTCAGAGCATACTGATTCACAAGTTCTCTTCATATTTCAACAAAATTAAAGCTACATGTAGCTGATATTCAACATGGTGTATCTTAGCAAACTGTTTAGATGATTCCAAACACATGAAGTGCCTTTTCCTGCTTGTATCATACCCAAAACCTAAAAGTGTCTTTTCGTTCCCTTATATGGGAACGGGGTGCTAAACTACACGATTAGCCAACAATTTGAGAGCCTTATCTCATGCTTAGCCCCTGCATAAAAGGGAGAAAAAAAAGCAGCTCCTCTGAATGTCCTCAAAGAATTCCTTCAACAAAACTGAAAAAAAAAAACCATAGCTGTACATATCAACATGTACAAAGTACAAAATTCTCCCTTTCGTTACGCCCCAAGACATTCAAACCATTTCCTTGCTCCACTGGCCCAGATTCTACGCCGCACACTCCAAAACTAATACAGTGTCGGCTCTCATTACGCTCAATCCATTTCGTTACCACTTTGCCCTCCGGAAATATACGGTCTGATTGCAAAGTAATTATAGAACTGATCGCAGACTCATTTTAAATTGCGCTGAGTGACTTATCGTCCGATTCAGAGATGCCCAATTGAGATTTACAGGTGTGTTTTAACAGCACTTTCATATTCCATCCAATCAAAACTCCTACACCACACTCCGTCCAAAATCTGAATCAGGTCATTTTAGAATGATGTACATGTAAGGAAACTGATGTTTTTCTTCTTCTTCAGAAGTTGTGTGTCTTTGGGATGCCTCAAGAGAATCACGATCTTGTGAAATCTTTAGTCATGAACTAAATTACAAATATTAAGTAAACAAAACCTTCAATGTTCTTTATTATTCATTCATTTATTTTAATAAGAGATTTGGTAAATGAAAAACAAATAGTATCGAGGCCAAAGACAAAATGTAAATTTTCACCAACATAACTTTGAAAGATCCTAGGCATCGGATACAATGTACATGTACATGTACATCACCAACGACACAGTGCGTCAGATGATTGTCACACAGGAAGGGCTGTATGAAGAACTCCCGGCCATTGTGAAATGAAGAAAACTTAAGTGGTATGGCAACAGGACAAGAACAGATTGGACTGGCAAACACCATCCTCCAGGGCACAGTGAGAGGAAAAAGGAGACCAGGGAGGCAGAAAAAGAAGGGTGTGGACAGCATCCATGACTGGATTGGACTAATTCGCCCAGTCGCAAGCCCTGGCCAGAGACCGACACAGATGGAGGAAGCTTACCCAGACTGCATCAGCTGTAGTGCCCCACGACCATGCGTGGTTACGGGATGAGATAAGAAAAACTTTGATCCAAAAAAGTGCTATCCAAACAAGAGCTTCAATTAGGATCAAAATTATAAACATTTATGAAAACCTTGAAAAGCTGTAAAGATTTGGAACTGACATCTACTACAATTGTACTACATTTGAAGTCCAGCATTATTACAAATTCTAAACAATTTTTCTCTCTTTTTTATTATTTCTGTAAAAATTATTATTATATCATACCTCTTCCCGCTTTATAACACATCACTATTACAACAACAAAAACGAAAATGAATAATCTTTTCTGAAGTGGAGAAGTGGAGTACATGTACATGTAAATTATACATACCTGAAGAAGATTTAGCACACTGTTCTCATTGAAGAAGAAGCATCTTGAAATAAAACCAAAGAGACGCTTCCTTGTCACTGTCTTATTCTCACACCATCAAACATCCAAGCACACGGACATGACAGAGACGTAGCGAGAACCTCCTACCGTCCAGCTCTCTTGGTTTTTCTAATTAAACTCTCAACTTTACAAGTTCCCACACCTGCACCTTAAATCCATCACAATTTGATTTTCTGTTTTCCCCCTCGGACGTCTTGTCTGGTCACAAGAAGAAGTGCATTTCAAAATTGCTTGACAGAACAAGAGTTTACCTTGGAACACAGTTACCGGTACAATTCCTTAACTCACAGGAAACCGTTTGAAGAAAAAAAAAGTCGTTAATTTCTTCTGATTATCCGAGCTTTGGTAATAACACGGTGTGTTATGGAATGAGGAGTTCAGCTGTTAGAAAATGGTTGTGCAACTTGGCGGCGTTTGGATCATCATGACGTTACACATTGACAGACTGACTCACGTGTGTACGTCATCCCACTGAGTCTGTACATGTACGCGTACCGGCACGTAGTCCACACTGTACTCGGAGGCAGGCCAGAGCAGCACGACTGTAGCTTCTAGCATCCACTCACTGATGGCTGTAGTCCCTAACGTGTGTCCGTGTACTATATTATGCCCTCGGTCGATGCTGACGCAGTCCCCACGACGTGTGTATTCGCTGTGCCCACCCGCTGGGCTTGCTTCACAGACTGCTGCCTAATAGAGTTAGCACCGCTCAGCCTGCTTGCATTGCAAATGCACTCAGTCACACAGATCACCTTAAAAGGTCAGGGAGGCGGGACTTAGGCTGGGCCAATCAGCGGGGCACTTGGTAGATTATGAATGAGTAGATGTAGTGATGGACAGTAATAAGGCCTGAAGGCGGGGCATGATGTGACCAATCAGAAGGGATGGATTAGAATATGAATGAGGAGAGCGGCCCAGACTGCCTTAAATGGCTCTGAGGGAGGGGCTCTGGTCATGTGAAAGGGAATGCAAGGACCAATCACGGTAGTTGATAGCAATATGAATAAATGAGCAGTTTTGACAGGTTTGTATCGTGAAGGCCAAGGCCTTTATGCCTGACAGGCCACACATCATGTACAGATACACCTGCTACTGGTACATCTGAAGACAGTACATAAATCATACAGGCTAGTTGGACTGGGATTAACTAAGACCTGAAATGACTTAATGGGTACCAAATGAAGGTCATGTACATCATTTGCCGGAAAGCTTGCAGCTTGTCATGTCGGTAGTGCAGATCCAAACAAAATTTTAGCGAGGTGTTTCAGGTACTGCAACAGCTGTAATGTGTAATGCCTGTGTGACGGAAAATTTAATCAAAAATTTCAAAACTTTCTTCTACAGATGTACGCACATCACAAAGTACAGTCACATACGTGTACAAGTATCTCAACTCAAACACTGTATACTAATTGCACATGTACGTGAAAACATTTGTATTGAATCTTATCTATTCAAAGTACATGTACTCAGTACATGTACAGTACTAGTACAATTAAAAAACAAATTTGATTTAAACAGTTAAAGGGAAGATACAACATTTGCAAACATCAACAAACAAAAAAATCAAATTATCGCGAAATATCTTACTGGATTGTTAGGGAATGATAGTCCAAAGCATCCTGTAAAATCATGGCTCCTGGTTTGCTGACCTTTTCAAGAAAACTTGTATTTTTTCAACACTGGTCGGCCAACCAGTGTTGGAGAAAACTGGCTTTTTTTTCAAAAACTGCTCCTAATTTTTCAAATTAACTTATTCCCTCATTTCTTTGCAATTGATTACACACCAGTGAAGAGGTACAAGCCGTTACAAACAGTCACTTGACTGATTTTGACTGAAAGGACAACTTTGAACAGAATGTATGTTTGCATAGGATTAATGTATGTTCTATGTACAGCGTCAGATGGCCTTTACAGAATTTGTAAATGCCAAAGTTGATCGTTTAATTACGGCGTTTCTGTGAGGCAATGTAATCAATTAATACTAATGTATGTTTGTCAAGCAGTCAGCATGTGTTTACTCAGCAAATATGACTAATTAATGCAAAGGGATCTATAGACGGGAAATGACTAATAGTTTCAAGAAACAATGCTGTATTCAGAATACATTGCTAAAAACGTGCATAATGTACAATTTTTAGAACACTTCGGTACATAATACCTGATGGAAGACGATGTTTTTGAAATTCCGCCATCTTACTTTTTGTCTTCCATTAAAGAAAATGGAACCATTTGTACGCTGTCAAAATTGTGCGTCTCATCTCACTCCCCCTTAATGAAGGATGATACATGCAGATCTTCACTTTAGTTTCACGCTCGGGAATCTTAAGAAACACCTGGCATAATGCACATCCGCTCATGCCTCTCTGCGTTCATAAAGCTTACCACGCGTATCTATCATGCCGAAATGGACCGCATTAGCAACCAAAACCAATCCTAGGGACGTATAAATCACCACAATTTGGCACGTTTGAGATCATAATGGCTACATAATTGCCGAGTCCGGCTGATTGTCTGCTTGACTTACATTAGTACCAGCAACTGACGACAACAAGATGAACCTAAAAAATATACGGTATATCACCGAGTAAAAGACGAAGCCCAGGACTAGGGTGTGTGTGGAGAGAGAAAGGAATAACGTCGGTAGACTCGAATAAGGTCCAGACAGTCAATAGTTTGAGTAATTAATTACCAAACGGCGCCGGCACCTCCGCCGCCAAATAAAGGCCAAGTCTGTCTGTTTGGTTGTCGTTGTGTGGATGCCAATACACACGGGAGCAATTCAGGAAATTGTAATAATCAGTCAAAATACCAACTGGGGGATATGAACTGACAAGAAAGGTGCCGGCATTCTGTTCCTGAATATTTGTGGGTTTTTTGTGTGCTCCCTGATAACAGGTGTGTTTGAAAATGGAATTTTGAAATTTCTTTATATACATTATGTAAAATGCTTAATTTACAAATGTTTATGTTACTAACCTGGATTGGTCACGTACATGGTGATCACATGTTTTATTAATTTTGTGAAAACAATTTTGATGAAGCGAGACATAAAATACAAAGAAATTATATATGTTGCTCAGAATGCATGTGTCTATTTCGTTTTTAGGAAGACCCTTTTGTGAGGCAATACATTTGAAATAAGAAAAAGATCTGGTGGATTCCAGAGTTTGAGATTTTCAGAATCCTGCCCAACATTTGGTACACTAAATGCAAGAGGTTGTTTTCATTAACTTTCAACTAAAAAATAAAGGCCGTTTTTCAAAACTGCTTTCACGACAGCAAACAAAAACTCTGCAGTAAAGAGTAAGTGGACCGTAAACAAATTATCTAGGCCATCGTCGGCACATCAAAGGCTGAGAATGGATGATTTTAGCTCCATTGTCATGGCAACGATTCGAATGCAAGAAAGACTTGCTTAAGTAACCGTGCAGGCAAAGTCCCGCCAGACAGTCTGGCGCCATCATGACAATACAGCAAGGCCGTTAGTTCTCCTGGATGCATGCCTTTTTATCTTAGAATTTGAAGACGACATAGTCAGCTTCTTTTTTTTTTTTGGTTAAAATTTCCGCATCCATCAGGAGTAGATATTAGATGCCGAGAACCACGTGCGTCTTGTTTTCAGAAAGCCAAGGTCCTTAATGAAATGCAGCAGAGAACAACAAGCCAATAAATTGCCGGCAGAGTCAATCAATTGGAATCTGGGGAACTTCAAAGGGTGCCGCCGATCAAATCAAACTGTCGTAAATTGTCGGCTATTGTTACCGGCCACGACTCAACGGAGCCAGACTGATGGAAATATATCAGCCTTGGCATTGAAAGATGTGACGACTACAGCAACTCCGCAGTCGGCCGACATACTATAGGCCCTACAGTCTGCAAAATGGACATGATGGAGGTAGGAAACACCTCCATGGTCTAAAGTATCAGAATTTTTCTGCTGTGTGATAATTTTTTTTCTTTCATTCAATGCTAACATGAACAGTGTATTTTGCAACGTTTACACTTTGTGTAATCTTCAACATCATGTACAAAAATGGTACAACTGCAAAGAATGTTGAAACAAAAATTAAAAATACCGATACCGGGCAGTCTTCTTATTAAAGTCCACTAAAATCCAACAATGAGCAGTACAAAAAAAACCAAAACTGGGGCAAGAAATGACATAATTAGAACACAACATCTTAAGTTCAACCTTCATAATACAAGTATACAATACCAGTTAGATTCCTTCATACATGTACATGTATGCATACTGAGTGTACATGTACAAATGTATGCATGGTATGCATACATGTACATAGAAGTTTTAACAATAGGTACATTTACGTACATGTATGCCATATCATACATGTACATTGTATGTACGCCCATGTATGACCATGGAGGAATAAAAATCTCCATGGTATGACAACATGTACTGTACAATGTACTTGTACAACCTACATACTTGAACATGTACATTCTGTTCAATGTAACTTGCAATCTTTTGACTTACGGCTTCCAACTTTTGAAGATACTCCCAGACAGATGACATCTTGGCCTATAACCAAGTGCAAGCCAGCGTAGTTGGATTATGGAACCGTCCAGGGATTGTGATTGTACACACATCAAAAGACACTCCTCGCGTTCATCAACAACATTCTCGGCATGCATACAAGTCACGACACTGTCTGAACATGTCTGAGCCCCGATAAAACCCGTTTAGGAGACTTGTCTAGACCACAGCCTTGAGAATTATGCTATTGCACAAGCACCGGTATGTATTACTGAAACAAAATAAGATCATTGCACTATGAACTTCATATCACTTGCCTGTCACACATGGGGCACAGCAGGATTTGGAAGACATGGGCGGAGGTCTGCTGAGTTGATTTTGAATTCAGGTCTTTGTTTTTTTGGCTGTGGGGAATAACTGGTCCAAGGTCTGAGGCACTGGAATTGTGGGCGGATACATGTATGTACATGTAGCTAGAGGTTGACCACAGAGTAAATGATGTCAGTGGGATGCCATTACAGGAGTGACCTGCAGGTACTTGGCGGCTAGACTTAATTGTAACCAGACACTTACACTGTTCAGTGCCAACTGTTCAAATTGGAGTGCAACCTATGTGTTGGGCGCGGTTGGTGGATCTACGCGATTGGTCGATCGCGCTGCACAATGGGTCGATCGTGCTGCCATCGGTCGATCGCGCCACCATCAGTCGATCAACTTTTTTATCTAATTCACAGCCCCTGATATTTTTGAAAAAGGGAAGTACATGTACACGTAAACTCTGAGATTGGCAGGATTGACCAATCGCGCAATTGAGTGATATATAGCTAGCGCAAACCTACCATTCGCGCCGAACATGTTCACTGCATCTAAATTTATTCTATATTTTCCAGTCTTACAGGTACCGGTATTTACTCATACATGTACATGTAGGCTATACTTGTATGGATCAGATCTGATCTCCTGACTTTAATTTTCCAACCAACATACCAATTGAACCAAAATCCTGGGGGAAAATGATAAAGGGTCGCTGAGGGCCCCAGAGCAGGGTCTATCACATACACATGTTTGTATTTGCCAAAGGCATCCCTTTAAATACCCATTTCTTTTGTTTTATTTTTTTTTCAATAAGTTAAAAAAAAACATTTAAGATAACACCTCAGGAAATACAGGTTTCAAAAGGGATTCTTCAGAAATCCTAATTCAGGAAAAATCCTGGGGCTGATCTCACAAGGTTCCTGAAAATCAGATGAAAATTAGGTCATGCTAACTTTGCGCCATACAAATGCAGCATCATCTAATTCTGAACCTCCATGGAGTCCAATCTTTATTGGCAACAATATGCCTGCACCCCTTTAACTACTGTAGTCTTGGTGCACGTTCTTAGTGGTGTACAAAATGTAATTCACAATAGACGGTACAGCCTTTGTACTGCGCAGCAGCAGCATTCATGTTCCCATTCACGAACCTGACTCGACCGCTCGGACTGTTGGCTTGTTTGCGGACTGTTGGCTTGTGTGTTACGGGCGCCAACTTCGGTGAATCGCTGCACAGTCCTGAGCGCTGAAACATTGCATGGCTATAAGGACATCTTGGTCTTGGAACCAAGACCTTTAACGTCAGCATCTGATCTTATTTGTTCATACAGCAAAGCGCTGTTGACTTTACACAAGGCACAGTGCACCCACCGCTCTCTGGAATATACTTCCCCTGCTTTCATCCGATTGACTCAATGGCGAATCAAGTACCCAAAGTAGCTTGGAGAAGATTTATTTTAAATTCAACCAAACACTCAAGGAGAGGTATCACAAACAAGGATGGGGTCCTTTCCAAGGTTTAAGACCGAGGATGAGGGTGTTTGAATAACGTGCTCTGCATGGTGACAGCATGAGGAGAATGATGAGATAGAAAGAAGGGCACCGATTCGGGCAAAATTTAAACAATTTCACTGAAACCTATTTAGTCAAGTTGTGGCAAAAAGCTTCCAGTTCTTATTTGTCTATAATAAATAAAGGGTTCAGAGTAGTGTCGGCAATCATATTTCAAAAACCACTTCTAGTATTCATTTACAATTTTTTTTTTAAATCAAAAGAAATAAAGACATTTTGTTCAAATTTGAATGCTTGGCAATCTGCTGTTGTCTTTGTTTTTAATTTTTTATTTTAAATATTTGATGTTTTACTGTAATTGGATTGCATGTACCAGGGAAAAAATGCATGGTTGTCCTCAGTCTTGTAAGAATTGACAATGTTTGTTTTTATTATTTTTAATTGATACGCGTAGTACAGTGTTTTGAATGTTTCTTCCTTGTGGAAGAATAAAAATTTACTTATAGCAAATAATGATCATGGTACAGGCACATTACAAAGTAAGTTTTGTTAATGTTTTTTTTTCTTCCTTCTTTTCTCTATCTGTCTCTACAATGGTGCCATATCAATTACGCTGCACTTCTCCCGGCTTCTGACCGATGATTGATGGGACAAAGCGGCTCATTCTACCACAATGATGCCTACTTCAAAGGATTTCCAAACTCCCAACCAAAAACCTGATTAATTTCATTAGTCTCAATCATATATCCTCCCCCCCCCCCTCAATCCCCCTAAGCCTCTCTCCAAAACCAGTCCCCAGCGCATGACGGCACCGCAATTAAATTAATCCTCCCTCCTTTACACGTGGTCCCCAGTCGACACTTC
Organism: Patiria pectinifera; assembly: GCA_029964075.1. Taxonomy (NCBI): domain Eukaryota; kingdom Metazoa; phylum Echinodermata; class Asteroidea; order Valvatida; family Asterinidae; genus Patiria; species Patiria pectinifera. The sequence goes on along the minus strand of CM057144.1, from coordinate 12,074,103 downwards.
CGATTTCTCCGTCGGCATTTTTCTCTTTTCCTCAGGGATTTTTTTTTTTTGGTACCATCTCTGCCATCGATCAAACTGCGCACAGATTGCGGCTCACGTATTTGGGATATTGATCAGCCATTATGACGGTTGAATGGGCAGCGTTTATGGAGCACGACCGACCGTCTTTGTTTGGCCGTTTTGTTTTGGTAGTGCAAAGCCTCCTCCCTCTTTCAGTCAGCCACCCCCCCCCCCACCTCCTTTGAAATTGATCCATGCGGTATTATTTGCCGCGAATGGCGGCACGCTCTAATTGGCCGTTGTCGTAGCTGGAGCAGTTCAAAGGAGAGGTGATCAAAAACCGACATATGCTGGGGCTGGGATGCTTGGGGCAGTATACATGTACACGATGGTATAGCTCGGCGTTACCGAAACAGGAAAAAACATGATTGGGATTTCATTTAATAAACCAGGTTCTTTTGGGTACATGTGTTTATGCAGGATATTAAATATGCATCAAAGTGGAGCATAATTGTGCCCAAGCATCCGTGAATGCAGACGTGCATATCACTACACTAAAAACTTACTACTTAAATGTAAATCTACTGAAATGTTTGCAGAAGTTGCAATTTATGAACAAAATGAAATACATGTACATGTACATGTACATGTACATACATGTACATGTACAAGGTACATTAGACTTTGTGTTTTTGTACGAGTATGATAAATGTAAAGTAACACGTAAATGAACATGTTCACGTTTGTATCACAACAATTAAACCTCTTTGAAATGTCAATCTATGGTACATGTGCAGGCCCTAACATTTACTTAATTTTAAAATTCCTGATGATGATTTCAGGATTATTCTTACCAGTTTACCACTAACTAGGTCAGCTCTCATTAATTCCATTTCCACAAATCCAGTCCTCAAGCCCTGGGGATAGTGCTATAGAATACGCTCTAATAACCCCCTCCCTCCCCCTCCCCCCTCTCTCCCCCACCCACCCCCCGGCCAGTCTCAGTAATACCACTCCTCCCGTTCTAATGTTGATCCAATAAGAATCCCATTAATTTTGCTTAAGCTCCTTGCGTTCTGACAAAAAGCCAATACAAACGGCGGATCTGGGCGATTGAATAATTGCTGAAAAGGTTATGTTGACCGAGATGCCCATATTGTTGTACCAAAGGATGGCTACCGAGCACTGCCAAGCTAACCTAAAATGGAATTCTTTTGTGGCGATGGGTTGTGGAAAGTTTTGGAAATTGTTAAAATTTGAACTTTCTATTTTCAAAATACCGGCACTGCCCTGTTAAGGCTAAATTTAAGCCCTAAAACTTGTAGAACAACTATTCAGGATGTTAGGATGAACATGTATGTATTTTATTGTCAAATTTTTCAGTGATGGTTCAACTGGACGGACTTTAACGTCATCAAAGGCACAGCAGCAATTACTACAAGGGGAACAGGATCATGACAAAGTAAAGGTTACTTCAAAGAATGATGTCTTTGTTACTACGGCAACACGTTGTCTTGACAACAGACGTGTGGTCAGCGCAACTTCCTCAACATCATCTTTCACATGAAGGGGCCGGTGCCATAACACGGCGAGAATGAATCGAGAGAACAGAAAAAAAAACAATCCCCGTGAAACACTGGGGTTAGCACCTTGTAGACAAATTAAATCAATGTTTTTTCGCGGTCTGCTGTGCCGAACGTGTCAAATGGTGGAGAAAGGAAGCCAGGTCAAAACGGGATCATTGGAGCGTACCGGCATTCCTAATCCCGTCTTGAAGTCTTTTTTTTGTTTTGTTATCAGCCGGACCACCTTCACTGTCAGGGGGGGGGGGAACCTCAATCTACAGGCATCTCTGGATAGAGCATGGATGAAATCTCTGAGTGTTCTTCAAGCATGAAGAAATCGCAGAGATGCGAGCAGGCGGACGGTGGCGCCGCATTGTCTGCCAGACGAAGCAACACTGACACGGCAACTGGCTGAGATGGATTTGATTCTCAACGACTCCTTTCCTCCCCTCCTGTCTATCCGTCCATCACGGCACTTTTTTCTCTCCATCTTCCCGTTGATATTTATTCATAATGTTCGCTTCATGTTGTTCTTCTCCTCTTACCATCTATCAATTCTAGGCATCTCGGTTTCTCTGTCACCGTCTTCCCTGCCCCCTTCTGTCTAGCCCCGGGAAATCTTGCTGCTCTTTGTCCCTTGACAGTGCGCCCCGCTTGCCTCGGAGTGCTTGGTTTAAATTTCAAGTTTACTTTGGCTTCTCTTTCTGTTAATGGTTCTCAATGGCTTGTTTCTTTTCAATATTCATGAAGATCAAATTGTATTCGCTTTTTTTTTTTTCCCCAAGCTTTCACGTACTTCAAAATTGAACTTCTTAAAACAAATAGTTCTTGAACGCACTCAAGACACATTTAAACTTTTTGTTTCACATGAATCACGCAAAAAACCTACCACGAATTCGTCTCAAAGCATACATTCAAACACTTGGGATTTGGTTCAGGAATTTTTCATTGGCTGGAGATGATCGGAACTAATACAATTCAGCACTCGACACCTGATTTCAGAGGTTCAATAATAACATGACTTCCATAAATTTGCATTCAGCTCGTGGTCTCTGCAATCCTTGCGGAAAATGATTTTTTTTTTCAAGGACACTCTCTTGGGATCAATCGTTGAAGGAAACTCTGGGATTTCTAAAAGCTTTAAGATCCTCTAAAGTAGTGTCGAAAGGGGCACTGCCAGCCCCAGCATGCCCAGTGGAGGAATAAGACGTGACAGATGATGCATGGAGTACACTCCATCACTGAGAAAGTTTCAAGTCATCTCCTCTGCTGGGAGATGACTAAATTCATATTTCAAAGACAAAAAAGCTTTTCAGAATGTTATTTGAGTCAAGAGTTGGCATGAATCAATTCTTTTATTTTGAAACAATGTATCAGTATACTTTTGAGACATCAACATTGCTTGGCAAATTACATTCAGGTACATGTACATCTAAGTGTAAGAATCTGCCAACAATGTATACATTTTGTAAGTTTACGGTTTATGGAGCATCATGTACGTGTACACAATGTACATGTACGTCAGTATACACGTACATGTATGTATTGTACAACTACATGTACTTACCGTACAAGTATAAATTTGTATGCTTAAAGATATTTGGGTACAATATGGGATGGTCAATGCATTAAAAAGGTGAAGGACAAGGTTCTCCGTCAAATAATTCGGGCGATTCACAATGCAGTGCGCCAGCAAGAGTTTGCCCCGAAGAGTTCATTTTTCCCAGTGCATTGTGGGAGATGGTCGACAAATTCACAGCGTGGGACATTTGAAATTGTTTGTTTTTCCAGTCAGTAGTTTCGTAAAGGTATGCTCCGAGTATCTGTTTGCTTTTTTTTTTTTTATCAACGTGGGGCTTTTTTGTGAGGCGGCAGAACGCTATGCCCAAATCTACATGTACACGTATAACAAATTACATGTACAATGTAGTTCAAGTTGTCTACTGACACTTATTCAAATGGGCCATGTTTTGTCGACCGTAAACTAGAAAACTGGCCTCTGCATGGCAAACTCTTGGTGGCGCACTGCATTGTGAATCGCCCGAATTTCCATAACTGTTTTATGGGAAAGGACATACGGTATGTCATCAAGCCGAACATACACATGTATACCGTTCAAAATGCATGTCGTTACATGTGTACCGTACATGTAGGTGCACCACAAAGTGATGAATACAATGTACATGTACATGTGTACAATGTATGAGTGTTTTGTCGAATCACTCTAGTGATGGATAGTCTATGGACTTTGTGCACACGATATGTCACTTTATGGTGGGGTACCGGTAACTATCCATGATACATTGTACGTCACTTTATGTTGTGACTGATGATTTGTTTAAAACAAGAAGTCTTTTGTATCAAGTGTACATGACAAAAGTCAGTTGGAAAGGACACAGATTTTGAAAAGTTCAACTTTCAAGACATTTAAACAATCTGCTCTGGTACTCTCATACTGAAATTTGTATCCTTGTGGAGACATTTCTTTGTTCTCGTGTACTTAAGTTTTTGAGTTTGAAAGTACAGTTTCAAAATGCTCTTATTTTAACCAGAATTAATTTCCTTGGCTGAAATTCGGACTTAATATCTCTTTTCTAAAACTCTACCATTTGCAACAGATCAACATACATGTACCTTGCAAATTCCTAGTTTTGAGTAAAATCCATTTCGTGAAAACCTTGTGGAGACAAATTGCCGTGTGGAGACGTACAATCTTTTGTTCCCTATTGTGTGCATGTCTCCAGAGGGTACGGTGTATCAGATCTCTCATACTTCCCAATAAAGTACACATACATGTATACAGGGGACACTAGAGCTCTCCCAGCCTTGCAAGCAAGCATTTCTGAACTATTCATGACCCCTCATATCCCACCCCTACCCCACCATCCATCCACAGACACTGCCAAGCCAGTGGTCACAAGTCCTGCTGTTCAAACGGAACCTTCCACCACCGTCCCGAAGCGAGCAAACACACTCGGAGTACCCCGCAAACTCTATTCATCTCCAAGTCTTTGGGTGATGAACGGCGACTGATCGGATTTTAGTTGCCCAGAGCAAACCTGTGTACGTGTATGACCCCGAACTCTACACTTCTTGCATGGTATAAGCATCTTGTCTGACATTGTTTACAAGGCAACCTTCGTAACCGCTCTCCTCTCCCAAGATGCTTCTGAGTCCTTACCCTACTTTGCACGGAGGATCTTGGCTTACATGTACATGTACCGGTCGGTAAGTCTGTGCAAATAAAATCCCTCTGTCCCTCTAGCGTTATCCATACAGATGAAATTTTCTTTTTAAACTCCTTTTCTGTCACCTCGTACATGTATGAAAGTGAGCGTCCACTTTAAAAAAAAAATCTGGCCAGCCAAAAAGGTGGGTTGGAGGTTCAAATTAGCTTGACATTTTTCGATTCTGGGGACACTCTCTGTGATAAGCTTGAATGCACGTATGTATACAGTGTACAGGTACGGTACATGTATGACATGTATGTATAGCCTAACATGTATTCGTACTTTACATGGATAGCTGCATTTTAGCCTTTCCATGATCTCCTCAAAAATGTCCTGAAGTATGATCATCAAGTGCAATGCAGCGTCTTCACCTTCATCCCAAGATGCCAGCCTACCAAGATCCATCCTCTTCTAGCTTTGGTTAAGGCTCTTGTCATTATTCGTCCGTATACACAGTAATCAATCGGCGGCATACACATATATCCTCGCGCGCTATACAGTGCATGTAAAAATACAGCGCTAAGAGAGACCTCATGCAACCACTATTTTATGCAAATCAGTTGGACCCGATCGAGAGCCTTGGTTCAATCGTCGGCGAAGCTTATTTTTCTTTATTTTTCACTGGATTTCTAGCGCACGACCTCGTATGCGAATACAGATAAGTGTAGGCGGGGCTAATATGTGGAGTGTCCAATCACACCTTGTTAAATCCTGACGTCATCAAAGTATTTGCAGCTATTCACCTTTTACGGATGTGACAGAAACTGTCATTTTTTGTGCATTGGTGCCATGTGCAGAGACACACTACATGTTCGTGTGTGTATGCATTATGTACAGTGCCACGTTTCACAGCTACAATGTATGCAAGTTGCCAAGCACCGATCGACCAATAAGAAAACGACATTTAAGGTCAGCTTAGGATAATAGCATAATGACCACCACCCCCAAAACACATGGACAACTGAACCAAGGCTCTCGATCGGGTCCAACTGATTTGCATAAAATAGTGGCCGCATGAGGTCGCTGTTCGCGCTGTATTTTTACATGCGCTGCATAGCGCGTGAGGATATGCCGCCGATTGATTACCGCAAGGCTAATCCTCTTCCAATCCCCGACACACATGAACAAAATCCTGACAATCTGCAATCTCATCAAATATCCCTTTCAAACAGCAGTGCTGCCTCTCAATACTAGCACGTAGGGTAACTTCACAGACCAAACCCCTTTTAAAGCTGACCCCCTCCCCCCTTCAGAAGTAACCCTAGATCCTTCTTCCATCGTTGCCGATTATTAAACTCTCTGCTTGCTGACAGACTGAAGGCGGAGGCAAGGGGGGGGGGACGGGAAGGGTCGAGTGTGGCCATGAATGCTTAATGTCACGGCCAGCGGCATGATGGAAACATTAGCATGAGTTTGTGGGTTCTGCTCCCACGACCCACCCCTCAGGATGGTACGGAATTGTGGGATATAATTACTAGGGGCACAAGTGGGGTAGCGCAGTGGAACAGGAAATTGTGTGCGGGGGATGTGGGCGGGTTAGTGAGGATAGAAAGAATGAGAACAGGGCGATTGAAATAATTAAAATGTACTACATGTAGGATGACTAAATCCATGATGCATACAATGGGAATATGAGACATAATTTGCAACATTCAAAAAAAAAAATTCCCGTTTTTGTAAATAATATTCAATTGTACAAGTTTTGTTCAAAATGTTCTCACTAACGTGGAAACTTACATTTTCCCAAATTACAACCAAAAATTGAACTGCACTTCTAAAATTTTCCCTGAAAAATTCTTTTACCAAAGTTATTTTTTCAATGTATTTCCCATAATCATGATAATCAGTGTTCTCCAACCTGTAAAAATTCCCTGGTGCCCGCCATGCTTTCTGAGGCACCCGCCATATATTGTATACCTTATTTCATCTAAAGATAAGGTCCGGAACATTGATGTTTGTAAGGACCCCCTCCCCCCAAAAAAACAAGAAACAAAAGTAAGGCTTGGAAGTTAATGAATACACTGTACATGTACAAGTAATTGCCAAACTACGCAAATAGAAACAAATCTTCGCTTACCTCATGAAGAACTGTCTTGGTCAATCCAGGATTCAAGGCCTGAAAATAAAGCAACAAATCCATCATGAGACAAACAAGACAAGAAAGCCGACTGAAATGCTTGAAAAGAGGGAGTGGACTGAAGAAACGGAGCTTGAGGTCTGTAACGATCACAGAGCGTGGGGAGCCTCGCTTGGTGAATGGATGGATGGGTCTGCAACCCCACGGATGGTTGGTGGTGCCTGGCTCGTTTAATAACTTCCCCCTCTGATCACTTCATCAGCGACAGAGAGAGAGAGAGAAAAAAAAAAAACGGAGATGCTGAGAGGAAAAGAAAAACAAGTGGTTTCTCGTATACGGTTGACCCATTTTTTTTCCCCAGAATTTTTTTTAATAAATTGTTGGAGTTTCATGGTGCTTTTCATGAAAGAGCTAGTGAATAAATTTCAATTCACAGCAATTTTAAAGCATGGTTAAAATATCGTAAACAAAATGCATACTTACCTTTTAGAAAGTAACCAACATTTTTATGTTTTGGGTAAATTTTATCAGGCCTATATTTTGGGTAAATTAGCTAGTACATGTACATGTACAATGTACATTGTAGGCCTATAACCATTGATAACCTTGTCTTATCCCCAACTAAACGTACCGGTACATGTTTGTATGATGATTTACAATGTAAGACTGCAGTAAACACATTGCCAATCGATGTAGAAACGACAGAAGTACAAATGTACTTAATACATTGAATACGTAGTATCCATCTCAGCATCTCATTAAGAAACATCCCATTACCACACTAACAAGTGTCAAACGGAGACATTATTCTCCATCTGTAACCAAATTACGGCTTAAATCAGAAGAGGAAACAAAATAGATCAGAAAATCGGAATAACAATATTTTTTAGGGTGGCCAGGAAGTCAGCGGTTTGCAGCCTCATTGAAGATGCAACGCTGGCTCCCACTCATCCCGGTCCCAGAATGAGACAAAATGAGACTAACGGCCCGAGCATGGCGGCAGGTTGTCGTCAGGGTATAGCCTGGGTGGGCAAACCTTGAGGAATGTCTCAAGATCATGACCAAGGAGCATTCATGTTGTTTGTGAGTAACGGAAAGTCTGCTAGCCAGGCTAGGAGGAGGATTATGCTGAAGGGAGTGATGGATTGTTCTGTATTACTGGGAATCTTGAGCGTTCATCTGTTTTGTTTTTGTCTTTTTTTCAAATTTGCATTTTTCTGAATACCGTAACTGTATACATGAGTTTGTATTACAGTCACTATGTGGACTTGTGAACAAAAGATGTCCACATAATGCAGGTTGTGTTGACGTTATGTGGACTAAGCCGCGTCCACATAACGTTTCGCCCTCTCTGGGAAAACAGGTTTAGAGGCATTTTCGGGTTAGGGTTATCTGTCGCAGAATAAAGAGAAACATTCAAGGAAATCAAAAAACAACTTTGGGGTTGAAAGAGTTTTCACAGTTAAAGTGAAGTTATTTTTTGTACCGAGTTTTCTCAACTACACGAAAACAAAGGAATGTCCACATGTAGAGTACATGTATGTGAAACAAACATGGGTGTGAAAATGTACTTGTATACTTGAATCCAGGTTTCTGCTTCGGGATTTTGTACATGTACACGTGTATAATTTTGTATGTAAATTTGGGTAGGGATGTGCATAAGAACCCGGTAGCCAAGTACCCGGCCGCTGATGTCAGGAACCCGTTCCAGATTATGGGATCGGGTACATGTACCCGTACCCATAATCTGGTACCCGTAACCAACTTTACAAATTACTTCTTTCTCAGATAGGCCTTATTGAAAAAGAAAGGTCTTGTACAGTGTATGCCATTTTAGGGAATTTTCAAAATGATATCCAGGCTACATCATGGAAAATCAAAACAGATTTCATGTTAATGTGCATTTTAAAGTTGCAATTTATACTTTCACCCACACTGTACACACTTGTATCATGCTGCAATTGTGCACCAATGTGTTGGGCCCCTAGTGTATAAATTGCGCGCACTTTTACAAATAACCTGAACAGCAGCTTCTGGGATTTGAATTTTGGGGTTGGGTTTCTTTTACCGGTACTCGGTTGTTAAACCCGTGTTTTACTTCAATAAGGTCCCCGGTTCCCGTACTAGGCGTAAATGTACACCCCTGAATTTGGGTTTAAAGGGACACTAGGTCCTGGAACAGCCCAATTGGGCTACAAAACGCGCTTTGAACGAGATGATGTTAATCGGAAATAGCATTTAAAAGTAGGATATAAACATCCACACAACTATCCTTTCAAAACTGGGCGTTTTTGTGTTATTCCTGTATTATGCGTGCGAGAACGAATTTCGGGGTCCACTTTTGCGACCCCATAAGTTCGAGCTGTTTGGATGCTAGTTGTGATTTCATTCGTAAGTTTTCGCCTTTTGCGGACGTTGAAGAAACCACTTTTTTTGCATTGATGGTGATTGGTCACCGCTGTTCCCGAGACACACAACTGTGTATATCGTACACTGAGAACGACACGAAAAACGTATTCGTACTCCGTCATGTCTCGGGAACGGTAAGACATTATTAGGTTGGTTTCCTTTCAACCAGATGTTTGAAATAGGCTAAGTTAACAATCCAAAACATAACATTTTCGGGGATTTCAGGACCTAGTGCCCCTTTAAGATTTTGTGCCGATAATCAGAGGATGGCCAGGACTGCACATGTACTGCATTTATTTCAATAGTTTCTTAATTCTATTTTATCTTTTTCCTTAACGGTCTTCACATAGTTTACACATGTATTACAAACTGTTTACAGCCTTTTCAAGTATTCAACTTTAATCTGAAGTATGTCACCGTGTGTTTTCAACGATCACATTGGGAACACAACCCAATTCCTCTACCCCCCCCCTCCCCCCATGCCCCCACTTCCTCCCACACACCCACTGATTCTCCTCAAGAAAATCCAATATCCCCCAGATTTATTCCGCTCTCGCGTTCGGCTCATCTTGCATTCATTTTTTTCCCGAAAGGTTGAGGAACCCAGATCCAACAGGAGAGGGTAACCCACGAGGGACAATCAATCAATAGGAATTCTGTTACTTTGGCGCCATGGTTATTTAGCATGTCCAAGGATGCTGTTGCCATGCCGTTGCTTCCTTGGCCGTGGATGCAAGAGGCCTGATATATTTCGCCTCGAGAACTTCTTTTTATGATGCCATGTTCATATGAATGTTTGGTATTTAAAACCAACATGCGGAACCAATATATCATTTGGCCTTAGTTTGCAGCAAACGTCAAAACCACAAATTTGCATACATTGTGTACCGTACTACAGACATCCACATGTTGGATATAGAGCAAAATTACGGTCAATTACTTTTTGGCTTCTGCAGTGGAAAAACAGGAAAGGTTTGCTGGAATTCTCCTTAAGGAACAGCCCAAATACCCAGAAGGGCATGAATTTAAATTGTTGATTGTAATTCAGCTGAAAATTCAAACGATTTTGCTGTGGAATTAACATGATAAAAGCCCAAGAATACGTACATCATTTGATTTAAATGTGTTGATCGTAATTTTGTCAATAAAATAATCAAATCAATCAAATGAACCAAGTGATACATGATCATTACCTTTTTTAGTCACATTGATGAATTCATTATGATAATAATTAAGGTAAGTATGAATGTACACGTAAATTTGAATGAACATGAAAAATTATATTTTGTGCATCATCTACATGTACATAAACATTACTCTGCCTGTACTAAATGGTGCATGTAACCCACACGTACACGTACAATGCCAAACAATACTGTGCACGATTGCACGTACTTCTGTACTTGCGCCGCATAAACTGCGAGGTGAAAACCGACAACAGAACCAAATTCATACAAATTTCATCAATTGCGTGACTGGGCTGACATCCATAAATGATAATTATTGTGACAGACGATATAGGATGCTCTGCGGTGTTCATTAAACTAAAGAGTCGCGTCAGTGTAAATACAAATGCGTTGTGTAATTTAATCATGAGAGGCTTCTGGGATAGGTGTTGCCGATGACAACTTGACGGATGAGGTGATCGCACTTTTCATACATCCAAGCCGCCAAAGCCTTGACTTTCACCCAGCGATGAGCATCCTTGAATCCTACACTGGTAATGAGACATCGCCAACTGCGTGTTGGCAAAGTACACCCCCGGTGCACCATATGATGTGTGCATTAACAAACAAACTGGTCGTTACATGTAGTATCTGAGCGATTACATGGCTCATAATGTTGCGCAGTTGGTGTAGACTATTTGATCTACCTGTCAAGGTGTATAGTCGCACCCACTCACGCAATGTATTTGCCTGCAATCGGGGACCCCCTATTGTCCCTCTTTTGTTTGTAGTTAGCACTTTTTAGGAATTAAGAGCTCCCATGTGTTTTGTACACGAACGCCAAATTGGGGACCTTCGGGAATTGGGGACCCTATGGTCCTCTTTTGTTCAACATGCCCTTTTGAATGCAGAAACAAACTCATCACGACATTAGTGTCTGTACAAGCATTACATTCACTGTGTGGACTTCTGAACAAAAGATGTCCATATATAAACCAGATAGCCCACATTGTGTGGGCTTGCCCACGTCCACACAATGTTTCCCCCTCTCTGGAAAACAGGTTTAGAGGCATTTTTGGGTTAGGTTTATCCGTGGCAAAATGAAGAGCAACACTAAAGGGAATCACAGAAAAAATTCTGGTTGAAAGAGTTTTCACAGTGTTGAGTAAAATATTTTTTTACAGGTTTTTTTTAACTTCACAAAAACAAAAGAATGTCCACACTAGGCATGCTAGGTACACATTATATGTAACATAAACATGTGGGTGTGCGAGTGATCTGATACACCGTGCCCTCTGGAGACGTGCACACAATAGGGAACAAAAGATTGTATAGGGCCTACATCTCCAAAGGGCAATTTCTATAGATGATGAATACACATAGATGAATATAGATCTCCACAAGATTTTCACAAAATAGATATATGGATTTTACTCAAAAACTAGGAATTTCCAAGGTGGGTTGATCTGTCGCAAATGAAAGATTTTTAGAAAAGGGGTATTAAGTCCAAATTTCAGCCAAGGAAATTAATTCTGGTTAAAATAAGAGCATTTTGAAACTCACTTTCAAACTCGAAAACTTTACTACACAAGAACAAAGAAATGTCTCCACAAGAAAACAAATTTCAGTATGTGTGTGTTTATTTGATTGTAAATTGTATGCTTGTGGCTCGGTTGAGAGAAAAGAAAGGTAACAAGTTCGGTTGCTCAAAGAGAAAAAACACGAAGGTTCAGGCATCAGGCCACATTTGGAATATTAGCAAAACCATTTTTTTTTATGGTAACTGAATGTGGTTTGCCAAACATCATTGTAGCCAGCTAGGAGCCAAGGGGATGATCTACCGGTACGTGCATATCCCATTTTGGATTTGAAGTTGACACAACCTGTTCTGTATGCACATGCGTACATGTACATGTACATAAACTGGTACATGTATGTACATGTATGTACCTGTCAATGACATGATGCACACTGGGAAGCCGTGACATGTAAAGGTAAAACTGAGTAATGTGGCTGCCATGTTATTAAATAAGGAAATAAATGTGTGTTCCGTCGGTATTAAACAGTCTGTTTAAAACTGGTGTGAGTCTGGATGGGTGATATTCGCCTCGGGGTAATTATCACTCATCCAGACTGACACTGGTCAGTTTTAAACAGAGTGTTTAATACCGATGGAACACATACAGTATTTATTCCCATTCATAAATACCTTTTTGGTCAAAAAAACAAATCTTTTTGGTCCAAAAATCAAAACAAGTCAAAAACTAGACGTTATTAACCATTTTGTTCAACATTTTTACTTCATGTTCTACGAAACACCCCTCTGACTATAATATGGAATGCCCCTCCACAATTGCGTGCACGTCGCGCATTCCACATCCATGGTCGCGTGTACTGCGCGATGTCGCACAAAACGCAGCTGGGCTGGTGTGGTGAGAATTTCGGATTATGAAATACTGATTCACTTGTAGTACATTGCGCATGCACACGTGAGGAATGTGAATGTTCAACCAATGAAACGTTAAAAGGCACCGGATTTCATGGGAGTCCAAATTTCATGTGACACTTGAAAAGTGTTTAAGATTAAGACCAGCCAGCCATGTCTTTATCATCCGTTTAAGACCGGCCACGTGAAGGGCTGTTGACCAATAGGAATGCGCAAACTGTCTTAGATATTTATGAATTTCACTTTAAAATGTCATCAATTTTTTTTCTGAAAAATTTGAATCAAATCTACATGTACATCTCATTCAATTTCTTTTAAAAAGGTAAAAATTCAACAAACCTGTATGAAAATACACAACAAAAATTGTATACTTACAATACATCCGTTTTCCACAGTACATACAATGTACCTTTATGTAACGTTACTCCAGACAATTTGCTTGAATGTTTTAAAAGGGTTTATGGAAGACGAAAAGAAGACAGGAATTCAACAGAACGCATTCCAGCCAGTCCTGGTCAAGGTGTCGATGAGCCAAAAATGAAGAAACCAGAAATAACTTGGGTAAAAAAAATCCCAGTTCCGCTTACTTTAAACAACAAGCTTGAAGTACATGTGAAGATCTCATGTAGGCATTCACTATCAATTAAGAACACAATGAGTACAGCGTGCATACATGTACATGTACACGTGCGTGTCTAGGCGTACCAGTTCCTGTGCAATTCATGAGATCTACCGGTACTGACAAAAAGGCCAACACAGACTATAAATGGAACAGATTCTTGGAAATTTTCAGGATGCGGTCACACGAGACTGACTCTAATGTCCATACATCAATCTTCATATCCACTCAACATTTAAGAAATTAAATCCAGTTGTGGTACGGAACTAAACTGTCAATGTACACTGTACACGTAGGTAGGTACATGCGTAAAACACCATCTCCCTCCATCATCTCACAGTCCAGTTACTGAAGACAATTCCCGTTCCTTCTTCACGCGGACAACCTGTCTGAGCAATCAAATGGCACTCGTTTTCATCTCGTCGCCTGTTGATGCACACGTCCACAGGACCCAGGTCGCGTGGATAGAGGCTAGCGCAATTATGTCCAGGTCGACTTTTTCTCACCCTCGGACGCAGACGCCTGATATTTAGAAAGCTCTCCACCGACCAGCGACCAACGCTGATTACATTTGTCATTATACGCAGGCCGGCTGTGTGGATTTTTATTTATTTTTTTTCCCTTCACAGTTCCGTCTGTTAGCCACCTGCCGGGGATGAGGATAATGTAAAGCTGATGTGTCTTGACGATTAAAGGGATATGCCAAGTGCATGTAAAGCTTGGTGTTTATGAAAACAAATACATGTACATGTGCCATTTTACATTGTGAACTACATGTACATGTTTAAACCAAGATCACTTGGCAGCTTGGGGGAGGGGGTGTAAAACTGCAAAATTTCACATCACAATGCACAAGATGATGAAATTAAAGGGAAAATACAACATTTGCAAACATCAAAAAATAAAACTACCAAATCATTTTGAAAAACCTTGCTGGACTGTTAGCAGGTTAGTGAATGACAGTGTAAAGCATCCTGTAAAATCATGGCACCTAGTATACTGTCATTTTCAAGAAAAGTGGTATTTTTGTATCAATTTCCAACGCTGATCGGCCGATCAGCGTTGGAAAAAACTGGCTTTTTTTCAAATACTGGCCCCAATTGACCATCGCACTTGTTTGAAACCTATGAGCCAGCTAGACTGGTTCCCTGACCTTACAATTCCCCAATGTATGTAAACTGCTCTGTTTCTTCTTATATGGAGTCAGGGAACCAGACTACAGGAAAATGATTGTTTTTCTTGGTTTTTATAGCATTTTCGAACCAAAAACCTCAAAAAAGTCAGTGTAACTATATTTGCTATATATTTCCAACCCCCCAATTCCATCCATTTCTGAAAATTACAGCAAAAGCAAATGATGTACCGGTACATGTATATTCCCTTTAAAGTGACAGGCAAGGAGCATCCATAATTTAAAGGTATAGTCCATCATTTGTAATTTGTGCATTTTGTTTGTTTGAAGCAACAAAAGTGGTCAAGATCTAAAGAAGGGTGCTGAACAACTAACCTGATGAAATTTCAGCTCAGTTTTAGCTGTATATTTCGAGAACAACAACATTCTAAGATCTCGATTTCAAATCAAAAGTTGCTGAATCATGTTTTGAATTGGGCCTGAATTCAGCGTCAGAGTCACATTCTCACTGAGCCAACTGCAGCTACGCGATTTCGCGCACTGATCCGACGAATTATAGCAACCGAGCACGTGAATAACAAAACAAAGTACTAATTTGAATTTCCTACGGTGCTTCTTAAGAAGCACCGTTGGAAAGGCCTTCTTTTGTTGATTTCTTCAAAATGCTTGCCAGAAAGAATAATTTTACAGGGTGTTTAGTCCCCTTACTATCTTTCAACTACCCGGTAAGTTTGTTTTTCAACAATAATTACGCCAGTTACTTTTTGGATAGCTGCAAATGATGGACTCTGGCTTTAACGAAACTACCAGAAATGCCAAGTGCTGGCAAAGGAATGGGAAGGGGTCAACACAGCTTTGCTCTAAGGCCCAAAACCTAATAGTTCTGCTTCCGGTTACCCTATGTACATGTACCTACCCTATTTTGATAGCCCCTACCTTAATTTTTATTTGGGGGGGGGGGGAATAAGGAAAAGACCAAAACCATCAATTATTACCAATACCCTTGACTACACGCAGAAACATATGATCGTACACAAAAATTGCCGAAAAATTTTCATACCCAGGCTACCTACCCTATTTTCAAATGCCATGAAATCGGAAGCAGAACTTTTTTTTTTTTTTGGCTCAAGGCATGCCCTTCTATATTTGTGAGTAGACAGCTCTCTCTGCCCCCCCCCCCCCCTCTTCCAGTTACTCACACAATCCCATTAGTGGTAATATTGGGGGGGGGGAATGAAAAAGCCACAATTTGTAATCAGCAGAGGTGTTTTGGGGCCACTGACATGGGCTAAGGGCACCAAGCAACATACAATGTAGGGTCTATGGCACTAAATTTAAGGCGCATCCAAATGTTTTTTTTGTTCTACAATCACAAAATAAACTATTAGGTAAAAAATCTTTCACTGCATGTAAAACCGCAGGAATTCCGGTTCTGTTAAACTCCTGAAATCAGAAAAAAAATCCTGACACGTGTTCAGATTCCTGAACAAAATTCACCCTTATCCAGTGCTATCCCAGCTCCCGAGGTATGGAACCACTAGTCAACTCGGTCCTTCTTCCCGGAAGATAAAAAAAAATCTGAGGAGTCAGAACCCTTTAAGTTCCAGCCGGAGTCGACTGGCGCCTTGCATATCACTGATCACCCAAACCATGAACAGATGAATGAACACTGCGGCAAAGCCCGACTTAACTCGCTGATGTCTCTCGTCAAGATACACGTGTAGCCGTGGGCATGTAACGCTGCGTTCTTGCTACTTAATTCTTCATCCAAGACAGGGTCGCTTTTCCTACACTTGACTTTTGTCAATTTTTAATCAAGCAATCACATCTTGGTAATCCGTCGGGAAAACAAAGGCTGCCGTCACCATGGCGACGCCAGCTCAAGGTCAAGGTTTCCAATCGCTCTCCAAAGCTGGGATGATCGGACGCGGAATTTCACATCCTGTGAATGGGTTTGTAATTTTCTTTATTGCGCTCGCCGCTGGTGGGTTTATTCTAAGCTAATTTGTGGTAGTGTTGTGCATTACTTTCAGCCTTTTAAACTTGTTCAACCGAGAACAATAAAAGTAATGAGGCTGATGAAACTGGTTCCAGACTTCCAGCTTTTGTGATAGCCAGTACTACTATTGTTCAATTGCATCCAAGTTCTGAGCAACTGCAAAAAAAGGAGCTTTGGGAAAGTATGTTGCAACCTGACGCTACTTCAGCGGTTGTGTACAAAGTCTATGGAGAGTCTCGAAAAATGTTTAAGTCTTTTCTAACGAACTCTGATATGTTTCTTAGTCCCAGATTCATGTCTTATCATCAATTTCGCAATGACTGACCTTTATTGAGAAGATGAAGAAAATAGTAGCGTCAGGTTGCAACATTCTTTCCGAGCATACATGGCATATGCTAGCCGATTCAGCGGAAAGAAGATTGCGTCTTGACCTTGAGATTCTGACCATTCAGCGGGTGCCTTCAATCTTCCATATTAAACCCATTGTTGTTTTACAAAAACAATGTCACTGTCAGTCACATTTGCCAATCAACAGCTTAGTCCACATTTCTGATCGAAATGACGTCAAAGTTTGTAGAGTTGACTCTGATTAGCTGGCGTGCGGGTCGCGTAAAATTTGCATGCTAGTGTACATGTACATTTTGTATCAGGCATGCAACTGGGGATTTAGAAGAAGAAAAAAGGAGGACACTCCAAACCACACAAGATTTTGTACAATATTTTTCAACTTGTAATGGCTTTCATGGGAAGTAAAAATCAGCAGAGAAAACTTGCATGCCTGATATATCAGATGTCGGTTCGTCATGTTCGTGTGGCTCTGCACAATGAATGTTTGATCTTCAAACTAAAAGGAGAACCTGGAATTAGTAGTTTCAAAACCTCGGCTACACATATACATGTACATGTATTGTACACGTACGTATGCATTGTACACGTATGTCATTTCCCCTGCCCATTCAAACACTTTCAGTGACCACCTCGCTAAATTTTTGCCAATATCACCACATCGCTGTGAAGATTGGCAAAATTTTCATTTTGTGTAATAA
The DNA here is from genome assembly GCA_029964075.1 of Patiria pectinifera. Classification (NCBI taxonomy): domain Eukaryota; kingdom Metazoa; phylum Echinodermata; class Asteroidea; order Valvatida; family Asterinidae; genus Patiria; species Patiria pectinifera. Next base: position 12,056,414 of record CM057144.1, on the reverse strand, counting down.
GCATTTTCCTTTACCTCCATGTATCAAGAACTCACAATTTTGATGTGTGCATTCTTTTCAGTTTGCAGACTGCATAAATTTCGTTTCAGTCATCAACTTGAATTGTTACCACCTCGCTCAGTTCATTAGCCAGGGGAAACACTGGTCACCAGCTAACCAGCTTTGCGTAGATGTGACTTCAGAATCATTTACAATGTACATCATTTAGAATTCTTCAATGTCCAACCCAAATGGAAAACTCGAAACTTTGGCCTCAAATAGAAATCCTTTAAGTAAGATTTGAGGCTTTTGCATGGTGGAGATACTAAATAATGAAAGGTTTGCGGAAACACCATGTGCAAATAATTTCTCAACTGAGAGAATGGTTCTGAAAAGAACCAGAGGTATAAACTCGACGTTCCGGTCATGTTACATGTTTACATGTTACATGTTACATGTTACATGTACATAATTGTATGACATGATAACAGATTTCTCCCGAAGTAGCCTACGTGATAAAAGGCTGAAGTTCTTTGAGCAATCCATGCAACATAAACATCCCTTCTCGTAAAATGTCTGAACAAATAACAATATTAACGCAGCACTTTGCTTATTTGCTGAAAATACAAATGAAATTACAAAGCTATCTGGAGATGCGCCGACAGTTTCCTTTGATATCAATCGGAAACCAGTGCCATGATGGTTGGTGCCAACCAGCCACCCTAGTAGCATCCAGACCAGACAGTTACATCCGCACTAGCAGGTGACAGCACAGCTTGCGTGTAATCATCTGTAGACAATTGACTCTCAGCGTTGTGAGTACGTCACGCGAGGAGGACACAGCATCGGGCGACGGAGCAGTTTTCTAAGCCTTGACTTTATCTCATTTCTGTCATGTCTTTCATTCTATCAATTTTTCTATCATTTCTTATCAAACTTTGGGGATGTGTTCCTGATGTTTGTCGATGTGTTCTTGATGTTTGTCGACTCATATTTAATTTTTTTTTAATTTTTTAATAATGCAGATGGATGATTTGATTTGACTAAACTGAATAAATGTTTCAGATATTATCATTCTGAAGTGTATTTTAAAGGAAAGATACAACATTTGCAAACATCAAAAAACGAAATGATCAAATTATCAAGAAATACCTTCATGTAAGGGAATGACAGTCTATGTATGCATCCTGTAAAATCGTGTCTCCTAGTGTGCTGACATTTTCAAGAAAATTTGTATTTCTTGGCTTTTTTCAGAAATCACTCCGAATTTTTCATTACAGTTGTTCCGCATTTTCTTTGCAATTGATTACACACCTGTGAACGTGAAGGAGTACAAGCCTGCCAGACTGATTCTCTGGCCTTACAATTCCCCAAAGTCTATAAATTTCTCTGTTTCGTCCTAAATGGAATCAGGGAACACTGCAAGAATATGATTGGTTTTCTTGGTTATTTCCAGCATCTACAAGCCAAAAACGTGAAAAAAAGTCAGTTTAACAATTTTTGCTATAACATACTAATCCTCCAAATCCATTTATTTCTGAAATTGCAGAAAAAGCAAATGTTGTACATTCCCTTCAAACATGTCAAAGGTACATAAATACAGTACAATATACAACATTTGCTTTTGCTGTAATTTTTCGGCTAATGGATGGATTTGGGGGTCAGTATTTTACAGCAAATGTTGTTACCCTGGACATCATCGGCAATTGATGCAAAAATTCCACCTTTCTTGAAAATGTCAGCACACCAGTTGCCATGATTTCACAGGATGCTTGAGATCATTCGCTTACAGTCGAGTAAGGTATTTCATAGTAATTTGGTAGTTTTGTTGTTTTGATGTTTGCAAATGTTGTTCCCTTTAATGACCAGGGGCTTAGCCATTTTCTAAGCAATATTTTCTGTCAGAAGCTCTGTAAAATCGGGCCAAGTTGAATTGCCCGCTGACCTACAATTTCCTTCCCTATGCAATCATTTTTGTAGATCATTGTTACACATAGGTTCAATCTCCGCAACTTGTTATAAAAATAAACACTCCAGCCCTGAAGCAGTTACACTGATGGTTTGTTCGTTCTAATTTTGGTTCTGACGAGTGTTCCACTTTTTTTTATCGTTTGTTCGCTCTCAGCTGCCGAGCTACCTCATGGCAACGCTGCAGGCTGCAATCTTAATTGAAAATGACAGCAATGCTGTTTTTCTTATTTTTTTGTAACTGCGAAATTGATATTGATGTTATTATAAGGACATTTCTTGAGGTCTTCCTTCTTTTCTTTTTTTAGGATTTTGGACCGAGGCAAGAAACCGACCAACAGCTCAGATGTTAATGCAGCCTAAGAAAAAAAAAATCGAGATTGAAATTTTGAACATTTGGGGCCTACAGGTCTGTGCATCTCTCTGTGTACACAACTCTGAGGATATTTACTTAAGAATATATGTCTTCAAAATTTGGCTTCTTTCTTGAAGACGTAACTGTACAAGGACAGATACAAGTGCATACCAGGCAAGGAAGTTTAGCTTAAAGCCACCATGGTGCGTGTGGGAAGTTTTGGTCTTCATGTAAAACAGGAAAATGAATACAGTACATGTAGGCCTACATCATCTAATGGGGCACTAGGTCCTGAAATCCCCGAAAATTCTATGTTTTGGATTGTTAACTTACATGTAGCCTATTTCAAACATCTAGTTGAAAGGAAACCAACCTAATGTCTCACCGTTCCCGAGAAAAGACGAAAAAAAACCTGCTTGCTTACATCGGACATGACGGAGTACGAATACGTTTTTTGGGGCGTTCTCAGTGTACATGTGCGATATCACGTTGTGTGTCTCGGGACCAGCGGTGACTAATCACCAATGCAAAAAAAAGTGGTTTCTTCAACGTCCGCAAAAGGCAAACACTTTACGAATGAAATCACAACTCTAAGCATCCAAACAGCTCGAATTTATGGGGTCACAAAAGTGGACCCCGAAACTCGTTCTCTTAAGCATAATACAGGAATAACCCAAAAACGCCCAGTTTTGAAAGGATAGTTGTGTGGATGTTTATATCCTACTTTTAAATGTTATTTCCGATTAACATCCTCTCGTTCAATTCACGTTTTGTAGCCCAATTTGGCTGTTCCAGGACCTAGTGTCCCTTTAAGCTTTATACATGTACATGTACTCGTCCAGTTTTGATGAAAGAAATTGACAAGAGCAGGGTTTGAACCTGCGACCTCCAGAATACCCTTCCAATACTCTTGTAGCAACTGTCATTATAGTGGCTACAAATGTAGTTAACCCTAACCTTCCCAACTCCTCCAAAATCCTCTTTGCAAAATGGAGCATTTTGCAGGGTTGCGGCTATAAATGGCAAAAGTGCGTGGCTGATTTTGGAGGCTGCACTGTGTCAAGGTCTAAGGCTGAACCTTGTGTTGTTTATGTCAGCCATGCATAAATTTTAGGCCTATATTACACTTGAAATTCTCCGCACTGCTCAAGGATGTCACTGGCTCTGCCTCGACATATTGCCAGTGATTGCTGGAGGATTTTGAAGGATTGAGGCTGTATGCAGTTGTTACATGGGGGCAGTTGGAGGATTTTGCAGGATTGAGGTTACATCCTAGCAAAAATGCCCAGGGAGTTAGGGTTAAAGGGAATATACATCATTTGCTTTTGCTGTAATTTTCAGAAATGGATGGAATTGGGGGGTTGGAAATATATAGCAAATATAGTTACACTGACTTTTTTGAGGTTTTGGGTTCGAAAATGCTATAAAAACCAAGAAAAACAATCATTTTCCTGTAGTGTGGTTCCCTGACTCCATATAAGAAGAAACAGAGCAGTTTACATACAACGGGGAATTGTAAGGTCAGGGAACCAGTCTAGCTGGCTTGTACCCGTTCATAGGTGTGTAATCGATTGCAAACAAGTGCGATGGTCAATTGGGGCCAGCGTTGGAAATTGATACAAAAATACCACTTTTCTTGAAAATGACAGTATACCAGGTGCCATGATTTTACAGGATGCTTTACAACGTACACTGTCATTCACTAACAGTCCAGCAAGGTATTTCAAAATGATTTGGTAGTTTTATTTTTTGATGTTTGCAAATGTTGTATTTTCCCTTTAAGGAAAGTAGATCTTGATAAGGCGGCCAGTGGCCACCTTTTAGGATGAGCACACAAGCTCTCCTATGCAACCAAACATTCTGTGCCAAGTTGTCCTTTCAGTCAAAATCAATCAAGCGACTGTGTTCTAACAGTTAAGAGCTCCCAGCCTACATAAAGCAGGATTGACTGGCTGTGACTGTTTATTTAACTTGATACAGCTGTGCTTTGACTGTAGGTGATTGATAAGACACTTTAAATGATTTTGACTAGTCACAGTGCATGTTTGCACTGATACATAAGGCCAAAAAAATAGTTCTGCATCCGATTACATTTTTTGCATTTTTTTTTTGTGTACCATCATTTGGAGGGTCTGCGTGTAGTCAAGGGTAAAATTTTAGTAATTGATGGTTTTGGGTGTTCTTTTTTCTTATTTTTCCCACAAAAAAAATTAGGATAGGAGCTGTAAGAATAGGGTAGGTAGGAAAACCGGAAGCAGAACTATTTAGGGTTTTTTGGGTTTTTTGGGCCAACATTTGAATGAAAATAACTTAACTGATGAACACCAATGATTTACCTGCATGGTAGCTCTTGTCCGATCCCGCCTCTCACTTCGCATGGCATTGAAGTCTGGACAGGCCAGAGACGTGTTTGTTGTGGTGTCCAGTACATGTTGGTGGTCATCATCATCATCAGTCAAGTGACCGTCGTCCAAGTAAAGATGACCATTCATTATGGAACAGGGTGCATTTATGTGGCTTTGCTCAACTAAAAATAGGCCTATGGAGAAATATACAAATTAGGCCAAAATTAGTACGGATTTCACAACTTAGGCTACATGTAGGCCTGGATCACGTTTGTAAACACCAGTGCATTTTGAACGATAAAAGGGAGTCGGGAACTAGCTTGAACTGGTTTCCGTCCATAAAATCTCCTCTAGTTCCCGACTCCCTATTATCGTTCGAAATGCACTTGTGTTTACAAACGTGATCCAGTCTACTCATTATCATAATCGATGCATCGCGCGCGCTCGGTAACGGAATCGCACTCGGGATACGGGGACCATCGAATGAACGCTGGGCATGATGCCACATCGCAATTCAAACACGAGTCGGAAATTTAACATGTTCACGACCGCGAGGGGAGCTCTCGGAATTGAACGGGAATTTTACTTTTCATCCGGATCGTAAGTAAACTTCAGTACAGCCATTTTAATTATCGATGTCTAATTGTACCTCAGGTGGCATATCTAGTAATTTAGAGGCTGTTTTGAGGGTGAAATCTGATGTTTTTGTTTGCCAATGTTGGGTTTTTGGGTCAACGACAGAATTGTGTTGCTCGGCATATAAGGATTAGCTTGGACCTAGCCCTGGTGGACTCCCTTTCCTCCCTACGTTACGGAGGGATTTTGCAATGAAGACTTCGTCCAACCTGGGCTAAGCTTGGACCCTACTATCGCCAGACCATGTCCGAATGTTCAAAAGGCGATAAGTTGGGTCCAAGTTACTCGGACTAGCATGACTAGGGTCCTAGGGAAAATACAGTAGAGAGTCCTGGGGTAAATAAAGTGCCCTCTATTGATGACTTCATGCCCATCCACCCCGCATCCGCGCATCCGCTCATCCAAGGTATCCCAAGCCATCTCACTCGGTATACATTCTACACGTACTTGTCAATTATTCACTCTCTATAGCACCCTCTATTGATCACAATTTGCTTCATGCCCGTTCACTCTTTATACCGCCCTCTATTTTTTGTTATAGGCCCTTCATCTACGTACATTCTCAAAAGAGTGCCATTCTACTCAACGACCCCACTCCTCTACAACGACCCCACTCCTCACATCGCACCCAACCACAGAAAAAAATCTTTTCCGGCATGGCCCTGGGGCCCCTGCGTTCTATTATTATTACTCCAAATTCCCACACAATCTTAAGAATGAGCGCTCATTCTTAAGATTGCGTGCTCATTCTTAAGAATGCGCACTCGTTCTTAAGAATGCGCGCTAATTCTTAGGATTGCGCAAATTGCAAGAAAACGCACAACATCAACATGCTCACATTACGGAAGCTTGAATTGCCTTCCGCGTTACCGCGTTACCGCGATAATTTATCGCAGAAATCCAGAAATCAGAGATAAATCCTTCCGCGATACCGCGTTACTGCGATAATTTATCTCAGAAATCCAGAAATCAGAGATACCTATTCCGCGATACTGCGTTACTGCGATAATTTATCACAGAAATCCGGAAATCAGAGATAATTCCTTCCGCGATACCGCGTTACTGCGATAATTTATCTCAGAAATCCAGAAATCAGAGATACCTTTTCCTCGATATCGGGTTACCGTGATAATTTATCACGTGACACCGCGCACTCATCGATTGTAGAGAGGAGACACATCAACCTCGTCCCCAGGGTTTCGAGCAGGGCGCCCACCACTACCTGCTCTCTTACTATTGGAAACACGGTTGGAAATAAAGTAAGCACTGGGGACGAGGTTGGAGACACATATGAATTTAAAGCTCTGTATACGTGATAAATTATCGCAGTAACGCGGTATCGAGGAATAGGTATCTCTGATTTCTGGATTTCTGTGATAAATTATCGCAGTAACGCAGTATCGCGGAATAGGTATCTTTGATTTCTGGATTTCTGTGATAAATTATCGCAGTAACGCAGTATCGCGGAATAGGTATCTTTGATTTCTGGATTTCTGAGATAAATTATCGTAGTAACGCAGTATCGCGGAAGGAATTATCTCTGATTTCCGGATTTCTGTGATAAATTATCGCAGTAACGCAGTATCGCGGAATAGGTATCTCTGATTTCTGGATTTCTGCGATAAATTATCGCGGTAACGCGGTAACGCGGAAGGCAATTCAAGCTTCCGTATCACATGGCTCAGCATTCATGCTGCGGTGAGTGAGCGAATGGTCAGTCATCACGAACCCGAGTTCTACATCACAATTATCAAATTTATAATTATCAAACTTTGGGCGGCATTGGCCTACCTCTGTGTTACACATCTTTAACTTGAATCAAAATGTTGGGTATTCGTTGTTCACGTTGATCTTCATTTTTGTTGAAATTCGACGAAATGTCAATCTGCACCTTGCCCTTGCCGGATTTAGTTGTTTACATGCCTCCTGAGGCCTGGTACTCGGCTGTGTACGTAAACAGGGCAAAGAGTGTGATAACCAGTGTTTTAATCAACCCAGTTTTTATGAGGGCGCTAGTACCTGAATCTGAATGATATGGAGTGCCGTATCTAAACTTGATTGTTAATTTTGATGGATTATAAAACCATAGCGCTACATGTATTTATCTTCAAGCACACTTGAATCCTCGATCCTGATTGGTCGATCCATGGCAACAAGCCGTGCTACATATAACCATACCGCACGGCCACGGTCCATACCGCACTCCGCGTATTGCGCTATTCTAAGCCTACATGACGCGATTAGTGCTGCACAATTCACTGTGAATTCAAAAGTTGCGCGTACAGCATGCGTGCTCCAACTTTATTGTGCGTCAAGTTTGCTTGAAGATAAATTCGTTATCGCGCTCGTGGAACACGGAAAATGTAGTGCGTCTGTGTCCCACATCGGCCTTCGGCCTCGTGTAGCCCGACTGCGTCTGGCCGTACAGTACTATCGCAAGCTCTGTAGTACGGCCAGACGCCCGATGCTTCCACAGAGACTGAATTTTGTTGGCCGCCGATGTAGCGATTTTGCTACATCTTTCGATCGAGATTATCTTTTCATCCAGGACACAAATTTCCAAAGTTAAGGTTCGTAGTCGTAGAGCAACTCATACCTTTTCGAAAAAACGTTCTTTGGTCTCAATATTTTCATCCATCTGGCCACAAGACGAATTTCAGTCATCAGATTCCACAAATATCGTCCCCCATGCGATCCCCCATGCGATTTCAAAATGGCGGCCGCGCTGTAATGTATGCAATATGCAGGCGCGCCCGCGCAAACTCATGAATATGCATAAACAGTCTGTGACGTATGACCGTACGGCCCCGCCGCACGCACGTCCAAAAACACGAGGTCATACGCCACAGACTGTTTATGGCTTTTTGCCGTGACGTTTTTGAACTGTCATGACACGCGTTGCATGTAGAATACACTTTCAAAAATTCAATCCATCTAATTTATTATGTTCTACAAACGCGCACATGAATTCAAAATGTCTGCGCCCAGGACGGCTTCAAAGCGTCTCCGCGCGCAGTAATTTAATATAGCTCTATGATTATAACAAACAAATTACATGTTTGTATATAAAACAAAAATTAAATGAAAGAACAACAAACAGCAGCAGAACTAGTATCTAATGCTCTTTTGAAATTTTATTTCAAAAGAATCTACAAACAATCAGTAGAAAGTGAAAAAGTGGGTAATCATTGACAAACCCACTTCCCGCCCCAAGTTGGGCAAACCTTTGTCCGAATTGCTATACGATGATTAAATTTCTTTCTTTTTTTAATTCAAAAGTGACTTGGGGTTTCCGATTTTTTGTTCATAAAACTTTTGTTATAATACCTAGCCCACCAGTGATTAATTTTCTGAAGTTGTTAAGTTCCGCCTGTTGGGACAAATATACATAAACAGTGTTTATGTAGCGTCAAAAGTGCACAACCGAATTTTCTCATTTTCTGCTAGTGGAATTTTAGTTTTTTCAAAATGGCAACACCGGATTTTAAAAAACTCAATTTTCTACTAGCAAAAATTTGGATTTTACTTTTACGACAATCCGGGTGCCTCAAAAGTGGACAACTAAAAATCTCAAATTCTTACTAGCAAAAATGTATGGTGCCATACAGTGTTAAGCTGGAAAAGGGTTCCATTTACACATATCTATATTTTGTACTCAGGCGTGCCATAGCTGTTGCGCGCTTTCGCCACCACGTGTAGTTCACAAACAAAATGGCCGACGCTGCAGGTAAGTTAAAAAAAACCACGCCACTAAACAATCCGAATAAATACATTAAGATTTAAGAAGCATCCTTAAAATGAAAATGCGTGCCTTTGTTTCTCATTTAGGAGTCATGTGATATTAATTCTTCCATAAATCAGCGTAAATTTCGTGTGAAAATTAAATATTTCTGGAGTGGTTGCGCCGGCGCCCAAACCGTACAACATACATACATGTACATGTACAATGTCAATGTTGTACTGCATGCACAGCTGTGCATGCAATATGATTTGGTTATGCAGCAATTTGCAGGTCAACTTTGTGGAAGGAGTCATGATGGAAACAACTTGGAACCAGCTCTGGGAAAGATTTCCATATCAGGCCATCACTAATTTTTCCCTTCGATGACCTATATCAGCCGGCCATCATCAGAAAGTGATGATAATTTATTTGATATGGAAAAGAATGTAGTTACTGTAGTTACTAGGCATGGATATGTAGGCCTAGGTTGCAAGTGCAACCTGACGCAGCTTTTAAATTCTTCATATGTCATCTTAATTGAGGTCAATCATTGCAAAAATGATGATAAGACATGAATCTGGGACTGAGAAATATTTCCAATTCTAATTAAACATGTTAAAACTTTTGTTTGACTCTCCATAGACTTTATACACAACCGCTGAAGTAGCATCAGGTTGCAACATTCTTTCCATAATGTGTCCTAAAAAGTCAAAATTAGCGGGGAAAATATTAGATTCACATATCTGGCCATCCTTGTCACCCTGTGCACAAACCCTATGACTCATAAAAAAAATTCAGACCAGTCTCATAGTATGAGACTGGTCTGAATTTTTTTAAGTAAATAGGCCTACTTCCATATTTTCACTTCTAATTTTGACTTTTTAAATTTTAGGACATACATGTATTATCACTTTCTGATGGCTGATACTACTACTTTACTAGGTTACTGAAGGGAAGAATTAGTGATGGCCAGATATGGGAATTTTTCCCATAGTATTTGCATATTTTGTCTTTCATTTTTTTTTCCAACAAAATTGTAGCTCGCCCTACATGTAGGCCCTACGGCCGGCTATGCCTGCAATGTTGAAAATGTTAGCTCCTATACTGTATCATCGTGAACATGCCTACATGTACTTCTAGGCTTTGAAAACAATTTTGTGTCAGCAAAAAGAATTTATCCACCATCTTGGAAAATTCCCCACCTTTGGAGGGAAAAAAGGGGAAAAAGCGCCCGCCTCCTTCATTTTTTCAAAAAGGCCGGACGAGAAACTACTTATTTTATTGAGAAGGCCTAAGTGACAGTTTTCTTCTTTTTTTTCTTTTTTCACTTTTTTTTAACTGTTGAGGGGGAGAAATTTAATAAAATTTTATGCTAACAAAGTGCCATCTGATGACAAATACCTGCTAATGTCTATCTTTAAACTTTGCAGAAACTCCGAGCAAGAAAAGCAAGAAACATAAGCAAAAAGAGAGCACTCTTGGTGTAAGTAAAGAAGAGGGCGTAGTTTTTTCAAAACACCAGTTTTGATATTTCAATAAGTTGTACATGTAAATCTTGTTTGGAGTCAAAGTTTGTTATTTTGTTACAAGTATCGTATTAAAGCAGCACACTTTTACTGTGATTTATTACACATTTTGTCCTCTTCATTCTCAGGATATACAGCAAGAGACGAGTTTCCTGATCCAGCCGGAGTCTAAGACCCCAAAGCTAGACACTTCACAATGGCCGCTTCTCCTCAAGAACTTTGACAAGTTGAACGTCCGAACCGGTCACTACACTCCCCTGCCCAGTGGCTGCTCCCCACTCAAGCGAGAGTTCAAAGATTATGTCACGTAAGTTGGCATTTCTGGCTGCACTTTTGTTGAGGAATTTAAGAATCCCTCAAATTTTAGTTGATCATTTATACCCAGATGCAAAACCTCAAAACGGAATGAACTGGCATTGTTTGATTCTCCTGTGTGCACTTGTAGTATGAAATTTCATCCAAGGTTTTTATCATTTTAAAGCCAGAGTCCATCATTTGCAGCTATCCAAAAAGTAACTGACGTAATTATTGTTGAAAAACATACTTGGTTGAAAGATAGTAAGGGAACTAAACTCCCTGTGAAATTATTCTTTCTGGCAAGCTGTCATTTTGAAGAAATCAACGAAAGAAGGCCTTTCCAACGGTGCGTCTTAAGAAGCACCGTTGGAAATTTCCGTTAGTAGTTCGTTTTTTTTATTCGGCGAAGCGCGTGCAAGCGTTGGCACTACGCAAACGCGCGCGGTTGCTATAATTCGTCGGATCGGTGCGCGACATCGCGTAGCTGCATTCGGCTCAGTGAGAACGTGTCTCGGACGCTGAATTCAGGCCCAATTCAAAACATGATTCAGCAACTTTTGATATGAAATCCGAGCTTAGTATGCTGTTTTTCTCGAAATTTACAGCTGAAGCTGAGCTGAAACTTCATCAGGTTAGTTGTTCAGCACCCTTCTTCAGATTTTTTGTATGTTCGTTGCTTCAAACGGACAAAATGCACAAGTTAAAAATGATGGACTATACCTTTAACTCATGTATAATTTTGTATGCTTTATTTGTTTTATCAGGAGTGGTTTCATCAACTTGGATAAGCCTTCCAATCCTTCCTCCCACGAGGTGGTCTCTTGGATCAAGAAGATCCTCCGTGTGGACAAGACAGGTCACAGCGGCACCCTTGACCCAAAGGTCACCGGTTGTCTGATTGTGTGTATTTCCAGGGCAACGAGGCTCGTCAAATCACAGCAGAGTGCTGGTAGGTCTTAATATTTCCCTACTGGGTAAATCTTTCTTCTCACATCCTGACCCCAGTGGGTTCCGACCAACACAATCAGAAGCCATTATTGTGGTGAAGCCATTATTGGAGTGCCATGGCCCAGCGGTTAAGAGCACTGGACTCATGTTCTGGTGTTTCAGAGGCAACGGTTAAGTTGGTTTCGAGCCTGGGCGCAGACACTTGTGCCCTTAAGCAAGGCACTTAACAATTCTTGCTTCGTTCTTCGGATGGGTTAAGGCGTAGGTCCCGTGTGTTGTATAAGATAAACGCACGTAAAAAAACCCAGTAACGCATATTGCTAAGAGAAGGGGTTCGCCCCAGTGTTTCTGGCGGGAAGGATGTGTATACCTTGCCCGTGTGACCCCTGAGAAGGGGTGTTGGTCCAGTATGAATCAAGACAAGAGGTTGTAGTATGCTTTTGATGAACACATTTTGGCAAGGCTGTTGGTCTAAGGAGCATCGAGCGAGCATGTACGACCTGCTGACAAGAATGATATCACTGCTGTCATGGCTTATTAGAAACCCAAAATTAGTCCGTACTTGTCTTGACTTTGGATCCACTGCTCGGGTTATAAACTAGCATTGTTACGTGTACTGCCACAGCCTGCATGGCGGTGTGAATCAATTCGCATTTGTTGGTAAATAAGAAAATCTGTGTGACAGCATGCTTCCAAAACTTGCTTGTACAGGGAAATCAAGTCATAAAGCTAGTAGTAAAGTCTGTCACAAGCCAATAGCTGATCAGGCCGGCGTTTACCTCCGGCTTAAACGGCTTAAAGTGACTGAGAATATTTCTGTTCTCCCTGGGTGGGACGGAATGACGGTCCATCTCAGGTTACTCCCCATCTTATGCCAGTCCTTCTGATTTGAAAATCACAGGTGTGTGGAAAAAAGCACACCTGGATTTTTTTTGGCGTGTGATTTTTCTAGGCGTGTGATTTTCTAGGCGAGTGATTTTTCTAGGTGTGTGATTCTATGGTCCAAGCTGGGATATATTTCATAATATTCATCTTGGTTTACAATAAATGCTTTTTTTCTCTTCACTGACATACTTTTAATATTTTTCACAAATTATGAGGTGAAATTATGCTGTAAATGTTTGCCGAGGTGTGCGGTACTGAGGGATTCAGGCGTGCGGTTATTCGCACTTCTCGGGAAGCTTTTAGGAGTGTGATGGCATGGGGGTGTGATCGCACGCCTCAAAACAGAAGGACTGAATGCTGGTACTTATTTATACTCCTGGGTAGAGAGAGGCAAGTGGGGATGAAGTGGCTTGCCCAAGGACACAACCATACGACCAGCAGCTGGACTCGAACTCCTGACCCTCTGATCATGAGCCACGAACCCTAACCATTAGGCCACGCTTCCCCACAAAGTATTAGTAGCAGTATGCTATTTTATGGCCTAAGCTCACACGGAAAAGCAAGTTGATGTTATCTATGAACCATATCGACCATGTCCTTTGGTGCCCATTTGTGCAAAGTTGTTCACTTGAAATGATTGTAACCTGTGATGTGTTCTTTTTCCGTTGTATTAATAGGTAAGGAGTATGTGTGTATAGTCCGATTGCACAGCGCTATTGAGAACCAGGCAAAGTTGGCCCGGGTAAGGCCTACAGTAAAGACATACAGAGGCAGACTTCTGCCTCTACACAATGATTAATTCCAAACCCCTAATCTAGTTATCCTGTAACTGAGATTAGGGGGAAACAAGCATGAACAACATTTCAACTCACCATTATATTGAAGACTTGAACAAGATGTTTATATCGACCCAATTCGTTGTAAAAAATATCAATATGCATGGATTTTTTTTTTTAAGTTGTTTTAAATCCTCGGTAAAATATTTCTCTTGAGAAAACCAAGCCGAGTTTGCGAAATTAAGATATGATAGCCTTAACTATTGCCAAATACTGACGTTCAATTTCTTGATAAAGTCTTGTGGTTTACTTCAGTTCTTATCCTTTTTATATAACAATACACTTTCTAAGATCAAGTCACAATTATTTGTCTTGCAGGCCTTGGAGACCCTGACAGGTGCCTTGTTCCAGAGACCTCCCCTTATCTCAGCCGTCAAGCGACAGTTGAGAGTGCGGACAGTCTACGAGAGTAAGCTCATCGAGTATGATGACAAGAGACACCTTGGTGAGTCGCATTGACTTCATGCTCAAGTAACTCATGAACGGTGTTCAACAGAGGGATATGACTATTAAAGGGAATAAATGTGTGTTCGGGAGGTATTATAACACTCTGTTTAAGACCGGTGGGAGTCTGGATGGATGATTCGCCTCGGGTAATGATCACCCATCCAGACTCCCACCGGTCTTAAACAGAGTGTTTAATACCGACCGAACACATATTAATTCCCATTCATAAATACCTTTTCGGTCCAAAAATTCAAAACAAGCCAAAAACTAGACGATGCCCACCATTTTGTTCAACAATTTTACTTCATGTTTTACGAAACACCCGTCTGACTATAATATGGAATGCCCCTCCACAACTCGTTACCTTATAAGGACATTGGCGTGCGCGTCGCGCGTACTGCGCGATGACGCGCGAAACGCAGCTGGGCTGGTGTAGTGTGAATTTCGGACCATGAAATACTGATTCACTGGTAGTATTGCGCATGCATACGTGAGGAATGTGAACGTTCAACCAATGAAACGTTAAAAGGCACCGGATTTCATGGGAGTCCAAATTTCATGTGACACTGGAAAAGTGTTTAAGACCAGCTAGCCATGTCTTTATCATCCGTTGAAGACCGGCCATGTGACGGGCTCTCGACCAATAGGAATTAGGTATTTATGAATGACAATTGAAGATGCATATGGGTCCAGTGCAAAGAGGCTACAGTCGTGTATATCATTCAGATGAAATTTAGGTGTGCATACTTTTTGCTACACACAAAAGCTTTCAATCTTTTGAAGAAGATGGAGACCAGCCACTTATAATATACATATGGTTTGAAGCCCAAGGAAAGTCTTGAGTACAAAGACAGTATCATTGGAGGACTTGGGAGGAGTCGGGAAGATTCCTTAAAGGTCTTATAAATTGAGACGTTCTCTTTGTGTCTTGCAGGCATCTTTTGGATGAGCTGTGAGGCAGGCACCTATGTCAGAACACTATGCGTTCACCTCGGCTTGTTGCTGGGTGTTGGAGCACAGATGGCGGAGCTGAGACGAAACAGATCGGGCATCCAATCGGAGAAAGTAAGTGGGCAAGACACGAGCAGCGTTTGTTTTTTTGTATAAGATCACTTAAAGGGAATGTACATCATTGGCTTTTGCTGTAATTTTCAGAAATGCTGGAAACACCAAGAAAAACAAATGGTGGAGTAGTCTGGTTCCCTGACTCCACTAAAGATAAAATGGATCAATTTATAGATACCAGAAAATTGTAAGGTAAGGGAACCAGTCTGCTGGCCTGCACCCGTTCATGAACATGTAACCAATAGCAAACAAAATTTGGACAGAAAAAAATGTTGAATTTGGAGCAGTAGTTGAAATATAGTTAGGTTTTTCCAACGGTGGTTGCTTTAGACTGTCATTTACCAACATCCTAGAAACGTATTTTGTAAAAACTTGGCAGTTTTATTTTTTGATGTTTGCAAATGTTGTATATTCCCTTTAAGAATATCAATGGTTTCAAGTGCATTCACTTACAGAGTCATAGAAAGTCAAAGTGTTGCAGCTGAAGCTGTACATTTTATCGCTCACAACCGTCTCCACTCCATACCCATCCACTGTACTACTCATCTAGTTTCCTGTGTCATACCTGTAACAGCCTAGAACTCATTAAAGGGGCACTAGGTCCTGAAATCCCCGAAAATGTTTATGTTTTTGATTGTTAACTTGGCCTATTTCAAACATCTGGTTGAAAGAAACCAACCCAATGTCTTACCGTTCCTGAGAAAAGACGGAAAAAAACCTGCTTGTTTACATCGGACATGACGGAGTACGAATACGTTTTTCGTGTCGTTCTCAGTGTACGATATACACAGTTGTGCGTCTCGGAAACAGTGGTGACCAATCACCATCAGTGCAAAAAAAGTGGTTTCTTCAACGTCCGCAAAAGGCGAACACTTTACGAATGAAATCACAACTAGCATCCAAACAGCTCGAATTTATGGGGTCGCAAAAGTGGACCCCGAAATTCGTTCTCGCATGCATAATACAGGAATAACACAAAAACGCCCAGTTTTGAAAGGATAGTTGTGTGGATGTTTATATCCTACTTTTAAATGTTATTTCCGATTAACATCATCTCGTTCAAAGCGTGTTTGGTAGCCCAATTGGGCTGTTCCACCACCCAGTGTCCCTTTAACCTTTTTTATAATCATACTGTGACTCAAAACCTACCTCAAAACTCATCACTCTACTACTCATCGAGTTCTCTGTGTCATACCTGTAACTGCCAGAACTCGTTAACCGTTTGATAGTTGCACTGGAACTCAAAACCCTCCTCATAACTCATCTTACTACTCATTACCTGTCTTATTACTCTTCCAAGTACTTCATTCAATTACTCATCACTGGTCTCTACATGTTATAGTACCATAATTCATTGCCTGTGTTATAATTCATCTCAGTACTTGTTCGGTGTTCTCCAACCTGTAAAAATAACCTGGTGCCCCGCCAAGCTTTCTGAGGCACCCGCCAAGCTTCAAAAGCTGCCGCCAAACTTAAAAAGTTGCCCGCCATGCTTAAAAAAAAAGGAAAAAATAATAAAAAACAACAAACAAGTGGGACTACCCTTACCCTCCAGGGTATATTTTGGCCAAAAACTCTGCCAAAAGCAGTAACATGGAACATTTGTCAAACTGACAAGCCTGCCCATCGTCATGATCGTAGCAATCCATCAGGTCAAAAGTCTCAAGGCCAAACTGCCTCAGAGTCCCTGGTCACTGATGCGTTAAAAAAGATGATGCTGAGCCAGTATTGTACTTAATTGTTAGTGTTTACTGTGTTAGAAATGGCCTAAAAGCTGTTACCCGTACATAAATTACATATTCATCTGCAAATAGAGCCCCTAGCATTAAAAAACGTATGACTGCAAATAGCGCACCTAATATAATTATAGCGCCCCCTCCCCCCTCCGCTTTTTGATGGCGCACCGACCTTTAATTTTCAAAGTTGGAGAACACTGTTGTTATCTGTTTTTGGAACTCAACTTAGAACTTGTTACTTATAATTACTGGCACTGGATTTGTTTCCTTCAGGACCACCTGGTAACGATGCACGATGTTCTTGACGCTCAGTGGGTCTACGATAACCACAAAGACGAGGAGTACATGAGGCGAGTTGTCAAACCGCTGGAGGCATTGCTCACATCTCACAAGAGAATCATACTCAAGGACAGCGCTGTGAGTAGGACCAACTAGGGAGTGATGACAAGAGTTTTCAAAATTATGTCTTCAGGATATTGGCATAAGGACTGCGTGTAAGTGGAGCGCTGTGGTCCAATGGTTACGGTGTTCGGCTCACTTGCCGCGGTACGGGGAACATAATGCTTGTGTTCTTGGGCAAGACACTTTACTACAATTGCCTCTCTCCACCCAGGAGTTTAAATGGGTACCTGTGAAGGTAGAGACCAGATTGCGCTGATCTTGAGCTGCTGCAGAAACTGGTCTCATGGCCTGACGAACAGGGGTAATAATTGTGAAGCGCTTTGAGACCTTTGGTATAAAGCGCTATATTATTATTATTATTTTTGTAAGTTAGGGTAATATTTAAATTTGATGTGTGTAAGCCAACACTCCCTTTTTTTTCAGATGGGAGTCAGAAATTACATTTTTTTACATTTTAATTACATTTTTTTTTTTGTTAAGGTCAAGTTAATTCAAATACTCAACGACCCAACATCTACTCTAGGGAGCTCAGCCACTTATCTTCACCCAAAATACACTCTAGATCACTTTATAAATTCAGATTTCACAAAGCAAAATGTTGAATGTGACAACGATAAAAGATATCGATATCTTTTAATATCTGTATGTGTTTATTTAAAGATTAACGCCATTTGCTACGGGGCCAAAGTCATGCTGCCAGGGGTGTTGAGATTTGAAGACGGCATCGAAGTCAACTCAGAAATCGTCATAGTGACAACCAAAGGAGAGGCAGTCGCCCTGGCGATTGCCCTGATGACAACAGCTGTCATGGCAACCTGCGATCACGGCATCGTTGCTAAGCTGAAGCGGGTGATTATGGAGCGGGATACCTACCCTCGCAAGTGGGGCTTGGGGGCAGTGGTAGGTTTCTGTTTTGGTTTTAATAGCTCAACCGTTCAAATTTGGTAAATTTGGATAATAAGTTCAGCCTTCAGCAGTTTAATCTGATATACAGTAAACTCCGGCTAAACGGCACTCTCAGGACCCGAGAATTTGTGACGACTTACGCGAATGCCGATATCTGCTGTAAGTCGTCATTTTGCCGACTTACATGAATGGTATGCACACATGATTCATTGCACTAATTGGCTACGATTTACCCTGGATTATCTCCTTAATGCTTGAGTTGAATCCAGCAAATTAATCCTCAAATTGTATCATCACATTTGGGGTATTGATAGTGGAGACCACGATACATTAGAACGTGCACAGTAACGAATTAAATGCGTGCGTGGTCCGGTATATACCACACACGCATTGACTGCAGCAGTAGTCATTCAATAAGACGACCCCCAAAATGGACAGAGCACATAGAGCAAATGGACAGAGCAAATGGACAGCCTAGAGGGGGTACTGATATTTATGATATGCTCACGATGTATATGCGATGTATGCAGTAGGACACCCTTTTTCGACACCGATGCATGCAGCGATCACGGGCCGTGCGAAACCACTTTTCACTCGACACTTTGCCAACCGCAGAACAGGAAGTCGATGCCAATGCGTGATTTGTTGAATTCCGACTTACACAAAGGATTTTGTAATGCTTTATATGGGAAGGGGACGGAGAGTAACACGACGACTTGAGCAAAATGGCGACCTATAAAAGCTGACTTAGGAATAAAAAAAATCGATGGAAATGCTTTACGGACAATCGGGACTTTAGTCCGACGGCAGACTTGAGCGATTTGACGAGTTGTACGATGTCGGTTTAGCCGCAGTTTACTGTACATTAACCCTAACCCTCCAGGGTATTTTGGCTAGGTACGGGTTAGTACATACCTGCCAACTGTTCCGATTTAGGCGGAACTGTTCCGATTTTGGCGATAAAAAGTGCCCGAAAATCGGAACGTCCCGATTTTCCGAGTGAAGAAGAAGTAATACAAAAAATAAAATAAAAAATTAAAAAATAAAAAATGCCCCGGCGCCGTCGCACACAGTCCGAGAAAAATGTTTTATTGTATTGAGGGCGCTATTGCTCTTATGTACGACGAAAGGGACGTAAACCAGACTCAAATGTCATCGAACAGGCCATGTCCGAATAGGCTGCGGCTGCGGCCGTACGTGCGCACAGGCTTGTGCGATCAGCCACAATCTAGCCGCAGCCAATACTGAGACCCGCTACGTCATCCGTCTGGTGTACTGCCTCTCTTGCGTGCTTACTGAATTAAGCGCGGGCCGCGCCAGGCATGGCGCGGTAGACGTATTGATGCTGTGTTTGTTTTCCACATACGTTGTTTCTTCATAGTCTTCGGTGGTTTTTCGTTGATATTTTGACCGTGCTGAGTCGCACTTTTTTGTCAACGTTTTTGTATGAGCATTACAACTGCAACATGGACCAGGAGGATGATTATACTGAAGGAGAAAAAGCAGCGATCGAGTCAAAAATTCCGAGAGGAATATCGTGAAAAATTTTAAAATGTGTATTGTAACATAACAGGCCTATAGCACTTAGCAGGCTATACGGACAATGCAATGATGTACGAACTTTTCCAAATAAAATTGTACTTGTCACTGCTTGTACAGTGTACATGTAAAATTTATTACTGTGACTGAATATCTACATGATTAAACTGTGAAGCATGTAAGTCAGCAGTCATTTATAATTAAATTGTAAAATTGTTTGATCAGCAAAAACCGGCTGGAAAATTTAGATTAGTGTCTGTTGGGTCTGCTTCTTGATATCATGTAACATTTTAGGCACATGTACATGTACATGTACTTTGTATGATTGCCCCTGGACCCAACCCATTAGCGCGCGCGCGCGCGCCTGCGCCGCTCACCGTGTGATGCGTAGGCACCCTGTTCCTCTTTCTGACTTTTCAATGTTGACAGGTATGTTAGTACACTGCGCATTGTAAATGAGGTTTACCATTGTATATATACATTTTTACAGATTGGACACGTGGCCATTCTCAACCAATGAAATGACAGTATCCAAGCACACGATGTAACAAAGTTATTGCCTATTTGATACATGCATGGAGCATTGATCACACACCGAGAGCGCGCATGTGTTGGTATGCAAACTCCAGTCTATTTTCTTGGTGACAGTTCAGTCACAGCTGAGAGAATTTTGTGGCTCAATCGTCCCTTAGAATATGTTCTTCTGTTTCTGATTGCTTTCAGGCTAGCAAGAAGAAGATGCTCATTCAAGCTGGTAAGCTGACCAAACATGGCAAGCCGACAGACCAGACTCCGGAGGACTGGAAAAACTCCTACACAGACTTGAGGTGGGTTTTATTTTCATTTTATAATTGCTATAGTTCATTTTGGTGACGTTGATTTGAATGGGAAATAATTTTAATTAATTTATTCTTTAGATCGACGTATTGCATGACTTTGGCCTAAGCTGTGGAAAATGGTACGCTTGGGGCATCTTCGAAACCCTGTTCTTGTGTTAAACGAAAGCGAGGACGGGGTTGCGAATGACTTGCTGTCAACTATGTTAGTTTGTGGCTATGTTGTACTTCACCAAAATATACCGGTGACGTCATAAAATGTTAGAGGGAGTAGATGGACAGCATCAAGAACAAACCTGGCTGACTCAGGCCCGACCGCAACCTGCGTTAATGTTTTGTGCACAAAATTGAAAGCACTCATTCAGTGCAGGAGAACAAATGATAACAAATCAACTTGTTCGTGGTCATAAAGTGGGCTTGTCGTTGCCAATATTTGTAGCTGTTCCAGGATTTACATTATTTTCGTTAGATCATTAATTATTCCTTCTTAATTTTCAATTGGCGTTTTAATACGGCAGCTGCCACCTTGAATTTTTGCCCAGCTGCACCAACCTCGTTCCCACGGATACGAGATCTTGCTGCGCCATGTTGTTTCCCATCATGCCTTGCGCGATCTCAACCCCTGGAATTGTGAAAAAAGTAAGACTGCTGCAAACTGCTTACTGACTGGATGGACCTGAAATGTATAAATCTAAAAATTAATGTGGCCTGACGTTGCGAACTTAGCAAGTTCTTCTTCAGAGGCTAAAACAGAATTGTGTAATTTAAATGTGTCAAAATATGGCACATTGTAATTAGGCTGCAGTTTATCCGTTTTACGTGCCGACGCCATCTTTAAAATGTTTAAAGTTGTGATTTTGAAGAATCAATCCTTTGAAACATAAGGTTTGGACGTTGCGTTATTAAGCAAAGATTTGTATTAAATGTACGTACCTCTTTCATCCCTTTACAACCGAAGATACAGGGGTTTTTTTCAGCGAAAAACGAGGCTGCCATACTCCATATTATACAGGCATCACGAGTTTTGAATAACTAAAAATTTCGAACGTGATGTTACATGCAAAGCACCCGAAATGCGCGCGCAGTACGCTCTGAATAGCCAGTCAGCATCGTTTACGTGTACATCACGGCCAGGGGTTAGTGAAGGAATGCGCATGCGCCCATTGAGTCGAGGCTGCAGCTGCACTTCACACACACTTGGGCGTTCGTAATTGGGAACCTGAAAACACTGTTTGCGTGTCACTCAAGAACGGGGTTCGAATACGCCCCGAGGTGCTGTTGTCGCCATGCAACTAAGATGTCTCCCTCTCGTCTGAGTTGCAACATATCTTGTGTATATTTATGTGAAACTTATGCTGCTTCAAAATAGTTGGATAATGCAGGCAATTACACATGCACCTTTTGAAGCAGCTTTACCCACTTTCAGTAGACAGTTGTGTTTATGTTAGCCCTAGCCCAGTAAGTTTGGACAACGCCACAGTCTCACAGATTCTGTGCCAAACATACATGCAATATGTCTGTCTGTTGCTTGCGTACATTTTTTTTCCCGATTTTAATTTGACTTTGCAACTTTCTTTATGATCCGTATAGTGTCAAGAAAGGATCCGACAACGGAGAAGCCACTACCAGCCAATCACAGCCCCCGGTTGAAGAAACTCCCGCCAAGAAACGCAAACGCCAAGAGAGCGGCAGCAGTGCTAGCACCGAGAGCAGCTCAGCCGCATCGCCGGTACCCATGGAGGTTGCCACGCCGACCAGCAAGGAGAAGAAGAAAAAGAAGAAGGACAAGAAGGAGAAGAAAGAAAAGAAGAAGAAGTTGAAGGAGGAGTCGATGACGGAGGAAGCAGAAACGGAAGTAAGTTAACAAAGCCTTAAGGAAAGTTGACTTGGAGCCCAAAGTCTTTGGCCGAGTACGAGTTACTTGGCTGCAGCATGGAACACAAACACTCATGCATCTATTGAAACGTGCATCGATTACTGACAGCCATAAGTTGTAAATGAAAAAAAGAATCAGGTCATTTTGTTTTCAGTCACTTTTGCTCAAAAGGGTCAAAGTAAAAGCTTAGATTAATACAAACAGTTAATGTGTATAGTAAACATTTTGCAAAGTGAGTTTTCTTATAAACCTTTTCGTAACTTAGTGTTGTCTAATATTGTGTATTTTGTTTCTTCAATTTTTCTTTTCTTCAGGAAACCTCACCAGAGAAGAAGAAAAAGAAGAAAAAGAAGAAAGACAAGGATAAGAAGTAGTTGACGCCACCTTGTACCCAAGGGACCCTTGTTTTCTATGTAGAGGGCACTCCGTTTTTACTTCGCTCCCCTGGGAAGGTTTTTATTTTATTTTGTTAAACATGTATGACCAAGAAGAACGGATATTCTCCGACGTCAGTGGCAGCAGACGAACCAGACTGTGGATCCATCCATCAACTCGTTTGTTTGTCTGCATTTGAGATTGAGATTATGTCAGGCATGCAACTTTTTCTCGGATCTACTGATTTCCTTGTTTTTTTTACTTCTCGGGAATGCCAATTGCAAATTGAAAAAAATTTCACAAAGCTTTGTGTTGTTTCCTCGTTTGTGGAGTTTCCTGGTTGTTTTCTAAATTCCCAGTTGCATGCCTGTCATTGGATCCAGCACCGTGCAAAACAAACAGAACCACTCTCGCGCGGTGAATCCTTTAGGGCGCACACGAATGTCGTCTGCTTCAGATTGTGTACGCAAAAGGGCTATTTTCATGATAAGCTTTCTGTAATTTTCAGAACAAGTAAATCAGTCGTACTATATTTAATCATGAAGTACCCTCTAAAAGAATTATGAAGAAAGATTGTCACAAAAGCTAATTTGATGTCTGTTTCACCTATCGAACGTCAGACCACGATCGTGATCATGAACCGAATCTGCTCAAAACAAACGGTCACTTTTGTCAGCTGAATAGAATGACATTCCATTTTTGTCCTTCTTTTGTTTGCTATTTTCAAATATGTGGGGATGTGGTTGGACATTTTTAATTGGTAGGATTGAAGGAAATTCAGAGAATGTTTGCAAAATATTGGCAATATTTGAAGGTATTCAAGATTTGGCTTTAGCCGCAAATTCCCCGTTTTCCTAAAAATTGCAGTGGATAAAGCTTTTCCAACATTTGTTAATTTGTCTATTTTAATTAAATATTTTTACATGAAGTGTACTGTTGATTTCTTCATTCAAACAAGGAATAGAAAGTAAACAAACAGTGACTGTGTTGTCCCTTCATGACTTGAATTGTGGCGCCCTTCATACTGTGACCATCTTTGAATATGTACATAAACGTACCCCCTCCTTGCTTTTCTGAACATAAGTCAAATTAGTTTCACGCCCAAGTGTCAAACAAAGGATTTGTACCAAATGTAATTTATTTCAATATAAAAAGATCTAATTTTTCATGATTGTTGAAATCAATGGTATATATCTCACAACTATTTTTTTCTTTGGCCTTTTATATGTGAATAGTAGTGACAAGCTGCTGTCGGGTTTTTTTTTTATTTGTGCAAGGTTTACAACATACATTTGAATGGGAAAATCTTAATACAGATTTCAGAAAGACGAGTTGAATAAAATCCAGTGTTTAACTTGATCTACACATTTTGACATTTTCCCAGAACTTTTTGTCAAATTCCTTTACCTTTCTAAACAAATAGAAATAATTAATACTGAAATATTGGATTTAGCCACCTTTAAACCCGTCCCTGCAGCTAACACCCCCCCCCCCCCATCTCAAGCAGGAACCCCCCCCCTAACAAAAAAATACGTATTACTCTGTGAGTAAAAGTTAGACACCCAAACCAGTTTTTAAATTAATTTAGACCTGTATGAAATCGGGATTTATCCAATCATTCCAGGTGGCCTACTGGGGAAACTCAACATGCAAGGATATTAGTTCTTTTTCGAATTGCTGTCTCCAACGTGGGATTTATGGCTGGCTTCTAGAATCATTTAGAAGTCCTAAATGTCCAAGTCCAAACCAAAATTATGGAAAAACAGTCGGCCTAATAATCTGGGTTAGTACTCCTGATGCAGAAAGACAATCATGAACCCATTTTGTTGCGGTGTCCCCAAAGCAAGGGCCCAAAATGTCCTTCAGCCGAACCGGGAGTCGAGGCCAAGTTTCGAAAACACCAAAAGCTCTAGTCAACAAGTAAAATGTGCATAATTTATTCCACACCTGGCGTTCCACTTCCAACCAATAGTAGCCTCTCTTTAGCGCGCACGGCCGAATCGGCCGCTCTCTGCTTGATATCTCTCCGCGCGCGCCGAAGAAAATAGAGCGCGCTGTCGTAGGCAGTACGTACTAGTTGTCAAAAGACAAAAAAGTTCGATTTCTTTGCAAAAATGTAATACAAATGTTAAATTCGAGCATGTATAATGGTATGACCCCCCTATTTTTGCCTGTTTATGTAAAACGGAATGGGATCATCCAAACCGCGTGGTACACATCAACAAAGTCCTTCATTTCCGCGTTAAATGCATACCCGGCCGTATCACTCACTTATCGTGTACCTTTTGTGAAAACGCGCATTTTGAAGTCGTTATTTGTAGTCAAATATTCGGACCGATTGGCTGCTCTTGTCGGTTGTCCACAAAAACGAGCACCTTTTCAACGCATTATGACTCTCGTTTCGGTTTTATTTAAGTCGTGCTGCTAGGGGAGTATTTGTTGGAGACATGGGCAAGCTGTATGACTGTCTTCGACGTGCACGACCGGACTTCCACTACGCTCTCCGGGCGACCGTTGGAATGCAACTTTTACTCCTTAAACTCCGAGGTCACCTTAGCCCAGGTGGACTCGCTTACCGCACTACGTTATGCAATGAAGACGTCGTCCAACCTGGGCCCGGGCTAAGCTGAGCCTGCCTGACTTCTCAGTTTGCGGGCTTCAGTCCGTGGAATTGTCGTGAGTAGAAGTTCATGTATCATGGAACAAAAGCTTTAACTGAACTTGTAACAAACTTCGTGAAAAAAATGAACCGGACCGCAATTAAGGTTTTAGGCTTTGTACATGTCAACAATTCAATGGAACTCCAAACGTTAGTTCTGCTCTTGAGAAGAGAACTTGCACTGAACTAACATTGCCAAGAATATGTACGTGACATTGTGAACTGAACAACTCGGACCAAACTGTTGTGCCGTGGATTTATTTAGCTGCCTGTGTGAAATTGTGTCTGTGGAATTTGTGAATGCACCTCGGAGAGGTTTGTGCTTCGACAAGATAAGAATTGACACCGGTAAGTCAACAACAAGTGCATGGACAGTCAAAAGCAAGTTCTGAGGTAAGTGAACCTTTAAAAAAAACTCTGAACATTTGTAGGTAACGGTTTTGTGTCATTTTCAATCGCAGCTTGTTTATTCACATACCCTATAGCCAAAATATCCTTTGCCTTGTGTCAGACTCAGAGATTTCAAAAAAATGAGCTGGAAATTTGTAGGAGATAGGCCTATTATTTTATCATTTTCATAGCTTGCTGTTTTATTAACATGCACAGTGCCATAACTATCTTTTCCTTGTGTGTAGATGATTTGAAAACGAACTGACACTAATCTATGTAGCAGAGTTATTTTTCATTGCTAGCTGGTTCATTGATTTTCCCTGTGTCCAGGGTTAAATGGCCCTAATCATTGCTAATTTTAGAACCTTTTATTTGACTCCTCAAATCGCGGTTCTTAGTTGAAATATAGGCCTATACCCCGAATTCATACTCTGTCAACTGAAAGTTTAAGGCAGTGTATACTTTATAGCCGGCGCCGGCTAAATTTAAATAAACGATATTTTGCCGGCTAAGCACTGAACATGCGCAGTGACTGTTTTGGGGCCACTTAGAAATTGTCACCTTGACAAATCTTAGTCTGGTTCCACCGAAATTTAGCCGGCGCTGGCTAAATATACACTTCCAAAGTTTAACAGCTCTCATAATTTGAAAACCTCTCTTTAACATGTCATGTATTGATTTTTCTGTCTTTGGTGATTGTCTGTAATGAGTTGTCGGGGTGAGGTTGCGTGAAGCACGCACCACCTGTGGGCTACATTCCTTGATAAGAATTTCTTTGGAAAGTGAACAATGCTGACCACGCCCCCTGCCTCATCGTTTGTAACTTGTTGACCTTTTGACCTCAAAATGGAGGTGGTGAATGGCAGATTATAACATCTTTATCATGGGTCGCTGTCACATCTGTTTAGACAGTAAAGTACATTGTGTTAGAACATTTTTTTCTGTTTGCTTGCATAATTCTTGCTCTCATATACAGTACATGTACGAGGCTTTCCTAGGTCTGTTGTCAAAATATAATCAAACTGTAAACATCTACCTTAGTGAAAATGGAACGTACTTTGAAATCAATTGTAGGGTCAAGCATGTCAAGTGATAATCTTGTCAGAGGAAAATGTCCTTCAATTTTCAAGTCCTTCGTCGTAAGAAGGCAGCACAGAACATAAAATGTCCAGAAATAAACTCCCGATAGTGTGAAATATTCAAAAGTAAAAGTTACTTTCTGTATCTTCATGTTCTTCTTCAAGACATTTTCTACAGCTAATGATAAGTTTTTTGCAAGACATTGTTGAAGTCAGGGCGACTTGATCTCCTTCAAATTCACTGCAAATCTTTCCCCGCGTTGTTCTCCATCAAAGGAAAGTGCTTTGTCTGAAATGTAAATCATCTTACTTCGGAACATTCATAATGAACTGTCGTGATTTTACTTCTCCTTCGAATGGACATTTAGACTGATATCTTCATCATATGCCAACAAAGATTACAAAAAAAACTTAGAAACGGCTGGAAATTTGCAAGAAGATGACAATTGTAATTTGCAAGAGTTATTTAACCGAATCTGCTTCAAAATCAGAATCTGGAACCTACTTGATAATTTTGCCAAAAGATGTCTGGTATCTACATCGACTAAGCTAAAGCGAATTTAATTAAATGTCATGATGGTTTTTAAATGAATAATTCTGTGTTTTAATAATTTTAAATTAAATAAAACATTATAAATCTAATATTTAACATCAATAATTCACAAAAATATATAGGTCCTTTAGTCCGAAAAAGTCATATGGGCTAGCTATAGCTCCATGGTCACTGACGACGTACAACCATTTCGGACTATCGAATCGAACCTCAATTCGACTATCGAACCCTACCGTATATTCGGATTATCGAACCTTATCATCTATTCGGACTATCGAACCTTAATGTCGATTCGGACTATCGAACCATATCGTCTATTCGGACTATCGAACCTTCGGATTATCGAACCTTCGGACAAACGAACCTTCGGACTAATGACCCGTCGGACTAAAGAACCTTCGGACTGTCGAACATTCGGACTATCGGGCTGTAACCATTAAGCCAAAGTCGACTGGCAAGCGCCTGCAGGAGAGTGTGAGTTCTTGCGAGTCGTGAGTGTGAGTGAATTTTAAGTGAGTTCTTAGTTCTTAGAGTGTGAGTTCTTGTGAGTTGTGTGTGAGTAATTGCATGTGAGTGAATTTCAAGTGAGTTCTTAGTTCTTAGAGTGTGAATTCTTGTGTGAGTTCTTGTGAGTTGTGAGTGAGTAATTGCATATGTGAGTGAATTTTAAGTGAGTTCTTTGTGTTCTGCGTCCCGTGAGTTCTAAGTTGGTACTTGAGAGTTTTGAGTGAGTTCTAATGATCTGTGAGTACGCTGAAAATGTTAGATATTGTGAAAGTACATGATGTGTTAATATTCTGCCGTTCGTTTCCGAAATAACTTCGGAAACACGTATTCGAATATTCGGAAACGCGTACTCGAATATTCGGAAACGCGTACACGGACTCGATTTATACGTCACTGAGTAGGCCTACTCACTATTCGGTTTCGACGGCACCGTACGTTACCGTGTCAGAGTATCGATTCGAACACTCGATTCGATACTGAGACTCGGGTGTGTAAGAATGTGTGGGTCTGAATACTCATGAGTTAATTGGATGTATAATTATAGGCGATGGTGCGTGATAATGGTTTTGGGTTGATTGTGCGCTCGTTGAAAAAAAAAAACACAAGGAGCGTCTCGGACCCGAAACTGTAGGAAATCCGCTGCAGGCACTACATGCTTCATTAGGCTTGAGCCTCAGAAACTGAGGTTCGAGAAAATGCATTAGATTGGGCTCGGTTCTGTAATGGGCGGCGCTGTTTAACACGTCGATTATTAACACTATATCACAGAACAGTGTACATATCCCTAACCAAGCTTGCTCTGACCGTATTTTGTGCAAAGGCGGACATTATTACCAGTACAAATATGTGGGTGTCAGAGCAGCGGGGGGGGGGGGGGGTCGTTTTTTTCATGGGAAAAAATGACAGAGCTGGGGAGGGGTTGAATCCCCCCCATGGATCCACGCCTGCGATCATGGACAGTTACAGAGTCGTTTTAAACACTGCAATCATTATACCGACACGGTGATGTGGAAAGGACGGCGGTGAGGGGATGGGAGGCCAGTGCTTAATTCTGTGATAAAAAAAATGTTTTACTTTTTAATATTTGTAATTTCGGCATTCCACTGATCGTGATGAGTTGCTGTAGAGTTTTTTTCCTATCCATTCAGAATGCTCAATGAAGTTGATGGAAAATTTGAAATTAAGCCAGAGTTGTGAGTCTGAGATCGAAGGAACGTTTATTTTGTGATGAATACCCATAAAGATTTTAGTTATCGATCACGAAATGATATGGTGTGGAAAGGACGGCTATAAGGGGAGATGAGAGGCCGGGTTTTTTTGGGGGGGGGGGTTCTACATTTACTTTTTTAAAATCTTTAATTTAGATATTATTTACTGATTTTTATGAATCTGTATTTATGATGCCTATTCAAAATACCTTAAAAAAACATCACGACTTTTAAACGAAATTCGCTTCGCATTGGCACGGCATTGACAATTCTCATAGGAATGCATGTAAATGTGAATTCATATGATTGCTAAAAGAACACTTCCTTTTTTGTTATCCGTGGACAGAACTTAAAAACGGTGTCTGTGTTCAAAGTTCCGTAACTTGAAAAGTACATGAATTATTTGCATGATTTTTGTACTAGAAGAACGCTCGTTGATTAGGCTTTCATATCCTAGATTTTGAAAGTGGTACAGGCAAAACATTCATTCAAAAATTGCTCCTGCCTTTTGGGTCTCGGGTTTTGTTTTTAATCGCCCTGTATAGTCACTTTCTAAACGTCTTTTATTTGGATATCCTACTGATCTTTGTGAATCTGTTTTTGGGGCAATTCAGAATATATTTTGAAAAAGATAACGACACTGAAAAGACGTTCGCTTATTGACCTTCAAACGAAGTTTAATTCGGCTTCATACTTTTTACTTTCCACGAGCGGTAATTCATTCGCAAAACCCTTACCCAAAACCCTAGGAAACCATACTTTTATTTTACAAATTGAGTACAGATAATTAAACAAAATAATTATGGGCAGCGAACAAAAGCAATGTACATCATTTCCTCCGCCAAGGAGGTTACGTTTTCACCGGTGTTGGTTGGTTGGTTGGTTGGTTGGTTGGTTTGTCTATGAGCAGGATAACTCAAGAAGTTGTAGACAGATTTTCATGAAAATTTGTGTAGGGGTGGTCCTTGGTACACGGATGACCCACTATAGATTTTGGACGTGATCCAGATGCAGGATTTGTTAAAGGATTCCCCACCTTTTGTATGTGCAAATATGCCATAGACCATGAAACTGGGCGCTCCGCCCCCCCCCCCTCCCAGGAAAAAAAACCCTAATTGACCCGTCCATTTCTGGGCCATATACTGTGCACACAGTGCAAGTGACAGGCCGTGTATGTTAAAGTCATTGCTAGCGAGCCCCTGTTTAAGACCTTAATGTAAACAGTGACCCTATGGAAATGGCACAATTCTGCTTAATGCACAATTTTGATAGTTCTGTATTCAACAAGTGAACAATACACATAAATACAGAGTGTTTCTGCCCTTTGATTTCAGAACATGATTGAGCATTTTAAAAGTTCCTCTTGTTGGATGTAGGCCTACTAGCAATATATTGGGGAATTGTTTAGCCTTAGCGAAGGTCAAGTGTGCTCTCTGAGATTTTTCTAGTTGGTAATCTCTTAAGCATTTTTATTTAAACAACAAATTATCTTCATCGTCCCGAGGTTCGATAAAAGGGTCGCCGATTGTAAAAACTCTAAAATGTACACTTTTCTCGTATATGTGGTACGTTTTAATATGCGATAACAAACGTTACCTTACAGTTTTTGCTAAAAACTGTTGATCCTTTTAAACTCCGATGAGTTCTACTGAAGTTTACGACACACGTAGGACAAAAACATACTCAGTTCCTGTTTGACGACTTCCTCTGGCATGTGCACCGTTTTTGAGGATGGGTGGGCCATGTTCAAGTCCCAGATGTCTAAAAACCACGCTGCCGTTCCTTGAAAAGTTTCTCGCAAGATTTTGCCCAATTGATACAGCATGAAGTTATTGTAGAATATTCGGCCTTCTAAGCCTGGCTGATCTCTTGGGTGTGAGCCCTTGACAACGACTGGAGCATTGGGGCATCTGGCCCGGAATCTTAGAAGAGCCTCCCGTAGCAGGGAAACTCGTTCCAGAAACATGTCTTTAGTCCACTGAGGGTAGTGCGCCCAAGGACTTATCAAGATGACATAATTGCAATTCTTGTCCTTTAAGGCGTCCAGGACATCCACCTCGAAACTGAAAAGGTTGAAGGGTGTGGGTCTGGGGTTTCTTGTCAAGCACAACGGATGAAATTTAAAAACTGTGGTCAGGTTAAATTCATCAAAGTGTCGGTAGATGTTGTTCTGCTCCAGGTTGTCCTTCCTGACGAAGGGAACCCCCAGCATTCCCGAGAGGAGCTCATACCACTGACGAGACGTGGAGTCGCCAAGCAGGTACACCGTCTTATTCACCAGACACCTGCCGATGTCCCTGGGCACCTTCCACTGTTTGGTTCGGCAGGCTAAGGATACCCATGTTTGAGAGTCCCGCCAGTAGCCCGAGCTGAGAGGTTTAGGCTGGTCCGGTTCGCACTCGGGTAATTGTTTCAGAAGCTGGTCTTTTCTTGAGTCTGTTGATGTTTTGTCGAAATAAAAACAGATGTAACAGCTTGTTACTTCATTTCACATCTACACACCTTGTAAAACATTGTGTTTAAGGGTAAACAATCATTAAGAATCACACTGGACTCGTTCCCTTTCTTATTACTTTCCACCGCTCTTTTGGGTAAAATCTTGGGGAGCGATATTGGAACTCTCCTCCCCCACAGATAATATTTATGTTCTCAACACTGTTCTGACCTGCTTACCACTCTCTATAAACTTTCCATCAATTTTTCAAAACTGCCGATCATAATTTTTCTAATTCCTATACTGATACACTGCAAACATATATTGCCTCATATTGGTATGTGGTCTATGGTTAGGGTTCGCGACTCATGATCAGAGAGTCAGGGGAGCAAATCAAGCTTCTGGTCATTATGTTGTGTCCTTGGGCAAGCCACTTTACTCTGACTTGCCTCTTTCCCACCCAGGAGTATAAATGGGTATACATGGGAGTAGCCTGTGATGGACTGGCATCCCACCCCATCTGGGGGGGGGGGGGGGAGGGTTGAGATATTCTCAGTCGTATCATGGCAAGGAAACAGGAGATAAACGCCTGCCTGATGAGAGATATTCTTGATATTGGTCTTGTGACAGACTTTCCTTTTTTACATTTTTTGTACCCCTTCGGGTAACCCGTGAAGTGAGAAAAGAAGTCAAAATGCAGTACGACAGAGGGCGCTATAATAAAGAACCGATTATTGCCACAACCATACTGAATGTACTTACCGTTCGCGATTTCGATGGTTTTCGTGCTCAGTCTACGTGAGTAGTATTCGCTATGAAATAAAAGATTTTAAAACAACATTGTTTGAGACCAAACAAATATTAACCCTTCTGCTGTCTGACTGTATGGGCTCCGTGCACAGGTACTCCTTCGAGGCATAAAAGGAGAGTTAGGGGAGACCTTGACTGGTTCAAATAGGGGGGGGGGGAGGAAAACAGTTGGAGGGGGAGCATTCGGAAAAAAATCTTAAGCCTGTGTACGCACGCGTGTGCCCATTGTCAATGGTCCGGAAATACGCCATTGAGAAGTGTTGTCGGTTTTATGAATGAGAAATGTGTCAAACCACAGAATGGTGTATAATGTACAACAAAATGTGCAAAGACGTTGGCTGCATCTACGGCTGTATACATGCATTTTGGTTACTTACTCCCCTTGTACTTTCATCCCACAAAGAATACCAACAAATAGAAACTGATTTCTTTCTTTATTTATTTACCGCGGACACTTACATATATGAAGTATCTACACGAAAATAGCCTTTATCAACAAACGGGAAAACAAGGTCGCAGAAATAGATAGACCGTGAAATTAGTGAAACTTCACAGTCATTCAAGCCCCTATGATTCCCACTTTACTCACCCTTGAAATAAGTCCCCTCTTCCCTTGGAAAGCTCGCGCGCCCTCTCGCGGATCCGTGTGTTGTTATTGTAGACTGCCACCAACGAGTCGCATTTCAGTCCGTGCGCGGGTTCGCCGCAGAGGAGCACCGTTTTCCCCAGCGCGTACGGGTGCGAAAGCTCGCATTTCCCAGTCCAAGGTCCTCCTCGTCTGAGCACACAGGAAGTGGTGGACTTATTCACACCGTCCTCGAACCTGCCAAGCCAGTTGATGCGGTCGTAGGCGTGCCAAACCGTCTGCACGAGATAATCCACGGCCTCGCTAGGGTGCACCATGGTGATGTGTATGCTAGCCTTACCGGACCAGCCAGCGAAGAAGTAGACGCTGTACGAGCCGTTGGCGTGGTCCAGCACTCGGCCCGACGTGCTGCCTCCCCCTTTGGTGGCGAGGGTTGCGTACCAGAAATCCCCGCCCATAGTCCGCGATCGATTGGACTTGTCACGAGCCTCAATCATTATTCGAAACATCTGAGCATTGATTAAAAAAAATACAAAATTTGTTTTGATAGAAATATCGATAAACAACTCCAACGCTTATAACTGTGCGGAAGTTTTTTGGATAGCGCTGTCCGTTCGCTTTTAATACTTGAATACAATTATTTCATGTCATAGAAAAGACAACGAAGCAAAAGTGTAAAGTGTTCACCCCTAGAGAGGTCAAATTTGGGGGAAACCTACTCGAGAAGGTGGGAACTGACACCAAATGTATATGGTGTACCTCGTGGGATTCGAACCGAAATCTCTATAGGTTAAAAGCGATGGGCAAATATGGTTACTACCACACACCACACCTAACCAAAGTGAGGTTTGACTTCAATTTTAACAGGAATTAATCTTCCCAGGCGCAGTTCCTTCTACGGGGGGCTGAGGGTCCCTGAATCCCTGAATTTTTCCCAGCATATTCTCGATTGATAATTTTTCGAGGGTGGGCAGGGACTTCCCCCTTCACCCATTTATTTAACAGCAATATGCCTCTTTTTCTTTCTTTCTTTCCTCCCCCCCCCCTCGCGACGCTCATGTCCCTCTCTGTACCTCCCCTTCCGTGACATTTGCTGGGCTTGTCGGCGAGATGATTGAGGTCTTGTAGCTAGTCATGCCCACGTTACCCCGCCGGTGTTGCCACCTGCCAGGCAAACCTTTCTCCACTGGCCCGGGCACTTCTTGGGCGATGTATTTGGTGTTCCGGGCGGTGGGGATGGCGTTGAAACGTGGCCAAGATGCCGGAGTGACGACATGGACGTCGTATTTCTTCTGGACCATTTGGATGTGCTCAGTCGTATCTTGAACCTGAATTAGGCAGGCAGAAAAACGAATTTGTGAATGCAGAAACTCAAGGCCGAGCTGTTTAAAATTGCACTTTTTAATACAGATGAGTAAAAAAAAGCGAAACCTAAACCCCCCAAAATATGTTTCATGTTAAAAAAAAAAAAATGTAACACCGAAAATAATAATGACTGGAAAGCCAATTTTTTAAACTAAATTTAGATGACAAAATTACTGAAATTGCTCAATCCGTTCACAGTATATCACCGTTTAAATGCGATGACCTTAAAACTTCTCTCGTCCAAAAATGCGATTTCAAGAATCGTCGTCACAATTGTCTTCAAACATCACAGCGGTAAAACCTTAGTTTAAAAGTTTATAATATCAAAGTCCCTTTGAAGGCCCGCCTTTAAAAGAAAAGCTGATTGTGTAAATCATATTGTTTGCCCAAGCACGGTTGTTAATAAAGATATTGTGCAGGCCTACTCCAGTTGTTGACAGTTGTTGAAAAAAAGTCTTATGTGTCATTCCGTGAGCAATTTCAGATAAATTGCCAGATAAAAAAAAATTGGGTTATGCAATTCTCCGGTTGTTGAACTGACACTTTTACAGTAAATTGAAGATTTATTGAGAATTACAATTTTTGCAAAAAGACAATCCTAAATTTGAAAACAAAACGCAGGCTTTTTGTCTGTGGCTATATCTCCATTTCAGGCTTTCAACACGTCGCAAATGTTTATTTTTTACATCCACAAAAGTAAGTGTGGTGTGTTTGCAAGCATCTCGTCAACCTTGGCCTAGTCGCTTCGTTTCACCCTCCGGGTTGCTTAGAAACAATCGATCCGTTGATATACGAACACAGTGGCTTTTGTAAGCAGCGGCTGCCTCCATGCCCGTACGTAGTAGCAGACTTGACCGAAGTATGGGTCTTTGTTTGGTTTGTGTAGTAAGCGGATACGCACGTACACACATACATGTTTACGTTACATACCTAGTGTGGACATTCTTTATTATTATTTTTCGTGTAGTTAAGAAAAACCTGCGACAAATTTTTGTTTTACTCACACTGTGAACATTTTTTAACCTATTTTTTCCTATGATTCCCTTTAGTGTTTTTCTATATTTTGCCACTGATAAATTACCAAAAAATGCATCTGAACCTGTTTTCCAGAGAGGGGGACACACTGTGTGGACGTGGGTAAGTCCACACAACGTCGCTGCTACCTGGTTTATGTGGACATCTTTTGTTTGGAAGTCCACACAGTGAATGCAATGCTTGTACATCATTCTTTTTTCACATACTGTGGGGACTACACAGGTGATGTCCCGAGATATTATGGGAACCAGACTAAAGACGCGATGGGGACAGCTTATTCCTTAATTATCTTCTTTTTTTCCTGATATATAAAATAAACTAAACTATTCAAATTTCTGCATGCATCATAAAATGTTCTCTCCTTCAACAGAATGTGGTCAACATAATTATTGTTCAGAACAATGGACATAATTTATAAAAAAAAAAAAAAAAATTCACCAAGCACCTGTTCGCTGTTCAAATGCATTGGGACTTACATCCCATTGGGACTTACGATCGCAGGCAATGATATAGGATTATGTTCGTGCCAATGCACTTATGCACCACTTATAGTTAGTCTGGTTCCCAGACCAAAAGATTCTGACTATTCTGAAATTGTACAGACGACGTGTATTAGGCCAAAAAAAAATATATTCGGTCTCTGGTCAGACCAAAGTTCCGGAATTGACGCGGCCACGCGGCTTTTTTTTTTTCTTTTTTTTTTCTTTTTTTTTTCTTCAAGCTTGGATTGTACAGGCAAGGTGGTACTATTTTGCTCTTTTGGTTTCCTCATGTACATTGGTGTCCTCCATAATTTGCCTTGGTGCTTTCGATCATTTGCCTTGGTGCGATTTCCCATTCCTTGGTGCTCTTTGGTAAAAAAAAATTGAGGAGGTGCGGAAATAGAGGGCGCTGTTGGAGCTACCGCGGAACATTTTGAAAAAAAAAGATCGACGCGCATGATTAAAATCGACGCGCGCGCTGACCAGAGACCGACTTTTTTTTTTTTTTGGCTTTGCACCCGTTGAATACCAGCAGAAAAAAAAAATCACATAATTTCCATCAGTTACAGACAGACTATACTCATGAACATTTATGAGAACATAAAAAAAAAGAATATTACAATCACATTATGAGCTGAGATCGTCCAATCTGAAAACCATTCTGAAATAAAAAGATATTTTAGGGGGGAAAAACACATCTTTCCAATAAAAATTCTTTAAAGCCCTCGTAAATCAATCCAATTTTAAAACCATTTCTCCAGTATCCCTGAACAAATGAAAGACACCATGTAGAAAAGACTGTATCTATATAATGATGCCATTTTCGAGTCATTGCGATT
Source organism: Patiria pectinifera (assembly GCA_029964075.1). NCBI lineage: Eukaryota > Metazoa > Echinodermata > Asteroidea > Valvatida > Asterinidae > Patiria > Patiria pectinifera. Next base: position 12,019,789 of record CM057144.1, on the reverse strand, counting down.
AGAATAGTTCAAGAAAGAACGACTTATCCACCGACGTTTATTGTCAGCGCAACAACGTTTATGCCGCGCCCACCACATGCACACGTTAGTTACGGCATGGAGCTATAACTCCATGGTTACGGTAGGCCTACCTGCCTGATGATAATTATTCGGGAAGCGAGTTTTATCTCATTCAAATGCCGTGATATGTACATGTATTATGTACGTACCCGAGTCATATCGTATCTATCGAATCGTACCCGGCCCAGGTTAACTTGTATACCTACGCCATGTCGTAGCCGCCTACACGAATTAACTTCAACAAACTAGCCATCATTTTAAACAAACAACTTTGGTATAGAAATACCTCCAAAATGTCAACGGTAGAGATTGTGAGTGTGAGCGCTTTTTGCTGCTGACCCATTAGACGCAGCGTGATTTTCCGAATGGCGGAAGCCGGGCCGGTGCCTCCAGTTTGCCGCTTTTGAACGGTCTAATTTTTCATCCTTTTACTTTGTTTCGGCCCAAACTATACATTACTATTTTGTTTTTGTATTCTCCTACTATTGTTTCAGATGAAAAGGTGTTTTTTTTTCAGAACACACAGAAGTAGGCCGATCAAAATGTGAGTACAATTTGTACATGTACACACATGTACATGTACATGTACATGTACATGTACATGTATATGTACATGTATTATGTACGCACGTGCGCACCCCTATTGTGCGCACACCTATTCGCAATAACTCGTCAACCCGAATGTTTTATCTCATTCAAATGCCGTGATTATGTTTGGAAAAACTGGGAAATATTTTTTAAAAAAAATCAGACTTAAGTTGTCGCTTTTCATCGATGATGACTTGGAAATGGAAAGCAGACAAGGATCTAAAACAACATTTTTATGAAAACGTCGAATTTAAATCACAAAACAAATGGTGAATGAAATAAACATGAAGGTATTTAATTTCTTCCGGTGGTATGTATTTCACTGAATCTATCAAAATGTTTTTCAGATGAAAGTGTGTGCGTCTTTCCTCTACGTGGCGCTGCAATTTCGACGAACCACTGGCATTTATTAGCGACATTTTGGCACATGATCACAAACTGAATGGAAGGCATGAAACTTACGTATGTCGGACATAATGTAACAAACAGACATAATCGTCATAAAACAAATCATGGTTGTCGTTTTTTGTTCACATAAATGTTATAAGAAATTGACACTCTTGTGTCTGCTTGTTTTTTTACTTTATTCATTTTGTTGTCTTATTAATCTGTTCGTGTCTCCCTTCCTACTTTCATGCCTTGTTCTTTTGTTTAGTCTACGTTTCGCTTTTGATTTTTTTGTATTTTACCTTTAAAAAGTAGCATGAGTAGCTTACTTAACTCTTTGTGGATTTTAACTTCAATTGTGAATAAGAGATGACTTTGATAAACATGAAAAAAATGCAATTGAAGCTAGACGTATATTTGTTTGATAGAGTGACAGACGTAGGCGTAACAACGAAACCCGTTAACCTAGATCAACAACACTGTTTTTTGATGTAACTTTCAAGAGATTTCACGCTGGAAATATGTGTACATATTTTCGTCTGTCTTTGTCTTGATTTCTGGAAATTGAGCTGAAAATATCTGTCCGGAAACGACACAAAGACGAATCATTTATTATACAGCAATAATTATGGTCGACAAAAACGACACAAAACTTAAATTTAAACGAAGATAGCGTGACTATAACATGAGCACATTGTATATTCAATTCAAGAAAACAATAGTTTTCCTACATTTGGAAAGGGTCGTTTTTTTTAGATTTGGTGGGTTTTTTGTGTGGAAATGAAACTGAAAATGAATACAAATTACAACAAACTCAATGTCATAAAAATCCTTTACAGAAGCCTTAACGTGTGAAGGAATACTGGAAACTATCCTCAAAAATCTGTCTGCGGTCAATTAAGCAGCTAAGCATTTGAAATTGTTGCAAAAAGCGGTGCCATTTTTATATGTATGCGAGTACTGTATATGTTTTCCAAAAAAAATTGCCTATTTATGTATACACCATCGAAAAAGAGATGTTTATGGCGTACACGCGGTAACAAAAGCTTTGTGCATGTCAAATTGTCAATACATGTATTCAAATTGGTTGGCCCTGCGTTAGGGATCATCTGGAAAAGTGCCGCGCTGGCCGGTTTGTAATATTAATATAATATGCAAAAAAGGCGGTGTGCAGACTAGCACGGGTTTTTAGCTTCATCTGTGACACTAGGCCTTTACAAAACTGACTAACACAGCTTAGGCAATAATTAGTCAATACTATCCGAGAAAAAATTCATCGAGCAGGACGTCATCTATATTTATTCGCTCGTACCCACCGCCCTGCAAAGATGACGCTGGAAAGGGCTGATGAGCTTCACAGAATCTTGTGAAGGAAGTGGGGATCATGGCATTCTGGGAAACCTATCATCTGTCTGCAGCTGTTAAGACCGCGGTTGTCCAATCATGGGCGTCGCCAGGAGTTTCCGGGGGGGGGGGCAAAGCAAATTGTCCCCAAAAATTCCTTTCATACTCTCAATTTATCATTTTTTCCGAGCGTGAGCAGAGGAGCATTTGCCCTAACACCCCCCCCCCCTCCCCCATCAAATTAACAGCAATGTGGCTTCGCACCTCTTTTTCCTTTCTTATTTTTTTCGGTTTTTTTTCTTCGTTTTCCGGGGGTAGGGGGGCAAGCGCGCAAATGCTATCCTAAAACTTACTCATAGAAATGAATACATTCCATATACCAGATGTGATTTCTTTTTCATTGCGGACCATGTGGACACAGTGGTGAGCGTCGTATAACCCTTCGTGAATTCGAAACGGAGCCTGAACAACTGACGGGAGTTGAAAATATACAAAACAGATAAGTTTACAGATTTCCCTACATTATTACGCTTTTCAACGAAGAAAAGGCATTTATGAATGGGTATAAAAGAGTGATGAATGACTCGTTGGTCAGTCTTGACGGCCGCTTAAAACCTTGCAGGGTCGCGGCCGTGATTACTTGCTGGTCACAGGTCACGCAAAATCTATCCAATCAGAGCGTGAATTCATCAGCCCTTCCAAGCGTCCTGTTTGCAGGGCGGGGGGGGGGGGGAGAACGAGCGAAGAGCAAGACACGGGGGCTTCATTACACATTTTTTTTTGGGGGGGGGGAGTATACATGTAATTCTGAAATCCCGTATTGGGGATTAAAATGTGGGACATTTTATTTCATTTTTATTTATTTCCACCAGCCAACAGCGAATAGCCGCCAATTAGAGGCCTAGTAAAACAAGAGAGTTGGGGAGACCTATAGACTGGTTCCCGGTCCGTCCACAACGGATTTCGAATTATCCAAAGTTTTTGGGGGCCGGGATTAGTCGGGGAGATCATCGAAAGACACATCCGAACGCATGCTGAAAGAACACTTACCTTTTTTTGTGATCCGCGGACAGAACTTTAAAACAGTGGTTGTGTTTAACATTCCGTAACTTGAAAAGTGCATGAGTGATTTGAGTGATTCTTGTACTAAAACATAGATTATTAATTGGGCTTTCATATCCTAGATTTTGATAGTGCTACATGCAGAACTTGACGCACCCTGTATTTTATACACCTCACGGGGGAGCCTGTTCTTAAAAAAAAAAAATCCCCACTGCTTGGTAGTTGCACTGTTGGAGGTTAATGTTTACCAACGGAGTGGAAAAAGTCCTTAGAAATGCTACTGTAAAAGCTACGGTAATAGAAATGCTACGGTAAGGCCAAAAAAAATAATAAGTCGGTCTCTGGTCAGCGTGCGCGTCGATTTTAAGCATGCGCGTCGATCTTTTTTTTTTCCAAAATGTTCCGCGGTAGCTCCAACAGCGCCCTCCATCTCCGCACCTTTTCAAAGAGCACCAAGGAATGGGAAATTCCACCAAGGCAAATGATCGAAAGCACCAAGGCAAATTATGGAGGACACCAATGTACATAAGGACACCAAAAAAGCAAAATAGTACCCACCTTGTCTGTACAATCCAAGCTTGAAGAAGAAAAAAAAAAGCAAAAAAAAAAAAAAAAGTCGCGTGGCCGCGTCAATTCCGGAACTTTGGTCTGACCAGAGACCTATTATTTTTTTTTTGGCCCAAGAGTCCTTGGGAAAGTTCAGCTCTGTGGTCATACTGAAGTTGAGTTCTGATACACAAAGGGAAAAGCCTGCCCTGCTGAGAAGAGACAGGGTCAAAGTCACTGGTGCATGGAGACAATAATTGTTATGGCTTTATACATCTGTATACACGTATGCCGTGATGTAAAACGTGTATTATTAGTAGTTCGCCTGCTGTGTAAAAAACATGGTGGCTCATTGTAATTTGTATGGACTCACATGCAAAAATCTATGTGACGAGTCTTGAAAATGAGGGTGATCTTCGATGGCGAAAACGGTCAAGACGAGTCCACGTCAATCACACTGCAAAAACTGTAGTGTTAATTTAACACCATTCGGTATCTATATAGGACAACACCAGTAATATTTAACACCAGATGGTCCTATATAGATACCAATGGTGTAAATTTAACACTCCAGTTTTTGCAGTGCATGAATCAGCTGGTGTAAAAACAATTTGAGTGACAAAATTCGCTGGAAAAGCGCAAAGCAGCAGAGGCGCAACCTTTCGGCGCGACCATTGTAATCCGTTTTTCTAGTCAACAAAACGACCTCTTCACCCCAAAAATCATGTTGTTGTTTTTCCTCTTTAAAAAAACACTTCCTATACTGAAATTGGAATTGAATTTCCGGTTACACCTCTATGTTCCGACACCCCTATGTTCCGACTGCACATATTCCTATTCCTAAACCTAACCCTAACCCTAACCGGGAGTAACACAATCCAGGTTGTCGGAACATAAGGGTGTCGGAACATAGAGCAGTCACCGAATTTCCTGCATGAGCGGTGTTTAATCAGGAAAAGATCAACGAAGCAAAATATAAAACAGTGGAACAGAATGTGTTCGTAACTAAACCGTACTGTTATCTTAAGGGTTGTCTAACGAGTTTAAAGGGCCATGCAATGTAATATTTTAATGCAATCGTTGAAGGATTACAAACCTTTGTTTCACCCATACTATATCAAAAGACAAATTTCGATTCGTTGCTCGCCGGCAGTTCCTGCTCATTTTTGGGTTTTTTTTCATCCAGCAAAAGGGAAGAAACACTTACTGGTGTTGTTGTTGTTGTTGTTAGAGCTGACAGAGCGGCGTAGCCTACTATGACGACGACACACATGATCACCGGAAGGGTTAGGAGAAACAGCCGGGGAAGCTTGATCCGAAAGCGCCTCATGATAAGCCTACTCTACGATCGGTGAAGGAAAGGCAGATCAACTGAAATTATGAAGGAGTAAAATATAATTCACCAATGATGCTAATGTATTGTGTAGATGGAAGTTAGTCGTGACGGCACGTACAATGGCAGCGATAACCTAAATTATGGGCGAGAGAAGTCGACGACTGTGGTTGATCGTGTAGGGTGCACTGAACCAATTCATGCCCCATTGAATTTGAACAGTGTCAAATTACCAGAGTTCAGGGCCAAATAACATGCAAGCCGATATCACTGGGGGTTTATCAAACCAATTTGAATTATTATCTTGTCCTTCATGTTTTCATTTCTTTTCAATTTTGGGTAGAATAGCCGATTACATTTTTAAATATTCACACCAAAACAAAATCACCTCCCAAAAAGTGGTAGTTCCCAAGTCTGCATGTAGCCATTTTACAAGTGGCATCCTTCCACTTTCTCGGGCAAATAGGACCCATTTTCACCCGTAATTTTATCAAGCCTGCCCTCAGATGGAAGCCCAAAAACCAGGGAGTTGATTCTTGGCTATATTTACACAGTTCCACAGTTTTTAAAGCCAAACGGTCTTTTTTTTTTAAGATATTGTGTTCGCGTAGAAATTCTCACCTGATTTAGTTCACTGCACCCTGTACTGTTTAGACTGGCTTCCCAGTCGTTGATTTACTTTTGTGCCCTTGTTGATGTGTATAGTCACTGAGAAAATGGTATGAGCTTTATTCTTGAGTCGGCCATATTGAATTGGAAAGCGAGGTAACATTTTCATTTTTGGAACTCTTGAAGAGAAATGAAAGCAATGACATAAAGTTAATTACAAATTAATACCAGTCTGCTCTGAGAAATAGTGTAAAATTTGTGATTAAACATACCCTAATGTTTCAAGCCAAATTAACAAGTGAGGCTAGAATGTGTAAATAGTCTGGCACCATCCCATTCAACAGTTTACAATTTATAAAATACATTCAGGGAACACGACCAAAATGGCTTCATCGTGATTGAGGTCCATGGTGCTCGGGCCTGACGCGGAACAAGAAGGGTGCAATGGGGGTTATTTTGTTTGAAACTTGAAGTTAACTTGCCAACGGGGAAAATATCGTAAAATAATGAATGCAAGTTGATTCAATACAACACATCTGTTGAAATTTATTGAACGAATTGAAAATTCAATTTCACTTCCTGGTTTCAGGTCTGTTTCATTATTTTTCTTTAATCAGTCAACGGGGTATATCTCCATAAAATAATTAATACAAATTGATCACATCGTTGTTATTTATTTTCATACCGGAACGGATTAACATTTTAACCCTCTATTTTCTTTAAATTTCCAAACTTAAATTCCTTATATTTTAATTACAAATAATCAATTCCTAATCAAAATGTCCCAATTACGGTGCTATACAAATCCAATTTTTTTGTCGGGTGATTCCGTCAACAATTCTGCCGTTTTGCAATCCCTTTGACAAAATAAGCTAGACGTTTGAAAACTTCCAATCGCTTAAACAAACTCAGTATCTGTGCTGAACTTACATTTTGTGCTTTCGTCGACTCACGATTTCCGAAGGTCATGGGATCCGTGTTTGGATAATAAAAGCGGCCACGTGGAATATTATACAAGTTTGTCAAAGTAAAAAAGAAAAGAAAAAAAAAACACCTGACAAAGGAAAAACAGGTGTGTGGCTTTCTATGCCCGTTTGGCCTCAGCGCTACACGCCCCCAAACAAAACAAATTCATTGTTTATGTTGTATAGTTGCGCATGGACTCGGCCCATATTGTGCAGGCGTAAAATAAACAGAGGTAATTCTATTTTCAAATAGTTTGGGTGTTTTTTTTACAAAATCAAAATGACATTTTGATCGAAAAATTCTAAAGAATGATTGGACCCGATGTCGGATAAATTCACGAATACGCCCTCAACCCTCCCCAACACAATGGTGATAAATTAGATAACCCAGAACATTTTGATAATTAAATCGTGCGAGTTCGGTCCATAATTTATGATTTTGTAATCGGTTTTTCTTTACTTTCTTTGGATTATTCCAATGAAGGTTTGATAAATCATTTCCCCTCCTTGGATGAGAAAATGGGGCCAATTAACGACTAGCAAGCGAAATCCACATCTGGTGAAAAATGTATATCGATAATAAAAAAATAAAAAAATTTAAAAAAAAAGTTACAAAATGAACAGGTAGAAGGAAAGAATCGTTGACTCCGATAATCATCTTAAATAATGATCTGAGCCACTGTTGTCATGTAAGGTATATCCGGTTGTTCTCCAATATCACAATATTCTGATCAAAAAAAAGGTTAACCAACTTGTAATGAAACTGGCAAATATGCAAAACAAACATTGTCAATATCAGAAAAGACACAAAAGTGTTGTTTAATAATTCCACTCGTTTGTAATTTCGGAGCAATAATCTCGGAGTCGTTCTTGATGAGCAACGGACATTGGCCGACCACACTGATTATTTTGCCAAGAAGATCTCGCAAAGAATAATTAAGGTTCCTAAGACGATCTGATAAACCCTGTTTCCCAATTCAACATAATACTAAGTTCCGCCACGGTTATTTCGCTATTTGATTATTGTGAACTGGCCAGGCCCGGATATATATGTTTGGGCAGACATCACACAGAAAAGGATCACTGGAGGAGAGAGATGGACAATTTGTGCTGTCCGGTGACTCACAATAGCCTATTAGCCTCTCCGTCGAAAAAATATAAAAATAAACAACAATCTGAGTCTGAGAGAGTCCAATTTCTTCACAAATATTCATCCCAATAAAAGTCTGTTTGAGATTTCGAAATTATTTCTAAAATGGGCCCCTTTGAAAAGTTACAGTCAATGACAGTAAACAATAAACATAAGCAAGTCTGTACATTTCACCCCAGACATGCAAGACCATGAAGAAAATGCCAGACGGATATTCTATAAAATTCCAAAATTGTCTTCTAAAATTAATTTTGGAATGATTAAAAAACTATAGTTCATTTAAATCATGGGGGAAAAAGACATGACCCAACCTTGTTCTTTTTTCGGAAAGAATTCCAATACAGTCGTCTTCCTAGTTCCGGATAGCAAACATCATTCAGGCTGCTTTGGCTCAACTACTCCACACTGATTCAAGTGACATTGATTAAAAAGTTTACCTTGAGTGATGGAGATGTTACACAACAATTTTCCAAATTTAAACTCCTTTAAATTTGACTTTACGACGTCAAATGTACCGATGACCTTTTTCCTAGTTCCGGATTGGTTCAAACAGTTCCGAATCGATCAAAAACTGCTTTGCGCGAAAAAAAAAAATCGCGCGAGAAAATCAATTTTTTTTTCAGCCAGAAAAACCCCGAATCAAGCACATTCTGATTAAGTATTTTTTAATTTTTCCAAAAATAGTTCATTCAAGAGAATGCCAGCAAATTTTAAAAAGAGAAAATCGTAAATGATTTTGTCTGTAGTGCAACGACACGAGCTCACACGGACCGAAAACCATTTGACAGCAAAATCGATTAACGCGCATGCAGCTGGGTCGTAAGTGCACGCACGATCCGAAATTACCGAGTTAAAAACATACGGTCATTCGGTAAATTTTCAAAAATAAGAGACTCAACAACTTATTTTGATTCAACAAACATTCGATGGAAGAGTTTATACGACTGTAGTGTATGAAAAAAATATTCGAAAACAAACGGTACGAGTGATGTACCGAGGAGAAAATTTATCGTCGATCAAAGTTGCAGCTCCCGTGATTTTCTAAAAACGGTCCAAACATGTCAAAGTGCGAGTCAGAAATCTCGCCAAATTTCACTTTCTAAAGATTTTATCGAAAAGATCTTTGTCTATCAAGAAGCTTACATTTTCCTTTTCAAAATGCACTTCGTCAGAAAAAAATTTATTGGAGACTAATCCAAAAGAGGTAGGTTTTTATTTGAAGCTATCCGGAACTGCGGTCTTCGTAGTCTTAGAGTATAGTGGTTGAACAGTCCAGTTTTATAGCGGTTGGTAATCGACGCCCGCGGTGTTTTATAGAGCCGATCTAGTACACCTGGTTCCCTGCTGCCTCTGCACGGCCTAACGCTACAAACGCCTGGCGTCTAAGTCTACTGGAAAAACACACCTCCTTCCTTTGTGTTTCACACAGTGGGTCTATACACATGTACAGTACATACAGAGGAGGAAGTCGAAAAAGAAATGCGCATCGCGATAATCGGAACGCTTGTGCGTAGTTCAAGCAAGTCAAAAGATCTAGCTTGTTTTTGGCCCTTTTTTTTTTTTAATGAAAAGTGAATTTCGATCTTCCATTATGTAGCTTGACCCATCCACCCACAATTTGGAGAAAAAAAATCGAAATTTAAAAACATCGAAAATTTTGAATGGCCCCTTAGCATTGCAAACTCTTGGTGGCACACTGCATTGTGAATCGCCCAAACTTTATGATTTCGGTCATCCCTCATCCCCCACCCACTCGCCAGCACAGATTTACGCCACTGGCCGCCATTGCACTCGCGTGGTCACGATTCTAATCATGCCACCGGCTGACGTCAATGTGACATTGTATTATAATGGCATCATTCCCTAGACTTAGCGTAAGTACAAGAAAAGATGAAGTTTCCCAAGCTAGCTAGGTCCGTGTACATACCGTCCAATCAGTTACCGTTTGAAAATTCTCGAAAGAAAAATGAAAAACGAACCCTTTACCGTTTACCCTATTACAATCTTGGTAAAGAAACAGAAAAAGGAAATCGTTTACCAGTTTCCGTTTATGCGTCTAAAAAACGAAAACAGAAAAACAAAAGTGTTGTACCTTTTACCATTTTTAAAATTGTAAACAGAAAAATAAAAAAGCAAACCCTTTTCCAATTTTTGGTTTTGGATTTTTGAACAGAAAAATGAAAAAGCAAACCCTTTTCCAAATTTTGGTTTTGGATTTTTGAACAAAAAAATGAAAAAGCAAACCCTTTTCCAATTTTTGGTTTTGAATTTTTGAAGAGAAAAATGAAAAAGCAAACCCTTTTCCAATTTTTGGTTTTGAATTTTTGAACAGAAAAATGAAAAAGCAAACCCTTTTCCAATTTTTGGTTATGGATTTTTGAACAGAAAAATGAAAAAGCAAACCCTTAACCAATTTCCGTTTTTGGATTTTTGAAAAGAAAAAGAAAAAGCCAACCCTTTACCAATTTCCGTTTTTGAATTTTTGAAAAGAAAAAAGAAAAAGCCAACCCTTTTACCAGTTTTGGTTTAGATTTTTTGAACCAAAAAGAGGAAAAGCAAACCCTTACCCTTGTTTGCTTTTGAATTTGTGGAAAGAAAAAAGAAAAAAAGGAACCCTTACCAGTCACCGTTTTTGATTTTTTCAAAAGAAAAAGGAAAAAGCAAACCCTTTACACGTTTTTGCATTTGAATTTTTGAAAAGAAAAAACAAAAAGGAAACCCTTTGCCAGTTACCGTTTTCTAATTTTAAAAAGAAAAAAAGGAAAAGCAAACCCTATACTGTACACCGCTTTTGATTCTGTGTTCAGAAAAAGAGACAACGCATCGAGTTAGAGCATTCCGCTTTTGATGCGTATAATACAAAATCATCAATCGTTTTCCTTTGTATACAGTTAACATTATGTAAATAAACGCAGCACACTCATATCTGTTTCATTTTGTTTCACTGAAACACAAACAACTAAAAACTAAGACAACATTTTCTTTGCCAAAACAAAAACGAAAAAATGGTAACCGAAAAAGGAAAAACGAAACCTGTTACCAGTCTAAGCCCAACGAAACCCGAGTGCGGCCGAGTTCGTCAGAAAGTGTCTCGCGGCTGTTTCCTGTGAAAAAAACCTGTCCACGAAGCATGGCGGGGACTCATGCGCGACCACGGGCATGCACTTGTTTACTGTACTTGCTGTAATTGCTCTCTTTAGTACGGCGCTCCATGAGTGCCATCCACTTCTATATTTACTCAGATAATTTATCACGTCATGTTGACATATCGCCAAGAGTAAGGCGACTTAATCACATAATTGTGAGTCGACTTACCGAAGTCGACTTGACGACTTGTCCAGATGCATTATCTCTCCAAGTCGACTTCCAGAAGTCGACATGACGACTTGTCCAGAGGCATTATCTCTCCAAGTCGTCTTCCATAAGACGACATGACGACTTGTCCAGATGTATTATCTCGTCAAGTCGACTTTCCAAAGTCGAGATGACGACTTGTCCAGATGTATTATCTCGCCAAGTTGACTTCTCGAAGTCGAGATGACGACTTGTCCAGATGAAATATCTCGCTAAGTCGACTTCCTGAAGTCGAGATGACAACTTGTCCAGATAAATTATCTTGCCAAGTCGACTTACGATGTGGAGGTGATGACATGCAAAAATCTCGTTCTGCATGGATTTCCCGTTTTTGAAGCACTGTCGTGGATTCTTATATGAACAATAAACTGGCAGAGGAACAAGAGATAAACAGTAGGGTACACTGTTAAAAAAATTTCTGTTCATTAACAGTTGATTCTATTGTCAATTGGCATTACAGGTGTTACTGTTTTTGCACAGTATATTCTACTGTTTCTTTTTTTCTCTGTACATTAACAGCAGATTCTACTTTATTTGATATTGTTCAATTACAGGAGATTCTACTGTTTTGCAACAGATGATAAAGTGTTGTCGTTTTGTAACCTAACAGCATATTCGCTGTTTTTGTTTGTTCCTTAACAACTCTCTGTCACTGAACTTGTTTAAACGGTGATTATTAATGGGGGCCGATACACGACAAGGTGTTCACGTTTGTATCGGGGATTGCGAATGACAGGTCCTGTGTGAGCTTCAGTCCACAGATATTCTCGTATAATGAACGTACATCACATGCAGATACTTGTAACACGTCATGTAATGGCGGTGCTATCGTTAAAACTCATGAAAGTTCGAATGTAGATGCTTGCACGTTGGCTTACGGCGAGTCATGCTGCAATGACAACCAGGCAACTTTCAACTGATGTTGTCGTTGACAATCAGGCTTACAAACTGAAACCGCTTCTATATAGCGCTTCTCCTTGATAATGATAGTCATTTACAATACAAATACAAACATGTAAGCAGAAACGGATTAGTAAATTTGCTCCAAGATGCTACAACATCACACTCACGGTACTCATACGCACTATGGTACTGTATAGTCCGACTCCCGCGCGCGCCTTCCTTGACAACATACTGGTACCCTTCAGCGTTTATGCCACAGTAACGTTGCACTACTACCGCTTACCAGGGAAAAATCACGCGATACGGCCGAACCCTGTACAAAAAAAAGATGATTCTCTGTTGACCGACAGCGATGTGACTGTGTTCTAACAGAGTCGAAACGGGGGGCTTGTTCAAAACATGATGTTCCTTGTGCGTGCACAAAATTTTAGTTTAACAGCGAATATTCCGTAACCAAACAGAGGAATGGAGAAAACTGTACGTAGGCAGGAACTAATTTGTAGATTTACAGAAAAATCCGAAAACAGTAACATCTACTGTAAATTTGCAGAAATTTCATCAGAAAAACAACTGTTAAATAACGCATTTTTTTACAGTGTACTGATTTGATCTGGGTCGAAGTTGATTTGTGTTTTTTATATTTTCAACTTGTTTTAAATTACTCCCCCAAGCTGTGTAGGAAATCACACCTTTGCCGTGTTTTCCCCTATTTATCCCGTTGAAAAGTAATTCACTTCACGTTAAACATTAACAATCATAAATTCACAAAAATGTCTTTATTGACATCTTGCCTAAAAATGACACTTACAAATTCAAGATTTGCTTTAAATCATATTGAGATCATATTTAAGATAAAACGACTCTCACGGCTTAAATTGGAATATCGGAAAATTAGCAAAACTCTTGTCTGAACTCTTGTCTGATATATTACGAGAAATGATTTGATAAAAGCTCTTATTGCCAACATTAAATCTGGGACACTGAAGACAAAGACAAATTTGTGTTAATTTCAAGATTTTAAATGGGGAGCGCCGGGGGGGGGGCATTTGTTGCAGGACATTATATTCTTTTACATTTCGTTCGGAAAAGAAAAATCTAAGTTTTGAAAAAGCACATACATAATTATACCAACAATCCTTTCAAATTCCCATAACTATATCATGCGTTGCATGTTCGTCAAGCTTAAGAGCTTCTCCATAGATGATAAAACCCAAACGCTTTGCATCAAAGCAACAATGAAAACAACTCTAATGACATCATTAATCATCCGTCTTTGTGCCGCTTCATGTGTGGAAAGGAAATAGACGAGCATTTTGCATTTTTTATGAACATCAACAAAAGAGACACAACCATTAGTTGCCTCTGCACGCGGCATTTTGATCAAATTTTCAGTCTCAGTGTCGACGGGTATTAGTTTCTAGGAATGCTATTTAATAATTAAGAAATATCAAGTCCGTTTGCGAAAATAATTTACACGTTACAAAATTTACCACAAACGTATTGACAATCAACTGTCCTTTAGTTCTAATTTTACATGTCTTTGTGTGTGTTTACTCGACTAAACCACAGATGTCCCCGGTTCGATGCCCCATGAGTTTGTAAGTTGGATAAACACAATCTACAAAGAAATAAATTTCGTCGAATTTTTTGGTTTGTTGTTTTATATTTTGATAACATCATAATGATGTAAATTATAGTTGATGACTTATTTTGAGGTAAAATTAAATGTTCTTGTGGCAATAAAAAAGACAAGTCAAGCCTAGCCAAGCTTTTCCCAAATCATAAAAAAATTATATTCTGGTGCCGAATGGTTATTCAATTGAGGCCTTTGCATGCATCTGTGTACACAAGAAGTGGGAGGAAAACCGCGGAAAAATAGTCTGGGAAAAACCCACGGAATAGGACTGAAAACCTATTTGAATATTAGACAAAAATATCATGATTAATGTGACATCATTTTTAAAATGCATACATCTAGAGAACTGCGAGGCTTACTAAGCAGCCGACTGCTATTTTTTTAAACATATATAAGTACGTTTGTTATTTTTTATTGTTTCTTCATTCTTTTCTTAACTAGTTTTTACTGATAATGCTACCTTGTATAAATACAAAATGTAAAGGTTTTGAAAATCTTAAAGTCCTATGCAACGAAATGCACCTTTTTGCCCAATTTAACCCTAAATTCAAATTTCGTTTTGCACTTTTCAAGATTATTTTTGTGCCTTGTCGGTTTTATGCTAATGAAATTTGCACATTCATGAGAAAATTGTAATGCAATTTCATTGCCCAATTTAAACCTACTTTCAATTTTCGTCTGCAATTTTCAAGAGCATTTTGGTGCCTTTTTGGTTTTGATATAAATGCAAATTTGCATTTGCAATTATTCATGAACAAAAATGTATTTTCATTTCAGGCACAAACCTCAATTTACAGCTATTTCAGCACCAAAAGTTGCCAGAATTTTTGATATTTTGATTTTGATTAACATTTTATTTGTTTTGGCGATTCGTTATTGTGTCAGTACATGGCAGTAAGCCAATGAGCAAACTTTTCTCACAAATATGTTCAAAAAGCAAATGTGTGGGTTTACAATTTGAACAGAAAACCCCTAAACTGAACGGCGTCTTCCTTAAATGACGTCATAGCAACAGCGCCCTCAGTTGTGTGGAAAAGCATGAAAACACTTTAAATGTTTGAAGAGGTGCACTGTTCAAGCAATTAACCAAAAAGAGAGCAGAAAATTTAAAGGAGCAGAAAGTTGCACAAAATATGTTCCTGAATAAAGTTCATTTCATGGACCCTTAATTGAGTGTGTGTAACTGCCGATATCTTTTTCAATATTTTTTTTTCAAAAACGCATACATTAAATTACATATAAAATTACAAATATGAACCCAACATTATTGACATGGTTGAAGGTCTGTGATACAAATATTAACGCTTTTTACACAGATACAACTTTATTTCCTATCTTTAGGAGATCGATTGTCTAAAGGGGGCATTTTGCTATTTCCACAAACGTAACTGAAAAACACTTTGAGTTCTTCGTGGACGACAAAGCTGGGCATATGGATGCCATTCCCAATAGGTGCGGCATTGTTCATGTCCCAGGTAGGTAGGTACCAGGCCCCGATGTCCCCCAAAATCCTCCGGTTGATCTCCCCAATCCCTCTTGTCATGAAGTCGACCGAGTAGACGGTGCTTCTGACCCGTTCCCTTGGGTGGGGACCCTTGACGACGATCGGGGCGTCCGGGCAGCGCCTCCGGAATCGAAGTAATGCTTCCCGGAGGAGAATGGTACGCTCTGTGTAGCTGTCTCGAGACCAGAAGCTAAAGTGGGCCCAGGGACTCACCACCAGGATGTAGTTGCACCTGGTGTCGTTCAACGCGTCTATCAAGTCGTGTTCGTAGAACACCCCTTCCAATCGCACGGCCCTGCTTCCCACCAGCTGCTTGGGGAATGAGATCAGGATGGACAGGTCTATATCGTCGTAATGCCTAAAACAGTGGAAGCCGAACTCGCCGGGTACCGGGCCAAACTTCTCGCCGAGGAGATCGATGGTGTGATGGAACCACTGCCGAGAGGTGGAGTCCCCGTACATCAAGAGCTGCTTGTTGCGTAGGCATGATGTAAGCGTGGATTTTTCAGTCCAGTCTTTGTTTTCGCAGATGAGGGAGTACCACTTGTTTTCCAACCAGTATCCATCGCTGATTTGTTGTTCTGTGTGGCAGTCTTGAATTACAGGCATACTTGCACTGGGTGGTCCTAGTGTGGAAGAGAAACATAAAATATCAATATAATGGAGAAAGATTTAAGCCAGCCAGTCGACACATCGGTCAGCAAACCAACTTGCAACCATTGCAAGTCTGATTTAGTCACAATTTAGACAGTCACTGTTGTTCTACCACAATCCATCTGACAGGAAATCAACAGCAGTTCCGCCAATAATTGATTGTATTTCTTGGGTTGTCGGCTCAGACTGGTATTTACACTAATACGTTGTAATACTGTTTCAAAGTGATTCGGTGGTTTAATTCGTGTTTATTACAAACGTACCAGTTATGTTGACGACGGGGTTCTCCAGTTCGATCGGCACCTTTAAATGAGTTTTCGTTCTGAAACAGTGAAAAACAAGTGTTCAATCATTTAGACTAGAATTATTTCAAGTATAGATTTTTGCGTGGAAATTATTGTTAATAAACATGGTTTCCTTATGATTCCCTATTTTTGATTATCTTATGCAAATGCGCATGCAAAGCGAATTTTCTCCATTCCGCTCCGACTCTTTCAAAAGACCTATAGACTTTGTTTCCAGAAGTAATTCATAATTACCTGGCAACCAAAGCCGCCTTTTCTCGGTTGAGTATCACGAGAGTACGGCGCATCTGTCTGTCGTCGCTCTTTGTGGAGACTAGCTTGTCACACTCCACACCTTCTGGCTTCTCGCAATAGAACACTGTCTTCCCCAAGGCGTTGGGTCTAGGGTACAAGCACATCCCAGTCAAATTCCCTGTTCTCGTCAACCGGCAAGTTGAGCTGGCAGTTTTTCCCTTGGGCGCCTGGAAGATCCCTTTCCACACGCCCCGCCCCTCGGCGGGCCATATCGTGTTGTTCATGTAATCCACTGCGTCATTGTCCAGAGCCCGGGTAACGGTAAGTGTGCCCGTGCCTGCCCAACCGGCGTAGGCGTAGATGCTATATGAGCCGTTCTTGTGGTCCACTACCCGTCCGGCAGTGCTGGCCTTGGGATTGGACTTGGAGCTCAGGAAGGCGTACCACACGCCCCCTCCTGAGCTGAGCAGGCTACCGTTCTGATGTCTGCAGGTAATGCGGTAGTGGATCATATCGCCGACTTTGATGGAGTCCTTCCGGGGAGACAAAAGAGACACAGTGATCGGGCTGACTTTGGCAGGAACAGTGTCTGGGACTTTCAAGTTGCCCGCTGTTGGATGATGGTTAGCGGGTGCCGTGGGATGTTGTGGCGGTGAAGTGGGCCTGACTTTAATTGAACCTGCTTCGGATTGGACCACGACCGTCGGCGCAGGTGTAGACCGGAAAACGGCAAGAGAAGACAAGAAGGCATGTTGATCCAAACCCTGTGAAATATTGAACCAGACAGTTCTATGACCATACAGAAATGAGAAAAAAAATATTCTTTTTTTTTTCAAAAGTTCCAAGAGAATTCTCCAATGGGCATACAAAACACCACCAGTGTATGTCGTATAAACAGAATTCGAGTTTGAATCCCTTCATTTGTAAGTTGTTTTCAAATTTTGCAAGGGTTTTTGCAAACATCGGAAAACAAAACTTTGGGGGGGGGGCATTTCAGTAATAAATGATGAACGTGTCAGTGAGACCTTCAGAAAGTGCCTTTGTCTTGAATTTATTTGTATGGCTGGTTGCAACAAGCATTTTTTTATCAAATCAAATCAAATCAAATCAAATCAAATCAAATCAAATCAAATCAAATCAAAATCAAATCAAATCAAATCAAATCAAATTCCCTTCTAAAATATAATTTGCGTGAGCAAAAGCAAGAACAAGAAATAAAATGGACAGAATAAAGCCACCAGCTAACCTTGAAATGGAGGTCAGAGACCTGCCACGAATGTGGAAAAGATGGAAAGAAAAATTCAAACTCTACACTGAGCTTGCAATGGCACGAAAAGAAGAACCGATGAAAGTGAAAATGTTCCAGTATCTAGTTGGCACAAAAGGAAGAGAAGGGTATAAAGCACTGGGGCTCACTAATGAAGCAAAGATGGCGGATGTACTAGAGGCATTCAACGCTCGATCACTTTGATCCGAAGAAAAGTGAGACAGTTGAACGGTACAGATTTTTCACACGAGATCAAGAAAGTGGAGAATCTATTGAGGAGTACATCAATGAGCTGAAATTACTTGCTGAAAGTTGCAATTTTGGCTCACTCCGAGATTCATTGCTGAGAGACCGCATTATCTGTGGGATCAAAGATTCCAGTCTGCGTGAAAGGCTACTACGAGAAAGTAACCTTGACCTCGAGAAATGCCTAACCATCAGCAGAGCTATGATCCGAGCCGTCCAAGGAAAGAATTAAAACCCTGGAATAGCCTGGAGCTACAGAAGTACACGCTGTGTACAAACAGAAACACAGAAATCCAGCTCCTGATGCGGCACGGAAGAAAACGATGACAACAAATGCCAGAAAATGCAAATTGTGTGGGCTACAACATGAATTGGTAAAAGAGAAATGCCCAGCATTATGGCAAAGAGTGGTCAAAGTGCCACAAGATGAACCACTTTGCAAAGCAATGCCGCGCAAAAAGTTCACGAGTTAATGCAGTTCAAGATGGCAGCAGTTCAGACGATTCATACTACGAGGAACTCATGACTTTGAAGCTTGTACCAGAGACAGTCCACACAGTGGCAAAGTCATACATGAAGAATATGCATGCCAAAATGATAATAGAAGGAAAACAAGTCATGCTTCAGATAGATGCAGGAGCGACTTGTAATGTGATCCCGAAACAGCTGATCAGTGATGTGCAACCCACAGCGAGTAACCAAGCGTTGTCCATGTTCAACAAGACAACGCTGAAACCACTTGGGCGATGCAGATTGAAGATGATAAACCCCAAGAATCACAAAAAAAGTATAAGGTGGAATTCGTCGTTGTAGATAATACAGACGTCACACCCATACTCGGGAGCAGAACAGCGCAGCAGATGGGCATGATAGAAGTTCATCATGAGAATATTGCGCATGTTTCTCCAGATCCGCAGATGCAGACGGGGAAGTCAGCAGAACAGCTGATCACTGAGTTTGCTGATGTCTTCGACGGCACAGGATTCCTACAGGGCAAATATCACCTGGATGTTGAAACAACTGTCATACCAGTAGGCCTAGTACACCCACAGAGACGGGTACCAGTCGCTTTGAAGCAGAAATTAAAGGACGAGTTTGAGAAGTTGACTACAGCAAAAGTCATCAAGCCAGTCGATACTCCTACACCATGGGTATCGAGTCTTGTCTGCGTAGACAAACCACAGAAGCTGCGAATTTGCCTCGACCCTAAAGACCTCAACAAAGCGCTGAAAAGAAGTCACTACCCAATGAAGACTATTGAAGATATCCTCCCCGACTTGAACAATGCAAAAGTGCTCACAGTGATAGATGCTAAGAATGGCTTTTGGCATATGGAGCTAGATGAAGAAAGCTCGTATTTGATGACGTTCAACACACCATTTGGCAGATACAGTTGGTTGAGAATGCCATTCGGAATCAGCACGGCGCCAGAGGAATTTCAACGACGTCAGGACCAGGCTATAGAAGGTCTTGCAGGAGTACAGACCATAGCAGATGACATACCGGTATACGGGAAGGTTGAGACACTAGCAGAAGCAACTACAGACATCAAGCTACAAGCACTGCTAGAACGATGTCGTTAACGAAACCTAAAGCTGAATAAAGCAAAGCTGAAGCTCAAAATGAAGCAGGTGCCATTCATGGGCCACCTCATCACATCAGACGGTCTGAAGCCAGACCTAGCAAAGCTGAGAGCCCTAGAGGAGTTGACAAACCCATCAAACAAGACGGAGCTGCAACGATTTATTAGCTTCGTTATCTATCTCGGCAAGTTTCTTCCTCAGCTGAGTGATACCTGTGAACCACTGAGAAAGTTGACACAGAAGGATGCTGACTGGTGTTGGCTAGAGAACCACGACAAGGCTGTGTATGCCATAAAGAAAATGGTAACCACAGCACCAGTACTGAAGTACTACGATCCAAGAGAAGAGCTCACTCTGCAGTCTGATGCGTCACAGACTGGACTAGGGGCAGCATTGATGCAGAGTGGTCAACCTGTCACCTACGCTAGCAGAGCCCTCACTGATACAAAAACCAGATATGTACAGATTGAGAAAGAGTTGCAATCAGTAGTCTTTGGGCTGGAGCGGTTCCATTAGTATACATAATGGACGCCGAGTACATGTGCAGACAGACCACAAACCACTCAAGATGATCGTCCTCAAACCTCTCCATCTTGCACCAAAACGTCTGCAGAGGATGCTGATGAGACTTCAAACCTATGATGTAACAGTCTCATACCATCAAGGTAATGAAATGTATCTGGCTGATACACTTAGCATCTACCTGATAAGTCACAAGATCGATTCGAGCAACAGCTTGAAACAGTTAACATGGTTCAGCATTTGCCGATCACAGAACAACGACTGCACGAATTACAGCAATGCACAGCTGATGAGTCAACGCTGAAGTTGCTGGAGGAAACCATTTTGACCGGATGGCCCGACACCAAATCAGCAGTTTCCGAACAGCTGACTCCATACTTCGACATCAGAGATGAGCTGAGTATCCAGGAGGGATTGATCTTCGAAGGGGAAAGAGTAATTGTTCCCAAGTCCATCCGTAGTGATATGCTTCAACGCATACATGCATCACATCTCGGAATTGAAGGATGTCTCCGTCGTGCAAGAGAATGTTGTGTTGTCTAAACAACACAACATTGTAAGAGCCTACAAATGAGTCTTGTGTGAATCATTATCCGGACTTAAAGATTACAACAGCATTCACATAATAAGAACGTGTCTGAGTGAATGCCTTTCATTAGATACCAGATAATCTGAAAAGTGGCCTAAACAGATTTTGACATTGTTTACAAGTTTGGTCGTACATTCAAACAAATGTTGCAAATCACACAGAACACAAATCCTGTCAGAGTACAGAAACACTCTATCATCTCATGGAATTTTTTTTTTTTACCAAATAAAAAGGCGATTTAGTTTCCTCAGAACAAGAAGTTGCTTGACTGCTACATTTATCTTTAAACTCGCTGTAGTTGGTTTGTAATTGGGCGAGCTTGTTGATTCGTATAATTGGGCGCAAACGTTGACACGACGCGCACACGGTTGCTAATTCGTCTGTATAAGTGCGTGACATCGCGTGTAGCTGCAATCGGCTGAACGAGAACGTCTTGTTCCAGGTGCTGATTTCGGCCGCAATTCAACATATAACTCGGCAACTTTTGAATTGAAATTGAGATTGTTTTCCTCGGAATACACAGCATTGCCTGAGCTAAAATGCCATCACGATAGTTGTTATGCACCCGTCTTTAGATTTTGAACCTTTTGTTGCTTCAAACGAAAAGAAAAAGGCGAAAGTGAATGATCTACTACCTGTAAGTACTTTTGCAGTGGCAATGTGTATGATTTCTTTTTCACAAGACTTTGAACAATATTGATGTTGATCTCAGACCTTTTACTTCGTGCGTCTGAGTACTTTCATAAGAAAGCAATCAGTAATCTAACCTGAATTATTAAACCACGACTGATGTCAGAAATGTAATTTGGAAATACTTTTTACAGAGGATTCCCTCTATGGTCTCTTTCTTCGCAGTGCCTCACTGTGGAACCCCTTGCATAATCACAGAATTAATTTCAGCTCAAGAAAAACGTCAACAATTCCCCTTTCATCATAACTATTTTTCTTTCTTTGTTGCCACAACCTTGATACAGTCTTGAAAGTGAAACTGGTTAATAGGACCATCTGAACAGAATGACGTTGAAGGCTTCCTCGCAACAACACTTGTGAAAACCTTGATTTCTTTTTTTCTCTAAAAGCGTGATAGCTGTCTTTGACAAGGCAAGGTTTTTTTTCTTTGGCAAAACTTGGACCCAGCCGTGTGAAAGAATTACATGGCTGGCAACAAAGTGAATCAATACCAGCAACGCCCAATCGGTGGAAAACCTATTGTAAACAGAGACCATTGCTCGTCGTCTGCACCATATTATAAGCTATTCGTTCATTGATTTGGTTTACTGCTTCGTAGGATACTTGTGTATCGGGAAACTTCAATGCTCATGGGCGCGCCATGTCAAAAAGTTCGGCTTCTATGCAAGGTGATAAGATGATGGAAAATCTGTCACTATTATAGTGACAGATCTACGGGGAGATTTTGGGGGTCTAAACCCTGAGCTTTACACTATCAGTCAGTTGTTGTTATATTATCGGTTAGGACTGATAATGTAACAAATTGACCGACAGTGTAGTAGCTCTGCGCTCGCATTCCTCGACGAACAAAATGCCCCTATGCTGTAAATTCACGCTGCCCTGGCTAGGACACTGGTTAAGAATAGGCCTAGCCTATGTACGAAGAGGTAGAATGCGCGCATGAAAACGGAGGCACATAAAATATGACCACATAGCATAGAGTAATAATTTACACGTAGCTCGCACTGTTCAATATTTAAACAGATTCCGCGGGAAGACATTCTGACAGGTGACTATAGACCTTTGTCATGCTGTCTGCTATCGTACTGAATGATAATTGGCTTTTCCACGTAGTTGCGGAAAAGCCTTTCTTTTTGTGCTGGTTTTTCTTTCTTCTTCTTTTTGTCACCTTAACCCCATAGACTTTGTACACGTCTTTTCTCAACGCCATTTTTGCATTAATCTTTGTCATACATCATCTAAAGTCAGCATAGGCATAGTCCTTATAGCATAGTTGTGTACCGAAGAGTGACGTCATCATGACATCATCGTGACGTCATCATGGGTCACGTGACGTCACGTTAAAGATTTATAGATTTAATCTTTGAAAAATTTCCAATATGCTGTTCAGAGTACTCAGACATCTCCTCTGAATGCTCGTCTATTGATGTGAAATCATTTGATAAGGTAATAAAACGTAAACATGCAGGCCTGTATTCTTCGCAGTGCTGCGCATCGTTGAGTACGACATCTAACAACCGCCGGGTCAGTAATACGTACGTTCTGCGTATACAGTCCTTTTGACTGACCCGACGGCTGTTGCATTTCCTTATCACTGCTTATGTGACGTCACTTATCTGCACCTGGTATCCAAGTCCACCGCCAGGTAACCATAAGACTAGCCAATTCAAGTACTGCAATGTGTAACCTTTCCAAAAATATCCACTCAACACTTGGTCTTTTCAAAAAAATAAATGACCCCTGGCTCTTGCTCTACAGTGTGTTTGGTGGTTTTAAGACATCATCTTAATACATTAAACTTTTTTTAAAAATTTTGCCGACGCGCATGGCTTTGGCGACGCGCACGCATACCAGAAACCGGAGCTTTTTTTGGGGCATAATAATCGCTTACTTCGTTTCGTATGAATAAAAAGGACTTAATGCTTCAGATTTCAAATATGCACTTTGTCATTTACAAGGCTGGGTTGGGGCAACCTTGAAATTATAAAGCACAATAATTCTGCGCAAAAATAACTGCATTTATTAATGTTAATCGCGAAAAAATAATATCAACAAAGTTCATAAAGTACAAATGATACCATGTTCGTGTGACTAAAACATGGCATTTGCTTTTACTACCACTCGCATCTGTATGAATGAAAATTAAGCAAACACTTTTACTAAAAACCATTTGCTAACATCTGAAAATAATTACTCTAACCCTTTAGCTTTTGCTATAGGCGTTTACTTGTTTCATGAATAAGGAGTAAATGCTTCAGATTTCAAATATGTACTTGTCATATTTCAAGGTTGGGTTGGGGCTACCTTGAAAATATAAAAGCACATAATGTTGCGCAAAAATTACTGCATTTATTAATGTTAATCGCGAAAAATTAATATAAACAAAGTTCATAATAAGTACAAATAATACCATACGGTAGTTCGTATGAATAAAGACTAGCATTTGCATTACTACATAATTTTTAGCATTTACTCCCATATGTATGAATAAAAATTAAGCAATGGCTTTTACTGAAAACCATTTGATCTTGAGTAAATGGCCTGCACAATGTAAAGGTTTACACGTTTAGGCCTATAAGTTTGCAAAAAAAATAAAATTATCGTAACCGAAAGGGTAAGCGGTACGTGTATGCGCAGCGCGTACATCGTGCGCATTTCTAGCTTCGCGCGCGTTGAGCTAGCTAGGTCACGTGCTGGAGGACAGATACATTTTGCTGTAATGAATGACAAAAGTGGAGATGTTGCGTAGCACTGTTGAGCATAATTATGACATAACTTAGTTAGAATTATAGCAGTGCTCACGGGAAAATAACTCCAAAGGCTTTCGGTGCGTACACCTTCTTCAGGGGATTAAGCCATAGCCCCCTGAAGAAGGTGTACACACCGAAAGCTTGGGAGTTATTTTCCGGTTAGCACTTTTATAAATTGAACTTTATGTCCTACTATTAGCTGTATGACTTTATGTTAATTTTTTGCGCGCCCACAAGAGAACACAAAAATGGTGCACATTTATCGCACAGTGAATGGGGCGTATGCACGCGCTGCCGATTTAGTCAATTTATTCTATATCTATGGCCGTAATACAGACTGCAACCGCGCCGCCGCACTCGCGTTGCATTCCAGGATGAGCTACATGACGTATATAGAATCGATTTTTTTTAAAATGTACTCGATTTGTACTCCCGAGTACTGGAGTCAAGTACCGAGTCCAAACCAATAAGTCTATGCCAAAATTACTAATAGTCCTGATGAGTACTGATAGTCGAGTACGGGCCAAGTTCTTGCGTGTACTCAAGTTGCACTCGAGTACGAGTACGAGTACTCCAACACTGCTACTAGCTCATTATTACTTTTTGTGAACTTTGTACACAAATATTATAATGTACATCACTGCACATCGGCCAAAAAAGCAAAAAGTCATACAAATATCATAATGCGGAAAAGCCCCATGTTCTGTTTTCAAACAGACATAGACCTTTAGTTATTTATGTTTTTGTGCAAAAAGGAACCAGACTATTTTTCCTTCCAGCCTCGCTTTGGTTACGGTGATTTGAAGGGGAAAAAATAAAGTTGGCCGCAACTGGATAGTGGTCTTTAATCTGTTGCCATGACATGATGAAAAATATCGCTTCAATATTTAGGGAATAACAGTGTGTATCTAGGACCCAGTCTTCACTGCGTGATAATGACGGTTGGTCCATTAACAGCGGCCATTCCCCACCCGGTCATTATCACGCAGTGAACACTGGCTCCTCACACTGTTATTCCCATTAATAAATACTTTTTTTAACGAAATAAACAGTTTAAGTGTTCGAGCAAATTTTATGACTTTTCTTTCGGCGGTATTTTTTAGACTTTTTGTTCATGTTGAGGAACCATATTTTAGCTTATGACTGCGTAAACTTGGCCAAGTCTGGGTTGCGCTCGGTCTGTGCCTATAGTAAATCCACGCACAGCGCATACTATACGCGCGCCCTCACGCATCGAATCCGGACCATCATGTTAAAAACGTACATGTACATGTTATTTTCAAGTGATGCAGCAACCCAATTGGTAACTTTTGCACCACATGTATGCACATGCTCTGCAATACATGCACACACATGTACGTATAATACGCGTGTTGTACAATGTACATACAGTGTGTGCGCATTGTTATACGGCACTCAAGTGGAACGCGTGCTGAAGTGTACCACGTCGTGCTTCTGGAAAACGTAAACTAAGTGATTTTTGCGATTGGTTTTTTTTAAAGATACCGACTTAAGGCAATTTCGACTTGAGTCAAGTCTAATGACTGCGATATGCTACCCTGTCTCTTCAAATTACAACATTTTTTTCATATGTTTACCTGACAGAGGAAGCTGGAATTTCATTTATACTTGAACATAAAAAAGTAAATATGTCCGTGGGCGACAAGTTTACAGAAAATAAATCGCTTTCGCCGTAAACATCCTCAGTACTAACATGGAGCTACAAACGTGTCGTGTGCATGTGAAGACCATAGAAGACTTATTCGGCGCGCACATAGCAACTGTGTTGCATATACGCGCGCGTAAGTCTTCACACGATGGTGGTTGAGAGCAGGGTGACCTTAACGTCATGGCAATATCCTTCTAAATGCACTTCAAAAATCTGTCAGATTTATCAAAAATTTCCTCGAAATACACTAAAAACCTTAAAATTACATGCAGATTTTTTAGTACTGCCTCAATTAAGGTTCAAATTACATTATTAACAATTTATATAGTCACATAAGGATATTATGAAATTATTGCGTAAATTTCAGGCAAAACGGAGTTGCGGCGTGAAGTCTGTTTCACAGTGAACCTCAGTGCTTAGGCCAGCCAACCTGTCCCATTATGCAAGGGTTTGTTTGAAAAGTTTTTCAAATTTGCGATAATTTTCTGTAAATAACAATTTTTGCAGAATTCTACCATCAGAAATCAGCCAAAAATATCTATTCTGTCAAAGTTTCTGTCAAACTCGTTTTTTAACAAAAAAAATCGGTCAAAGATAGCCGAAAATCGGCTAAAACGGTCACCCTGCTGAGAGCTTGCGCACTGCTGTATTGTTACAAGCTACCGTGTTGTATACTTATTTGGCTTACATGATGCTGGGTCAAGGCTGGTTCAGGGGCCATTTATTCGCTTATTTTTAAAACCGGTCTTTATATCAAATTTTAATGCACCCCAACGTGATCGAGAGTGCAATAAATATTGCACGCTCTGCTTAAAAATGTTAAAATCACTAACAGTAAAGTGATTTGGTTTTAGACTAGGACTATACCGATTTTAACTGCTTCACAGAAGGTGGCACAAAATGGATTTCTTGGCTTTGCCGTTATTCAAACATATCTTTTGATTTACAAAAGCAAACTCAATGAAACAATCGTTATTCTCAAGCTAAATCTATTACCTGGAAGATGGCGTAAACATTTTTTTTCAGGACGCCCTGTATAAGTTAGCCGAACCTGGCCCCTCGTTTATAGTTCCTGGCTTCGCCTGTGAACTGTATCTACCTGTACTTAAATTTTAAACTCACTGCTATAATGGACTGCAATTTAGAGCTGCATTTTCTGTTAAACCCATGCATTGTTGGTACTTACGGCCATGTACGCTGTCACTGCACAGAGGAAAGGGGTAACCGCCAAAATGACCATGATGACTTGTACACAACGAACACGCCTCCTCGTCGCGCTAAAAAAAGCCATCTTAAATCAGAAACTAATAGGTTTCGCCGGTCAAAATCGCTCCCAATTGTATCGATACCGATCCATACAACAAAAGTGTACAATGGATAGAAGGTTCCCGTGCACTTCATGCCCAGACACAGCGTGTGGTCGTGCGCATGTGCGAAGATACGTGTCCTTCGGTTCCCTCGTACCCCCGCCCCGCAAACAGGGCGCTGGGTAGTCTGGTTCCCAAACCTGACAATTATTCCCGACGCTCACGTCTAAATTGTAGGTCAGGCAGCCTCTCGTTTCCGAATTCGCTTTATCGCTCATAGCTCTAAACTTGTTCCAATCAAATTTTTCTTCAAAATATCATACAGTTATGATAATACAGTTTGGTATTTCTGTAAGAAAACACTGACTTATGTTGACCTGGAATCTTCAAAGTTAGGCACCCATATAGCACTGCTAGCAGGCGAAGCCGAATGGAGACCACGCCGAGTTTTGGAAAATCCCGGTTCAAAATTCAAAATCATTCTTAACGCAGCAAAAAAATCGCCCCTCGTATACGATCCGAGTACACTTGATGTACAAAATCGTCGTTGAATTTCAAGTTTTCTGAATGACAACAATGAATATTAATTATCAACTACTTTTTAAAGTTAATAAGAAATAAATTTTTTTAAGAAACAAGTGGTTAATTAAACCTATATTGACTCGAAAATACTCGGGCGCTATCCGATTGTCGACGAAACGAATTTGGCAAACTTCGGACATTTTCGGAAAAAGGAGGAATATGCCTCCTGTTTTAGTCACGTGACGTAAATTGTAATACAATGTATTACTGGAGGCTACCTCACCTAAGATTCATCAGGAATAGTCAGGATCTTTAGGTCTGGGAACCAGACGAGGCGCTGGAAAGGGCTGACGAGCTTCACAGAATCTTGTTAAGGAAGTGGGGATGGCATTCTGGGTAACTTATAATTAACTATACATGTATAGACCTAAAGACATCCAGCTGCAGCTAAAAGCCCGCAGCTGCTGCTAATGCTATACTATCGAACTTCCTCATAGAAATGCATACATTCCTTACCGGATGTGATTTTGTTTTTAATTGCGGACCATGTGGACAAATTGGAGGGACGCATAATGTGCATTTATGAATGGGAATAAAAGCGTAGTGACTCGGTCTTAACGGCCGTTTAAAATCTTGCAGGGTCGTGGCCGTGATGACTTGCAGGTCACAGGTCACGCAAAATCCATCCAATCAGAGCTTAAATTCATAAGCCTTTCCCATAGGCTGTTTTTCGCCCCGTCCACCTCCACAAAAGACATGTAACCGGTAACTAGCTCCCATTTAAAGCCTTTGATTGGATCGCCTCTGCGCGCGCATCACGATTGTTTATTTTTGAATCGCTGTTCGACTGTTGTGCATTGACGCCGGTGATTGAAATCACAATTATCAAGAAACTCACGCTTGTCTTACCACAAAAAGTACGCCAAATCACCAGTGTCTCAATAAAAGCAACTTTCAAGTATTTCAACTGCATAAGTTGCAAGTATTGAACAGCAATATTCTCTCTATTGATATTTGCCACAAATACTTTCAAATTCAAAAAAAAAAAATGAAGCTCATTACTTCAAAAATTTGCACATGCGTGGCCAGGCCTATTGCCATTCTGCAACAGGCTGGTTGCACGCTAACAAATTACCGTTGTGATTTGGGTGACAAATGAGCTGAATTATGATCACGACGGATCCGTCGCAGTACATGAATGGGAGCTGCCACCTCGACATGACCCCTAAAATAGTAGTATTAGTACGTACGCAGTCACCCATCAACCGCTGGTAGAGGCTCATGCATGGTCTACTTGCTGTAGAATTTTAATCATAATATTCATAGGGTGGAATTTTGCGTGGAGGCGATGTAACTCAATAACACTCAGTAAACTCAGTAGCACACCGAGTATATACGCGTCGGTAAAGGGCAAAACCTTATATTCATAGCATTCAATTCAAAACACATTTATTTCCTCTTCATGACAGGAAGAAAAATAATGTAAGCCGGTAATGAAAAAGATATCAAGGCAACTAGAGGTGGCAAAACCTTGAAAGCATAGCTTGTATCAGGCATGTCATTACACAAAAACAGACGAATTATTACAGAAAAACAACTGCCCACATGTATACTTCTCAGCAGTAAACAAAGTTATGAAAAATAATAATAATAATAATAATAATAATAATGGGCTACGAGTAGGATCGCCATGCAAGGGCAAAGTCACATTAAATTTATAAAAAAAATATTACATTACATAAGGTACAATTTAAGTTTGCGTTTTAAAAATTATATGACCTTGAAGAGAGAAGGGTAGATTATTCCATAATTTAGGTCCGGAGTATTTAATGTTGTTTTGAGGGATGTTCTATGTTGCGGTATTTGGAAATGTAATTTCACACGAGTGTTATAAATATGTAAATAACAGGTAAGTACAAACGTGTTTAAATAAGAAATGGGCAGTATTTTTTTGAATTTGCACATTAATATTGACTGTTGGTATCTATTTCGGTTTGTAATGATTAAATGTTTTAGCTCACGTAAAAGACGTTGACCGTGAGCCCTATAGAATGGTAATAATTCGAACAACTTTTTTTCTGCAACTTAATTAGTTTGCGATGCGATGCAATGCGAGGGTGCAGCCTAACCTACACCAAGTATTAGTTTTTCTAAACTCGTACGGAATGCATTCCCCCAAACAATGTTACAGTAAGAAAATAAGGAAGTATTAATGAACTGTATAGAGTATTTAATACCTCAAAGGGTATAATGTTTTAATCTGTTGGTAACTCCAATACTCTTGGAAACTTTACTTACAGTCTCATCGATGTGATATTTCCAATTCAAGTCAATTTTTCATCGATGATAACACCTACAAATCTAAACT
Organism: Patiria pectinifera; assembly: GCA_029964075.1. NCBI lineage: Eukaryota > Metazoa > Echinodermata > Asteroidea > Valvatida > Asterinidae > Patiria > Patiria pectinifera. The sequence goes on along the minus strand of CM057144.1, from coordinate 11,989,642 downwards.
TATACCCTCTGTAGTTGTGCTATCCAATAAAATATTTAAGTTTCATGACTTATTCTGGATTTTTTTCTGTTAGGGTAGATCATATAATTACATTGAGATAAGTTGAGAAATAAGCGGTTAGCTTTTAACCAATCACAGATACTGATCAGTTCATTGTTGACAATATTATAAAGGGAAATAAGATCTTTGTTACAATAAAATAAACTAGTGTCATCAGCATATAATATAAAGGAGAACAAGTTCGATGTCTTTGAAATATCATTAATATAGATTAAAAAATCAAAGAGAGCCCTGGGGTACTCCGCACGAGATGCCTTTTTAATCAGACAGGCAATTGTTAAAACTTGTAGACTGTTGACGATTATTCAAATAACTCACAACCCAGTCATGGGCAACCCCGCGGTGTCCATAGTAATCTAATTTATGAAGAAGAATATCATGGTTTATAGTATCAAAAACTTTTGATAAATGTAAGAATATACCAACTGAAAAGGCATTCTCCTCAAAGGTTTTGACTACTTTATTTACTAGGTCAATAAGTGCCATTGAAATGGAGAAATTAGATCGAAAACCATATTGATTATCAGAAATAAGGTTATACTTGTCTAGAAATGTTACTGTCCTATTGTACACAAGATTGTCAAGAATCTTGGAAAAACAGGATAGTACCAAAATTTGTCTATAATTACCAAGCTCAACAGGGTCTTCTTTTCAAATATAGGAGTGACTGTAGAATATCAAAATGTTCAATTTATCTGGAAAAAACCTTTAGATAGAGATGAATAAAAAATGTGACATCGCTTATAATTGGTTATGACAGATTTGATTAACCCTGGTGTGACACCATTCAAGCCAGGAGACCTGTTGTTTTTATATTTGGAAACTATTTTATGAATTTCTGTTTTTGTTATAGGATTAAAGTAAATTGAATTATCGTCAGGATCAGTGATAACAGAAGTAATTCTCATAACTAGCATTTGCTTGAGGAATATTTCGAAAACTATGTTTTCAAAAAATGTTTAACCAAATTGGTTGAGCCTAGGCACCCATGTAGTTTCACAACAACAACGTTTTTGTTCTTCAGACAATTTTGCTCGTGGCTTCGTTCACTCACAGGACAAGGGCGTAAACGGGTGACGTTTTGTATTTACCAAAACAATGTAATTAACATGAAAAGTTCTAACTACAAAAATTCCATTCGAAAACATGATAACAGAGAGAGGTGTGAGCCAAATGATTTATCACAAATACTAAAAGTTGACGGAAATCATTTTGAGATCACACACGGTGTCACGGTGAACCTTGCTATTTGTTAATGTTGAGTACAGAATGCTAGCAACGTCAATGCAACTTTTAAATGAAAAGAAAACCATTCAGGGGAAAGGTATGAACATTTGCCTCTATTGAAAGATCGAATGAAAAAAGTCCTGGCAAGCATAAACAACTTTGCCACCATCATCATGGCCGAGGTTATTGCTTTCGGGTCAAAGCTTCCATAATGGCGGAAATATCATAGACATGTCATGATTTTAGATACCTTGAGAGAAGTATCGATTTTGCACTGCCTGAAGATTTAGAAAATACCTCCTCTTGATATTTTACAGTGTTTGTGCTAGACTTTCGAAGCGCCGCGCTTAGCCGCGGCAAAACTAGAAACGAACAAAACGAAGGAGATATTTGTAGAGCAAGCATAATGTATAGCGTAGCGGCGCAATTTAATCGTCGTAGAACACTGCTGGCTGGAACATTTTTTCCCCCGGGAGTAAGGGGTGCTGAAGCATATTCCAGCACCCCAATCCAAAAAGTTGGGGGTGCTGCAGCACCCACAGCACCCCTGTTCCCGCGGGCTTGACTTTCATAAACTTTCAACAACTCACTGAAATTGGAGGAAATTAAAACCCCTTAAAACGGTACACATGTGTTGTTTGTAATCCCATTATTACATTAATGTCGAGTAGACTTAAACATCTTAAACCTTCAACGCGGGCATCTTACTGTCCCCGCACACGTAACTCATGAACATCTTCACTTCTTCGTGGATGACTGTTACCGGCATGTGGATAGTTTTTCGGACCGGAAAAGCCAAGTTCATGTCCCATATTGGTAGGAACCAAACCCCAATCCCGCTAAGCAAGCGCTGGTTTATTTCTCCTATCCCCCACAGTATTACGTCGCTGGAGTAGATCAAGGCATCAAAGTTCTTTTGGTCTCGGGGATGGGGTCCTTTCAGGACGATTTTGGCGTCCGGGCAGCGCCTGCGGAATCGGATTAGAGCCTCTCGGAGTAACTCGGTTCTCTCCGTGTAGCTCTCCCGCGTCCACTGGCTGAAATGGGCCCAAGGGCTGACCATGATCACGTAGTTGCATCTCGTGTTGTTCAGCTCGTCTATCAAGTCGTGTTCGTAATGCACGGTGTCCAGTATCACGGTCGCGCTGCCGACCAGCTGTTTGGGAAATGATATCGTGATGGACATGTCGATGTCTTCGTAATACCTTCGCCAGAAGAACCCTGGTTCACCCTTTCGGGCAACGAACTTCCTACCCATCAGGTCCAGAATGTGGACGAACCACTGACGAGTCGTCGAATCCCCAAACAGTAAAATGTTCCTGTTTTGTAAGCAAGAAGTCAGCTTTGCTTTCTCTGTCCAGTCAGTGATTTGGCAGAGCAGAGACTGCCACTTGTCTTGCAGCCAGTACCCTTGACTGGGCGGTAGCTTCACGTCCGGGAGGCACTGAGGTAAATTTGGTGCAGCAACTGCTCCTGCACCTGTCAGTTTAAAGAAAAACACGGGGTGGTCAAAGGAAAGCCCTCCAATAACTTTGTTTATAGGGATGTATGTGAATTGTTTTTTTTTTCCTGAAAGAACACTTACCTTTTTTGTGATCCGTGGACAGAACTTTAAAATGGTGTTTGTGTATGAAATTCGGTAACTTGAAAAGTATGAGTGATTAAGGATTCCTGTACTAAAAGAAAGCTTACGAATTGAGCTTTTGTATCCTAGATTTTGAAAGTGCTATACATGCAGAACGTAATTTAAAAATGTTCCTGACATTTTGGTTTCCTTTTTGTTTTACTCATCCTGCACATAATTGAAAATCAGTCATCGACACAGTGTAATAAAAGTAGGCTATCAATCCCCAGAGAAATCAGAATCCTTAATTTCATTGTTTCCGTCATTTTGGTAATAAGAAATAACAACATTCAAACTGTTGCTTCATTTCTTTAAAAAAAAACCACTACGTTGACTTCGTGCGGAATGACATCTTGGATAAATGAAAACAATAACAAAATGTAGACAAAACAGTTGTATGACTGCGCTTTAAAAGTACATGTATTTTCGTTCCGTTTACCTACCGGATATGTTCACGGGAGGCTCGTCCAGTTGTATCGGCCTGTGTAGAAAAATAAGGAACATAAACATAGCAGAATTGCAAACAATAGCAAGCAAGCCGCTTGGCATAGTGCGTGTACAGTTCAACGTTTTTAATATAACCCCTCAAACATCTCCTGAAAATGTTTATCCAAACGGAGATCTATCTACGACAGCTGTAACAAAGTGACCAGAAGCAGAGCTTTGAAACATGATTCGTCATGACGTCTCAAAAGCCTGAGCCATTTTAGCAAATTAGTCTGGTTTTTCTTTCTTTTGAAGAAACAAAAATGCGATCTTCGGTTCAGTTACATAGTTTTCGGTGTTTGCCGTGGTTTTTGGCATCAGAGTGGAGTTGGTTTAATTTTAACAAAAACTTACTTAATGAATATGTGTTCTTTTCCTCGGGCAAGCTCCCTGACCCTAGCTGATATTTTTCGACCGTTGCTCTTCGTCCCGTAGAGATTACCGCAGTCCACTCCTCTTGGCTTCTCGCACAGGAAAACAGTCTTGCCGAGTGCATTCTTGTTTGCGTACACGCACTTGCCCATCCAGTTCCCATGCCTAGTCAGTCTGCAGAGGCCTGATGGTTTGTTCTTCGAACCTGGAACATTGAAGAAGCCGCTCCACACCACGCGATCGTCAGCGGGCCATATGGTGTTCAGCATAAAATCTACGGCCTGCCTGCTTAAGACGCGTCTGACAGAGAGACTAGCTTCACCAGCCCAGCCAGCGTAGATGTAAATGCTGTACGTGCCGTTGTTGTGGTCTTCAATTTTACCAGCGGTGCTTGCCTTCGGGTTAGCCTTGGAGTCCAGGGTAGCGTACCAAAACCCTCCTCCCGAATGAAGAAGGCTGCCATCTTTGCGCCTGCATGTAATTATGTAATGCAGCATGTCGCCGACCTTAATAGCATCCTTTTTCGGCGACATTAATGACACTGACGTATTGATGAAGCCTTCGTCTTCTGGCAGTGACGTCGTCGGGTGATCATCCATCGGCTTGGCTTCGGCCCTGATTGAATTTGACATGGCAGCCGGTTTCATCCACATTTTTACTGGCGAAGTATAAAATACATCCTGCGAAGTAGAAATATGAAACTTCTTAAAGATGTATGGATACAAAGGAAATTGTTGAAATCAGCGTCGTAGGAACTTTTGTGAATGTCCGAGTAAACCCAAACCGCTCCATTAAGGTGCGATTTGGGGATTTTTCTTTCAAACAGAGGAGTAGACCTACAGAAATATTCCGGCTAGAATTTTCCCCCGAATGTGGATGCAGAACATCATCTGATACTAGGCTGTAGAAGATAGTTATATGTTCATTAAAGATCCTGCCCGTCATTGATTTCTGACTTTTACAGAGCATGGCAATGTAAAAGAAATATGGATTCTTCTGTTTTCCTATACGAATATTCCGAATACGTTAGTGTAGAGATATCTAATATATGTTTCCTGCCTTATTTACTGCACATTCACTGCTTAAGTAAGAAGAACGTTCTTGTGCCGCTACATAACTGGGTTTTTTTTTCGAATGAGACTTCTGTGAAATCATATCTTGTAAAAGTCTTGAATAACTAAACTTATTACATCCTTCTCATTTCATTGCATGACTGTAATAAACAAACATCGGGAAATTTCCTGTTGATATGATTTAAAACGAATCTGTAAAGTGCTTTTTCATGACAGGAACCTTGGAACCATTGTGATTATTCAACGGGGGTCCCCCTCAGCAGGAAGCTAGATACACAATATTTTTGACAAAAGAATACAGGTCGACATGGACAATATAATACGAGAGTCCCAACTTCACACTTTTGCCCTTTCGGATGGCTTGCGATGTAGTTCAATTAAAACGTGGTGTAGCATACAATTGGATTAAATAGACTGAAGGTTGAACTGTACTGAGTGCAAATTCATTTCACAAGTGGTATGCGTGTCAAAACTACTTCGGTCATACATGCATATTGCTTGTTTTCTTGGTTAAGATTGGGGCGTTTGGCCCGCGTTCCCACGAACTCTTTCCTTTATCTTTGATCAACCTTGACCCCGACGGTGGAGAGCCTGTATTGATGCGAGCGGGACTTAGTCTTATAGTTACCACCAGAGAGGGCCAAGGCTACTATCGATTTCGTTTCGTGGCCTTTCAACTTGAGTTTACAATAAATAATACCAAGCCCCTTTCCCCTTCTGCTTGATGACATAATATACATGACTGTTTCATTTCGATATGAGTTTCGTTTGCACGATTCATATGGAGAACTACGGAGCATTGCCCACTCGCCACTAGTGCAGCTCTGTTTACGTGGGAAGACTGGCTCATGTCTAGGCGCTCTGAGCAAACTTTCGTTAATATGCGGAAAGAGTGTTTGTTAAAATTACTCCCTCGCATTGCATTATAAAAAAAAACAGGTTTTCCTCTTTCAAATGAATATAATTTCTTCGTGGTTAAAGTCGAACAATTGTATGCACTTTTCCTTTGAAAAGTGGGCAACTCAGGACACAATAGGGACAATAGAAAAGGTCGCCCGGTCAATGTGTGACCACAGAGCATGCAGGGCTTTGATTTTCTGCACGTAATAGGTGGCAAAGTTCTCCATATGCAGGTCTAGGACGTATTACAATCTCACACTACTGCTTAGAAATGATCTAAAGGTTTCCGATGTAAAGATAACACTACAGTGCAGAATGTCCACCCTAACGAAAGAGCAATTCCAGTAAAGAAAGAGTTGTTTTTGCGGCGTTTTGGCCCCTTTGGTTGTGGCCATTCGTTTTCCCTTAAACTGTGAGTAGAGGTCATGGGTTGTTGTTTTTGTTTAAAAATCACATGATTTCACACCCCCTCCCCCCCCCAAAAAAAACTTGAACTGTAAAAATGGTGTTAAGAGTTTAAACAGATTTGTAAAGTAATGGCCGCCCGCAATGAAATTATTTCTAAGAGCATGTATTTGGAGTCTCATGATTCTGTCGAAAAAAAAACGTGAGCCCGATCCCCGTACCGATTAAAATAAATCCTGCTGAAAAAATAATCTTTTTGAAAAAGAATACCGCTGTGAGACCATAAAAAAACACTTACATTGAATACTAAATATATTTTATGTACGAATAGAGGCCTAATATTAACCAAGATTTTGAGAAAAGGAACAGTCTTATTCAAACCTTAAACTCATGTAAATATCGAATGTCCGGAATGAAATTTAAGCATTGTGTTCGCTGTACAAATGCATGTGAACTTATTCACATCATCCAGTATCAAACTATTAAACACTTTATAATAATAATAATAATAATAATAAATTACCGGGAATGGGTCATTAGGGAGACTTTCCCATAGACTTGTGCACACAATTTTTCCAACTTAAATGTGCCCTAACCCAATATTCCCTTGTCCTTTTTCCACGAATTTCGGTATTTTTACTAATTAGACCACGAGCAACAAATATAACCTAATTGCGACAGTAACATTTTGCCTCTAAAGGGGGGCTGTGCCATTAGGGAGACAGGTGTGTGTCTCCCTAAAAGCCGGTGTCTCCCTATTATTGAAGAAATTACGATAACGTGTCTCCCTAATAGTACATTTAGTAATATAATCATAATACCAAAGTCTTATATAGCGCACGTATCTACCAACAATTAGGTACTCAAGGCGCTGGAAACTATGTCTATTATTAGAGACAGGTAAATGAAGTACATGAGAAATATGAGAACCATTATGTAGCACCTTTATAATGGTTTACAAGGTGCTGCGGCGCATTAAGCAGCCACTGCCAGAAACATCGGGGCAAACCCCTTCTTTATATCCATGCATTTTAAAAATGCATATGCGAGCATCCATCAAAACAAAGTGATGGCCACAGCAATTCACATGACATGATGGAGTCTTCAATAGTTGACAACGCGTACGATTCAACAGGTCGTAGTAAAAACAGGAAGACGATCGATATGTGGCGTGTGGGAGGAACAATATAAGGCCTAATTTTCCACATTTCTTGCTATTGTCCGGTTGTGTTGTGCTGCTGTTTGGCGGTCTCAACTCGATGGCGTTTTGAAATGGGTGTGTTCACCATTTTGAAATTGTTCGGGTTTTGGGAGGTTTTTTTCCTCATTGGTTTATGGTATCACTGATCCTGAATAGTGCATATAACTCTGACGTCGTGATGATGTCATCGGGTATCAAATTGCAAGCGATTTTAGTTGAAAAGTGACCAACTCCTTACATTTATAACTCTCGAACAAAATAATCAGTGATTTATGTATTTTCCGGGGCTACCGAAAGGTCAAAGTTAGGTGAATTCAACTGTAGAAATGTCTTCCAAACGGTTGACGGGATGATGATAAACCTGAATGATAATATGAACCTGAACCCTGTCCAAATATGTGAAACATTTTGTGACGTCATCATGACATCATCAGGTATTACAGTTTGTTTTTTACAAACCCTCAAGTTTTTGGCCCACAAAATGCTCTTAAACCAAAGAAAATCGTGATTTGGCCGGCGTAGGCAATTTTGGACCGATTTACTGGTCTGTACCCTTAAATTTAAAGGGTGCAGACCAGTAAGTACACCGTAGACCATAGTTGTAATTACACGCACTTCCCAAAATTATTTTTAAAAAAATCATACTCACAACTCAGGTGTTCAAGACACGCATCAAATTAAAGCTGATTTCATCATCTTTCATTTTCTGTTCGATTTTTTGGGGTAATCTAATGACTTTTGGGAGAAATGTCCATCCAAAGATGATCCCCCCTAAAATAGTCCTGAAGCCCATCGCCATTTTGAAAAACGATGCCAACGCTCATTTGCAGAATAGAGCGCTTTTAGGGCCCATTTCACAGAATTGCAAGCTCACAATCCTGTGCACGGCCTCCACCCTTCTTCTTTTTTTTTCACAAAACCTCAAGTTAATGGCCCACAAAACGTCTAATGCCGAAGAATTTTAGGGCATGCAAATCGAGATTTGGCCGGCGAAGGCAATTTTGGACCGATTTTCTAGTCTGCACCCTTTAAAGGGTGCAATCCTGATGATAAAACCTGTTCAATTTTTTTGGGGAAAATCCAATGACTTTTGGAAGAAATGTCCATCCAAAGATGATCAACCCAAAATAGTCCTGAAACCCATCGCCATTTTGAAAAAAACGATACGCTCCGTTACAAAATAGAGCGCATTTAGGGCCCAATTTCATCCCAATTTCACCGAAGTACAAGCTCACAGTCCTGTGCACGGCCGGACGTACGGCCTCCGCCTTTTTTCACAAACCCTCAAGTTTATGGCCCACAAAGTGCTCTTATACCGAAGAATTTAAGGGCATGCAAATCGTGATTTGACCGGCATATGCAATTTTGGACCGACTTTAATACTGGTTGCTCCCTTAAGACCCCCAACCCAAAGATTATTGTCACCAAGTTTGGTTGAGATTGAAGTCTGACTTTTCATATGACCACACTAAACAGTTAGGGGCCATTCAGAATTTTCAGTGTTTTAAAATTTCGACTTTTTTTCCAAATTATTTTGACCCTCCCACCCACCCCTAATTTCGATTAATAAAAAACTGGACATGTACACGCACTTGCATGTACATGTACTTGAACACCATGTACATGTGTGTCTAGTTCAGTGACGGCGTGAAGTTGTCGGTCTTCCACTTTTATGTGATAAAATATGTGATACCTCACCAACAAGTATCTTTTAACGAAATTCAATCAGAATATTTATCAATTTTTAAAAAAAAATGTTTAGTTGTTGTGTTACTTGTTGGTGTCCCTGCCACACTGTACGATATGGTGTAGCCGTGCGTGAATAGAGTCTGGTGACTGTACATAGAAATTTCTTTGAATAAAAGTCGAATCGTTCATTCGTGTGCACTTGTTATGCAGCAGGGCAGTGGTTGGGATATCTATGTCGACTTGCAGAGAAAAAGTGTGCAAACGCGAAGAATACAGCTTTTATGTGTTCACAATACAACGACGCTGTTTAGTTATTTCACTGTGTGACACAGTGAGAAATTTTGGAATCATAATGGCGTAAGCGATATTTGCTGGGGAGCTCTCGCGTACGACTTTCTGTACTTTCTGTTTCCAGGACAATTCTGTGTACGGTAACCCGACGTACCCAGATTTTTAAAGACGAAATTGCCGACCTTGAAACATTGTCGCCCCCCCCCCCAGTCGCCTCCCCCACTGAGATTTTGAGTTTCTAAAAAAAATTATCATTGATCTACATGACGCCCCCATGCAATGTCCAGCCCCCCATGCAGCGCCCCCCCCCAAAAAAAAATTCCGCACCGCCCACTGCATACAGGGGACGAAGTTGGAAAAGAAACACGCATCGCGATATCGGAACGCTTGCGCGTAGTTCAGGCAAGTCAAAAGATCTATCTTTCTTTGTTTTTTTAAATCTTTTTTTTTCCATGGAAAGTGAATTTCGATTTTCAATTATTTAGCTTGACCCACCCACCCACAATTTGGAAAAAAGATCGAAATTTTAAAACATTGAACATTCTGAATGGCCCCTTAACCTAACCAAAATGGAACGCACGGACACAGACATGTTTACGTTACATATACCTAGTGTGGACATTCTTTTGTTTTCGTGTTAAAGAAAAACCTGTGAAATAAGTCCTTTTACTCACTCTATAAAAACTCTTTCAACCCAGATGTTCTTCTATGATCCCTTTTCAGTGTTTCTCATTTTCCGACGGATAAACCTAACCCCAAAATACCTCTAATCCTGTTTTGCACAGACGGAATACACTATCGCAATATTATTCTCCATTTTGGCATACACAAATATGGTACTCACCATAAAAATATGATGCCGACATGCATCCAACACAAAAATACGCTACCGCAATATTATTCCCTTTCTGGCTTCTCCCCACTGGCATAAAAAATGGTACTCACCATGAAATATGAAGCCGACATGCATCCAATACAACATACGCATAATAAAGTCATGAAGGTATATACCCCCGGCCCCTGGAACAGTCCTTTCGTGTTCCCTTTATCGGCCATACTGCACCGGTTTGTCTTCCAGCTGGTTTATTTTAAAGTAATTGATTGGTTTCTTTGTAAACAAGCTAACTTTTGGCCCGACCATCGTCCGAAAACGTCAACGTAATTGCAGTCAGGTGACCGTAAGTAATGGCATAATTCTGCTAGATGCAAAATGAAATCTCCTCACGAGTCCATGTGGGTGCAGACCAGTAAATAGGCCCCGAATTGCCTACGCGGGCTAAATCACGATTTGTATGCCCCCAATTTGTTTTCTATTAAAGCATTTGGTGGGCCGTGAACTTGAAGGTTTGTCAAAAAAAAAGATAGGTGGAAGCTGTGAACAGAAGTGCGAGCTCGTATTTCTGTAAAATTCAGATGGAATTAGGCCCCAAAATTGTTGTATTTTGTCATGGAGCGCAGCCATATTTTTTTTTTCAAAATGGCGATGGGTCACAGGAATAATTTTAGGGGTGATAATCCCTGGATGGAATTTTCTCCCAAAAGTCATCGGATTACCACCCAAGAATTGAACAGAAAATGAAATATGATGAAATAACTTGGAATTTGGTGGGTGCCTCAAACACATTGGAGAGTTGAGAGTATTAATAATATATTTTGGAATTACGCGTAATTATCACTGAGATCTATGGGAGTCAATTTACAGGTCTGCATCTTTGAGGGTGCACGCCTGTAAATAGGCCAAAAATCTGTCCGCCGAGCTCATGAATAAAAGTTATATACCCTCAAAATATTCTATATTAGAGAGTTCTGAGACCATGGAATTGGGGAATTGAAGACATGTGGCAATGAACCTCTGGCCAGGACTTGGAGCTTCCAATTCTGAGCATTTTGGATGCAATCGGGCCCGAAAGTGGCGCTATTTAGCCATGTTGTGGAGGGATTCTTTTTCAAAATGGCTACTTTTCCAGTTTGGGAAACATCATTCGTTTTAGGGGTGTTCTTCTTTGGGTGAGAATATCTCAAAAAGTCAATGGTCAACCCACCCAAAATTGAAAAGAAAATGAAAGATGACATGCTGATCATCATTTTTCTGTGCAGCTTGAATACCTGTAAGAGTTCTGAGTATTTTTAAATGAATTTTGAAGTATGAGCATTGAGCACTAGTGTCTATGGGAATTTTATTGCAGGTGCGCACCCTTGAAGGTCAATTGTGGAGTGGGAAGTGCGCCGTTCGGTTTGAAGGGCGCCCTCTATAATCGCTAGCAATTACCGCTTAACTTGTCACTGGCTAGACTGTTTCCCGCCCCCCCCCCCCAATAAAAAATAATAGAATGGGGACCGGTAAACTAGCTGCCATTCAAATCCCGTGATTGCATCAATAAATTTGTGCATGGACGCCGATCATTTAACACACGATCAAAAAACTAACGCTTATCTTTACCGTCATAAAAAGTACACAAAATCACCAATGTCTCCATGAAAGCAAATTTCAAGCATTACGGCTGTGATTTGGAATTCAGGAAGCGGGATTCAGACCTATTGACGTCATGGCTTAATTTGCTTATACATTACACGGATTTTCGTGCAATGAATGAAAGATTCATTGCTAGTTTAACTGGACCCCATTTTGAAGACCAAAGGACAATGGGGTCAGGGGGAACCAGACTAATCACTGACGAGCGGAGCCATGCACAGTGATGCTCAAATATTTGTCTCAAATTTTGGACTCGAATTTGCAATAAATACAAAGAAGGTTGAAGTTAAATTAACATCTGAGCATGATAATGTTTCGAAGTAAAATAATCATACGGGGAAATAAAGTGTTTTCGTATTGAAAAGCAGCCGACAGAGGGCCGAGAACAGCATTTCATGTTAACGGTCTCCTTTTTGCCTCATAATTTGTTTGTGCCAGTTAAATTTGTATGCAAAGAGTTTCATGAAATTGCTCATAACCGATTTTACTTGAAAAGTAAATACAAGTCGTATGCTCGATCGCAAGTGGAAGTAATGTTTTCCACATTATTTAGGAAATCCGTGGTTGCAAACCTCACAAAGCCGCAGCTTTTGATGAAAGCAACTGCATAAAGTGCGCCCTCTATCGACCTAAACAAAGTAGTTAGCAGGTGGTTTTGTAAATTGATTTACAAGAGTAATGTAAATTATGTAGTAATCGAAGGTACGATAACGGTGAACTGATGGAGATCTGGCGGAAATGTTTGTCTCTTTTCTAGGAGTACCTTTTTAACATTATTTATAACATCAATCAATAACATAACTAGGATATTAACATTAATTTTAAAGTTACCCGAAAATGACTATAGGGACTTGATTCGTTTGAAAACGGGGAGGCGATCGCAATGAACTGTCGCGCCGTTCTGACTTCCCTCCAGCTGTTGGTCCGTCGGCCTGTCCAACTGCAGTTCCACTCAGCAGGTGTTTATGCACTTGTCGCGGATGGAGTCCGGCTGAGGAGGAGCGAGTAACCCAGGCCTCCCGGCAATGGCTCATCCTTTCTCGCGTTGCCAATCCCGCGCTTTGACGGGCTATCGATCCGCACGCAAGGACGCGATGTAAGTAGCTGCAGTGACATGCTCGGCTTTGTGCGTCTTCTCCATCTAGGAAGGAAAGAGCAGATCCGTACAGTCACCCTGGGGCATTTGAAAGGAGGGTCCGAATGGAGGTTGCAAGCGGCCCTGTCCGTTCTTCTTGTTTGCGTGTGGATATCTCCCTACACTAGGCCAGACGGCCACTCCAACGAGAAAATGATTTGCACAGGGAGGGACAAGAAATCCATCGACTTGAGTCTGTGACAGATTGTAGAAAAACAGGAAACAAGGCGAGGGATTGGAGAGGCCATCAAAACATGGGAGCAAGAAAAGCACCTGACTAAAATGGCCTTTGGAAGGGAAACAGTAAGCGAGATAAGAGGAAAACAGGGGCAACTCCCTAAAGCTGCTTGTAGGAAAACAGTCTGAACATTATTTTGTGTCCTGAAACTTGAACTTTTTCCCCCCTCATTTAGTCATTTTGTTTTTACTTTTAATCACTGATTTAGACATCAAAAGCTTAATGGTATAAGATAAAATTACAAAATGACATAGGGGTATTTCAAAGAAGACAATATTCAAAGAAGACAATTTGGGGTTTATAGTTAATTGGAAGAATGTTCCCTGTACAAATTGAGTTTCTAACAACACCTCGTGGTTGCTTCAATGTTAATACCATGTTGGTGTTATTTTTTACATCACAGTTTAAACAGTGTGATGAACCGAATATGTTCCTCATTCCTTCAAAGCATTTCAGAAAACGGTCGAGTGCTGTCACTGGTCCTCTAGATCATTTACCCGCAGGTCCAAGACCATCAAAAATATGATCATGTGAAATGCACGAATCATGCTTCGCCTTCATGCATTGATTCATGATAGAAAAAAAAAGATTTTACATTGTGAATACTGACGGTGTGTTTGCACTTACCGAGTTCTTGGAGTGGGCACTGAAGTTCTTGTTTCCGTTCCCGTATGCCGGGCTGGGACCATGGATCGACGTGAACCTCCGGAAGTTAAGGTCTGTGTGGGTTGTGCTTGAGAGGAGACTATCTGACTAGCAGTAGTCGCACTCTCCAGCTGTGAATGCCGAGTAACAATTAGAGTTTGGTGAACGCGAGTATGGGCACCTCAAAACACAGGTCTATTGTAGACTATACATGCATGGCCGTGTGTAAGAGGGGGTGATTAGGCCCCCTCCTTCCCCCCGTCCTCCCATTCCCCAAAGTCTTAAAATTTCAAGAATTATATCTGTTGAATTCCAGTTCCCCTTGAGCAAGTTTTTTAACACAATAATGCTGTTTCAAATAAAAAGTTTCCAAACAGAAATGGTTTGGTGACGAATAATCTGATCCAAAGATTCAAAATAAAATTATCAATGAAACCTTTTAACTGTTCACTTCTGAAAGCTGCGCTGAGATACCGCCGCACGGTTCTGTAGCCAACACATTGCCAATTTAACAGTAACTTTTTGCAGTGTTATTTTCACGGCAGGACTTCTGGTCCTGGCCTGATCTCGAAAAAGAAACTATGCTAAGAATTTCATCCGCAGTAAACTTGTTTTTATCCATTCTGGTAACGCTAGGGATTCCTCGCATTAACCCAAATAAAATCAAATCTCATCAGCGCCCGTATCTTTTACCCTACAGCCAAACGACATGGCACATAAATATTTCGAAGGAAATTTGTTATCGAGTTCGTTGCGATGATTCGAGTCAGAGAATTCCTGCGTTAATTCCTTTCCCAACCCCAACCCCCGAAATACTTACCTTATCCACTTTCCTCCCTTCGGAACAACAAGGCCTGCCGATCGGAACGTTTAACCACCCTTTAAATTGATGTTACCTCCCGGGACTCCTTCAGAGGGAAACCAAAAATGGTCAAAAAGAGTGAGAAGGGAACGACCCGCCTTTTCTCGGGGCTGTTTTGGCTAGCCCTACCAATTTCCGAGCCAGATAGCTCCATAATTAAGTCTGAGCTCAAATGACCGGAGGGCTGACGTTCCTTGACTGATGAAATCTTCCCCACTTCTCCCCGGCCGGGTGAAGATGATGACTGCCCTCAAGGTACATCTTGCGCGTTTCAGGTAAACGGGGAGCGGGAGAAAGAGAGAAAAAAAAAACACGACAAATTCCCGAATCCTTAATTTTGTAGCAATTGCGAGCGCGGGAGTGGAATGTTATTTCCCCTGATTGCTTTGAATGATTGCAGTGAAGCTCTTCCAATCAATAAAAAAATCTGACTCTTTAGTTTACATCTTCTCAGGCGCAGTTAGGAAAATTGATAAGAACTCACAGAGGTACCCACGCCTTAAGCTTATTTACTTACCAGCTGAATCTGATTTGGAAAATAGATTTAAAATATCGTATGAACTGTGTTCTACCTTTCCTGCTTTAGGTATAGTCTTAGGCAATCTGGGTAAGTTCGAAAATCGATATTGGTAACACCCGATAAGTTTGATGCACGCACAAAAACATAACGCTATATTAAAGGTAGGTGATAATATAACCTCATTCGCCACTTCTATTAAACCATCCATGCAAATTTGGAAAATATATCGTATGAACTGTGTTCTACTTTTCTACTTTAGGTATAATCTTAGGCAATCTGGCCAGTTCGAGAATCGATATGGTAACACCCGATAAGTTAGATGGACGCACAAAAACATAACGCTATATTAAAGGTAGATGATAATATAACCTCGTAACCCACTTCTATTAAACCACCCATGTAAATTTGGAAAATATATCGTATGAACTGTGTTCTACTTTCCTACTTCAGGTATAGTCTTAGGCAATCTGGCCAGTTCGAAAATCGATATTGGTAACACCCGATAAGTTAGATGGACGCACAAAAACATAACGCTATATTAAAGGTTGATGATAATATAACCTCATTACCCACTTCTAATAAACCACCCATGCACATTTGGAAAATATATCGTATGAACTGTGTTCTACTTTCCTACTTTAGGTACAGTCTTAGACAATCTGGGTAAGTTCGAAAATCGATATTGGTAACACCCGATAAGTTAGATGGACGCACAAAAACATAACGCTATATTAAAGGTTGATGATAATATAACCTCGTAACCCACTTCTAATAAACCACCCATGCAAATTTGGAGAATATATCGTATGAACTGTGTTCTACTTTCCTACTTTAGGTATAGTCTTAGGCAATATGGGTTAGTTTGAAAATCGATATTGTTAACACTGAATAGGTTTGATGGACGCACAAAAACATAACACTATATTAAAGGTTGATGATAATATAACCTCATTACCCACTTCTAATAAACCACCCATGCAATATTCAGCTCTGCTCCTGATGTCAGCGCATATATCCTTGTTGTAGTAAATGTCCTTTCTTGAGCAAACACGCTCCTCAAAAGGTAATTTTCTGCAGCTTCAGTTTACCCCGCAGTGGTCACTGACAATCATCTCTAGCGTTTCAGCGGTAAACAGGAACTTGTCAAAAAAGGGTAATAATCCACCTTCATACCGACATCAAACTGGCAGTTTAATCTCAATAGATAAAAGGTTCCGTGATACTGCTCAGATTATTGACTCAGTTTTAATTTGTCTTAGGCCTATACATCACTACATCAACACACGAATCTTTTCAAAATTACATAGCTGATTCAGTGCTACATGCAGTCTATAAGTACTGCCATCATTCGTTGGTTCCCGGCCTGCAAATTCGAGTAAATAATGCCTTCGGCAAAGTGTCCAGCATACCAGGGAAATTCGAAAACGGCCTCTGAAAATAATGCACGCCGGCGGAGCTCTTGGGTAACCCGGCGTATATACAAACGAAACGGTGCCTTACTCACGCAAATGGATTTACTTCACTTGTCCAACTAAAAGTACATGTATATCCAACCTGAAACTCTTTTGTATATTTGCTTCGTATCATTGTCGTCTCCAATTACCACTGGAGAAGTTTCTGTCAGGCATAATAAACACCGCAAAAAAGGCCACACTCATTGGAGGGGACATAATTTTGAATCTGATGGTCTTATGATAACGTCATTTATATAGACCTTTGGGGAATGTTGTTAGCTACATTTTGATGCCCCGTTTGCCACCAAAGACTGTAAATCGTCCAACATTGACAACAGTTTATGAAAAATGATGCAGTTTGAAAAAGTTGAAAAATTTAAAGAGTACGCGAGTGGAAATTGCTGCGTGACAATGTCACGCTACCCGAAACGAACGGCAGAAAATACTAAGGCTCAACGTTCCAGTCAAAATCGTGTAAGGTAACATGTCAGCAACCTCCGTGAATGAGTTACGGAAAGGAGCCCCGGTTAAATAACGATTTTCTCATTTCAAGAAAAAAATGTAACAACATGACGCAGCAGCGTGTTAATGTGCAGCCAGCCAAGTTGAAGTTTGCCAACCATAAACGTTTGCCAACCAATCCCAAGACGTTACTTAACGGTTTGAGTGTACACGCCTTGATGGGCTGAGTGCCTGCGGAACACTCTCCTTGTGTTTACCAACACTAAGCTGTGTAAACCTTTATATCCTCAAAGTGAAACATGCAGGAAGTCATCACGAGACGACATCCATGGGCCTTCTCCATCATGTTTGTTTGGTTGTACCAACCCCGAGTTCAGCTAAGATACAAACCTATCGGAAAGAATTTCGCATTTGGGATGTTGGATTATTTTACTTGTATACAAGAAGAAAACTAAAGCCTCGAATCGTTGGCCTGTAAACAATAAGGGCAAGCCTGGGCCATTACGTCATTAAAGGACCGTTTGCACTGCTTTGGCCTTTAGAGGACTCCATCATAATTTGGCCATGCTTCTTTTGGCGTTTACTTTCTTCTCATGAGAAGTTGTCATCAGTTGTGTTGATGTTGTCCTTGTCATATATCGTTGAGGTCTCTTTGTCGCTGTGTCATCATTTGGGAGTCAGGTTGGCGTAGCGGTCCTCGTCTTGCACCGTTGTGGCTCGGGCTCGATTCCTACCTGGGCCAATATGTAGATTGGGTTGTCTGCCCCTGCTTGATTCCGTGGATTTTCCTCCCAAGTCAAAAACTGTAATTTTGCTGGGCCCCATGGGAGACACCAGTGGATTCCATTGAATGGGCTACCCAGTTAAAATAGGAATGAAATAAACGTGTCATCTGGCCAAAAAAAATAAGTCTCCGGTTTCTGGTATGGAGCTTGCCCCAAAAGTGGTGCGGCGACGCGGCTTTTTTTTTTTTTTTACCTGTTTTTTTTTTTTTTTTGGCTTCAAATGTCGGCTGATGACTGCAAATGGTGCCCGACTAAACTTAGTGCAAATATATGGGAGTCCAGAGAGGCCACATAAATCTTATTCTCGATCATAACCCCATCTAAAAACACGTTAAAATTGTGCAGCAGCAGAATTCCAGTCAAACCAGTGAGTTTGGCGGTTTTGAAACATCATCTTGTATTGAAAAAAAAACTTTTTCATTTTGCCGACGCGCATGGCTACGGCGACGCGCGCGCATACCAGAAACCGGAGACATTTTTTTTTTGGGCCTCTTCAGTGGGTTTTTTTGGTAAGTGGGGCCAGCCGGAACGCTAACTATAATGGGTATCGCCAGATATGCATGGATTGCCAAAATTCATAATCCAAGATTACGAGAGACATACACCCTAAAATCATTACTATGGGAAAATGCATTAAACCGGAACGAGGATTCCAACCAAGGACATGCAAAGTGAGGTACCGCCAGCCCAACTCAACCACCCCTCCTGAAAATAAATCAGACATTCAAAATCTTAATGGGATTTTTTAAAAATTCAATTACCTTGATAATGATAGGCTTAGAGCCCAATGCTCCGAGTTAGTGAAACAGAACTAACGGGTTAATTGGATGAGGGCTTACGCTGTCCATATGAATAAAAATTTCGCGAGGTTTACAGTTTCCAAGTAGATGGTGGAACATCATGTTCGTGACATGAATGGGGTCATGCGGCTCTCGCGAGAGTGCTCGAATGACGTTATAGGTCGCGGTTCAGCGAATATCTTTCATGTTACCATATTGCTTTGTCGTATACTGGGATTTAAAATAAGCTTTTTCACAACACACTCCGCCCACTGAAAGGGAGACTGCAAAACAACAATTCTGTTCACGATGAGAATTAAAGGAACACTGGGTCCTGGAACAGCCCAATTGGGCTACAAAACGCGCTTTGAACGAGATGATGTTAATCGGAAAGAACATTTAAAAGTAGGATATAAACATCCACACAATTAACTATCCTTTAAAAACTGGGCGTTTTGTGTTATTCCTGCATAATGCGTGCGAAAACGAATTTCGGGGTTCACTTTTGCGACCCCATAAATTCGAGCTGTTTTGATGCTAGTTGTGATTTCATTCGTAAAGTGTTCGCCTTTTGCGGACGTTGAAGAAACAATATTTTTTTTGCATTGGTGATTGGTCACCGCTGTTCCCGAGACACACAACGTGTATATCGTACACTGCATGAGAACGACACGAAAAACGTATTCGTACTCCGTCGTGTCCGATGTAAACAACCGTGATTTTTTTGTCTTTTCTCGGGAACGGTAAGACATTAGGTTGGTTTCCTTTCAACCAGATGTTTGAAATAGGCTAAGTAAACAATCCAAAACATGACATTTTCGGGGATTTCAGGACCTAGTGCCCCTTTAACAAAAACCTCGGAGGATTGCAGGTTCTTCCATTTCGTGGCGGCAAAACAAAAAAGTGCTCGAGACACGGTGTCCCTGGCGAGTGGCGATGAAGGAACACAAATTAATTAGCCTTTTCAATAAAGGGAAAAGTGCAGCTATACTGTGTCGTGTTTTCTTCTTCTCCAGCTAACCTCAGACTTCGTTAAGCTTGCACTTTGGGGGCATTAATGAGGGCACTTTGTAGTCACGGCAGAATATGTTGCTGACGGTAGGCAGTACAGCTTCGTAATGACGCGGCAGCTGCATCATATTAAAGGTTTTTTAAAAGGGTAATACAAAATAATATACGTTTATTTGTAATTTCGTATATCGCGAAGCAGGACAGTGGGTATGCCAAGTAGAAGTAACTCGTCAATATTCTAATCCTCCTACAGCCACTTCTGAATATGAAAAATTACGTCCTGAACTGTTGAGTATTATGCATTAAAAAAAACCGATGAAATTAACTGAATCGTATTTTGTTCTGTTTGTGTTTGACTTACTGTTATGTACCTTGTGCCCATGAAGGGTTTAGTTGATACTTTGCATTTTATATTGACGTCTTTTAACTAAATGCACAACTACTGGTGTGTATGTTATATTAACCCTCCTTTTAGAATACAAAAAATCAAAACATAGAGTCAAACTCACTAAAATGGCAAAAATATTAAAAATGTTTTTTATGTTTAGAAACAAAACTTTCTTTTAAATGATTATCAAAATAGAGCACAAATTGACGAAAGTGCCCAGTGCTTGCGTGACTACTTTGGTAGGAATAGTTTTTATGCCTTCAAGAAACAATCAGCAAACTTCAAAAAAATTTAAATAAAACTAAAATCTTTTCGGTCTTAATTGAAACAGTATGTTTTGAGGCGGCTTGAGCCTTTCTAGCCGATATAGTTGACTTACCGATTTTTTGTCTCGTTTGTTTTGGTCCTCGTTATTTGCCTGTGTTTGTCTACCTGTTAGCCGTTGTCTCCCTTCAGATGCCGCTCCCATTAACGAAAGTGGATAAACGACCTTCCCAATAAATGAGGCAGTCATGCAGTCATGCAGTCATCACAGCGGGCCCATCAAAATTAATGATAATCCCAGCATGCGCTGCGCTTTGTTATGGAAAATAAGCCGATCAGAAAATTTAATTGAAGGGTTGGACGTTTATGGTCGATTTATCATTGTTTGGTTTTGCCCCCCCCCAAAAAAAAAAATAAACACGAAACACTAACAATCACTGCCGCAGGAAATATGAGAAGCTACGGCTGCTTGCCACTGTGGTTTCCATGGCGATTCTTAGCAGGTGGTTGGAATTTGATCATAGGGGGTGGTTCAGTATCCTGATTTTTGTTAACGATATTGTGCAATGAGTTTCTGATCGAAAAAAAAGTGATGCTGTAAATTGAAAATTGAAATTTCTCAATTCCTGTAAAAACAAGTCACAAGAATGTGACTGAAGATTCTTTTTTTATTTTTCGAAGAACAATATAAAACATAAAACCGTAGGTTCGTTCCTACACGCGCCCAAAGACAATTCCTAGTTCGCTTCTCGATTTAGTCTGCGTCAAATTTTAATCACAACCAGTCCATAACCTCATCGATCCCTCACTCTACACTGTCTCTCGTTCTACACCCCCACCCTCCATGTCTCTCCTCTCCAGTTTGCCATACGAACCGTTTTAATTACAGCCAGTATGTCCCGCCACTTGATGGAGGACGATAAACTAGATCATCATCTAGGTCGAGAATTGATATGAGACGAATTTCCCCGCGCTTAACTTATACCTTTAAACCCAGCTTGTCTGCTCGGACAATGAGAGACTATCGTCCCTCGAAAAGAATAAGTGGGTCCCCAGACCCCAGTGAACAATCCAAATGCTGACAGGGGAAATATCTTAATTAAATTATTGATGAAGAAAGTCAAGATGTTGTTAGTCTTTTTGTATCGATTTTGAGTGTCGTTCGAGCAGAAGATCTGAAGCTCAATTAATTTGGCCTTAATCTATCGTTTCACTGGGAATCTTCTTCCTGTTTCTATCCAGTAATTCATATCTACCAGGGACATGAAGTCCAACCCTCATTAGGGGGCAGTTACTCTGTGGCTTAATTAATTAACTGGGTTGGTCGATAGATATTGTTGGTGTTGACTGATCGTCCATCGTACGGCTGTTTGCTGGCGTTAGAGCAGAGTGTATGGTTGGTGTTGACCAGTCGCCAAACGGCTGTTAGCTGTCGCTTAGTTAGTCTCTGACTGAAAAAGGTGGCTCCGTGGGAATATAAGTTAGCCAGTACCGCGTTGACAAGATTGCATGATTCCATTTATAAACGGAGCTTTCGGATTCCTAAAGTAATCGGTTACTGTTCGGGTTTTAACCTGAAAACTACCATAAAGTGTTGGGTTTTTTGTGAACGAAAACAAAAGTCTTTCTATTGTTTTATGCTGGCAGGCTGTCTAGTATTTATCAGAGTGGTCGGTGGCAGTACATTCAAGGGGAAGCAGGTCTTTATAATGCATGGCTGTACCTCAAGGCAGCGATAAAAACGCCGATCTTATCTCTCGGGCGTAAAGACGATGATTCCGCATCGGGGGACTTAGAGTTCAACTCAAGCAGTTATCCCCCGCCACCGGCCCAGTCGAGTCACGAGGAGTTCACCTCCTTGCAGTCGTTACATTCAAACAGCGGCTGTAAGAAACAAAATCTCCATTGGGGTGGAAACAGAGAGGGAAAGCGGCGAGATAACGTGTCAGGGGGAAATTACCAGGTGAGGTCGAAAATGACGCGGGGGGATTTCATTGCGGTCTCCCCTGGGGATGGCTCCCCTCACGCGGGGGAGGACTCTAGAGTAGGGAAGATCGCATCGTGAGCGGTTGAAGAGCAAGTAGCTAGTGGATCCTCTTGGAATTCGATCTGTTTGCCAAGTTGTTCAGATTTTTCCTTCCCGTTCTTAAGAGGACAGATTAGCAGAGTTGGACGAGGTGCATTCGGGTACTCGTCGGGCGACAGAACTTCGTATCGCTTTCGATGAAACTTTGTGTGGAGGCGGTGCAAAATTTCATATTAGGTTTTGGCGTTATTTTTGTCTTCTGATTGATTGTTTGCTTAATTGATTTTGAGAGGGAGTGAGGACAAACCTCAAGCGTACTAAGGTGAGACTCGAACCCACGACTTGGCTGATGTCTTACGACTGGCCGGTTCGAATCCAAAAACATTATTTCATCTTTTCCAATTTAAGGTTTTGCCTTTCACCGACGTATAAATACTGTATACAGTCATATTTTGATTCAGCAGTAAGCCTATAAAGGCTGTGTTGTTTGTTTTGAGGAAATAAATGTCAATATTTTTGATGAGGGTATTTTGGCGGATCTGCCTCTAGGATCATGCATGTCTGCGAAAATATAAGGAACAATTCGGGCGATTCACAATGCAGAGCGCCACCAATAGTTTGCCACGGAGAATTCATTTTTCCCAGGGTTTTCTGTTCAAATTGTGAACCCATAATTTGCTCATCGTTAAAAAGGTTTGCTCATTGGCTTACTGCCATGCAACGACACAACGAATTCCCAAAGAAATAAAAAAAGGCCAGCAAAATATCAAAAATTGTCTGGCAAGTTTTAGTGCTGAAATAGCTGTAACATGGAGGTTCTGCCGGGAATGATATAACAGTTTTGCTCATGAATATGGAAATTTGAATTAGCATAAAAACAAAAAAGTCACCAAAATAACCTTCAAAATAGCAAAACGAACATTGAAAATAAGGTTTAAATTGGCATTCTAATGGAATTTTTTATTGAAACAAAAAAGTGAATTTTCAAGGATTGCGTGGAAAAAAACCATAGCATTACAGTGCAAGCGAGGAGTGAAATCATAAAGTCAACATTTGTTTTAAGTGCCATTGAGCTGCGTTTAGGTTCACAGCTCCTTATTGAATCAGACTGTGAAGCAGCATGTGTCACTTTTACTTGCAATTTCAGTAGTTTCACTTTCGGTGGATAGCTTTTGCTTTAGTTCCCCGAAACCTGAAGCCAGAAGCTAATATTAGTCTTCATTCTTACAGTCCTATCAGGGGAAAAAAGCTTCGGTGTAAAGTTGCACACGCGGTTTGAGAATGTCAATGAAATTTTACTCCTCACAAAAAAAATAAGTCTGAATGACCTGTAATTGTAACCAAATGCCACTCCTTTTTCCATTGTAATACTCACGTCTGGGTTTTGCATACCTTGATTTTTTAGTTTTCGTCAGTAGATAGCGAAATGTAAGATGTTGAAGCTACCGCCTGCCTTCAGGTATATTACTAATTCGCTCTGCCTGGAACATGAATGGGACCTTGCTGGGACGAAATTTCCGGATCGAGTGAGCGCAGAGAAACAGATCGCCCAGAATCGCTCGCGCATGCGCAGACAATCATTGGGAGATTCCAGCACAGTGTAAATTGAGTCTGTTTTGATTATTTCAGACTCTCTGTGGTAAGTACTAAGGCGTGTTGGCGGTACTCAGTTGTTGATTCGCAAAGCTTTTGAGAGGATAGGCGTTCAAAGCGTCTCCGCCCGCATCACTTGAGCAAATGTCATATGGGAAATTGATTTAGTCGTTGTTGCATAGATTTCACACGAAATGTTCAAACAGGTAAGTGCCCCGCTGACAGGAAGTGTGATTGATTGAAACATTGGAAGTGATAGTCAAACAAGAAATATTTTTTATTTTGCTTGCCAAGACAGACTCTCAAAATGATGACGTCTGTAAATGTTGACCCTTTCGGCAAGTAGCGTACTGCTGACACTTACCTTCAAGCAATCAAAATAAGTATTTGTATAAATTTTAGATGTTTTCATGAGACGTGGGGATATATCTTTGTGATTGATTATCGCATTTTAACTTCAAGGGAAAAGCTAAACAGGCAACCCCCTAGAAGAAATTAAGAACTGTCCTATAAACCAAGATTTGACTGCAGATCAGCTCAAAGACAAATGAACTTTTGGACAACCACTCCTCAGGTACAGAAATTGAAGGGGAAAAAAATACAAATTTCATAAACTTTTGGAATTATGTTGCTTCGTCAATTTGGACTGAACTTCAGAAGTGCCATGAAAACATATAGCCTTGATAAAATTATCCGTTGAATATTAATAATTAAACCAACAGTATCCATGTGCTCACTGATTATTATCTTAACTGAATTCGCATTTTGTTACAAAAGATTGATATCATATGCCGGAGCATGAGACCGAGTTAATTATTTCAGAGTCGGGCGATGAAATGTTTCCCCGGGAAATCATTGCTTTAAGCTGGACATTATCTAAGCGGTCATGCCCGGTCACGCGTTTGCTTATCCACGGTGGAATTGCATGCCTGTACGCAATCAGCGCCAGACGTTTATAATAGGCCAACCCTGCTCGTCGATACGGGAACATGAAACGCATCCCGTATATCGTTGCCGCCTGAAAAACAGAAGAACATTCATCCCGCAGACGTGCCCGGAATAACAGGCTAAGGTTTGAAGTGCAGACATAAGTGATTGGGGAGTCGGAAACCAGACTAACGCTGACGTCATCGTTAAGTCTCTGAGGAAGTAGCTTCCTTAAAGATGGGAAAAGAAGTGAAGTATCTGGGTCTTCTGAAATTGGGAGACATTTCTGAAATTGTACACTAGCAATGGCACAAGACATAACTGCTTTCCTGTATCCCGAAACGGGGATCTACCGATCATGTGTACTATAGGAGCCTGTGCAAAACCAAATGTCTTTGCACAGTCATTGACCGATGAGAAGACCGCCATAATTTCCCGCCAAATGCAACACTCAGCTCGACGATCAAAAACACTACGCCGCAGTTATCGGATATTGCGGGGACCGTTTTGAAGAGCCCACTCATAGCCGTCACCTGAAGATGCTCTCAGCATGGACCGATCGGCATGAAGTGGTCAGCCATTTACCGCTGTCGTGACCTGACTGCGAAAATGTTATAACGACCACACTTCTTGGCCTTAATAACACATGCGCATTCGCACAGCGTTACCATGTGATGTTCTCATATGTAAATTAGGCTCAAGAAAGCATTGACACTGTCTTTCCACCCAAGATAATCATGAGTAGTTACGTGTTTTTTTCCAGTCGTTTCTGGCCCATAATGATTACGACACCATTTTCAGCTGTGTGTTTTTTTACCGCCCCGTCTGGAAATATTTGTCATGTAGGCGCTAGCCTACATTGCGAAATAGTTGTTGAATGTGTGTGTCAGTGAGCTATGATGTTTGTACCTGGTTGATAGCTAAAACTGCATTAACCCGTATCTACGAATAACTGAATGAGCCCACCATATGCTGCCAAAGGCGGCGATGCATTGTTTATTTTTGGATGTATTTTACTGCCTCCAAAAGAGACACCACATCAGGATTTTTTCGTAGACCTCTTTTTGCCAGTATGATTTCGCCATCTTTCTCATTTTACCTCAGATTAATGATGTCGACACTCAAACCAATCAAAATCCAATTAATGCTGGTAATGATTGATTGCCTTATTGGCGTTTTAGTGGCTTCATTGCCCAGTTTTATTCAACACCTGAGCAATCGCCTATACCAATTACAAAATGTATAATGAATTCAGATACACAGTCACACCATATCCAGATGTTGTATTCTCAATGTGCGCAAGATTGTAGAACTTGTTTTTGATCATGACAAACAACCACAAAAGATGAGCGCGTCTAATTATATTATCCGAATGACACCAAGACTCTTTGCTGTGGCAATTGCAGAGCCAATCTGTCCAAATGTAATGGAAGCTGTAAGCCATTCAACCTTGGTATTAAACTTCGGCCTCTCGTGGCCAAATTCAATGGCGAAAATATCGTCATCTCTCCCTCCGTTTTTTCACTCCAAAATTAGCCGGCAGTATAGCCGGGGAGAAAATCGTAGAGGCCGGCAGCTTGAGTATGCTATTAGCCTAATGGTCCTGATCGATACAGTGAGGGGGCACTGGGAAAGAGCGAAGGGCAACTGATGATGCGGAAGGTGAAACTGAGACGTCCGCCAAGTCGTTGGAGGAAAAAAACCCGGAGAATTGGAAAATGGTCTCGAGTGTTTCATCAATGTCCAGCGATGACTCGGCCGATTTTACTGGGAAAAGAAAAAGCGCCGTTTTGTCTCTGGCCATGTTATTCTCATCAAACTTGGAGATCGATAGTTATTAGGCAGCGCCTGTTATGCAAATGCGTTGTGTTAAAAAAAATTACATGAACAAAAGTTGGTCCACTTATAAGGGGGACCCGAAGAGAAAGTGATCACGGAGTAAAACTGTGATGGGTTTGTATTCCATGCAAAAGATTGTTCGGGATATTAATTTATGTATTTTTTTAATGTATTTTATGAGAGTTCCATAATCACTGTTTCATTACAGAAGGCTTGTCTTCCTGTGAGGTACCCTAAACTGTGCTGTCTTTCCTCATGAAGGCAACGGAAGAAGAAAGATCTAGTTCCTTTAAACAATGTAGAAATGCGTAGGGCATTTAACTGCCGAGCATCACTTCTCAAAATAACACGCATGTTGCGTGATAATTTTCGATCGAAAACGATTTATAAATACTGCTAAAATTTAGAATGTTAATTTTTATGAATTTATTAACCGCGGTAAACTACACATGAAGCTTCTGAGCCTCTCTTTGTAGACTGGGCATAACAGAATGTACATTTACAGATATAAGGAAAAGCATAATTCTATAGTCTCTATATTGCAATGAATTGACTAAAACAGTGAAGCTAAAGCGATTGGTTATTGTTAATTGTATATTATGCCTAAACAATCAACTTCAACCAGTTCTTTTGAAAAGCTGTAGGCCTAAACCTATGTTCCTTTTCCATCCAACATAACCATCGACACACATAATAGGCTACTTCTTTCTTTGCCAAATGTTCTGAACTATTTAAATCGATATCGTTGTGTGGCGAGGATGTATATTTGCCCCACTTCTCAATTGGATATAGACGATATGTCCTTATATTTCGCATCCACTTACCAAACCTCTACCGACTATTTTGTCAGTTGTACACGCAAAACTCAAGCGTTATCGATCGTGCGGCGGTGCCTTGCCCGCGGCCAGAATTAACCCTGCGGAAGAGTGCAGCCCTTTCTTCTAAGTAGTCTGGTAGCCGGTTTCCGCATTAATTGACCCTTAAGGTAGTCCTATCAATTTCTCCTTCCCGTATTTTTTTTTCTCTGTTAAATAATTCTGGCTCTGAAGCAGTGATCCCCGGATTTTAATTAAACGGAATTAAAGGACACTGCTGAATTTACTATTTGCGACTGCGGCGTAAGTTTCCAACCTGCATGGGTACAATGCACTGAATATCTGCAGACGTTTCGAGCACAGCCCGGGATGGCTGATGAGGAAAGACAGTACATTGTATTTATTTTAAAACATGATGGAACAAAATGATTGTTCGGGTGATGACCCCAAATGAAACCATGATTATCAGCCAGAAGGTATTGTGATCTACGACGGGTTTACTACGGCTGCTTTAAAGGGGAAACCCAATGATCGCTATATAAAGACTGGATAGCGTTCAGAGAGCGCAGAAGAAATCCATTTGAAGCATATAGCTATACAGCTCTATGAGTTGAAGCCATATTGGGGAGACCGGTTGGTGTTCTATAAAGGACAAATAATTGCAGTCTTATAAGGCCGGTTCACACTCGGTGCGAAAGCGAAAGCGAAAGCGAACGCGAATTTGTGACGTCACGGCAAGTATCGCGCTGCGAATTCGTAAAAGTTGAACATAATTATTTCAACTCGGGCGAGTTTCGCGGCGAATGTTCCATGACGTCGAATTCGCTTCGCATTCGAATTCCCATGAATGTGGTTCAACTGTTTTACCATTAATACAGTTTTTAAAACCTCGTCTTCACTTTTTGAATGCCGCAAACAGCCACAGTTCACTTTTTGCGACGTTTGGAAAAATTAATCATGACGGAAACTTGTCATTTATAGAACATCATAATAATATGTGTAAGTGATCAAAATGCGCGCCAATAGACCTTTCTGCGCTTGGTTGGCAAACTGCATTTTTGCCAACCACGGCCTGCAAAACTAGGGAAGGTCCAACACTGCAAAAATGAAGAAGAGTTACTAGAGATCACCAAAATATTATTTGATACTTGAAAATACAACATTTTCAAGAAAGCTACAAAATAATTCCTACATATGCCTTTTTACTACGTGTTGGTGGAGTTATGAGGACTTTTTTGAAAAAAAAATTGTTGCCAACCACGGCTTCAATTTATGCGCTTACGGCAGCCCATACAAAATGGCGCCAATGTTTACAAACAAAAGAAAGGCCTATACTGTCTTGATACAGTGCAGAGAGTTGGAAGATTGGGGGCGAACTGGTCCAAATGCAAAATCACACACGTGACTGGTGTATGAGCATCCATCAGCTTCTTTGTGCTTTGTATTGTTATAGTTGGGATTTGAATTCCAAGTATCTGGGTCAGGCCAGCCGGTGAAGGATTATCAGTTTAATCCTCTGGGCCCGAACCATTCATGTATTTAGGTCAGGCCAGCCGGTAAGGGATTATCAGCTTAATCCTCTGCATGGGCCCGAACCCTCCAACCTTTTTATTAACTTTGCATAAACTTAGAGTGAACAAGTGGAATGTGCTGGCCCACTATAAATTGGGTAGACATTCCCATGCCGCGGCCTCTGTTAGCCATACCATCAGGGGTAGGCGGACCGCTGAAAACACTGAAGAACCAGCTCCTGCATATTCAAGTCAAGCAGCCTGGAGTGGACCCTCTTGGGCGTGGCTGTTCTTTCCACGCCTTGGCTCTTCACCGTGCTCAAGATTCAAGCTTCAAGACAGCATGAACTATTGGCACGGGTATGATGCCCTACCCGTGTGAGCCCATCATACCGTTGTGAAATTGCTGAACAAGTGTTGTGAAACTTTGCAGACAACCCGTACATCTGCAGGAGTCTCCAGGCCATCGCGTCCAACTGTGTCGAAGGCCTTTGTAAAGTCGATGACACTGCGTACAGAGGTCTTTGCTGCTCTGCTCGACGCACTTTTCCTGCAGTTGTGTGGAGATCTCATGTCGCAGGCCGCGCGTCCGGCACGGAACCACTGAATTCAGGGAGTTGCTTTTTGCTACCGCGCTACCCGCTGAAGACTTGACCCAGGACTTTGCCGGCCCTGCGCTCGCGACAGATGAGATAGAGAGGTGCGTAGGTAGCTGTGACTTGTGCCCGCCGAGCTTGTGCCACCATCTGTACTACCACGGCAAGTCCGAAGTGTCCTGTTCTGTTCTGCTGTGGAAGAGCTCGTTGCAGCAGAAGAACGCCACCCGCAGGGCAACCTTGAAGTGAATTGTGTCGGTACCGGGTCGGTACCGGGGGCCCGGGTTCATGGCCTGGCAAGCTCGATGTTTTTTTTGGCGATGTTGGTGGGGGGCAGATTGGTGGAGACGTTGATTTGTTGCGTTGCTTCCTGTGGAACTTTTGGAGGGCGATGGGCGGGGCAGATCAGGTGTCACGCAAAAGTGGCTGCCGTCGCTTTGGCTGAAGGACCATACCGTCGTGTTGGAGAATTGGTGTGGAACGGCACTCAGGTGTAGTGCCAGTGGATTTCTTCAGACTCGCAAAGAAGCCTTGGAATCGTTCAAGTCGGGCCTTTTTCGGGTCTCCTCTGCCTTCTTTCTCATCTCTCTTCTGGCTTCTGAAGCCATCGGACTCTCTCAGCAGCTCTCTCTCTCTGGACTCTTGCTTTCATATGCCTGCGACGAGTGGCTGCCTGGTCCGGCGACCAGTCAGGAGGGCCCAGGGCCTTTGTTGCTGGTCGTCGTTCTCGTCGCCAGTCAAGTCCTGCGGTCTCTTCACTCAGTCAGCCAAGCTCTCCCTCTTTGGACGTGGACCACACCTCGGAATCCCGAGGTGACAAGACGCCGTTCGTCACGCCGCCCCCTCATCGGTTTACAGAGCAACCCGGCCTCCTGTACGTTTTATTCAGTTCACCGGACATTCATTCATTCGCAGTCTTGCGTAAGAATCGGCCGATACTTAATTTATGATTTTATAAATTTGTAATATATTAATTTAATCATTTACTTGACCTCATTCTGATTTGGATTGACTTTGAAGCATAATTAAAAGTCGTGCACCTTAATTTCTATGAATTGACATCCTCGTTTCCCGCCTTGTTAATTGCTGGTTGTTCAATACATACCCCTTTTGTTTTGGCTAATTGTTTGTTCTTCCCATTTAATTTGCATTTGCTGCCGTGTGTGGCGTACTGGGCTTTTAGTTTGGCGTGTCCACACGTAACAGTATTCAAAAAGAAACTCAAAGCCAAGCTTATGTCAAACATTTTATAACTTTATTCTTTGTTATGATCTGATCTCCCGTTGTTTTTCATTGTATCTTGTGTTGTTAATTGTACTCTTGTAATAATTCACTTGTCAATCAAATTAGGCTTTGCCCTTCTCCGACATATAAACACTGTATACTAAGAGTGTTACCTCCAGAGTGAAAGTTGGAAAATTCACTCAGGTAAGGATTGAACCCACAACCTCCTGTTTTCTAGTGAAGATGTCTTACCACTCGACCACCGAGCTAACGGGATCGGTTGGCTGGTTCGAACTGACGTACATAGCAGCGGGTACCGCATAAACTATTCAAACATGGAATTTCACGTCGGGGTGATGTAAATCAATTAGGTTTTGCCCTTCACCGACGTATAAACACTTGTATACTCAGTGTGTTATACGTCGGTGAAGGGCAAAACCTAATTTGATTTACATCACCCTGTCGCAAAATTCCATCTAATGGGGAGTCACCTGTCCTTGTACTTTTATGTTTAACAAAGTTAATGTTGTAATGTAACTATAATACGGGTGATATAGAAAATGGGATAAGGGAAGAATAAATGCCCTTGGTTTCTCCTTACCCCTATGCTGACGCCTCCGTGTATCCATTTTAATATAGCCTAAGTTCATCCAAATTTAATTTATGACTTGTTTTTCCTTGCACATATGTCAGCATGAATAAAACAGTCGAAGAATATCCAGTCTTAATGTAGAGATCAGTGGGAAAAAAAGTCCTTTGTCTCTCCAATAAAACCTTCATTAAGTTGGTTACGGATACGCAGAAGGAAGTCGGAGCATTAAATTGGTGACTCATTATACGGAACGTCTTGTCAAACCCAAAAAGAAAATCGTCCTTTTTCATTAAAATGTCAGAAATGCTGACTGACGCTCGCGGACTTTATCCGGTGCTATTAGATGAAGCTAATATAAACAGGGACGTGTTTTTTCTTAGGGACGGAACAGTCCGTTGCGATGCTGGCACTGGTAAACAAGAAATCAACAGAAATTCATCATTTTGAAAAGCCTCGTTGATAAACATGATTGACGTTCCTGGGTAAAACATGTTTATATTCCCCCGTGCGTCGTGAGCGAGATGGGTAATTTAAAACTAGTAACACGCGCGAGGATTGTTTACCGATCCGACACTGATTTATTTCTCTGACATTTTGTTTTGTTTAAAGACAAATTGGGGATAAAAATGTGACAGAGCCACTCTGCTGTTTTCTCCAATGGACTGTACAGAGCGCGCAGTGCTCCTTCACTGATTAAAAGGAACTGTTTGTTTAAATTGTATAGGCCTGTGAAATATTAACACCTGGATATTATAACGTGATCATGTGTCTTCCAATTGTAGCAAGTAATGTGAGGCGCTAGGTATTGCATGTATAGCTCGCTTGGCTGATAGATTTCTTTCGTTTAAGTGTTATTCAAATACTGTCTGTATATATTTACCAAGAATTTCAAACTCCTTGCCCACCATACATTGCCGCTTCGGTCTGTTTGAAACTCCAAATAATTAGCCCTCCTGGAACTGGGTCGGAGTTAATATCAGACGGCTGTTTTGTGTGTGGTTGTAAATATAATAACCATCTATTGTCCGAGATGTTATTGACACAATGTGTCGGAAGTAAACATAAGAATGCAAATTAATTAAAACCAACCTAAATATGTTGAAGCAAAGAAAGATTCAAACATGCAACCGCGTGTATACCAAATCAGTTGGACTGGAGTTTCATTAAGTGAAATTGGCTCAGGTGTTTTTATCATTTGACTATTTAATAATATAAAAACTTGTACTGAACGCTTACAACTTCAACATGGCGTCATTAATCCGTATAAATTACAAGCCAAAAAATGCAGTCATATTACTTAAGCTCGAGACAAAAATACAGAGCAACCGAGCCGTTCGTGCATTAATTTTTGAGACAAAAATTGTTGACAATTGGGACTTTGATTGATGGAGAGCGCGGATATTATGTACCGTCAGGAACAGCGCCACCTCGTGTCAATATGTCCATTCCACCCATCACCCCCTATCGGATTTCCTACTTCCGGCTAATTCCAAGGTTATACCCGTAATTCCCTACTCGTCGTAGGCGCATCTATATATGCGCCCACTCCAGGTAGAATTATGTCCCTGGAAGTTTAGTGGTTCTTTAATTTCTACCTCTGGTTTCAATGTTCTTGCTACTGGCTATCAAAAATTGCTACATTCCTGCGACCCCCCCCCCCTTCCCTATTTCGAAAGAAGAAAACTCAGGCCGACTTTGAATATTTGGCCTACATTGTAAGATGCCCGGGAGACTAGCAATCTCCAAGCCTGGTTTGCCGGCGAAATCGCTCGCAAGCCATCTCTGTCATTCTGAGCATCTGCAGTGTATGCCAGTACGCATAGCGTACACAGTAATCTATGAAATTATAGTTAGTATGCATAAAATTGGTGGTTTTGGACGATGTGTGGACGGAAACACATTGTTACGACTGATAATGTAGTAACCAATGGATAACGTATCACCAACCGATAATGTCACGCAAATTGACCGATGTATCACTAACCGATAAATGCAACAAAATATTGACCGATACTTGTAGTAAAATGTACTACACTATCAGTCAATTGTTGTTGCATTATCGGTCCTAACCGATAATGTAACAAAATACTGTAGTGACATCAGTCAATTTCTGTTACATTATCGGTTGGCGAAACAGTATCGGTCAATTTGTGTGACATTATCGGTTGGTGATACGTTATCCGTTGGTTACTACATTATCAGTTGTAAGGCCTCAGAATTGTTTTCAAAAAATGGCCATTGAGGTATTGAGGTTGATGAATGCATTGCTTATTTCCCACTTACGGACCGTTTGCATGTTTGAGTCACCATCATTGAAGATCTGCGCGGGAGACAGAACTTAACACATTAATCTCAATCTGGAAGTGACGTTGGCCAAAGTGTTTTAGCGATCTGCATTCACCTGTTTGGTAACTTTCGATGGTTATGGCTACAAATGCACTTGTTACCATGTAATTGAGAGGCGCTGCTGTTAGCGTGAAGAGCTCCATTCCAGTCTTGCTATGGCTTTGAAGCTGCACCGAAGATCATGTTTCTCATTGTTTTGTCAACTTATTGCCAAGATGCTGTGTCAACGAGTTGACATTTGGTAAATATTGTCTGTCAAAACCTGGAAAAAAATGAACAACGATTCACCAGAGATCCTTGTTCAAAGAAAAACATTCGAGGATAAAAACACTAGTAGGCCTACACTGAGATTTTCAACCAGCTTGAAAGTCATCTTAATGTGTTTTGAAAATGGCTTTAATAGTCTCCCTGGCCTGGCTTGAAATGATAGCTGACTCATTATTAAGGCTACTTTGATACATTTTTAATGTGACAAGAAAGCATGACGATGATTTCACATTTACGAGACTTAATGTATATTCCTATAGGTCTTTGATTCAATACTCCTCCACCATTACGCATGCTCGGTGAGGTGGAAGGAAAACTCGTCACGGAACGACCCTGGCACTACTCGCTCGATGGAACACTCCAGCAAATATTGACAGGCTTGAGTGAATAAAGATCACGCCAGATACAATCAAACATTGACTCCTTGTGGCAAGAGCAACATAAAAGCTCGGGGATACAAGAGGGACTTTATCAGAAAATATCACAAGAGTGGCAAACCCTTTTCAAAATGCCCTCTGGATGAACCCGCTTCACTTTACCGGTAGCATTTTTTTCCTGCAGGCTAGTAAAGTCAAACCTTACGCATGCGTGAAACTATCACATGATTGAATAAATATGTCATGTGATTTGAAATAACGTCGTATAATTTAGATTCCACGGCGGTCCCTGGCCAGCTACGATAAGTCGGTGTTTAAACGCTGCAGGTTACGGGTTCGTTTCCCGAAAGTTGTCCCTCAAAAGGGAATTTTCTTTCTTAGATATTTGTGTTTAATCATGTTCTACTGATGGATGAAAGAAATTTGACCTGCGTTTCCTGATTCACGGCTCTGGCGTATTTCTTATGGGAATATGAGTCCGGTAACCATTTCGTTACCAATTACGGCAAAAAATATTTGGGTATACCTGTACTACTTTGCCCCGAGGTATATGTTGCAAAGTTTCTGACACGTGACGCAGTCTTCGACTGCGCACGCTCAGTGCTCACGATTTTCAAGGCTTATTGGAAATCCTTATCAACGGCATTTTAAGTTTCTGAAGATGAAATCCAGTGGTCTCTTGTCCTACGAATGTTGCCACTATTATTACACAGAGGAATGTGTATATTATCCAGAAATGCCGCATTGAGTTGTGGTCTTCGCGTACGCGTGTGCTGATCATGAACCAACAGCGATAAAACTCTGAATATGTTGGTCGTTTTGTCAACAAGAATCGTGGCTCAGTCTTGGTTTTTCGTCCCCTGTCTTAAAAAAAACCTGAAACACATTTGAAACGGCGCCAGTGAGTATACGATCTCACACTCTGTAAATTGGCCCGGCAGGCGCTTCTTGGGTCAACTTGGGTCAGGAGATATGCAAAGAACCGCACATGTGAACAATATTTACTCTTTCCAGCTGAACACGCTAGAGCCAGACCTGCGTTGCAAAATACACGTCCTACTTCTCAGCTGTCAAATTTCTGTGACATTCTCGTCTAGTTGGTATAATGTCGGCATCTCGGACATGTAAAACAGTTCATCCTGCGAATTGTTTAAAGGTTATTCGTAATAAACGAACACGAGAAGCTAGTGCCAACCCAATCCGCCCATATAGAAAGGAACATTGGCCGTGATAATGAAATACCCAAACGCAACTGTTTAATTTGATTCCTCCTCATAGTGTTTGCGTGCACAGAGAAACATAGTTGCAAAAATGGCTTTGTTTTTTTTCAGTTTCTGTTACAAACGGTAGCCCTATGCGGCTTTTGGGGTTTAAGGCAGTTTTGAAAAATCATAAAAGCATTGATTTAGAGATGAACTCCCTTTACTTCATCCGTAATTCTCGATGCGTATTTGTGTTCGTACCCAGTGGCAAATCTTCTTAAATCAACGAAAGCCCCGGGATCTCAATGAATATTCCATTCCCAGACGTCCTATGGACATCATTTTCTTCCCTTTTATTTTCTTGCACATGCCTATACCCAGATGAAAGATTGTTCTGCACCGTCATGCAGCGGAGTTAGATACGCGGGGCCGTGGGCGTCTGGTCTCCCCGGAGTCTCCCCAGATATTTTATCAAAGCTGGATCAGCACGCACCCCGCCCCCATCACCGTCCCGAACCTGGGGATCGACCAGACGATAATCGCAATATGTCCCGGGGTGCCTTAGTCGAGATTCGACCTGTTTAAGTTCTTTCACTGTTGGTGCGTATCAGGAAGCAATTCTGGCCAGTTGGGTTGGTAGCAAATGGCAAGAAGAGAGATAGCGTCTGCCGATATCGAAGTGCCAGATCCGATTTTTGTTCCACAAGAGGCGGTATAGTTCACCGAAACCTCTTCTTAACCCGCCTAAAGATATTTGTTTTATTTTTTGGCAAATGCAGCTGGATTTTATCTTGAGAGGTTGTACGAACGTGCTCCCGACTATCGAGTGACCGACTTGGAGCAACGTATACACACACCCGATCTGTCTTCAAATACTCCGACAGCCGTTTACTTGATTTGTTCTCATGAATGAATATCTGTTTTGGATGTTACCATAATTGACAGACATCAAGATAATTAATGATGGGCACGTGCAGATTGCTCTGGGTGAAGTCAACGATGTGACATACGTTTTCTTGATTTGGAAATTAAATTGTTCAAATTGAATTAGAGCTGTCCGCCTGACAGCTAGAACACACCTCTTAAATTTCTGAGTTTGGCGAAATCACCAACCTCGTTCCCAGTGCTTACTTTATTTCCAACCTTGTTTCCAATAGTAAGCCCTGGATAGGAAACTTTCTTCCTGTATCCTGATTCGATATCGCAATTGGCTAGTAATGGATTTTTATCGTGTACTTGGCGTTGTTATTCACAACGTGCAGCACGTGTTTCCGCGATCATTCGTCCACACCGTCTCGAAAATACTCATTTCCTTTCCAATTTGTTCATATTAATATGAAATATGATACTGCATGTTGTCTCGATAAGATCGTAACAGTTTAATTAAATACATCGTGTTTTCGTAACTCACGCTGTGCTCGCGCTGCGACGAATTGACTCTGTTTTTACCCCAGACACCGCGTACAAAAACGAACGATAATGTAACGCACATGCAGGCACCAGACTATTCCTCATTTGCATATGTGTTCAAAAATCTTGCGCATGCAAATGATCCAGTACCAGGCTGAGAGAGCAGCTGGGCGCGTACTGCTCGACACCCTGGAGTCGAGGTTGCGAAATCACATCTTCTTGAACTTTCTTGACCTTCCTCTGTAATTATCGTGACGTTCTGAGACTGTTTTGCCCCAAAACTACCAAGTTCAAGCTGGTGCACAATTTCTTTTTTTTTAATAATTAAAATAACAATTGTGTAATTTCTTTTCCGATGTAATCTTGAACATTTCATTTTTGTCCTGTAAAAGTTTGGCCAAAAACAATTGGTAAGAAAGACAGGCGAGACAGAATGTTACGCGAATAGTTGATCCTCCGTCCGTTATTGGGTGTGTTAGATTGACAACGGGAAAAACACTCTTTTAACATTAACTGGAACCTTTGCCAAGTAAATAGAAACACAAACACACGTCAACAAAGAAAACAACACAACGAGCAAGCTAACAATGACTCGTGTTATCAGAAAAACAGGTCTGACACACCCAAGTATTTGTCAAGGAATGTTCCTTTATTTTGAGATTTTTCTTTTGAATTAAACAATACACATCATTTACAACGTATCATCTGTGACATGTTTTTAATGGTTAAGGTTAAAATACAATAAGTGCAGTGGTGGCCCGGTGACAAAAGTTACTTAATTTAGCAATATCAAAACAGAAAGTTAACTGTTGGACATTATCACTATTTTTGTCGACACAGGTGTTCAACATAATTATATCCAAAAGTTGTCGACACATAATTACACAACTGGCATTACGTTTGTCGAGCTACGGCGAATGTTATGTTCGCCAGCTCTTGGGTTGTCGACACAAGTGTCCGTCGGTGCAAATATTTCTGTTCATCGACATGTCTATTTGTCGACAACCGTGTACCTTTCTGTCTTTTACACAACACGTTCGTCCAAACCTCTGAATTTATCATTCAACCTCGCGTAAATGCCACCGAAAGATATTTTCGAAAGATCGATTGTTTCGAAGTTTACTCTCCTATGATACCTTTTCGGGCCACTTAAATACAAGACATCTCAGCCATACTCTACAAAAAAAAAACACCACATGGTACCAAACGGTTTTGTCATGGCAATTTTCGTATATGCATACCAACAATTCGCCGTTAACTTCTCATTTCTGATAGAGTTGGCATATGGCATCAAACCCTAAAGCGTCTTGTGTGATTAAGTTTTTAAATCGCCAAGATGCCGGAAGGAATAACACCAAAAGCTTTTTTGATAACACTGCAACCGTACCCAAAAGTAATTATTGTTTTGCCTGAAATTTTCACATTGTAAGAGCCATTAAAAAGAACGCCAGCTGTGAATCGCTGCAAGTCATGATAGAGAATCTAGTTTTAGAGTCCCCGTCTATTTGGTTGTAGTTTCTGCAATTTGTGCTCGGCTAGTTTAGAATTTCTCATACTGCGCAACGACGTCATTTCAGACCTCGCTCCAAGCAATAAATGGGGTGTTTTTCTTATCAAGTTTGCAATTCCAACTTGCTTTTCTAGGGATTTATCCCGACTCGATTTTTCCCTAATAAGACTCGCGAGTCAATAACTGTCGCAAACGCTCGGCAATTACACGTCGTGGGATTCAGAGTGCCACTGATTTCCCGCGTAAATTGCCCCAAAATCCCGCGCGCGGGAGACGCCTCCAGCCTCGCGTTACTATTCCTACGCAGGAGCTGATTTGTCATTAAGCCACAGCGACGGGAATCAGGACTGTCCTTCCAAATCGAAATTTGACTGCATCAACAGTGATTTGGATTTTTCGGGAAGAGGTTTCTGAGATCTGCAGAGTCATGTTAGGTCCGTCGTTTGACACGTCATTGTCCAATTGGCTTCTTATTTCTTTATTCGGGCGCACATCGGGTGTTCACGCATTGGCGGGAAGTGAAGTCGTCAATGTCGAGTTAACCGTCAGTCATGTCCGACTCTCTGTACGACTATTGAATTTTGCTTCAATTACAGCCGCCAAGATTGTCAGTTGTTCTTCCTCTAGTTTACAGAGCACGTTCCTATGACTTACGCACGTCTGTAAGAGCTAGAAAAACGGATTATGCATTGCTCGGAAGAGCGGACTATCACATTACGGACAAGCGTGCCTTAGTATTTAGAAGTATCTCCTAACGATTTCTGAAAGGTTACAAAATGCTTGAAATTTTTCCCTCTAGATTAAGGATGAAGAAGCTATTTTGAAAAAAGTACAGATATTAAGAATAAAAAGGAAAACAAAGAACTGTTGATTGCTAATCCCCATATGGAAAAGTGATTACGATAAAGTTACAACGTCCGGGCGATGTACATAATGATTGCAAAGGCTAGATATAATGTTTCAGTTTCATGATTGCTATTTGTATAGTTAAAAAAAATGTATCCCAGGTGGTTCTTGGGTTACCACTTAAAGGTAATGAGGCTTGAAATCTATCCCTTGGACTTATCTTTGAAGAAAATAACAATATCCTGATCTCTGCTCTGGGAATCAAAACCCTGATCAGAGATTTCAAGGGGCATTGCTTGTCTCGGCATTTCCTATTCACAAAAAGCCTCGCCTGGTCAAAATGTTGTCTCCAAACACGAGGTCACCTTTAAAAGTTAATGTCCTTTGAGGTTTTACCGTGTCATTCAAAGCACTATCAACAAGCAGTGTGCGTTTATTAATCATGGACATTTTGGGCTATTTTTTTTTGGGTGGGGGTGTTGGGGGAGGGGGAATTGCAGGGGTATATTATGAATAAATGTGGTGGATTGAATGAGCCGTTATACATGTATAGGTATACAATAGCAAGGCATAATAGCAACGAAATAACAAAGCATCTGGGGTTGTATAGATAGTCGCAGAATTCCGTCTTTGTAAAACTTTTGAATGGCTTTCAATTTTAGAACGCCGTCTAACTTTTTGACGGTATTTTATTTAATTACCAATGTTACACCTATGCGTTGTTCATCGCTAGAAATCAAGGTAAACCGCGGTAATGCTACAACATACATAAGCTGATACCAAACCCGAATTATAATTTTATAAACAGTTAACACTTGCGAAGAATTCGGTCACTGGCAATTAAATCCACCGCTACGGTGTCAGCATATTGACCTCAGGTCTACGGAAATATTTTGGCGAAACTGCAGACCCATCAGTGGCCAGACAGACTGATGGCCATCCGTGGGGACATCAGCGCGCGACGCCCGCGTATACGACTCGCCGTGCCGCCGCTCTCCACTGGTCGTTAGGGGGGAAAAAAACGCCTGGGCCGCATTACCCTAGACACCCCGTCTCTTGTGAAATATCCCCTGAATTATTGAAAAGATCCGCACACCTCTGGCGACCACGTCCAGATTTTGCAGGCGCTCTCGAAATGTCACTTGGAATGACGGTAGAGCGATAAACGCGGATGTGACGAAAACTCCCCCACTACATGTTTGGCGCACGGCCATTTTGTTTAATGTCCCCGTAAATATTTCATTAAGCTTGAAGTGGCGTGGAATGCGCGAATATATCCATGACAATGTTGGCGAATATTGGCCGAAGTTCAATGGGGCGCCTCCTGTAAATATTCCAACGTTGGAAGGTACAGCAAGATGTGCTTCATTTGTTTTTAAATCAACTGCACTAAAAAAAAAAAAAACCATGTGCTAGACTGAGCGTGGTAATTTACGCATTGATACTCCATACCAGAATCGATTCATCGTTTTTTTCTGAACAGCATTCCTCCCTTTAACAGCATTTTTCTATTTAAGAAAAGCAACATGCCCCAAAGTTACCCCTTTACTCACACTAGGTCTACTAATTTAAATCCTGCTCGATCGATTCTTGCGTTATACACCGCATTACAGTGCACGATCCTTTAAAAACAATTACTTAATGGAGTAATTTGAGAATCACAAAAGTCACGCCAGTGCAAGTGCGAAAGTGATAATTATTCTCATTAATGAAAACGATATTTCATAAAGATGCACGGTATAGTCAGTGATTAAGCGAGCTCCAGTTACCGAAAATGCTAACAACAGGTGTGGGTTTCACACCATTAAAGCCCTATAAACTCTTCAACCGCCCCCCCCCCCTCGGGTATTACGTCACAAACCCACAGCTAGGTAGAAAGCTGGAGGTATATTAACGGTCGGTTACACACGGGGTCGTGCTGTCTATCACTTGTCAAATTATCACAACAAAATATGGCAAGATTTCTCTTTTAAAAATACCCAAGTTATAGGGAAAACAGTCTGACAAGTGCCACTGGCGCAGATCACATGCTACAAACCTCTGTCTTGGATGAGTAACCTTACCTCAAATCCATTTGAGAGGAAATGTCAAACTGTGTTACTTGATTTCTGAGGAGAATGTTGCGGTAATGTCCTTTGGCAAAAAAAAAAGAATCAAGTTTCGATGAGTAACAGCCGAGACAAGATGTCGACTGATAACACTAGCATCTTCTTGCAAGGATTAGTGTTCTCATGCGAAAACGTAAACACTGAGACTGACTGAGAGAGAGATATCATGTTCCTCGCTATGTCTTAGACCGATTTTGTGGCAAATTCAGGCCTTGTGAGAGGCACATTGACCTCACGTTACGCAAGCTAAATGTATATAGTTGAGGTAAGTCTATGTCGTTTCGTCGGTTTTGATCAGACGATCAAAGGTATATTGCATTTGTATGAGCAAGATGTTCATCTCATTCTCCTTGGATCAACGGCTCAGATAAAAAGGTATAGGCCTATGCCGCCAATTTTTGGGTAACAACATACATGATTTCCACAAAGAGTTCTCCAGACCAACCAAATTATTCGACCATAAAGAGGCAAAGTCAAGGAAAACCTGGAATGTGCTCATTTCATTTGTGAAGATTTGTACATCATTGTCTTTCACATTTGATAACAAGTAAGTCAAAGGACACCGACTACTGTATACTAGAAAACTTTCATGTTTTACCTCTGAAATTAGTGCTCGTATTAATACTAACGCAGCGTTTCCATGCGCAATTATAATTTTTTGTGTGAATGCCTCTTGTCAAATGTTATCTTGTGGAACTACTTTTGCTAAGTGCAGTGAGATATTTTTTTCAGGATTTCATAAACAAAATGTGTATATTGTAATCGAGCTGGGTTTCTGGTTGAATTCAATTGATTTCGGAACTGATTTATTTACTTTCAATTCCATTCGTTCCTCTGTCAAATGTGAGAATTAGATGCATCACATACCGAGAGCTGATTCGTTTCACGCTTAATTCCTATTGTACCATATCCAATTTTATGCTTTCAGGAGATATACAAAAATAATGCTCGGTAATTAATCATTTCAAGTTCAAATTATTCTGGGGAAAAATCATGTCCCATCGGTAGTTTAAAACACGACTATGCGCATTAATGTTTTGCGGCTGGGTGCACCTGCTGTGAACGATGTGAGAAAAAGGCCAAAAACTCCCTCGCAGCTCGTACGCACGAAATTGAATTCTCACCATGATATTGCACATTAATTATGCGGAGGTTCCGGTGCGCGCCGTACGCCGCGCACCGCTCTGGGCCCGGCATGACAGGGACGCGACTGCCGCTACAGGAGCTTATCACCTTTGGCGAAGGGAAATTGCAAGGTGTTAATCATCCCTAAATCACCAAATTGAAAAATCTAGCCCTTCGGCATTATCTGATTTCCGTTTGAGGGTAAGCCTCGGGCATTAAGCAGAGGATGTCGGAGAACGCCGGAATTTCATTTAACGGAGGTTGAAATTAATCTTCTCGACCACCGGAGGAGATCACGAAGTAATGATGAATACATCCTATCAATTTTCCAAATTTCAAACGAGGCAAGATATGTGCCGCACCCGTAATAAGTTAACATCCGCGGAAGATGAACCAAAATTACCAAATATGCCTCTTATTTGGCACTTTTCTTTTCAGTGTTAAGAGTAGTCAGACCTATGTTCATTGGTCGTTGTACCGCATGATCCCATGAGAGATTTTCCAAGAGAAACAACCATTCCAAAATGTTATTTTTCGTGTTTATGCCTGAATGACGAAAAAACCTACCAGCACTTTGATCCGAGATTATTTAGGATCTTTTCAATTCATACAGAGGTTAGAAATCATCACTGGAGTATAAGTTCAACTTATAAAAACCTTTCGTATAGATATTATCTTGAAAAAGTGCAATTTAGAACACAAAACAAATGTGTTGCGAAAATGTGTCATCGGGCTACCTATATTCAGAACACTGTACAGCGTGACTCGATCATCCCATTTTTAAAAGTCGTCTTCCAATATGCGCTTCTAATATTTGAAGGACAGCCAGGCAAATTTTATACATGACACAGCGGGCCTCGTTTGTTCAAGAAAGCGAGGATGACAGAGTGAATGAAGATTTTGATCGACTGCTGACGGAAATGAGGCACAGAAAGTGTGCCGCGTTCTGAGTCCCCGTGCAATAAAATGACTATAGCTTGGTCGATATTCAAACCTATAGTCGACAATCTCGGCACACACGACATAATTACGTAAAGGCCCTAAGAAATGTATTCGAAAACGTAATGTCGATTTCGTTTTCCATTTAAACGTTGGCATCGAGGTCTGCGCAAAATATTGAACATATACAATATCGCACGTGCATGCAATATGAATGTCCAGTCACCATCTGATGTCGCAAAAACGCTTTAAAATAAAAAAAAAAAATCGAAATGTTTTCAGTATTAAGCCCGGTTCATACTTCATGCGAAAGCGAATGCGAAGCGAATTTGACGTCATCAAACATTCGTTGCGAAATTCGCCCGAGTTGAAATATGTTCAACTTTTACGAATTCGCAGCGCGAATACTTGCCACGATGTCACAAATTCGCGTTCGCTTTCGCTTTCGCGCAGAGTATGAACTGGGCTTTACAAAAT
This sequence comes from Patiria pectinifera, assembly GCA_029964075.1. NCBI lineage: Eukaryota > Metazoa > Echinodermata > Asteroidea > Valvatida > Asterinidae > Patiria > Patiria pectinifera. The sequence continues at coordinate 11,945,568 of CM057144.1, read as the reverse complement.
TTATATATGTACATCATAGAACGCAGAAAGTGATGACGTCTGTAACACGTGAAATCGATAAGGTTACGTGAATTTTGAACCTGCCGAAACTCTCTTAATATCCTAGTAGTTTACGATTTATACGACACCAAAACCATAATTCATTGACAATGTAAAACTATAGTCCTTCCGCAGAAACGAAATTGACCTCATGACAGACAAGTCATCGAGTTTTAGTGATTACTAACGGTATGCATTTTTTGGTTTTTTTGCTTCACGCTTGGCTGGTTTTGCTCACGATATTCAATCCCGAACATTCACGTCATTGGCCATAAATGATTCACCATAACAGCGGTGCATACCGACTGTTCATTATTCATGGCATGCACGTCGAGTTTTCGCGAGAGTGACTGCGGCAAAAGGCAGCCCGGTCGGCTGGAAATAACGTCGACAATTCCAGCGTGAACAAGTCGGCAGAAGAAAAGCATCCGCACTTTACCAATAAAGGTAAAGAATTATCGATCTCTTAGACCTATTAGAATGCCAATGTGCGCTCTAAAAAATAAAGCCAAATGTTGTGTTACTCGAGGCAGCCACTTGGCTCTGTCAAAACTTTGATTCGACCATTGAAATTCCACTCATTAACGCAAATACAGATTGATATTTTACAGTGCTTTGGTACGTGTTGTACTGTTTAGTACCATACTTTGTTTACGATTTATGGTGAATGTGCTAACAACATAGCACTTCATTATATCTCAGTACTTTCTTATGGGGTAATGTTTCTTAAAAGGGGTTGAAAACTGAGTTAAAGTTATAGTCCATCATTTGTAATGTGCGCATTTTGTTCGTGTGAAGCAACAGAAGTGCTCAAACTCTAAGGAAGGGTACTGAACAACTAACCTGATGAAGTTTCAGCTCAGCTTCAGCTGTAAATTCCGAGAAAAACAGCATTCTAGGATCTCAATTTCAAATCAAAAGTTGCTGAATCATGTTTTGAATTGGGCCTGAATTCAGCGTCCGAGACACGTTCTCACTGAGCCGATTGCAGCTACGCGATGTCGCGCACTGATCCGACGAATTATAGCAACCGCGCGTGCGTGCGTCGTGCCAATGCTTGCGCGCGCTTCGTCAAATGACAAAACGAACTACTAATTTAAATTTCCTACGGTGCGTCTTAAGAAGCACCGTTGGAAAGGCCTTCTTTCGTTGATTACTTCAAAATGACAGCTTGCCAGAAAGAATAATTTCACAGGGAGTTTAGTCCCCTTACTATCTTTCAACCAAGTATGATTTTCAATAATAATTACGCCAGTTACTTTTCGGATAGCTGCAAATGATGGACTATAGCTTTAATATAAGCATAACGTCAGCACTTTCTGATAAACTTTGGACTCGGTTTCTCTCAAGTCCACTTATATGTTACTAATTATTACCTTTTAACTCAACAAGTGGCATATTCATTATCAGGCATCCATCCAAAACGAGCATGTTCGTGTTCATTATGTAGTACTTTAACGCGAAAACTCCCTCGTATGGTTCTGCATGGAATTCTGAGGAAAGAGGGGACGAATGTCAAGTAATTTAACTTATATACCTTTAATTTAACCTCGCGTAACTTTTTATCATCTTGACCTTGATGAAAATACAGCGTAACGAATGTTGTTAGCTTAAAAGTGCAAGGTCTTTTTTTGCTCAGGTAAGAGAATTTAGCCGGGATCGAGCAAGTTGATGTTTTTCATGTCAACACTCATATTCGACTCATATTTTTCATAAGTTAAAAAATCCAAGAGGTTAAAAATTAACCCTACGATGGATCTTTATGCATGTAAAATTATTAGGAATACAGAGGCCACCACTGATAAATAACACTTTTCTTATAATGAAATACCTTTTTTTGTACAGTTTACCTTTTATCTTTTAACATATCAAATTATACATATAATTTGTCATCTGATGATTGTTAAACTCCTTCATTGGATACCTTTATACAATACTCCACAAAGACAAACTCGCAACTTTAGGCCACAGTAGGTGCACACAATCACGATGTGCGCCAATCTTGCTTCAGTGTTATGTGCCGGTTCTAACGACTGGAGGACGCGTCTACGCGTTCCCTCGAGCCTCAGAATCTTGACTCAGTTTGAGTCTCGTCCACGTGCGTCTCAGTCGTATGCGATAAAGTGTGATTAAACGACGTTCGTACCCCGCGAAAAAATCCGCGCCGATTCTTGGGGAAAAAAGCTTGCTTGAAAGCCTGTCGGTAGCGGCTGCTCATGGCCGTGTAGATCAGCGGGTTAATGGCCGAGTTGAAGTAAGCCAGCACCCTCCCGATGTGGTCCAAGGTGAAGCGGGTCTCAAGAGGAATGACGATCTTGTGGCCTCCAGACAGCGTATCTACCATCGAGAGGAGAGACATGAGCTCAAAAGGCGCCAGGCAGAAGAAGAACACCATGCCGTTGACGACCAGCATGCGAGCGATCTGGTTGCGCACGTTGATGTCCTTCTCCTTCATCATGCCGTGTTTACGAAGTCTCTCGATGGACTGATCCAGACCCTTGATGATGCAGATGTAGAGGATGACGTTGGTGATGAAGGAGATGAAGAAAGGGAGGGTCTGGAGTCCCTGGGTGAAGGGTGTCAACCAGGGACTGATTGCCACACACTCGGCTGCCACGTGCCCCCAGTTGTTGTACGGTGCCACGTCGGGCCACAGGATGCAATACTCCTCCAAGGCACCATAGGCTGGGGACATCAGTGCTGACAGGACAGCCGCTAGTATCCAGGTTCCGAGGATTGTCATCTGGGTGATGTCACTTCCGCCTTTCCTACCGCTTGCCATGGGGCTGTGGACGGCCATGAAGCGGTCGATAGATACGAGCGTCACGAAGAACAGTCCGGCAAAGTACGCCAAATCGGTGATGATATAGACCACGATGCAGCCACCCAGACCCAACACGCCGTCGTTATCAGAGACCGAAGACAGGCCATACTTGACAAGCTTCTCCCCAACAGAGAATGTCAGGTACAACACGTCAGCTATGGCCAGGTTCAGCAGGTAGGCGTTGGTCACCGTTTTCATGTCCGGGATCTTTAGGACCACATAGACGAAGGCTAGATTGTCCAACAGGCCAACTACCATGAAGATAGGTAGAATGGCCAGCAGGATTACCTTCTGTGCCGTGGTGTATACATAGTCTCCAATGTTCTCCTCGGTTACGTTCACGAAGGGCATGTAGGCGCACTCGCCATCCGTGAGATTGGGCAACAGCTCGCCATAGTGGAACTCGTACGAGTCGAAATGCTCCATTCCGACGCCGTTTATTCACAGTCTCTAATCAAGAGGAACGCTCACACGCACACTTAACGCAGAAGACGAGAAAAGCTCTGTGGATCCAAAATCCAGCTGCATCGAGACGTGGTCGTCATTCAGTGCAATAACTCCAGCGCGTAGCGGATTTATATACCGCATGGTCGGCTCCAGGGACGGTATACATTACCTGTACGACCCGCCAAGCCACCACGTGATGAGGCGTTTCGCTTGCTCAGCTACCGTGCCGACTATAACAGTGACTCTGATTGGATGGACATGCGCAGTTACACGCATCGATCATTCCTTATCGTCCATGTGTTCCAGTCTGTTGTTATCAGTACATCATTTGCTGGTATGATGAACTCAGTGTGGTAGCTCTGTCATACACATTTAACATTGATCGCAGCGTATGGTTTTGGCTTTAAACAAACGCAGTAGTTGTTGGCCATAAAAAAAAAACAAGAATAGAGAAACATTCACTGTATATTTTTATCACAACAGAAATATAAATACATAATTTATATATTCATTACTTTCAGGGCAGTACAGATGAATTCGTTCAGGTAAATCCTTCGATATGAATACGCTTACACAGCGTTCATTAAAGGGAATATACATCATTTGCTTTTGCTGTAATTTTCAGAAATGGATGGAATTGGGGGGTTGGAAATATAAAGCAAATATAGTTACACTGACTTTTTGGAGGTTTTGGGTTCGAAAATGCTGCTAAAAAAAAGAAAAACGATCATTTTCCCTGTAGTCTAGTTCCCTGACTCCAAGAAGAAGAAACAGAGTTTACATACACATGGGAATTGTAGGGTCAGGGGAACCAGTCTAGGGCTGTCGTACCCGTTAGGTTTGTAATCGATTGCAAACAAGTGCAAATGTCAACTGGGGCCAGTATTTTGAAAAAAAAAAGTTGTTTTCCAAGCTGTCAATCCGATCAGCGTTGGAAGATACCTAAAAAAACATTCTTTTTATTGATAAACAGTAGACTAATATAGTTTACGGTTTCATTATGCTTTTTTATTTCATTATTTACCAACTATTTATTAAAAAAATAGTCAAACTTTTGGTAGTTTTATTTTTCGATGTTTGCAAATGTTGTATATTCCCTTTAAACTGTCACTGTCTGATCATTTAAATACATGTATAATATCTTTTGGTATTTTCGAAAAATATTCGAAATGTTCGTCTCGTCTCATTAACCAACTAAACATAATGAAAGATCAGTTCATGCGTGAAGCCCCGTGAAATGAGTGTTTGTTTTTACGGTGGAGTATTTGCCTCAATGCTAATTATACCGCCATGTTAATTGCGAAGTGTACTTCGAGTCAATAGATGCAGGTGGTTTTTTTCTCTCAAGCGACTTGACCTTCGATTCTTAAACGCGCCTCCGTCAGTTGCCTGCTATTGTAAATAGCTCCGACATTCAGAGTATCACCTTTACAAAATGACCAGGAAATTGTGCCATCACTTGTTAAATAAAATATTAGAAATGCAATGGTAGTATTCGTATCAATCGTAAAAGAGCAGGTTGCTTTGTACACAATAGACAGGTGGTTTGCGTATGTGGAAGTACGGTCGAAGTATATGGTATCGAACGATGCACGCTAGAGGCGAGTGGAGCATTTCATGGCGAATGCGGATTTGGGAGTAATAAGGAAACGTCAGTTGAGCATTGTTGGGGATTTCTGGCCTAGGAAATGGAATGAGGCGATCAACTCTTGCTATAATCATAAGCCTTCTTAACCTAACGCGCAGTACATAATAAATGGCAACTTGGAGAAACCGCTATTACCCAAAACAATTTTAAAACTGCAACGATAAATGAACGATACGGTGCTGTGAGTTTTAGATATGTGTTTGGATATATATATGAACACAATTATCCAGAACATATTTATACGCAAGTCATGTATTCATGATTGAGAATGATAATTTATGATTTTTGTTTTAATACCGGAGTAGGATATAAGTTCCTCTCCCAATAGTGTTTATCTCTACAAGTATAATTTATTCATATATTTGTCATAAATATAAACTCAGGGTGATAAGACCATAAATGCAAACTGCAGGAATTTCGCACACTTACAGTATTCTTGGTTACTTTCTCTATGTTCGCCGTATAGGGATTGCGCACAGAGATCTGGCGTATGTGCTAAAATTGTAACCGTATTGGGCCTGCATGCAATGTTTGCAGCGTGTGTAAGATCTTGGAAGACTTTCGTATTTGAATTACACAGTTTCATGTAACTGCTCACGCGAATATCCGCATTCTTACATCTGAAAACATAGAAACAGACGTTTTTGCCGAGCAGATGGTCCACCAATGCACCGACCTACTTTATCGATCCGCCGCAGAAACATTATCCAACCAGTGGCGAATGAATGATGCGTTTAATTTTTGAGGGAGAAAGGGGTAGGATATAAGCGTGAAAGAGGAGAGGACAAGCAACGGGGGATCAATGTCACGACTACGGAATGACAAACAGTGACAGACTGATGAAAAGAAGACCATGGAGAAAGATGGAGAATCAGGGAGAAAAAGGAGAGGTGTGTTCGAAGGATATCTGATGATGATCCAAAGAGGCATTGACCCGCTGGAAAGCCGATACGGCTAGAGCCTCCTAACCTGAATTTCAATGCTTTACCCTTGAACATGAACTATAGGGAGATTTGCTCCTGGATAGGAGCCTTGCTGGGATACATTAATGATGACAGCAGGTTGATTGCAAGTGGGGCCTGCCGAAGGGGACGGGGCTACCGTAGCTATGACCACTGCACAATGTGTCAAGGTGTTACTTGATGCCACACGATGCGGCAACTGTATGGATCTCTCGGTGTCCAATATGGACACAACACGGTGAAATATAAACACTGCGGTTTATGCAGTCTTACACATCAAGATAAATAGTGCACAAACATGTCGTATTTAAAGTTAAATATCACCTTTTTGTTTCGTTTGACGAAATTTCCCGTGGATATATAATTTCCCGCCCCTCTTTCCCCGAACACCCCTATACCCCTGCCGGGATCTACCCGATGTTCCCCAATACCGATGTTCCCCACTACCAATGTTCCCCCAAATCCTTAGGATTAGGGTTAGGGTTACGGTTAGGGTTAGGGTTAGGGTATATTGGTAGGGATTTCGGGGAACATCGGTATTGAGGAACATCGGCATTGGGGAACAGGGTACCCCCGCCCCTGCCGATGTTTTCAATGCTGATTTCCCTTCGATTCCATGAATCCCCTAGGCACACCCCGGTGTATTTGCTCGCACGGCAACCCACTGCCAAACATTTTTCCGAGGTAGTTCAATGTTTTCCCGACACAAAAAAAAATGCCCCTGCCATTAGTTAAATATCTTCATGCAAGTGCAGTCGCCGACAACTGGGATGTAGCCGTAATTAGGGACTCGCTCTTTAATCTAATTGGTGTGTCCTTCACAATGTTTAACTCATTTACTCGCTGCTTCCAAAAGAAAAAAAAGGTATTCCATTACTATTTGCAGTCCAATTACCAGAGCACCTGCATACTTAGTGTTTCACAGACGCACTCATTAAGCTAATGGCATTACTGGTTTTCCTGAATCTATTAGATATCGCCTTGATTACTTGAAGTTCCGTAGAGAATATCTCGGGAGTAAACTGAGAAAATCCCCCAAAACATAATTTATAATATTAGTTTAGTTAGTATAATATATTTATTACATTTCTGTACCCAGAGAATGCCCACACAGTTTAAAACGTGTTTCCATAGAGGCCATGCGTACATTACAGATTACTACGTACCGTGCAAATACAAATACAATACAATAAAAAATTAAAGCACATATAATTAATGCATAATATTAAACAACTATTATAACTATTGTACAACTATAAACAACCAATCTAAACAGGCTTTACTAAGGTGAAATGAACACCAAGAATGTGTATACATTTTGCGCGATCTAACAATTGAGGCTAATGATTCGCTGAATCGCTAATTATCTTTACTTTGAAAATCGAAACACACGTTTGTGATGCACTTGAATAATGACTTTCTTGCAATTTAGATCATATGTTTTCCGTCACTGCAGAATGAGTAATGATCACTGCTTGCCAAGATGTATACATATCTTGTCATGCAATGGAGTAGGAATATATATCTGGTTATTTATCTGGAATATTCATTTCCATCCCATGCCCTTGGGTGCTTTCCAGCTTGGCGCTGATTCTCAGGCCATTAAAAACATTTTTCGTGGCTCCGGAGAAACATGTCGGCATCCTTCGTCCTTTTAGACAAGAATTAAATTGTTTGCAGAAGCAACCAGAAAATATCCCAGTGTTTTGAATTAAGTCTAGTACCATTGAAAAGTATTCAAACAGAAAAGTCGCCGGAATTTAACACAACAATTTATATTCCAGTAATTCCAGCAATGGTATGAATCTCCAAAGGTCCTGACATTTGCGGAGCCTCGATTCATATCGTAAAGTTCAAGTTATCGATCAAGGCAGCTTCTCGATCAAATAGCATTCGTTATGCAAACATCAAAAGGACTTTCAACGTGTGGTCGAGACTCCATAAGTACTAACAGGTTTATACGAACGTCACAGTGTATAAACTTCTGAAGTCCGCTTTCTTGCATTCTGTTTTCTTGTACTTCAAGTCTCATCAAATCTCGTCAAATCTCGTCACATATCACAGAAGCTCATGTTGGTGATCGATACCGATTCATGTGATTGCATTAATTTTAAAAAAAATTGTAAAAAAAATCTTATAATATCGAACTGGAATCATGATAAAAAGTAAAAAACTAAAATTCCACAATCAACTATACCAGAAAGAGGGACCGCTGGCGGGAAATGGAATTCCGGCGCGGTTCTATAGAGCCTATATTTTAGGGGGATTAAAGCAGGGATGGATCCATACAATTGTGCAGGGATGCGTGCTGAAATGTAGACCGTTTGTTTTTCTCCGGACATTTAGGCCCCCGAAAATCAATAGGTGGGGGAGGGCTCATACCATATTTTCAAAAGGGGAGCGCTGATAAAATCCTACAATCATGCACACTATATATTACCTAATAGTGTACAAATGCCCCCTTCTCATGACTATTTTTTTAGGGGACACCGTTCGCATGTGACGTCACCTTCTTACATTTGCTACTGCCATTTTCGTTGGATTTCTTTTGGGGAGGGGGGCTACACAAAAGTGTTGGTGCTAAAGCCCCCCCCCCCCCTTAGAAGAACTGCGCCTGGAATTGATCGGACGAACATTCGTGTTCAACGGGCCATGCTAACACGGCAACCATTCTTCCGTCCTTCAAGAGCATTCGATCTTGTGCATACTAATTACTTCCCTGCACTGCTATCTTCGGGAAAAAGAAAAAGCAAGTGGTACACGGTCTGTCTAGAGGGAGAGCCGAAGAGCCCTCGGCCTTACATTTTCGGAGCATGATTGTGAACCCATGGCTGGCGCTACAATGGCCAGTGAATTTCACACATCGATCGGTTGCGTTTGTCAGCGTGAACGTGTCCCGACGTGACGTTAAGGGAGCCCAGATCAAAGGATTCCCGTGCCCAGACTAGACCTGCGGGTGAATATACCACAATATGCGGACTCTTCACAACAGAATATGCCATTAGGCTTGTTCCTCGGCTGATCAGCTTAGCACACATCTTTGCTGGATATGCGAAGCATTGTGGGTAATCTATCATCGAACAACTGGCGCTGGGTGTCGTGAAATATTAAATCATGCACGTAGTGAGCTCGAAATGGAGGTAGTGGATCTTTTTTGTAATAGGCCTATGCACAATTCCCTCTAAAAAAATGTTTGAGAAGGGGATATAAAATGCTTCATTCTGTAACACGTAAACGACGTAGGAAACACTGTTTGTAACTCCAACATCTGTTTTCTTCCGCCCCGATGGCCCCAATGGCCAGAGAATAAATAATCATTGGAGACAGGATTTTCCTCAATCTATCAACTGCAGATATCGAAGATATAAAAGATTTCAGGTCACAGATTTGCACACTGTTTGTATACACGTCTTTAAAGATAAGCAGCACAGCATGCCACGTTAAATTTCAATTTAATGTGACCCAGTTTTCCCTTCCTCAGCAAATACGTACAGACGGTCTAATATTTCACAAATGGCAGACGCGCGATTATGAAGGAGAGAGTTCGTGCATTGAGGAGCCTGCCTGATCTTTACGTGGTCGCCACACTGTAATAATCAGACGCATCTGAGGAAACATTGGTGGCGGCACCTGTCGAATGAGATATTTAGTAACGATCTCATGCCGCCACAAAATTAATGGATCATTAAAACACGTTGAAAATACCTAGAAAGCAGCAGAAACCAGATGTTCCGGAAAGTACACTCTCAGACCTCCAAGTAGAGGTGTGCTTTTATTTTCTATCCCTTCCCCAAACCTAGATCCTCAAGTAATCGCCGTAACGGGAGAGTGCATGATGAAAGCATTCGGACGGATTGGTGGAGCGGTACTCTTCCACCTTCCACTCCTGTTGGTACGGGTTCGATACCCCCACCGGGCGGACTAGTGGGTATATGTGCTTGGGTGGGTTATCCATACCGTTTGCTGAATTATGTTGATTGTGGTACCACGTTTAAACTGACATGTTCTTCTTTCTGAAAGTTTTAGGCTTTGGTGATATGCAAGGATCATCAATTCACATTTCCCTTAACCCTTGGCAAGTACCAACCCCCGACTGATAAGTAAGAACTAAAAGATACGGACTCGTAAGTTCTGAGACGACATTTTGTGCATTCGAAGTGAAAGAGTATTCAAATACTGTCAGTTCTTTGACACCGTTGTTCTATGGGTTAGCTGAAGCATCGTTATCTGTAGGTGGGCAAGGTCCGTCCATACTACTGGTACAAAACGAGAGTCCACAGGAAGAATTGTCGACCTGCTCACGACAGAGTACAGCGTTGTAATTACGACAAGGGATGATTGGATGGGGTTTGGAGCTAGTGATTAGGGGAGGAGACCGGAGAAACAGAGTCTTGTTCCTAGAGATCCGGCTACGGAAGACGGATAGTGCCGACGGATAAGTGGCGGCCGCCATATAAGTCGTCATAATAAGTGGCGGCCGCTGTACAAAAAAAATATTTTCACACGTAAACAAAATATATATTCACACTTTTTTATGTGGCGGCCGCCACATAAGTCGTCATAATAAGTGGCGGCCGCTGTACAAAAAAATATATTCACACTTTTTTATGTGGCGGCCGCCAGATAATAAGTGGCGGCCGCCACATAAAAAAGTGTGAATATATTTTTTTTGTTCGTGTGAAAATATTTTTTTGTACAGCGGCCGCCACTTATTATGACGACTTATGTGGCGGCCGCAACTTATTATCTGGCGGCCGCCACATAATAAGTGGCGGTCGCTGTTCACAAAAATATATTCACACTTTTTTATGTGGCGGCCACCAAATAATAAGTCGCGGCCGCCACATAAAAAAGTGTGAATATATTTTTTTTTTTTTCGGGTGAAAATATTTTTTGGTACAGCGGCCGCCACTTATTATGACGACTAATGTGGCGGCCGCCACTTATTATCTGGCGGCCGCCACATAATAAGTGGCGGCCGCTGTACAAAAAAAATATTTTCACACGCAACAAAAAAACATATTCACACTCATTGAGTAGCACTATCAGTCTTCCGTATCCGGCTGTGCCGAGTCTTAAGTGGAACAATACATTACCGTGCTAAATGAAACCTCAGATGCCAGAGATAGTTTATTTATTTTAAAAGCTTTTTTTAAGTATTTAGAAACCACCGGGTCTATTTGAGTTTGGGTTCTGTTCGTGGTTTACATTAGGGTAGCTTTGCTTTAAGAGTATCCGTTTGGTTAAGGAATTAAGATTAATTTAAGGATAAGGATCAGGCTTTGGGAAAAGTTAGGATAAGGAATTTAAGTTCAAAAACACTGTAAGTGATATGCACATTGAAATCCAAACTAATTCAAACTAACTCCTCAGGGGCTCTACCGATTGTTTTACTGAATGTCATGTCAAACTGATACCACCGATGAGTACGTCTTAGATGATGAACATTCTCTCCAAAGGTTAACTTGATAGAGTCTCGAGAGGTATATTTTGATTAAGGTCGAAGGCGAGTTCTTACATACAACGTTCGTAAAACAGACATTGGATCTCCAAGCGGCGTCATTTAAGATGTCTAGAGCCAGCTTGATTTCGCTCCCTTTAGACCTCCACAAATTATGAGACGCCTCACTTTAATCAACTGTATTCCCAGTTGGATATGCAGGATTTTGCAAAATATATTGCTCAATTTATTTACAGTAATAAAGGGGTATCAATAGTGCCTATATTTAGGGTATATCACTCGAGGCTGTCTTTATCTTGGCCATGAGAACATTTTCCCAGCGGCTTGATCACTCGGAAATTCATGGTAATTTGAACGCTGTCCCGCGTCAGTAATGATGATTAATATGGGTGTGGCTTATATTCCTGTTAAGATCTTAAAGAGGCCGCAAAGGCCACACTTCTTAGCAATATTACAGCCTGAGTTTGTGCATCCCGCTTTTTAAGCTCTGGCAGGAGGTAATTCATGTCACTTCGTGGTCGGTCTGTATTTCCCTGGAAAATTGACCAAAATAAGGCCCCCTACATAAGTTTCCCACAAAGTATAACTACCAATTTAAAATTTTAATTTTCAAAAAACAATAAAAACAAAATAAATTAAATACCTAACAAAAATTGGGAAAGATGTTTATGTAAATGGAGGCAAAATAATGTAACAGTAATGTTGTAGTCACGTGGTATTTATCACAAATCGCTATAAATCTAGGTATAAATCTAAAGTATGGTGTTCCATATGTGCCATCGGTGTCGCATTTTTGGGCGTCGCATTTTTAAGCTCTGGGGATCAGTTTGATAGATTTCATGCATATGCAAGACGGCAAGAGTTTATTGTTCACTCGCGCTTGTTTACTTTTGAACGCTTCCCACTCTATTTTCCAACAAATTTACCGTTCTTCGAACAATACTTTTATAGAGAAGTTTTAGCGAAATACATGTTTTTATTCATTATTTTTTGTTTCATCACTAAAGTCATGTCTATATATACACGATGAGCGCCATTACTCAATGCGTTGAGTTTACTTCCGCTTACATTTCGGCAGACTTTTTTGGCGTTTTGGTAAGTAATGGGAAACCTAACATATATATGAACCTTATATATGAAGCTCTGCCTTCTAAGCTAGGATCGAATGCCATTCTATGGAAAACACAAACTCTAACAGATCTAAAGTCACGAACGGATCGCTGTTATTGCTCTGCATCGTGACACTGCCTCGTTGCGTTAGGCTCTTCCGTGGTTTCTTTTACTTCAGCAAATGTATCCGCACGACCTTCAGGCCGTTCCAATAAAGACGAAGTTACCAAGAAAACAAATTGCTTCTCTGATTCGTTCGGACAGCTGGCCGGCTACCTGATTTATTGTAAGACCTCGGAAAAATCTGAGTGTCTAGGTACACGATTCCAAGGAGGACAATCTCAGTAGATTCATTAATCAAACTTAAGAAGAACGCACTAAATATCAAGGGGAATGGAAACATACAACACGGTGCAGACTCGGGGGAAAAATGTTGTTTACTGTTTAGTGTTCGTTTCTTAGGTTTGTTCTGGTGCTTTTGCTCTCGCGGGGACTCATTTGTGGAATTTTTGGGCAGAAAACTTTGCTCATGTGAGTCACTGATAATTAGCAGAGAACCATTCTTAATGATACCTCACATCCTATCCTCTCTTAAGAAAACTTTTCCATCGGTAAGCAAAATTGTGTGCAGGAAAGTCTTTGGCCTAGCGGTTAAGAGCACCGGACTCATGTTCTGGTGTTTCAGAGGCAACAGTGACGTGGGTTCGAGCCCGCCGGCCCCGCCGGCGGACACTTGTGCCCTTAAGCAAGGCACTTTGCCATTCTTGCTTCGTCCTTCGGATGGGACGTAAAGCCGTAGGTCCCGTGTGTTGTATAATGCACGTTAAAGAACCCAGTAACACTTGTCGCTAGAGAAGGGTTCGCCCCGGTGTCCTGGCAGTGGCCGCAGCACCTTATAAACCCTTAAAAAAAAGGTGCTACAAAATGGGTCTCATATTTCTCGTGTACTTCATTCATCTAATAATAGACATAACTTCCAGTGCCTTGAAGTACCTATACTCCGTTGCGATAATGCCTGAAAAGGTTTCTGCAACGTAACCATGCAGATACAGATACAGAACTGTTCTATATTTATCCCAGCAAATTTGGTTTCAAAAAATTGTGCATAAACAACCCGTTTGAAAGGTTTGGTCATTGGAGGAAGATATGGATTATAGACTAAATTTACGATTTAGGGTGACTTGTCTCGTGTATACGCTCGCTAAACCAACCTTACGCATGGTTTGTAAACCAACCTTCTTTTGACTTGTTTTAATTGCCTTTTCTGACGGTTCCATCAACAGACTCCTCCGTCATGAAATGAAGGCATGCTTTTCATGTATGTGTGAATACTTGTTCCCTGATCCAGATGTCGAACAAGGAACAAGTACATATTGTTTCAAATATTGATTCGACCATGACAAAATGGCTGTAGGTCTAGCCCTACCTTTGCCCGCTGTTTGGGCAACCAAATCATCTCGCATCTGCCTCTCTGCTCCTGTGCTCAGTCAACTTCTTCCCCGTTTTGTCATGAAACCTGCTCATGAATTAACATGTCTGAGAGTGTTAATATCCTTCAGATGGGAAGATTAACATGACTGAAAGAGAGCTGAACCCTCCACTTAATCATGATCAGGAGAGCATGGAGTTTTCTTACCCCCTCACTGTCAATGTTTGATTATTAATTGCCAGATTCTGTACCCTAACTGAAGGGGTCGTATTTTGATTGATGGGGATCGATGCCATTATTCTTACCATGCCAAGCGTGGGCCGAATAAAATTGTCTAGGATTGCACTGTGAGAAAGGTTGATGGCTCACATTAGGCCAGCTAATAAAGGGAATGCAGGTGCACGGAAATAGTCGAAAACGTTCCAGAAATTAATCGATAAGAAGATATTTTGAGAAGAATACATGCACTTGTTTCGTTTGAGTACAAAACCTTTGCTTTGCAAGAGTTGATTGCAACAACCGAAAACGCTTTGGAAAAAAAAGAGGTCGTGCATGATTACCGAAGGAACTAAGTTACTTTAGAGTCGATATGTCTGGTTTTCTGTCTAGTCCTTACATAGCTCAGTGTTGGCTTTGACAAAATGTGCTTAGAACGCAACCGGCTGGACATTCTCAAGGAATTTACACAAGTGCTAATCGTCGAATGTTAAAGGCTTCATTTCTTTGCGTTGAGCAAGAGAACTTGACAGTAAAAGATAAAATATGTACCAGGCTTGGTTTGCGGATAACATATTCTTATTATAATAGGATGCCCTGCAGAGTGTACCGAGCACCTCTTCGTGAAAAAGACAGAAAGTTGTTACATGTGTTTTGATTACCTTTTGCATCAGACTATTCGAGCGCAACGTCAAGTACGTGTGGATCTTATTATTTACCCCAGCGTGATAACACTGGATACTATAAGGGTAATAATAATAGCCTAGCAAGATAATATCTGTAGCTTCGGGGTTTTTTTGGCTGGGAGAAATATTTTCCTCTCCGTGGGGTGTGTGGTCACAAAAAGTCGTCAAAATCGACTGAAGGTTTCCTCTTTGTTGAAATCGGGCGCCCAATCGAATGCACTGTCAATCACGCACCCTCTGGTACTCAGGCCTACACTGAGTTCCGCATCCGGTACCCATTCCCGCAAAGATAAAACAAAACAAAAAATGGAGCCCGGCAAAGATTCTGCAAAAGAAAATGTTATCGAGATTCTTCAGGGAGATCTCGGCTAAAGCTGGTGAGAGATGGGCGTGATACGGTAACCTCCCCCGAGTCAAAACATCAATATCTTCAACTTTGCCGGATTTTCTTTTCCTCGGTGCCCGTGAACATGTCATGTGCATAAGTGCGCCGAGAGACGAGAACATCGACCCACGGAAAACATTTTCTCTGGAACTACAAGTGTTATCGTTTGCTGTATTGAAGCGAAGCCTGATGTACGTGCGAAGATCGATAAGCCAGTTCTGACATCATTAAAGTGGCTGTGTTATAATCTCTGATTGTATATTTGGTCCTCATGATTCTTTCAGTCTTGCTGCCCTTTTTGATTAATTAAGGATTTTAGCTCACAGCAATGTAGCTAACGGAGATAATAGGTAGTAAAACGCACATTTAAATGAACCTGTCTGCTGCCACCAAGCGGCTGAACGACTCAATTGCAGCTTTTGTAATATCATTGCCACATTGGCTAATAATGGCGCTTCAAGAAAATATAGTGCTTTAGTGATTTGCCGTACAGCACTTTTTTTTTATCATGAACTGTGTGGTCACTGTCCGTCTGGCAAATGAGGCTTATCTCTTCAGTACTTTTGCCTTGTTTGTACTTCTGTGCATCTGCTATTCCCATTAATTTCGTCCTTGTCTCATATTTCCCCGTGTTTCCATCAGGTCTCTCTCGTGTTTCTCTCAAATCCTTGTGAAAATCTTAATACTCAAACAAGAGCACTGGTTTCATTTAAAAAGTAAAAGGCATGCACTATTCACATCGGCACTGAGTTTTGTACACAAAGAAAACGGTCTAGAATTTAAGACGTGTTACTTAGAAATGCATTTGTATCGATCAATAATGTTCCATAAAATATTTAAGGCGCTTAGGGCAAAGGAAGTTCTCCAGACAAGAAGTCTACCTAAGAATACTGAATTTTTTTGTGAAGAGGTGAAATATGATACAATTTTCGATGATAACCATTTTGCATTTTGTGAATACATCTGTAGCAAGCGACGAGCGGCATTTGAGCGGGCGCCCGACGGGCTTAGTTCTTAAGCCATCCGCTTGATCGGCGCGCCCGGCCGGGCTTCTTTGGACCCCAAAAAGCCTCTCCACAAATACAGGAGTTAATCATGCTTGGATTGGAAAACAAAATTTGGATTTGTGATATGTTCATCAGTTTAAAGTGTGTTGTTTTGAATTGTTCCGGATCCTTTACTCAGTGCAGCAGCTGTTGGCATAAAATGAATTTTTGGCGATGTTTTGCAGTATGGTTCGCTCCATTGATATGTTTCTGAACCGATGGTAATGTGTTTAACAATTTTTCAAAAACGAACCGCAAAAAAGTCAACACTTAAAACAGAAAAAGTGCCCATTCAATGACCTCCACATACGAATTACGCTTCGTCGCAATGGCTTCGCGCCCGGATGCCTCAATCTTGCAAAATGGCGGTCACTTTTCCGCTAGTTTCCCGCCCATAATTGGCAGACGACTGACGTGTCACGACTTTCAAGGACCGTCGGCCTTCCATGGACTCTTACTTAATTCGACCCTTGGGGATGTCTGGCATGCTTGACTGATCTAGCGATTTTGAGAATCTTGCTACTTTGGGTTTCATGTCGTTACGAGCACGCTGTGTAGAACGCGTGTGAGAAATTAGATTGGCAATGAACTTCTCAAAGTCAGTTTTTTTCCTTGCAGGTAGCAAAAAGCTTCTTCTAAGGTCTTTAACTAAAAAAAATATTCCAAATGTACACAACTGATAAACATTATACCATTGGCCCACTGGAAAAAAGCCTTACACCGTGTATGCCCGCCCGATTGAAAACATTTAAGTCGACGTCTTCTCCAATCTTTAAGTTGTCGCGCCTGATTTCCTCGTTCTTCTTATTGTGTTTATTCCTTTCCTCTCCCATTCTTGAATTCGTCCTTCGTCTGATTAGCTCCGCCTGTTTTCATTTAAATCAGGAAGAACCTTTTCCCATCTTTGTCCTGCTAAATCCAGCCGTCTCCGGTGTTCGCGACCCTTGTTTGCATTGGGATGCATACGTTCGTGGAGAAAGAGCAGGAAGATGAGTTTCCTTGGGGTTTGTTTTCGTCCTTGGTATTGCCGGTTTGAATTCCTCCAAGACCAAGAATGTACCAGGTTGTTGCTTTACGCCCTTACATTCAATTTTCATTTACGTTCATTTCTTTCCGTAATGGTAATTCTTAGAATTTGTCAGCTTCATCTGAACATCCATTTGTATTTTCTCGATGGATTGACTATTCGGTTACAAGTGCTTTTTGGAATCCTTGGCTCATCGCAAGAAATGAAAATACGTCAGCGCGGAGATAACCAAAGCAATGCCCGTCTTCGTGTGTGAATTGTCTTCTAAGAACCTGCCTCCTTCTATTTCCTCGCCGCGTTCTAGTTTCTCCCATTTCAGCCCTCGAATTGTCAGCGCCGTCCATGCTCGTTTTCTCGATTTGCCTTAGTTTGTTTATTTCTGGTAATGAAATTGAGGTCGGGTTCCTCGAAAGCGCCTCTGGCGAAATTTCTAGAAAGAAGATGAAGGAGATATGTTCAGTTTTAGGCGGGGAAAAAACGCGGGAATCAGATTGGGTCTGAAACCCAAAACCTATGGGTTCTGCCAATCTTCTTGCTATAAGTTGTAGTTGCCTGTAACCGTTTTCTAGGTATATGACATCCAAGAATTCAGCCATTTTAAAGGGAGATCACTACGCCAAGGTAATTACAGTTATTCAAAAAAGAATCTCTCAAAACAAGAAAGGGGCCAATGTTTGGTGATAAAAGCATTCCGTGTGAGGCAGCCTCCATTGGGACACGCTGTGTTTACTTAGGGGTGGTAGAGTTTCTTTTTATCATTCTATTTTGCCCAAGGTCCTTCCTGGATAGGTTTGATAGCAACTGTCGAGATTCATACTATGATAAGTTGTTCTGAGCGGCACGATCGCTTGGGATGAAGTGTCCATCTCATTTACCTGATTTGTAATCCACAGGTTGCTGAACCCTCGACAACCTACGCGCCTCAAGCCCGACAACGTGAAAGTTGTGAGAGAGAAAAAGTCACAAGCAGGAGGTTCTGCTTGGCGAACACGTCGCACGGTGGACGTGTCATGAGGCAGTCCCAAGATTTGGTTTGAGATTTGGAGAGTTTCCATCCAGAGAGTGTCCTCAAGGGCAGTGTGGTATTTTCAGAGAGAAGCCAAGCGCCACGGGCGTTTGTTTTATATGTCACCTCATTTCCCAAGTCTGCATGGCTTCCTACTGTTAGATACCACTCGTTTTAAGATAGAATTTTATTGAAGTCAATAGTCTTGTTACAGCCAGGGAACGGGTTGTTAACTGTAAAATTTGGTATCGTGGAGGAAATAAAGGAAGCATTAGCCTACAACATAATGTAACAGATTGCCAAAAAAAAATAATGACAAGTATCTGAAAATTCGACCACAACATTATGATTAATCGAGAGTACATGTATTGGTAATGGTAATTGCGCAAGTCTATTGTGTCTGGAACCCTGACGTTCACATAAAAAGTAAAAGACTTGAACGACTATGAGATCTCTCCACTCCAGCCGTACTCAAACGGCTTGATTCTCGATTTGAACTACGCCAAACGAACGCAGCTCCTGGTTAATTGATCGATAAGTAGCCGGTCGTGTCTGGATGAAAAGAACGCGAACGAAATATCGGCGGGAAAGCGGTCTAAGCATAGGACACCTGACCAAACAAACACAACTTCGCAGCTTTCAGGCTTCGATGTTTGGGGAAAAAACAGAGATCGGAGAAGATGAAAGGCTAAGAGAACACCACAACGAAACCATCCAGTGCATTTTAGTGTAATGAACAGGGGCAGTGTCAACACCTTAACTCGCCTCGTGGCGTTAGCTGCACACATGTTTGTTCGAACTACTCATTTCTAGCAAATTGAACCCAAATCTTCGATTCAAATTGACCGAGTTGCATGATGAATTGAGCGTTGGTAGGCACGCACGGCACGGTAGTCAGACAATACGCATGACACACTGACTCGTCGCTACACACCCAAGCACGTGCCCGTAGCTGCCGCGACCCAGCCGATTCAAATACTCCGCCATTTCCTCATTTCTTATCCATACCGTTCTCGGTACAGTTACAGGATGGTGTTCCATTCAATTAGTGTTTATTCCCTTTAGGGTTAATTGAAATTGAAATCAGGTTACACAAAAGGGGAAAAGTACAGGGGGGGAGATGAATGTGCAAAGCAGTGCCCGGCAGGTTGTTCCGGGATCGGGTTCTTTCCAGCGCGCACTGGCGTGAAGTTCCATGGGTGCCCGTGTCGCTCTACGCCCGGTGAACAAACAGCTCACCGATTTGGGTTCTGCCAATTTCAAGGCACTATCAGTTTTTACATTGAGCGCGGCGCCGCCCGCTAAAATTGCGCTGGCAGTGTTTGCTCGGATTCTGTTACCAGATCATGCCGTTTTTTATATTAAAATTCGCGAAATTAGATCTTAGAGGCAGACGTCCCGGGTTTGACGAAGGAGGTCTCCCACGGGATTCCGATACAAAATTGAGGAGAAATAAACAATTGCGAATGGCGTAAACCACGTTGGAAGCCAATGATTGTGTAACAGTAAAGGTTATTGCAAAGATGACGTCAAGTTGTTTGCTATACTTTTTTTGTCTTTTTTAGTTAAGTTGAGACTTGAATTGTCTTGAGCCTTTCCATTGGATAGATTGAATAACATGGCAAGTCTGTTTCTATTGGCAGGTTTTTTGTGTGTGACATTTTGTGACAGAGAGGGCGTTATTGTCATGAACTCCCTTGAGTACCCTATACGCAAAGTGTGATAATAAAAACAAAAAGGATCATCCTGTTTTTTGTGCTTTCATACAAAGATTCAATATCCTGCTAAATATATTACCCCAACACATTACACCTGGTGGTCACTAGTCACGACGTCAGCTGGATATTAGGCCTACATCGAAAGGTTTCTCCTTCAAATGCATATCCCGTACCGAAATCCTGTACCAATCGTCCCCGATCGGGACAGAGCTTAATCCATCGGCGCCAAAAATCCTGTTTTCGAAAATGAAACACCAAGCCTCAATTAAAGGGAAAAGCGAAGGCCTTTTTTTATCCCCGGCGCAGAGAAAGACACATTAATCCCCAACAAATGAAATCTAATTTCTCGATCGTTGCTCTAAGCCACAAAGGCCTCTCTGGTCGATCGCTGTAGGCCGAAATTGGAACTTGAAATCCGAACGTAATTGAATCACGAGTGGTAAATTGTTCGTTACACTGCCCGAAAAAAAACACTGGGAGCTTCTGAAATGCGCAAACAGATGAGCGCGAAAACATGAACATTACTGCTTAAGGAAATATATGGACAGGCAACGACGTGTGAGCCAGTAGAATTAAAGGACTCAGCTAGACATTGCTGTCGGCGGACATCCAGACTGTGCGGATTATGGATGACATTTAGTCTCCGCTTGCTTGCAGGTAAAGATACATTACAACCCAGTTCAAACATTATAAGAAAGATAAGACGGACGAGGGAAGCAACCTGTTGTTAAGGCCAAAAAAAAGTCTCCGGTTTCTGGTATGGAGCTTGCCCAAAAAGTGGTGCGGCGACGCGGCTTTTTTTTTTTTACCTGATTTTTTTTGCCTCAAATGTCGGCTGATGACTGCAAATGGTGCCCGACTAAACTTAGTGCAAATATATGGGAGTCCAGAGAGGCCACATAAAGCTTATTCTCGATCATAACCTTATCCAAAAACACGTTAAAATTGTGCAGCAGCAGGATTCCAGTCAACCCAGTGAGTTTGGCGGTTTTGAGACATCATCTTTCATTGAAAAAAAAATTCATTTTGCCGACGCGCATGGCTACGGCGACGCGCGCGCATACCAGAAACCGGAGACTTTTGTTTTCGGCCGAACATGACTTCTCATTGCACAACCTCTTAAAATGGCCAACTGGTGTGGTTCTTTGAAAATGGAGATGCGATCTGCCCTCAATGTTATGTCAACACTAATGACAGCTTTTAGCAGCCAAATTAGAAAGCCATATTGACTAATTTCTGTGTCCATTAAATTTATCCGTGGCTAATGGTTGTGGCGAAGGGATGTGGCTTGGTTGCAACGATCGTATGATCCTGAAGAAGCTCCCGAAAATTTAGAAATTGTAAACCCCTTGTTTTTGCAATTCTGATTTCGATGTTATGTCAAGTGCATAAGCCAAAGGGTAGTAATGTAGTAATGTAATTGGACATGGCGTTGTAATTGGACATGGCGTTGTAAGGGTATAACATGATATCCATGATGTGGAAGGCGTTAGGCGAGAGAAACTTTTCTTATGGTTCTAATGAAAAATACATTTTGATATGATATCAGAAACAAACTTTACAGAGGCCTGTCTCCACCGCGGCTCCCTTATCAAACCTGGTTCACTAAGGATTTAGGAATTGTAAACATTTTGGATCTTTTCTCTGGTGAATAGATAAAGTGCGTTTTTAAGAGTCTTTGGAATTGGTATTTTAGTGTCACCGTTTTCATGATTTTGTACTACATATTAGTTATGGATACGCTAGCCAACTTTCTCCATTTTAGGAATAGGAGCTTTCCAAGCACGTCTTCGGAAAGTCAAAAGAAGCTAGGTAAACATTTGAAATAGACGGGATTCCTTGGGGACCTGGAATAGTTCCAAGACTCACACGTTCGCATAATGTTAGATCAACATGCGTCAGTCCATTTTGCAAAGGTCCACAAAGGTCCAGAACAACAATACAGCGGTGGCAATAACCAAATATGAGCAGCAAGCGAATGATTCATGCGGAAAGGAACAACCTTCGGCCGTCGCGTCGGTGTTTGTTCAACCGCGTCCGCACACCGGAAAATTTGATCATTTCATTCGGTCGTGTTGTTTGTATGGCATTACGTAGCCTTTAGTCAAGTCCCACGCGCTTACCCGGACACGTGACGCACTCCGGATGCTGACACGTAAAAGGACTAACACGAGCGGCGGAGCCGCGAGGGCCTTTACCATCTCGTGGAGAACGCTTATGTTTTTCTTTATATTTGTCTACCGATTTGGTAGACATACATAATCACATACCCCGTTGAAATTGACCAATAAAAAATGAATGCAGAATTACTAACGTAAAGTCGTCTGGCGCTGGCGCCCAGCGCGCTAGTTCCACGAGATAGTAAAGGCCCTCGCGGCTTCGCCGCTCGTGCTAGTCTCTTTACATGCCAGCATCCGGGATGCGTTTCGTGTCCGGATGGTCCGGGTATACGCGCGTGGGCGTACTTGACTAAAGGCTAGGCATTACGGCGCAACGGCGATTGCAGACCGAAGTGTGTCGGTCTCCGGGGTGTGGGGGCGCAGGCAGTTTCAATGCAGTCGTGAGTAGAATTCGATGATCCCCTCAAATACCGGTCAGTGCCCGCGTCTTCGGTGATATCTGGTAGTTTTCGGTCAAAGGACAAAATCTGCTCCGTTATCCAAGCTAATAAAGCCGTCACTGCGTGTCGAGGTGTCATACGGATCAAGTCGGGGGAAAATGACCTTTTAGGAAGCATGGCGGCTATTACTCGTGAGAATGTGTCTGCCGAAGTATCTGAGAATATCGATTCTTCAGGATTCGATTACAGAGTCTCAATTATGCCGAACTTTCGGGTGTCAATCAGGATTGAGGTCAACACTTAGCAATGCTTTTATGGACGGGGGATCAATACCGTATCCAGTTTCGGTAATCCTGTCAATTTCTTGCACTTTTCGTTTGGCCGCAAAAACTGTATAAGGAACGTGATGGCAAGAATATGGAACGCAGAATATGTTTTATAATGAGTGCGTTAGCAAGACACATCAATCCGGCTTTCTAATGCTACGTTCCAATGCTTCACAGAAGCAAGATTTTCGTATTAAAATGACAACACTACTACATTCATCCCTCATCTGTACTGAATGTGGAGACAAAATGTATGGACAGATAAAGGGTGAAGTGAATCAAGCATGTTAAAACGCACTCTTTATTAGAAATGACTTCACGACCAATGGACCGATCCAGTAAGCCCCGCCCACTGCGCATCGGGCAAATTTACACGTGCTCCTCTCGAATGCCACACTGCATTTTCCTGCCGCGCGCATCATACGCGCGTGCACGCATGTCGGACTTTTGTGCACGCACGTCGGACATAAATCACGGCTGTGATTGGTCAGAACACCATGGGGCGGTGCTTACTGGATTGGTCCATTATTAGAGCAGTCCATTAGATTCAGCTTCGTCCGCAGGATGTATTCCTAATGGACTCATATCTCAACTCAGAGCATCCACGGTGCTACAACAGGAGACAAATAGGCCTACACACGTTCATCAATTCTGTCGACCGACCTTCACGTATCTTTAAGAACAAATACAATGCGTCATTTTTTTAAGAACAGATATTCCACAAATTTTTACTGCAAACGTTTGTTGTTTGTAGGCGATGTTTTGTAATCAAAAATTCGTTATGTTGCGGAAAGGAAAAAAACATATCAAATCTTTTCAGTTTGATTGTTTTATCTGATTGAAATAGTTTAGAATTGTGTAATTTGAATAGCTTGTTACACTGTCGAGATGAACGCACATGACTTCATTTGTCATTCTGGATAGAACATGTTGTCTCGTCAGTCTGACATAAAATCTTGACAGGAAGACCAGTTAAATCCTGTCATTTAAGACACCCATGTAAATCTCGACAACATCACATGTTTCGGATTTCGGCAGGCCTACCCTACTTCACCTGAGAGATTCTATTCCCAGACGGATTCTCGTTTCATTGAAAGCAAATGTCAACCGTTTAACCTTTGGCTAAGAAAGTTTCCCAATATTAGAAATCGGAAAACAACTCCCGCAAGCTAAAACGCAGTGCCACAGTTTCACTTTTTTCTCTCTCTACGAATGCCCTTAAGGCACAATTTTGCCGTAGTAATTTTGCACCTTAGTACACGCCGTTTAATCTTTTCAAGCATTACCTGAACCTTAAGATATACAACCTGCCTAACGTAAGGCAATCTTCTGATCCTGACCAACTCCTTTCAACAAGAAAGAACCACGCCAATCGTGAGATTAAAGCCCTGGAGGAAAAAAAGGGTACGGCACAGGTATTAGAGTGATCTTCCCCGAAGTCCCAATACCCCGATATCAAAATGAACGGCGCCAACTTTACAAAACGTAGCAGATCTTATTGCATGGAGTCTAGCGGGATAACTTTGGCTTTGGCGTGTTCGCTGGTGACCGCATAAATGACCTCAATGATATTTGATAGTCGGGGGCAAGGACCACCAGCGTAATAAGGTCAATTATAACAGTACAGATGCCTAAAAAACATGTATCAGAGTACCACTCAGCCCGAGAAAAACGCAACAAGATGCATATGAGGGCTACATAATTGGTAAAAATACAAACTAATAAAAATCTTGAGTTACTGATCTTGTACAGCATATATTCCTTGAACAAATTTGTGTATGGTGTACAAGATAATTCAAAAAGTTCCTAGTGGTATTTACCGATAGAGGGCGCTATAGGGTCAACCATTAGTAGTTTACAATTTTCAAAACTGGGTCAGACAGCGAGTGAATTTATTCTGTTTGCCGCACATGTGATCGAATCCTGAATCATGCAAACTTCAAAAGGATAAAAGAGAAATTGGATCATTCCATACATTCGGGGTCCAAAAGTGTGACCTTATTTAGTGTCCCTGTTACACCTGACCTGTGTAATATGCCATTCAAGTATCATTAACATATTTTTTGACTTCACACTATTTTTTTATTTGTTTGGCAGGTACTCTGGCACTCTTGGAGATAGAAGGTATTAAAAATGTGTCCTGAATTACAAAATCTCATACATGCAAGAAGTAACAGGGACACACAAAATTGAACCTCAAATGTATGGATTGACCCAACTCGCTTTGACCTGTTTTAAAAGAACCTTTAGATACCTACCCATATTGCATTAATTCCAATACGTTCACACAGCAAGCTGCGCTTCAAATTCCACGACCGTTTACAAACTCATGAAGACTAGGTAAATCGGAGCATTGCAATGAGTAGCGGTGACTACCATCAACATTTAGAGATATCACGTCAAAGTACTGCCGTGCCGCGGCCCAAATCCCGGGGCAAACCTCTATACCGGATCACGTACGCTGGAAAAAAATCTGCGTCTGGGGCGCTTCCTGTTTCAGTTCAGTGGCGTGACCAAAAAAAATGTAGGCTTCACTCTGAGGGCTGCTTCCGTCGCACGTGATGTATGCTTCGATCGGGAGTAATGAAAACGGTCATTAAAGGGCCCATGTAGTGTTATTGCTTTGATGCAATTCTTGGAAATGCACCTTTGTGTCCCATTTAACCTTTTTTCCAATAATAGTTTTGCCATTTTTCAAGGTTATATTGATGCATTTTTTATTTGTATGCTAATGTACATTTCGATATTCATGAGCAAAACTGTCATGTTATTTCAGGCAGAAACATCAATGTTACAGCTATTTCAACATCAAAAGCTACCAGAATTTTGGAAGTTGACCCCCAAGTGAACTCCTACAAGAAAAGCGACCATACCATCTCAAACCACAAGGTTCACTTTAGGAATACATGGAGTTTCAAGGGAATTGGGCGATAGCTTCATAAAAAAAAAGTTCTGCATGTCGCACTTTCAAAATCTAGTATATGAAAGCCCAATTCATAAGCTTTCTTTTAGTAGAAGAATCATTCAAATCACTCATGTACTTTTTAAATTACGGAATTTTAAACACAACCACCGTTTTAACGTTCTGTCCACGGATAACAAGAAGGTAAGTGTTCTTTCAGCAAAACGAAAACAAATCACATGGGGATGAGTGTAAATTGTTTTCATTTTGCTAAAAGAACGCACACCTTTTTTGTGATCCGTGGACAGAACTTTAAAACAGTGGTTGTGTTTAAAATCCGTAACTTGAAAAGTACATGAGTTATTTGAATGATTCTTATACTAAAAAGAAAGCTTATGAATTGGGCTTTCATATCCTAGATTTTGAAAGTGCGACATGCAGAACTTCACTAAAACAATACTCCCGACATTTGGGTTTCGCTTTTTTTGACTCACCCTGTATAGCATGCAACAGACTTCGCTTCATGCATTTAAAGGCGTCGTTGATGTCACCAAAGTCGGCAACTTGCTTGCCCTGCAGCCGTTTACCAAGAACTAATTTAATGTTCCTTGAAACGAATTTGCAAAATGTTGAAAAGATTTATATCACTTGAAAATATCATTGATGTTGTCACCAGGGCTGAGATAAATATTTATATTCCAATCTTAAGTCGTGCCCACAGTTATCGGTCATCACAGACGCCCGATCCTAAACATTATTGTTCCCCTAACCGATGCGATTTACATTATATCGCTCTGATTAAAAGGGGACCGGCAACACAACGCACCAATGTGATTTACATTGCACCGCTCTGATTAAACAAGGAACAGCCAGAACGCATAGGGAACAGGACGGGCAATCTTTCCTCGTTTTGGGTCTTCTCAACAATCGTCCCGATCACGTTGGCAAAGGCATCCGCCGTTACAGTTTCATTTCCGCCTTTGAAGAAAGGCCGCTCGCCATAAAGTCGACAGCCCGCCAAAAGTGATTAATGTTATTGTGGGCAGGGAGCGCCGAAGAAAATCAATCGAAGTGCTGATTGCATACATTTGGCGGGAAAACGCCGCGTTGCTGTTTTCCCCCTTTTTCTGCTTAGAGGGTGTTAGGAGAGAGTGATATTGTACAAGATGCTGGTTATTACCGATACGACAAGGCTATCAATAATACGGCACTCTGGGCGTACCTCGGCGGCCTGTGACATTTAAAACGATAGCGAGTTTTAGCAGTTCTTCGCAAATCCGCAATAAACAACACGTTAAAAAAAGTGGCGAAGAACAGAGGGTTAGGATTAAGTTGCAATACACGTAGGGCCCTTAAGAAGTAAAACGTCTCAACAACAGATCGAATATCACCTCGCCATCGTCTTAATAAATCGGATCCTCGCCTAAAACACGTGTTTTTAGTAATTTCGTGGCTTTATAAGTCCATTTGGGACATGTAAGAAATCTGTATTACTAGTGGCGTTTGAGAGCATCACGTTAAATCCACTTTTTCTATCATTACCTTATTAAGTGACGATACAACTTTTGATTAATAGCAAAAGGTAACGGTGTTATTGACGAGATATCCAATTGGACGCACCGTCAATTGTCCAAGTAGAAGCAGAAGTATTTTATGGTTAGAGTGAGGTTACGGCATAGGGTGGAGTGAGAGAGGGTATATAGGTTAAGTTTTACGGGTAAAAGGGAGCTTCTCTTTGAATATAGTAAACACTTTAAGTTTATTAAAGTTTCTTGTTCATGTATACAGTTTACTGTAAAACCAGCCCATGTGGGGTTTTTTTTCTATCGCAAAAGGGAAGGATAGGAAAGTGATTAAGAAGATTCGATATCAATACTTAAAAAATATCCAAACAATATCGCTTCTGGAATTATTTTGGTGACGACATTAATTTACATCAAATGCGTCCATATTCAACATTCGATTTCTCAACGGATTTCAGCCATTCGTCAAATTCATTTAATAAAATGAATTTCCCATTATTTCGGTATGAATTTGCCGTTAATTCGGTATTGAGCCGCTCTTGATAGTTGGGAAGACTATCCTCCTAAAAGCTCTCCACGCAGAGGGCATTCCAAACCTCATGATCTTCTTTTAATATAGATAGTTATCAGTCACAGCGTGGCAAGCAATGTCGGCAGGCTTACTCCAACAACACGCGTATCGCCATTTAAGAACATGTGGTGCCGACTGAGGCGCCCCAACTGTACGTCGCCTGTCATCTCCTCTGTCGTCACCTATTCGTTACTAAATCGCTTTCTAAATCCCGCCCCTAGGAGCCTTGTGCCGTTTAGTGACCAGCGTTGACCTGGGAGTAACAGTTGATTTGCAGGTTTGTAAAGTTCTCCCTTCTCGATTTATAGGCAACTCACAGTATACTTTGTCAACTTTGTCAACGCCACATGTATTCTTAAGAGCCGGATCCATGACAGTCCTTATGGCAAAATCATCGGGTATATTTGGTAATTAACAGCAACATCCACTTAGGCCTATGCTTTCTAGTCTTTACCTAGCCTAATGAACAGCCTGGCATTACATCCCTCATGGTTTCAAGAAATGTGAAACGCTCGTATAAAAAGCAGCACTAACAAAGATCCAAAAACAGAATTCTATCATGCACCCAAAAAGTGTCTATATAGGAACATCTCCACGACTTAGAAAAGTCGGTAAGTGCCTCTGTACGGTTACATGTTACAGTCAGTTGAATCATGCTTCAAACACACTCAGGCTGGCATATTGGTGCCTTTGCCCTATCGGTCGCAGCGGCTGAAGACTTCTTATATAGGTGCTAAACCAGGTGTATTTTGTTGATTTCTCTTTCTGCAAAATACCCTATAGTTTTTGCAGATGTGTTTTTCGTCAGTTTGTTTTTTGTTTTTTTACATTTCTCAGCCTTCGGGCGGGTGATATTTTCTGCTCTGCGGCAAGTTGAACTGCATATTGCGTCTGCTCTTTCGCCGCCACGGGTTAGCAACCTTTAACGCAATTGGTGTCAAGTAGAATTATCACCCGTCAACTTGCAACACTGTTTATAGTGCGCCGTTTATACCAAACACCTGCCGTGGGGCCGAGACTCTCAATGCTCCCAGGCAATCAGTGTGTTCCTGATTCATGTGATTGCCATGAAATTCGTACATTCGGGAATCGGCCGAGATTGTAAGCTTTCGACAACGGCGATAAAGGTCGCGCCTTTGGGCTTGACGATCAAGGGTGTAATGTTGAGAGATTGATTGCGGATGGTTAATTATTGCAGCAGGTGGAACACAAGGGAATCTTCCTGGTGTGGAACTTGCTGACGTGAGTTCTTTTTAGGGGAGCAAGATCTCTTTGAGTTTTTTTAATCTCGCAAACAAAATAACAAACCCGCAAACAAATTACTGAAGAACATTCACGAGACGAGTTTGTTTCGGTCGAGTCTACTGCGGCCGGGCGCCCAAGTCAGAGTCCAGAAAATCCGCGCCCATGTCCGTGAAAAGTAGGCTCCGGTTTAAGTCCAACTTGAGCACTAGTCCTGGCAGTTGACACACTGCTAAGTGATGAGCACATAACTTGTTTGTTTGTTGAAACAAAATCTGTAAAACTCTCCGGATTCTATTTTGTTATTTTATTATATTAAGCTTTCAGTGTGGTTTTGTCTGATGTACATGTATATGCCTGTCGGGTTCGGTCTGGTTTAAACCTTTTAAAATTGTGCATATAAAAAGTTCCATAAAATACTGGCCACCGTACTCTGATGGGCAATGCATTGAACGTAATCCATGAAATAGTAAACTACTGCACTAGAAGACAAAATCATGGGAAATGATTAACATTATGCATTCAGAAAAAAAAGATTTTACGGGACGCAGCCTCAAATTTGTTTTCGCTTCACAGAGCATACACCTACGGTCGTGAATATTCCATCTTCCAAAGTCACTTGTACATGGTGCTTTCTTTATAACAACACTTGATGAAAGGCTTTTTTACCGCCGAGATTGTGGTTCACATTCCACGGCTGCTAAGTGGCTTTTTCTTCCGTGTGTCCGCGTCCGCTTGACCACCGAGGGAATTTGACGGATTTCCTGCTTGTTCTTTGTCTGTCCTTACCATTCGACGCACGGGGATTGTCCCGTAATCCGCTTCGTTAGTAGCTGGAGTACCAGTTGAACGCACGTGCGGCGCGGAGAGATGGGCATTCACTTCAAAAACTGCTGTTTAAAGCTATAGTCCATCATTTGCAGCCATCCAAAAAGTAACTGGCGTAATTATTGTTAAAAAAAACATACTTGGTTGAAAGATAGTAAGGGGACTAATCTCCCTGTGAAATTATTCATTCTGGCAAGCTGTCATTTTGAAGAAATCAACAAAAGAAGGCTTTTCCAACGGTGCGTCTTAAGACGCACCGTAGGAAAATTTAAATTAGTTGTTCGTTTTGTTATTCGGCGAAGCGCGCGCAAGCATTGGCAGGACGCACACGCGCGCGCGGTTGCTATTCGTCGGATCAGTGCGCGACATCGCGTATAGCTGCAATTCAAACAATTCAAAGCATGATTCAGCAACTTTTAATTTGAAATTGAAACTTCATCAGGTTAGTTGTTCAGTATCCTTCATTAGATTTTGAACACTTTTGTTGCTTCAAACGAACAAAATGCACAAATTAAAAATGATGGACTATATCTTTAATGGACAGTAGGTCTCGTTCAAATGACGTCATTTCCTACAGACCATCCACGTGCATCGGCATTTTGAGTGTCAACTTGTATAACGCGCATCGGCTGCGTCATATTTCGAACACATTTCGAGCAACAAGCGCGCCTGTTTGGAACATTTCCAACACCGCGCAATGCGTGTTTAACTGCGTAAAATACGCAGTTTTTTAAGAGATGGCCGTCATTGAACGAGCCCCTTTACCACAATGAGCCACTTGTTTAATACAGGTACACAGTGTGAATTTCCATGAAGGCAAATTAAAAGGTCGAAGCCAGAGCCGTTCAAGTAACTGACTTTAAAATTAATAGTGAAATGTTTTGACGTTGAATAGTAAAGTACATCAATCCGAAGTCGTTTATGGAAGCCTAAACAAAAACCAAACATGATTAAAGTCTTTTCGGCAGAGTGTCTAAATCCGCCGGTGACCAGAATTAAAAGTTTTTACTGCGGTGGTGTCACGCTCACGCACATGCTGCACGCGTTCTTAAAGACGAGGCACACGCGCATTTTGGTATTCCTATTGGTTGATGGAGCACGGTGTGCGTGTGTACTCCCCGAGCGCGACTCGCGCGTGCCTGGTGCCATCACTCCGCAGAAAGTGGCTGCCGCCGGATTTGTTTATTATAAAAGGATTTCCGAAGGTTTGGTATACTCGTCACCTGGGAATGAACAATTCACATTTTGCTATACAGCCCCATCAGTGGCTTTGCTGGGGCTTATTCACATTGCGGAGGGTAGGGGGCTATGCCATAATCATGATCAGCGTCCAGCAACCACAAACTACCGTCAAATCGCTAGTCCTTATACCGGTGCCCTTAGACTCCTCTTCCACCAAAAGTCCACCGGGATTTACCAGCGATTGTCCTTCGCCCCCCCCCCCCTCTCTTTCTCTCTCTCTCTGTCTTCTGGCGCATTTAATAGTTCTGCGCACGTTCTATACCTGCTAGTCTCTCGTGTTGATTTGAACGCGTCTTGCTCGGAGATGACCTTTACATTAAAACAATTCCTGTACCCTCTGAGGGCAGTGTGATTGATTGATTTAGTCCTTATGGGATATAATCAATCAACGAAGATGGACAGTAAAGTGAAAACAATATCTTGGGCCTAGATATTTTTAAAGGCCATTGCATATGGGTTAAATGAATTTTTGTTTCCCATTTTGAAAAAAAATAAATAATTACTATCCTTGGAAATGGATCGTTACATTTTGGACTGAATGAATCTGGTCTCACAGGGAAATTACACAAAAGAAATCACTGCAAACGCGTAAACTGAAAGTACCTGGGTATACCAAACATATTAATGTCCTTAAGATGAACGATCATTCAGCTTTATGTGCACGATATTTTGTGAGTCTAGCGGAAAATATCCCGGAAAAGCAAAGCCAACGCATTAAGCTTAATGTTAGAAAAACAACTTTTCTTGGAGATAAACCTGAAGATTTGGTTTGTTTTGCATGGAGTTTTCGCTTTACCCAGAAACAAAAACACAGAAATTCCCTTAAAGACCATTTGGTTCGACAAACATTGATCCTTAGGGATACAGTCAGTTTGTGAAAGGAGGTCAATTGGTTATAAACGTAAGTAAAGCATATGCAGCGCCATGCGGCTATGCGCACCACCAAGCGCATCTCGATTGATTGATAGTTCGAGTTTTTGGCGGCTGTTCAAATTCAGGTCATTTTTAATTGAAGAGACCCAAAAAAGAAGGGGAAAAAACAGTGCAGACTGTGTGGCATGTTTGTACTTTACTTGAACTCTGTTCTAGGATTTTGTGCCAATGATCAAAGCTCAACTATTACATGCAGAAGAACTTTGCCCTATGTTGGTATATATATACGAGCTCGAGTAGCAGACATTTTGGTTTAATACGAGTAGGCCTTCAAGACATTTTGGTTTTCTCATCCTACTTTCATTTCAACCACAAAACATTGACTCACAGATCAAACATGTGAATCATACTTCGCATGACATGACTGGTATAGTCACAGCAGTGCACACGACACACTAGTTTACAGTTGTTTGTCGCTGGTAAGCGCACCGTTCTTCAGCCAGTTTCTGGTAAACAAAAACATTGATAGTAACCGAGCCTGTTTCTTTCCACTGTTGTGAAAAGGGTCACAATGCACACGGTGCGGATACCATATTACATTCAAAAGCAATGGAAAACATCAAACGCTTGGTGGCAGCACACAGCCTACTCACCCTTCCTGACCCTTGTCGCGACCCGTCGAAATTTGCATGTGCAAAAAAATGTGTAATGTGAATACGAAACAATTGGCGAGAATCGTGCTAAGGCCCACATATTGTAACAACTTCACGTTTCTCGTAATTCTTTACTTGTTGTAATTGCAATAAATGGCAAGATCGATTCCGTGATTCGGCTCGACAGCTGTCTTTTCATATTCGAACAACTTATATTACTCCAACAAACACCTAACAGTTTGGTTGTGTATTCAGTATATCTTTCATGTAATGAATTCAAGAATTCCTCAAAGTTGCCCTAGGCACTCGCAAGCCTAAAGAAACCGGTAAGAAGACGACAATGAGAAGAAAGTACCGTTTTAGAACTTCGCGTTGAATGGCAAGGTCGTCGTGTTATTTGTTTTCGTTGTCAGGTCACAAAACAGCTTTTTAATCGTGTTAATGCTCCTCATACCATACCTGCAAGTGTCTTGGAGGATTCAAATGGCGTTACTTGCCGCAAGAACTTTTTCTGCGTCGACGAGATTCGGAGTCGAAATTTAATTTCCCCACGGAAAAAAATCTTGTCTTGTTAAAAGAAAAACCGAAAATTACTCTTCGAACAAATCAAACACTGCCTTACGTAAATCCCCGGCTACTGATACGGTTCCTAAATATGTCTTTTTCTTTTTTACGAGTGTTCTACATCAACCTAGCTTCCAGCTGTCGTAACGGGAAGCTCAACCCCCGGGATCCTTACCGTGGTGTAAGAGCCAGCACTTCACATCATGTCGAGGGCACTTCGCATTCACTACACAAATACTTCAAAACGCAAAAGCAAAACCAAAGGGGACGCATATTGCATACCTCTTATTAACTTAGAGAAATATTCGTTTGTGTAACCCTCACAGTGAGAGAGCATCGAAATCTGTTGAAGTTTCTGGTTTTCTGGTGTTAAATCACAACCGTTTGGCATCCTTATGTCGTAGTGTTCAATAAAAACACCATGCAGTGTTTATATTAATCTCTTCTCTTTGTTTTTTTTTGTTTTCTTTGTAGGCCTACTGGTAGTAACACATATCACAAATGAAAACTCAGGTCTTGTTCTACTCTGTGGTTTAATGCGTCGGATCATTAATAAATGTAGATAACAACGGGTTACTGAAAACAATAGTGATATAATAGAAAGATGAAAAACAAAAGCAAAGTTAATCAAAAGGGCAAACAAAACGAAAAAAAAACGCCTTTCGCATTTTCGCATATCAGTTTTCGTTTGATGTATCCCTAGAATCTTGTTCACAATAATGCAGAATTCTACCAAACCCATTCGCGTCTACTGTTTCATTTTAATCCATTTATGGCAAAACAAATCTTAGCCTTAAGATACATTCAGCGGCCTTTTTTTCCCATTCCGTGATTGCTCGTATAAAGTCAACAAAAAGCAGCAAAAGCCCTGCTTTAATGTGGCCAAATACAGAACGTGAAAAAAGCCTAGGACTCATCAGGGAAATGTTGGTTAAGTGTATGTCCCCGAGCTGTTCATTCTGCCGAAATTGTGCTTTCACCGTAATTCGGTATAATTTTTGCCAAGGAACAATCGGCCCGAGGGGCTAGCTCTTCTAATGCACCGTTAAAATCAGTTTAACATTCATTGTGTGTCCCTCGAGATCCGTTTGCTAGAACGGTTCACTCCGTACAATTCAGTGAATGTCGCTTTCAACATTCCCCAGTTTAAGGTTCACTTTTTTTTCTCGAAATGATTGGCGCAATCGTGTGGCTTTGGTTGTGCTATTATTACCTGTTTGATTAACATTTGGATGCAATATAGCCTAAGTGTGCGATTTGGGACTGCTATTTTAATGCTTATATTTAGTGCTGAGTAAACGCTCAGTTTTCTCGGTTTGTGTATTCAACCTATTGCTAACTAAGCCCTTGAGAAAATTCTTAAAGCGATTATTTACATGTATTCGTTATCGCCTTAGCAATTGTTGATAAAATGGAACAGAGCAGTACACCAAATGAACTTTAACTACTGAATGGTTAGTTTATAGACAAAGTTGATATCTAAAGCTTAATATTGAGAAGAGAAAGTGTGGGATTGATTGATGTGTTCGTTAAGCGCATGATATGTTATTGACTGCATCGATCATCGATGTACCATGTCACAATCCTGACACACAAGTCCGTCAGGTGAAAAAGAACCTGTCATTACATGCCTGTGCTCGTACAACTTATTATCTCTCGTATTTCATGACGTGAAACGTTACCCTCGGCATGCAGAGAAATGTATTGGAAACTCTCCTTTGTAAACATGTGGTCGTCAAGATGAAGTTGTAATGACACCCTCATCACGACAGCACTTCAACACGTTCATACCACTCTTTTAGATTTCATTACTGCTTTATTTGCTTTAAAAGTACAGGCGTTCGAAGAAGGCTTCAGTTTCACATGATAGGACATCATTGCTTGCGAACTAAGATTCGAGACCGTCTGCCCGTAGCTGCACTGCAACCCTTTTTACACCTCAGCCAGCCGATAGAGTAAATACCGAGGCGCCGTTCAAACAATGATGCGCCGACTCGATCGAAGAGGGCGACGGTACTTTAACGAAGAACAGATTATGAAAACCCGAACTCGATGCAGACGAACCTTGATAATCTTCCCGCCGCAATTACAGATTGGCGTGCTGTTCTTCGAAATCACCAGCTTCAGACGGCATTCTCGCATCTTTGCTACAGCCGCAATCGTTACAGATCAGCTCTAATTACTTACTTTTTTTACGCGCATGCGCTCGCACTCCATTCACCCAGCCTCGGCAATGTTAGACTCTCACGCCCAGTCATTATCTCGCTTCCTTAACTCTTTCGCGGCAATTTGCAGACATTTGTCATCGCGCGGCGCTTGGCGGGCCGTGCTCTCCCTTTCGCTGCGAAGGTTCAAGACGGCAAACAAGCCCCGCAATTTGACACACGATACTCGCTCACTGCCAAATGAAATCAGGTCCCATCACACTATTCAATTAAGCACGAGCTCCCACCGGTGTTTTGAGTCGAGGTTAGATTCCGTGTCCAGCGTTTCTCCTTAGACAACGCAAACCACTCGAAATTTCCCATATGGATTGCATTTCGTACACATTATTGTCTGCCAAGGTTCACCCAAATGCGAAACTAAACTCCTTCTCCCCCGATTAATACCTGGCTTTGGCTGCAACAAACTGGAGAATTTTAAGACACACACGGGACCAATTAATGTCGATGTTTCAGAAGCCGTGTTACTATACCCAAATATATAAGCTAATCAATTTCAGAACTATTGAAACAGTTACGAATATTTGAATCACAAGACGTGACAATCTGAAGGATGGGTTACCTATTTTTGAGCGTGTTTCTGAGCAACATTTACCTCACAAGCAAACTTCTTGACGATTAAATTTAGAGAGGAAAATTGTTGAGAGCATTTTCAAGGATGAAAGCGATACATGATACCTAAAATTTAATTCAAGCAAAGATTTCGCTAACAACAGGTGAACATTCATAGACCTGCTGATTTCACTGTTTCGCTTACAATTCCTGCTTGAAAATAACAGGTTAACAACTAAAATACACAAGATAGTGTTTTGTTTTAGTGCCTGAATGGTTCAGCTGATCTGTTGCTCATCATGTTAATTTCTAAGTAATATATTCTGCCTGGACTTTTTTCACTTATGAGTCAAAGCCGTGGATGACATTTAACAACCACCTAGCTCTTATGCTCATGCAGTGTTACATTGGACCGAGTCAATCCGGGTTAACAGTAAAGGTCGTTCGGGCGTGAGAATGCTCGGTCGCATCTCGTGAACTGGAGTGTTTTGACCAAATTGGCTCATTGAGCTGTGCACCGCGTACGGCTCCATATGCAAACAGTTGTTAATCATCTTGGAGTGGAAAGGCAAACACAATTCTGCATACCGATCTTTCCCAGTGTTGACTTTAAATAGCACGAATAAGTAGGTGACTTAACTGATTAATTATTTTGCTTTTATTTTTAAGCGAAATTCATTTATGGTGTCGAAGCGTAATTACATTTAAAAGGACGTTTGTCCACTATGCCTATACTGTTTGTTAGATCTGATGCTTCGCATTAGAGTCTTCTAACAAAAAATATATATATAGTGTTTTTTTCGTTCAAGCCGTAACTGGTGGGGGCATTTTTTATTTTGAAGTATACACAATCGAGTTCTATTACCAAAATACAAACGGCGCTCGTAACACAGAGTGATATCTTTAGAAATCGTGCTTTTTTGTGACTTAATTGAAAACAGGAACATCAAGAAACCAAAGCAATCAAGTTAAGTGGTTTGGACTGGTTCGTGTTGATGCTGCCAAAGATATTTCTATAAATCCTAAAAGCATTTGCCCTCTCCTTAATTCTCTTTTTTTTTTTATTAAAGATCTCGTTTTAAATAAATTGAATCATGATTGCGTACCTTGGGGCCAGTCGCTCGGGACAAATTACCGAGGGGGGAAATCCTGCTCCCTGCGGCCATGAATCGCCGCCCTGATGGCTGTAGTGCGTGGGCAACATTTGTTAAGACGTCCACCCAAATCAGCAAAAAACATTTCATAGGTTATCATCTTCATCCAAGCAGAAAAAAAGAGGGTAACTTACCGAGACGCTATGGGCGAATTGGACCCCACTTTCATCAAGATTAAGTGGGAGTGTTCAATAAAAATGTTTTAAATTTCGATGTTGCAAAAAGCATTCAATCAATTTTTTTCAACCTGAAATAGTTGGGTGTTTTTTTTACATATTCATCATAACAAATGCTATACTATTATGTAATGACCAACTTAGCCTTCTGTTCACCTGTTTATTTAAATTAAAAACCTTTATTTGCAAAATGCAAGGGGAAATGTGTGTTCAATTCTATGCTTGTAAGTTCAAAGTACGGCAATTATGTACTTGCAACAAATCACAGTGACAACCTTCATCAGAATGAGATTGTTTTTTCGCTTGGATAACCATGTACGTGCAAACGATTTACTATCCACCTGTCTTGAACCAATCCGCTCGCTCTGCAGCTCACAATCCTCTATAATGTTTAATGTTCGAGGATGTTTCTCCCCTGTTCGTCCGACCATTAGTTAGCAAGTTTGACTGACGGATTCGGTCATTTCACCGCCGCAACAAATTGGCAAGATGCAAACTTCTCTTGACACGTGTCACGCTTATTCATTCTCACTCGTGACTAATTGTCCCACTCCAAAGTATACGGGACCTTTTTTTAAAGGCACACAACCATAAGATATCTATTCAGGGGGGGGAAAGGTACTTGCACGCATATGGGCGCTCGAAAATACTTCGAGTCAATTGTCAAATGCCTCAATCTCAACAAAATAATGAACGCTTTTGAAAAACATATTGCAATTTGAAATTGAATGTCTCATTCGGTTAATACTAAGCCTTGTGAAAGACTGGAACCTTACATTAAACAACGCATTTTTGCCTTTCAAAATACCAGTCACCGACAAGGCGAACGTTCAAAATTTCTCTGATTTTTTTTAAATTAAATTTGCTTCCTGAACAAGGACCATGTTACAAAATGGACAGACTCTAGACTCTCGCACCCAATTTTCTTCAAGTAGAATATTATACTTGGTTTATTAACGAAGACAAATAAGAAAATATTCTTTGATTTTCTTTGTAGTTCTACTCCTTGGAAAGCCTCCAGTTTTACTTTATACACATGATTTATTTTTTTATATCGACATCGGCACGACCCCTAAATTCGCAACCATTATCGACTTTAGTATTTACAAGGGCAAGTTAAGGTTAGAAGCGCCCTCTGTTGATGACGACACTTAATGACGAAAGCATTTCAAACGTTTTTATTCGAATAGTAAAACACGTGCGAGGTAATTTTTTACAGGTGAGGATTATAAAGTTCGAAAACAAAAAATATGTTTTCATTTGATGGGCTGTTCCAAAATGATCTCATAAAGGTAATATCTCAGTTATTATGTAATTTCTGGTATTGAAAAAAAAATCATGCACAAAAATACACCTGTTTATGAAATTCTTTGGTGAATGCGAAATCACTTTATTAATTATAAATGAAGAGTGAGTAAATTATACAAAGGATGCACTACTCCACATTCTGGACGGAAAACTATTATTACTTTTTAACTATTTACAATTTTAACAACCTATTTAGGAATCTGCTCACAGTACAGATTCGGATTTACGTTCCATGTTTTACTTCCATAGACAACACATTGCTTACAACTTTAGATGTGGTCAACCTATGCACCCCTGAAACGTTAACGACCTAGAGATCCGTCTTGACTTCCGGCATACCTGGGAAGGAGGTTCCATTGTCGATCTCGTAATTCTTAGACTTACTTCCAGTCGTCGCTGCATTGTTTTCCGCGTTGTCCTTTGCCCAGGCCGATTTGGAAGTGAGGGACACTGCTGTGGGAAAGCAATTGCCGAAAAATGAATGGCAGTTAGTGCGGAGATTTGGTACAAATTTGAGTGTACGAAATTGGAACGGAATAGATG
This sequence comes from Patiria pectinifera, assembly GCA_029964075.1. NCBI lineage: Eukaryota > Metazoa > Echinodermata > Asteroidea > Valvatida > Asterinidae > Patiria > Patiria pectinifera. The sequence goes on along the minus strand of CM057144.1, from coordinate 11,906,325 downwards.
CTACACTGCAAAACTGCAGTGTTAATTTAACACATTTGGTATCTATAAAGGACAACACCAGTAAAATTTAACACCAGGTGGTCCTATACATATACCAATGGTGTAAATTTAACACTGCAGTTTTTGCAGTGTAAGTTCGCTTTAAAGTTTGACTGAATGAGTAGAATGGTATTGAATCGACGAAAAAACGAATGAAATCCAAAAAGGAACAGAATATCGAATTTCCTTCTATTAACTTTTTCTTCCCTTACGTACAAGTTTATTTGTATTGAACGGGTACTAGATTTTTACTTACTGCTGGGTTCTCTTCTTTTCAGCCGTATACTGTTCAAATCCTGTAAAACACAAATCTCTCTTTGTTCAGATCAGTCTATGTTTATAAACGATTCATTTGGATCCAATGATGTTTGCTCTAACAGTAATGTTTAAGTAGAGATTCAGACATCTTTATTAATTGGGGCAAGTGGTATCAAAATGCACTCCCAAAAAAAAAAGAGAAAGGGCAAGTTCCTTTACGGCCTAAATTGATAATTGATATGTGTAACTGTCGAATGTCAAGGTCTTGCAAAATTGAAAAGTGACGGTGAGTCGATATTTGGGACTTTGACATTAACCTTCTCAATGTTTAGAACCCGCCTTGACAGGTTTCGAAACCGAATTCTGTTTGGGCTTTACCTGGCTCGTCAAATGGCGCTCCTTTCTTTCCGTCGACAGCGCATGCGCCTCCTTGCCGGACCCCGGCGTTGAGGGCGCTCGCTTCTTCCCTGACCCCGGCGTTGAGGGCGCCCGTGCGGTCATGCTCTGTTCCGTTTGCTTCCGGGTTAGTCTGGAGTTGTTGACCGCCGAGCAGTCGGTAGAAGGCGAGGGGGCAGGGCGGCGACCACGGTACCTCTTGAAGGCTTTACGAACCTGTGCGGAAAATAATACAGACCAAAGGATTCTTTTATTATAGCTGAACTGGTTCAGTTTCCTTGCATTGCCTCTATTAATTTTGTATCAAAATAAACAATTTTTAACAGAGATGTCTTTCCCTGAAGTATTCATTTAGATATGGACGTTTAACTATCTGTGACTGTTACCGCAAACAGATTACACCATGGGGTCTGAAATTGCATGATTTCGAAGAAAAAGTTTTCTTTCAGTTTTTTTTCTGGCATGAGGATCTGACCTCTACCGAAGTACTTTTGTCGCGGAAGTACATCGTAAAGACTTTTAAAAACCCACTGATTTCAAGGGTTGAATGGCTGTACGGAGATGCGCTGCGCTGACAGACTGTAAGGACTGAAACCTGTGCAGATTTTCCCCCCATTATCAGGAAATTCGCTGTCGATATGCGATGCGCACCGAGGGCGGAAATAAACAGGAAAAGTGCAGCTCCCTGATGCGTACGGGATGCAGGCCAACGTACTATGGAGCATCCACGAGACACGAGCCCCCTGATGATGTGCTCCAAAGAACAATGCCCCGGCGGCGTGGCACAGGCGCCCACCCCCCTCGCTGACTCGTCGGGGAGATCATCAGCTTGTAGTTGCACTTTTACAATCCGCCATTTCGCATGACCATCACCGCACATTTTGAGCATAAACCCCGCATTTTGACCATCAATGGTATTAACTAATGCGGCTCACACATCGTTTGAATCAATGTTGCTAAATTGAAAGGGATGGCGATGATGCGCAAGAGTGAGTGTTCCCGGCAGGCCGAAGCTTATAATCATCATGTGAAAAAAATTGATACAACTTGGGCCAAATTCACGGAGGGGCTAAGCACAGAAGAGTTAAAATCACATGGAGCCAACTTTCTAGAGCTGATAGACAAGCGGGCATTTAATTATTTGCTTTTGTAGCCAAAAAAAGGCTACCTGCCGAAATATTATTGGATATAATATCCCTTGTGACTGGATCTCACTCTCAGCTGAGTTTTCTTGCTTAGCACGTCAATCAAATTGGTTTCCTGTCTTTGCGCATTATTTCCCCTCCTTAAAACTTAAAAGGACCTTGAAGTGCAAGACTAATGACAGGGGGAGTATAGCGATCCGGTAAGCCCCGCCCACTGCGTGTTAAACGCCACCAGGTGCGTTTGCGCGCACTGTGCCAAATGTTCTTAACACGCGCGCGAGTTGCTCGAAATTTCTTCAAAATGGAGTACATAAGTGAATACGTCACGCGCACAAAATGTGTGTAAAAGACATGAGCGCGTGATTCAGTCTGTGAACCAACACGCGCGCATACTCCATTCGTTTGCACTACACCTTCTGGTTCTAAATGACGTCACACTTCGGTACTCCATCCGGTTCGTTAGTGAAAACGTCATACACGCGCGCGCCCAACTGATTACTAGCGCCCATTGGCTACAAACGCTCGAGCTGCGTTAACTTCCGGTTCCAATCATGCAGAAAGTGCTGGAGGTGACGTCACACTAACAAACCGGATACGGCGCAGCCGATGCGCCCTATCCGGTTCGTAAGTGTGACGTCATCTCAACTTACTGTACATGGTGTAGCATGGCACCAATGGAACCGGAAGTTAACGCAACTTGAGTGTTTATCCAATGGGCGCTCATAATCAGTGGTGCGTGCGCGTGTATGACGAAGTCACTTACGAACCGGATAAATGCCGATGCACTTGGCAATCTTTAACCATAGACACGTGTTCCTCTGCAATGCCACACTGCATATGTTCCAGCTGCGCGCGTCATACGCGCGTGCACGCATGTCGGACTTTTGTGCACGCATGACTGACATTAATCTACCCTGTGATTGGTCAAAACATAATGGGGCGGAGCTTAGTGGCTCGGTCTGTCACACCAACTAATGACATAATAATTATGCAAAATCGATAGTATTTATATTTGATATAAAACAAAAAATGTGCAGTTTACCTCATAATCGCCGACGCAGTGCAGAAGGAAAATGAAGACACCCTGATACAGGGAAAAAAGAAAGAGGAAAACTATGATTGAAACCTGAGTTCTGGATTAGACTCGTACGGTGGCCGCTATCGGTCATCGGTCAAAAGTCCCCCACGCGCTCGAAGAAGACTAGCGTCAAAACAGTGTTGCAGAATAATGGTTATATTGGTTGAATAATAATGTATACAACGTATAATTGTGTCAGTTGCGTAAACTGGGGGGGGGGAATTGGGCTAGCTTGTCCCACAAGCAAAAAAGATTTAAGGTATCTTGTTAAATCCATTGAGTTTTCCCTCAAGAACATGAGGCCCTGTGATCCCCCCGTAGTACATATGTATAAATAGATAAATAGACCCCGTAGTACACCACTGGATACGATAAGGCATGGAACTTTGACGCCTTGACAGTTAGTTTGACACAAGACCTTACCTGGGAGGAGTTAAAGATGACGAAGAGGTAAGTGAAGAAGAGCGTGTCGTCGAAGGCTGAGAACAGACCGAAGACCCAGGTGAATCCCAGGAGGGGTTGAAGCAGGAGAACAGCCCTGATGCCGGCCCTGGGGACGGTGGGATATCAATGTTCCATCATTATGAGCCGTCTGAGTTTCAAAGTGGAAACTCTTTGGATTTCAAAACATTGCGGATTTTCTTTCCAGCGTCAACCCGAGTGTGGAACCAACTCCCTCTGGCTATCAAATCATCTCCATCCATCACAACATTTAAGACAAACATAAAATCTCGCCTGTACAAACAAGCTTACTCTCACAATACACAATCCTAACTTGACTTTCTCCTCGAGCGCCATGAGCGCCTATTTTTGGCGGATACCGGCGCTTTACAAATGTTCTTTTATTATTATTTATTATTATTATTAACAAAGAAGATTGTGTTTTAAAAAGGTACATATGAATGCTTGGAATCCTTGATTTATAGCGTTTTCCGAGAAATCTTGACGGAAAAACTTTCGTGTAAATGTCTCACGGCACAATTTTCTTTTCTTCGTCAAGAATATCAAATATTACAGAAACTCATTGAAGTTCAACTAGAAATACACGGTGACCTCTTAGGTTTTCTAGAATGTTATTTGTTTTAAGAAAAAGTGTAATGTAACACATTAACATTGAATTCATTCTTTAATTCGTTGAACCTTTTTTTAATACCTGATTTTTTCCTTTTCCGTCTTGTCGACATTCGCCTTCAACCCCATGAAGACACGAATCACCATCACCAATATAAGCGTGTTCAGCTGCTCAAGAGAAACCGTACAATTTCTTATAAAGGTTAGCAAATTTGGTTTAATAAGTTTCACCTAAATTGATCTCCTCTTTTATCTTGCGGCGAAAGCTGTGTGAAAGAAATCATCGCAAGTCCCTAGAGCTTGGTGGATTGCATTTGAATGGCACAGAGATGTGGTCATTTTCATTCTCGCTTTGCAAGATGCTGCTAGCTGCCTGGAGATATTTTGCACTGCCGCTTTTAAAGTGACCGTGAAAGTGTCACAAATCTGCCGAACTCCGAAGAATCGGTATCGCATTTCAGGAATTAAAGCGACATTTGATCACATTGACTGTAAGTGCCATGTCGTCCGGCCTTTTCAAAGCAGTGTTTGATTCACTTCGACATAATATCGCCATGGAAGCCCGTATCATGTGCTCTTAGATTCCCTTCCGTGTATAAAGCCAATAAGTAAATTGAGAATCCATATACGATCGATGAAACATGGCCTTTTGGCACTGACTTTTCACCATCTTTGTTTTCTTCTCCTTTGCAAGTGGCTTTGAGTTCGGTGACACAAGACGATATCTATGCCTGCAGCTGAGCGCGGGATATCAATCGGTCAATCCCGTACAGAGCGGGGCGCCCCCAGCTATACTGGAGGCGGAGACTGTAGAATCAAACCAAAGGGGCCCAATGTCCGTGAGTGAACCCGATTTTGCTTCGGTTGGTCTTTGAACGCTTCATTGCACAAAACACGGGTTTTCTATGCAAAACGAGTATTACGGCAAACGCTCGCATCCACCAAGTTCTAGTTCTACTTCTCCGATCACAGGGTAGGATAACCGTGGGTCGAAATGCTTTCGACAAGCTAAGGACAACATTCAGCCCATAAATAATTCTCGAGAAGGGGCACGGGATTCATGAAAATCAACAGAAATTCACCCAGTTGATCTTTGGGCCGTGTAGTGAGAGTCCTCTCATGGGGACCCGGGGCACTTTATAAGTTAACGATGTTGATACAGGTGTGCAGGAAAGAGGAAAAAAAGTGTGATTCGTATGGATTTTGCCTCCAGCATGAATACTGTTCGTTATCAAAAGTGGCATAATAAGCCATTTGTTAGGGACATTTGAATAACGTCTGGCTCCCTGAAGATTGTATACACTTGCACACGGAAACTTGAACTTTCAGAAATCAGACAAACAGGCAAGCTTGCAAAAGCAAGCATTCCCTAGGTCTGGAATGACCTTTAAGTCGCATTCGGCTTAAGGTTTGATAAGGCAGAAGGCGAATCTTGAATAAGTGTGAGTCATAAAACAGTCACCACACCAGGATAAACATGTACATGCAATGGCCGTTGAGCACTTACCACCACGACAACCACCACTGGAGTTACGAACGCGTAGATGAGGCCACTGTCGAGGGACAGCCAGCAGCTGTGTGTAACACAACGCCAAAATAATTTGACAAAATCGCGGCAAACAAGATATACCGCGTACGGTGTCAGGTGATGCACCCTAGCCCCCATGCCCAAGGTTAAAATTACCAAGCTGGCCAAAACAGGATATGTTTTTCACGGCTTACTGTCGTAAAAAAGTGTGTTAGTAATTGACCATGTTCTCCGTGACCCATTTTCGGAAGTGTTTGACACATTTTCTCAGTATAGATGGCCTGATAAAATTCGATCTAGCATCTTCTGTCTTACTTTGTCACCAATTTCGAGGCATCCAGGTATAGGTGTGATGGCTTTCAGCGTCTGATTACCAACATAGTGTGTGTTAACGCTGATGTAGAGGATGCTTTGTCACATTATATCGCTCCAGATAATGAACTGGCTTATAATCTCGTCATATCAGGTTTCTGTCAAAAACGTCTGTCTGTATCAAATTAAAACAGTTTCTCAAGAAAGTAAAATCCTAAATATGCAAAGTTTGACCGATTTGGTTTTCATGAACGATCTGGTTTTCATGTGGGTATTTCGACTTGTTCACGAAATACAGTTGTATTCAAGACAAGAAATTGAATGAGCCATTTGTTCTGAAAAATATGATCCAGACTAAAACGCCTTTGCAAATAAAATCGTGTATAATATTCATGAAGAAAATATTATTATTTTCCCATTTTTCAGTAAATGTTTCGAAAATGCGTCATTAATGAATATTATTATCATTACGATTATTATTATTATTCAAGTTGGGATGTTTTTTTTTTGGGGGGGGGGGTTGTGGTTACGTCATGTTTCATTTCCTTACCGGGTTTCAGTGCCATAGCCATCAAACCTTGCAGCCAGGGCAACGCCGACTATTAACAGTGGAGACCCTACACACAAGAAAAAAATGACGATTCTGAGATGATTACTCCAAGTAATACGCAGCGTTTATGTCCCTAGAATAAGTATTGGCTTGAAAGTCCAGCTTGGTGTATCTTACATTTTCGAAAAATGCAATTGTGAAAGCAGTAGCCAGAATGCGTGGTGAAGTTCCTATGACTTGTTACAGTGCTGGTCACCAGAACTTTGCTAGAGATACCAAACTAGTTTCAAAAATCATTATAATAATATGATTTTTCAGATAGAGTTTGGTGAGGTGTTGAGGTCCAGTGTGTTTAATTGAATGGCTGCGATGCTTCAGTCAACAAGATTTGCAATCAGATGTTATTTAGGGAAAGGAAATTACTGGATGAATTACTGCAACTCCTCCTTAGCGATCAGACTGTCCCCTTATTCACGGCCGCTCGTAATATCGACACAATACACCGAGAAAGTCGATGACACGAGATTGACCGATGATATTCGGCCTCCTCTTTCATCTACTTAGGCAACCCTTCTGTAATATTGCCTCTCCGATCCTATCAGAGTAGACAACATCCGCGGTTTTCGAGGATCCGGCATCCGTCCTAAGGGATTCCTTAAAGATCTCGCCCTCGACTGAACCCCTGCAATGGTATCCGAACAAATCAACAACTTAGAAGCCGCCAGTCGACCTGTTGTTATCGCTTTACGGTCGATGGGCCGGGAACCGACAGAGCGTAGGCCTATAATGCGCCGATCACGGTAGGTGACCCAACAACCACATGGAAAAGGTTTTTCACCCGCGAAGAGATGCAAGCTTTTCGTCTCATAGCAGACACTGTTAATAATGCTTTGATTAGCTGGCGAAAGGTTTTCCTCTCGCTCCTGCTGCGCATGCTCAATATGACGCAAGGAGCTGACGCAAAATGTTGATGGACTAAGCGGATGTACGAAACGACGTCGGGATACCATACACAATAATATGCCGTGAAAGGCGCATCAGGGAGGGGGACAAAATTACATGTACACCAATGTTGCTGTTACACTTAACCCTAGGCAATGTTTAGATACCATAGTAAACAATAGTTTTCCATAAACATCTAACCCATCTAACCGGAAACGAAAATTATGTCTGCTGCCACCAAGTGTCCGAGATGTATCTAGGCTTTTTCAGTTCCGGACTGGTGCCAATTTTGCAAAATGTAATTTTCTGTTTGAGCGGCCTTTATTGGGATCGCAAAGTTTACCTTGGTGCAGGAAACTTAACCGATACAAGAGCGCCCCTTCACTATCTAACTTAAATATTACGGCTTGTGAAAGCTGGTAATTGCGTGCTGTGTTTGTTCACTGTCAAAAAGCAATTGCTGAGACTAAACGAACCATGTAAACCAATGTTAAGTGGAAAGGCTTTTTAGATCACAAGTATTTCGTCACTCAGAATGGTGATGACATTAATCATTGCTTCTTTCTTCAGCCGTGCAACATCCGACAAGGGTACCAAGCTTTTCTGATTCTCGACAATGTGACTTACCCCATCCTATGGCCATGTACATCCACGTCTTCAGCCCCTTACCGAAGACCGCCACAGACTTCATGTAGAGGTGAACGCCCTCCATGAACATCCACGCAAAGGAGGTTGTGAAGAGGTAGTGTAGCAGGACTGCGATAGCCTTACACCATCCCTAGAAGCAAAGTGTGTAGTGATACAGATAATTATGCTACATGGCTATACCAACGCCATCCCACTTCTCTTTTAAAATCATGGAAGGGGACATTTTCCTCCGCTTTTTATAAGGGAAATGCTCACATAGTATTATGCTTTCCTCCGCCTTTGCCCAAGATAAGCTATATTTTTTAACCACACGCTGATTCCGTGTGTTTTCTGGGATTATCATTCCGGCTTTCCCCATAATACTGAATATAAATTCATCATTTGTGATGTGATCAAGCTATTAAAATGAGTCGTTTGTTGGGAATTTTTATTTGGAGATATACAGGCCAAAATAGGGCCACTTCATCACATCACTTCATCACATCTTTTGGTGTTCCGACTTCCATAATTTTTGAACTAAAGATGGTACCAGCCGTGCAGTTTTCACAGCAGTAATGCTGAGATTGTGCGCTTTTCAAATCTGTAATAAAAAAAATTGAGTAGGGTCGACAAACGACTCACGCCAGCTTGATCGCATCACATTTTCTCTTCCTCTCTGAAGGTTTCTTCAGCTTTCCGTGCTGTCTCTTTTAATGCGTCTGTCTTGTTCAAAATGTCATAGAGAGACGACGACTTGCCTGATTAGACGTGGCATCTATCCCTGTCAGGTAAAGCAGCTGAGCAGCGGCTAGCGAGACCGCCAGGTTCACGTGGATGATGACACGCTGGGACTTCAACAACCTGAAATCAAATTCGAAACCGTCCGTCTTGAAGCTTTCAAAATACGTTCTTGGTGAAAACATAGCCTCTAGACACTTGGAAAATATCTCAGGAAGCCAAGAACATTCGTAAGCTTAAGTGTTGTGCTAGACGCTTATTTCCGGAGTTTTAACACTGCCTTTAACACTGGGTGTTTCATTCAATCGTTTCTCGGCTGTCATGTGATGTATTTTATTTCAATACATGAACAAAGTCTGGCTGTTCCACACTGGATGGGAAACAAAATAAATCGGGTAGTATGGTCTGACGCTTTATACAGACTAAAGAAATTTGAAATGCAGCCGTATTCGGTGCTGTATACAGCTGTGAACTTTAACTTAGCAATGACATTACTGAATTAAACCTGCAAAGTTTTTCGTTTATGTTTCTGCTATTGTCAGTGTAGGTGCCTCTGAACGCGAGTTTTCAGGGGTATCAATAATATTACACGACGTCAAGAACCATGAATGCGGTTCGTATTGGCGATTCTTAAATTTAACACGGGGCGGCGGAACCGGGGGGCTTGGGTGGCTCTAGCCCCCCCCCCCCCCCCCGATTTAAAGTGCCCCTTTTGCGGGCATAAAAGTGCCCCCTCGAGCATAAATGTGCCCCCTCGAGATGAAAACAAAACTGGCCCTAAAATTGTGGATAATTTGTTTTTAGTTAACCATTTCTCAAAATGGTATAGAGAGTTCTGATATGAACGATGAATATGAAAACCAAGCCCCAAAACCCTTACAATGCGCCCTAAAAATGGGCACATAAGGCGTAGTTTGCACAATGGCCGGGTTTGAAGAGCGCCCCTCTATTTTTGAAGATGTTACCAACCCCCCACCCCACCCCCACCCCACCCCACCCCCACTATTTGATTTTACGGAGGCAAAGTGTCCGGTGAAAAAAAAAACGTGTCGACATTTCAGCACGGATGTACAAATGCCCCTTTTTGGTGATGCCCCCAGTTTGAAAACCGTTCATTCCGCCACCGCTGATTTAACATGTTGGAAGGACATTGTAGCCAATGTGAAAAAAAAGTGAATTTTTTTGTTATCGAGCAAATTGCTATCACACATGGAATGACGAATTAATCACTGCAAATCACATCCGCCTGTCAGTTCTGATCATGTAAGCAGTGACTGGGGAAGTCAGATCGTGTTTAATTAAGGAAAAAGGATAAATAATGACTCCGGATCGTGACTAGGCTGAAAGCAATTAAAACCATTATCTGTGAGCCTCTCAGGCGCCCACCTCGTTACGTGCGCTTTCAGATGTAACGAAGTCGTAATCACGGGTGATGTCTTTTCAATTTCGTTATATGAAATTCGACACACAGTGTTTGCACAGTTTAAGGATTATTTTAAGAGCAAACTCGTAAGAGGAGCAATATTAAGAAAGTCGACAGGTTTATTATTAACACGAAGAGCTGACCGATAAGGCTAACCTCAGAAAGCAGAACAGTCCGATGGAGAGCAGCAATGAAGTTATGGACAAGATGGTTCCAATGTACGTCAAGACTTCAAGCGCTGTCGAGTGCGCCGCTGGTATTACCTACACAAAATAAAAAAGGAGCCTACAATCCTGGCCAAATCTCGCTGGGCCCCCAACCCCCCGGTCCCCGTTCAATGTTGTCTCTCATTGCGCGGTGTGTGCTCCATCAGCTGGAGAGAACAACATTGACCGGGGGAGCAGGTGACCGTGGCAGGCTCAGGGTCCCAACCATTTTGGCCGGGATTGTAGTATTGATTGAACTCGGTGTACCTTTAAAGTATACATGGCTGAATACAGTTTCAATGTTGGAGGAATGGAAGTTCGTCGTTGAAATTCGTTTATTTCCTAAGTACCTCTGCCAAGGGGGTTATATTTTCTTCGGCGTTGGTTAGTTTGTTGGTTGGTTGGTTGGTTGGTTGGTTGGTTTGTCTGTTTTTATAGCAAGATAACTCAAAAAGTTGTGGACGGATGTGCATGAACAAAAAAATAGGGGTGTTCCTTGGTACAAGTACAAATCGATTAGATTTTCGAAGTGATCCGGATGTGGGTCTGGATCCAAAATTATTTTGTAAGGATTCTTCGCCATTTATGCGAGTTTTTCGTTTGGGTGTACTGACAATATGGCGGGGAATTGTTTAGCCATGGCGGAGGTTAGCGCTCTCTGGGTGCTTTCTAGTTAAAAACCTGTTTTACCCCAAACCGTATACTCGTTAACTTCTTTTTTAGCTGAATGAATGTCATTATTTAGCAAAAGAAATGTATGCTTGAAAAATTTTCAACAAACAAGTAGATAATGTGCCGCTGTGAAATGCTGTTTGCTGTGGTTCCTACGGTTTCCTTAAGCTGAAGCAGGACGGCGAAGTTGGTCAGATGACTGCAGTGACACGTGGTGGCGTTGGACGAAGATTCATTGACAACGCAGCCATCCGTCGACCACAAACCGCCCTTGGAACTTTTGTAGAAAAAAAATGGAAAATTGAAGGTCGTTAATATTTGAGCCATTGTACTTCTTTTTGTTAAACACGATTGTCCAACTTTTGTTTGTTTTTCCAAAACATACTTCCCATCCAAGTAATACACCTACTTTTTTTTATTGTTCCGCTAGATAAAGCTAGATAAAGAATACAGGATAAGATATAATTTACCTGTTTTGGAACTTCCAAAAGCAGCATTTCGCCTCCTGGTCCGATGTTTTGCTCTGTAAGACAACAGGGATTTCGATGTCATAATTTTCGAGCCAATTAAATTCTAGCTATTACTTGATTCATATTTAATGAACGGTGCGACTCGGTATAGGTCATATATATTTTTTTCATTGCAAATTGTAAACCAAAAAAATAAACAGCAACATTTTCTGCATACCTGTTCAAGCTGGAAGGACAAAACCACTGGATTGTCCTCGCTTAATGGAAGTGGCGAACCATCCTCTTGGGTCACGGTAAGTGATACGACCTCTGACCCCAAGGTCGCATTTCCGGATGAACTCTGACCTTCAACCTCGGTCGTGATCGCGTTGTGCAGGGTTTTGAAGACGACTGCTGTAGCTTTAACTGAATAACGTGATAGCAATTGGTTTGGCGTCAGAAAACTATTGGAAATTAAATATTAACCGAACACTAATTTGTGTTTTTTCCCAGTTTTGAAACCTAAAATAAGACGTCCTTGTAAAATGTTGAATCAACTGGTAGGGCATGTGATTTAGAAAATTAAAAGTAGGTCTCAAGGCAGCATTAGACCATTTGTGGTTCGTTTTTCGATCGCCTAAAAAATATGCATCACCAGTTATTCCTCAGGCTTCTGTTATGTTAAGTATAAGCATATTAATCCACTATGACAAAAGACATGTCATTTGAGTACTTTCTTTTCCCTGGAAAGAAGACGCAGGTAGGGAGAAGACGTTCTTGCTAGATTCAGGGCTAAGCTCCACCTTGTTCCCTTTGATTTTTCCGCTAAAGTCTGACCAGCACTGTAGAACTGAGGATCAAATAAAAAAAGTACTCCCAATAAAACCAAACCACTGTCTCCGTGGAGAGTTTCCGATGTCGAAACGTTATCAAAGTTAGCATATTTTGTAATACATGTACAGCGTATTGTGTTTTTATTCAATAGACTTTATTCACACGACGAAAATATTCAATTGAAAGCGAGGTAAAGTCTTCATTATCGGAATTTAGGAGTAGAAATGAAAGCAATGAATAAAAGTTCATTAAAAAATCATACCAGTGTGCTCTGATGAATAATTAAAAATTCCAGATTGATCATAGTACCCTAACGTTTCAAGCCACATTAATGTTTTATTACATGACAGTGAGGCTTGGAACGCATTCCAATAATAGTCTGGCACCATCCCATTCGACAGTTTACAATTTATAAAATAGATTCAGGGAACACGATCAAAAATGGCTTCCTCGCCAATAAGGTCTGTAAGGCTAATTATGCAACTTATTATGCATATTTACGTTACTTTCATAAGTTTTCCTTACCTAGATTGTCGTTAGCAATGAGGACTTCCGTCGTATTCTTATCCAGTAGGTTTTCAGTGACGGAAGCCGCAAAGTTGTCGACCGCGCTAAGTAGGTTTCTGATAACCGAGGTGGAGGCCGATGTGGAAGAATTGGTAGCCTGGAAAATAACAAAATGTAAGTTATTAATACATCGGCCACGCGTCTAATCACTGGCTTTGCAAGACCAAGAGGTAAACCCAAATTTTGCCAACAAATCATCCCGGACATTAGCACACGGGGGCGCTCTTCAATGTAGACGGCCCGAGGCTGAATACCATTGACACTAGGTGGCAGTATTCACGGTTGACCTAGGCGACAGTGACATGTTTTACCTCCCAAAACTAAACCAGTGAAGTCTGTGGATACACAACCTCGTTCCCCATGGGTACGATCTTGCTCAGCTGTGTCGGTTCCCATAATGCCTTGCTCGTTAGTATGAAGGAACGCGGCCGGCGCATGCGCCCACGGAGGCGAGGCTGGTACATACACTGCTTCTAATCAGTTGAGGGTCATAAAAACTGAAGTACATTGGCGCATGGCGTAAAACAGTTCTACCTTCAGACATTTACAGACTGTGATGTCTGACTTACCGTGCCGGAAGATGAGAGTGCGTCCGTATAATTTGGACTGAGAAGATCTCCACACACATTGAGAAACTCCTATGATATCAAAATAAAGTAAGGTTTTATAAATAAACAATGCAGTTGACATTAACAAATTCGCATCGAGAAACTGCACATTGATATAATATATAAAGTGATTCCTTCTCCTAAATATTGCAACAACTCAACAACGTTTTAAGGTATGTTTAAAGCTTCAATGCGTGTGATGAATGAGTTGATACCAGTGAACATTGGGATGAGTTATTAGTTTTTACCTTGGCAGAGGCTTTGTCCTTCCCGGCTGCTTCGGAGACCGCGCCCAGTGTCTTGGTGACTACTGCAACCTCTTTGTCGGTTAGGTGGGTAAATTTGGCGGAGGATACGGCGTCTAGAGCCAGTTTGGCCGTCTGAGGTGTTAGAGCGCCTTCCAGCGATTCGATCGCGGCGTAAACATCTTCAACCTTGAAAGAAAGAAATCTGTGTAGTTTAATTGCAATCTCGTTTGATTGAAGTTGTGTCCGTCGCACAGTTAAGCAAAAAAAAAAATAAGTCGGTCTCTGGTCAGCGCGCGCGTCGATTTTAATCATGCGCGTCGATCTTTTTTTTTTTTCAAAATGTTCCGCGGTAGCTCCAACAGCGCCCTCTATTTCCGCACCTCCTCAATTTTTTTTTACCAAAGAGCACCAAGTAATGGGAAATTGCACCAAGGCAAATGATCGAAAGCACCAAGGCAAATTATGAAGGACACCAATGTACATGAGGACACCAAAAAAGCAAAATAGTACCTACCTTGTCTGTACAATCCAAGCTTGAAGAATAAAGAAAAAAAGCCAAAAAAAAAAAAAGCCGCGTGGCCGCGTCAATTCCGGAACTTTGGTCTGACCAGAGACCGAATATTTATTTTTTTTGGCCATAGGTGTACATAACACTGTCGCGTTGTATAAAGACATTTGCCCTTCGTATTTTGTTATTTTAAAACCCTGTTGTACATTATCGTAAATTTCAAAGGCATTCGGATATTCAGTACCTTAGTAGGTACGTTTTCACGCATTGACATGTCACCTACATGTGTGGCCATTTGAATTAGTCCCTGGGCCTCTTTCTCTGAAACAGAGGTCCCATTGGTGGAGTGCGACTGCGATCCGGTTGTACTTTTTACAGCGGGAGTGTTCACATCACTTGTGGGTGCAGGGTCGACGGAAGGCCCACCTGGTGACTGTTTGCCATTAGAGGTCGTGGATCCATCAACAGGTAGCTTTGAGGTTTCTAGACCTGGTGTCAGGGACAGTGTCACTTCAGCAGAAACTGATGTTTGAGGTTCAAGAGTTGTGGGTTCCTGGCTCGGTGCCTCTGAGTTTGGTTCAGTGGGTTTCGATGTCCAAGGTTCGAAGGTTGTAGCTTCTGGACTCATTGCCTCAGAGTTGGTTTCGGGAGAAGGCATCGATTTCTGAGCTTCCAAGGTTGCGAAATCTGCTTTAGTTAGCTTTTGCGTTGCCTCCGTGGTCACTGATAGCTTAGGTTTGGGGGTTTGGGTCTTCGGACTTGGTGCCATTTCCACTGCATCATGAATCATCGATGTTTGAGGTTCATAAGGTGTGGTGTCTAGACTCGCTGTTCCTAAGGTCACACCGAGGTTTCTTGATGTCTGAGGTTCGACGGTGGAGGTTTGCGTAGTTTGCACCTCAAGGGTTGTGCTTTTAAAAGTCTGAGCCTCTGAGGTTATGTCCGTTCCCTGGATCACAGTATCTGACGAGGTAGGTGGAAACGAGTAAGCAGCGTCAGTTACTGTACCAGGGTAGTCGTCTCCTGTTCCAGAACCTAACAACCCGGTCCCCGTTGTTGCTGGGATGGTCACGGTGTTTCTTTCATCCGTGCTAGATTCTTGTGGTGTAGACTCAGCATCAACGGTTGACGAGGGAGTATCGTCTGTTGTTCCGTATCCCGATGACGTCATTGCTTCGCTGGTAAATTCACCCTCCGTGGCATTGTCTTCTACAGGATCGGTAGCCGGCAAGCCTTAATAATTGACAGGACAATACATGTTTCTTTCTAGTTGAAGAAATATATCGAATCAGTTTTTATGACAAAATTGGAATCATGCAGTTTTAAGGGAAAACTCGGACAAGTGGCAATGTTTTTCACGTTTAACTTTTTCAATCATGCTTAAAACCAAAATGGTGATCAGAAACAAAAGAACAGTATATTTTAGGTACGAAAAGCTTCATGGACTCAAAAAGAGTACAACATTGAACAAGAAAAAAATATTGCGTGAGGACACCGTGCTTATAAAGTGAAGTACGAAAACTGTGCCAATCACAAAAAGAATTGTTCCACAACGGCACAACGACATCCACGGTTGAACATAAAATAGACGAATTACACCATTTAATTGACCATGATTTACGGTACAGGTTATTTCAAATTACAGACAAAACATGTGATTAAACATTCTGGATTCGTGATGTTGTTCTCATGCAGTGCAGGACACAACTGATTGCACAGTTGTGCTTTTGAAAAATGACATGCAGGATGTTCCTTTACCAAGATGGCGGAATGAGTGGTCACACGGATGGTCAGATAGTCATGAGAAAAAAATGTAAAAATGTGTTTAACTTTGCTATGTTATTATGTAATGGCGGTAAACAAGAGAATAATTGTTAGAGTTATCAACAGAAGCAATCCATGACATTTGATATATGATATAGTAAGAATACTAAACTACAAAATGGTTGAGTATCGCAAAGCTGACACAAGTTCAGGTATCGTTATCCTGTTAAGTGAAATGTTTCAATTATATCGGAGGTTATCATAATCAGTTTAAACCTCGTGTAATGAATGTTCATCACAACTAGACTAATATATTTTATTAAATTGAAAAAAATTGCAAAACGCAGTCTTACGCTTGTAGCCTATCAACTCAATCCGTAGACAGGGCTCATTGTGCCACGTGACTGGGTAGATGCGCACAAGTTGTACGTTGATTGGCTCGTCGAATACAACGTGGATTGGTGTAACACTGTCGTATGATCCCACAAAAATCTAGAAAAAGAATATAGTTTTGGGACAATAATATTAATTTGGAATCAAAATGACACTGAAGATAGCTGCTTCCCGTTGCCGACCGAATCAATACCTTTTTATCAATTGTGTTCTCTGCACACTCGGTTGATCCAATGTACTCTTAAATAAAAATTTAAATCTTCAAACAGTCGTCTTTTTTTGCACCTAGCTGACCATGTGTGCTTCGCGCAAATTTACAAATTACTTTCGATAGCAGTTTTGTGTATATGGGTCGAACATGTTATCAGTAAATTGTTTACACGGTTTTTAATAATAACAAAAAGGTGGAGGGGGAAAGAATACTTACTTTCTCATTGCCGTCAGCGTCGGTTATGTTTTTCCATCCTTCCTCACTCGTCCAATACGACACCGAGAAAGTCTCAACCCATTCGTCAAAGGATGCTCGTCCCTGTATGACTATCCCGTAAATATCCGCGTCTGCCACGAAATCAACCTATAAGTGCGAACAAAATTTGAAGAGCCAATTTTACCACGGTGGTTGTGTGACTGAAGATGCAAGTGGATTATTTCAACAGTCTTCAATTTCTTATTAAGAAAATGACCGAAGAATGTAAGGGTTTGAAACCTTGAAGAAAATTATAATAAGGAATGCCGTCCTCAAGTTTGATTTACAAGTACCTGAATCCAACTGTCTTGGTCGTTACTCATGGGGCACCAAGCACCCGCCCCCTCCTCGGTGTTCAGCCGGGCGTTGTCCGCTTGAAAACTCCCGTTGGCGCTCGGTGGCCTCTCGCTGGACACGTTCAGGTGCTCGCTTGATATGCGCCACCAGTGCTTCGTACTGCTCATACCCAATGCGAGGTGTTCAGGCTCACTAGCTCCTGCGACATAAATGCATATTTAAAAAAAAATATCCACGTCCGTCCTGTTTCGTGGATTTAGCGTATACTTTTGGCATTTAATATCCAACTTACCTTTGAAAAGGTTCAAGTCATCAATGGCTATAATGGCCTCGATGTCGTCTTTGGCGATGATGGCTTCGATAATAACCTAAAGGTAACACGAAAAACCTCATTAATGCTGAGGATTTGTTTCTTACCGATATGTTCAACTGTACTGTATTGATCATTAATTTTATGAAGATTGAACGTTAACCTTTACCTGGTCCCCTTCTCGAAGTTGAAACTCCGTGTATCCATCCTGTACTTCGCTGTTTGGTCCCTGGGCCGGTTGTTGCCAAATTCTTGTCTCTGAGATAACCGCATATTCATCGGTTTTTGAGATGAAGACGGCCAGTTTGGTATCAGCTTTTGAACCCCTGACCAAAAATCGGAAGCGGGCTACATATGAAGCTGTTGGTCCGGTGCTTGTTGCAGCCAACAGGCGAGAGACAAAGGGCCCTTGGGAGCCTCCATAGGCACAGACTGTGTACAGTTCGGTGGTTGAGCTCGGTGACAGATATGTTGTGGATCTAGGTGTTGTGGATGTCGGTGTTGTGGATGTCGGTGCTGTGGATGTCGATGTTGTGGATGTCGATGTTGTGGATCTGGATGTTGTAGATGTCGCCGTTTTGGATGTCGGTGTTGTGGATGTCGACGTTGTGGATGTCATTGTTGTGGATATCGGTGTTGTGGATGTCGGTGTTGGGGATGTCGGTGTTGTGGATGTCGGTGTTGTGGATGCCATTGTTGTGGATATCGATGTTGTGGAAGTCGGTGTTGGGGATGTCGGTGTTGTGGATGTCGGCGTTGTGGATGTCATTGTTGTGGATATCGGTGTTGTGGATGTCGGTGTTGTAGATGTTGATGTTGTGAATGTCTGTGTTGCTGTAGATGTTGTTGGCATTGTTCCGTTCGATCCAGTATTTGGGAATTCCGTGGATGACAGAGGTTGTGTGGATTGTGACGTTGTGGACCGTAGTGTAGAGGACAGAAGCATCGAGGAACGCAGTGTTGTGGATTGGGTCGGCATCTGAGTCGTAATGCTGTTATTGGGCCCGTTTGATGTCGACAGGTGTCCGTCGATACAATCTGCCGCTGCATTCATCCAATCGTAGAAGATAAAGTTGCCTAGATATGCAAAATTATGTAAATCGTTATGCTCTGGGTAATACAATCGGTCACATAAAACGTTCATCATAAGTCAAGGCAATCAAAATGATAATGTTTGCTTACCGTCGAAAGCGCGAGTGACATTGTCCTCGGCGAAGTCTCCGTATCTATGCCACGCCCATGTCCCGTTGCTTACCGAACGATCTTGCCAAAAGGGTACCGTGTCCTCAAAGTCGGCAGAGAAGGAATTGACTGGAAGTAAAGGAAAGTTTCAGCTGAGAATAAGCTTTTAAAAAGTAGAATTGAATCAAAGAATGGCTCCATTTTGAGACGCACCTGTCATCCTTTGAACTCTTTTGTGTGTGGTTAAAGAGCTTTCACAGGGCCTCACTTAAAAAATGCAGTTTGGCTAACTCATGCAGGAAAGCCAACGATTGTTAGGTTGAAAAATATGCTGAACTCTTGGGCCTGGTAGGTATAGATTTTTCTCTCGATTATGCCGGAAAGCTTTAACACCAATCAAAGACTTTAGTCTTTTAAAGTCGCCTGCGCATAAACAGCGGTCATTAAACGAGTGTCCCTCGAACATCTCGAAATCCACTTACGAGTTTGCTGCCACCTAGAGGCGAGCTGAGTCCCATTGCAAACTTACCTATGTGCATCGTTCCCAGAATCTCAACTCGCAGGCATAGGTCGTTGACCCACTGGAAATTTTTCAACCGGACGAAACGGACGTATCTTGGTTTCTTCAAGTTTATTGTGGAAGTATTCCAGTCTTGTGCACTGATTTCATAAGTCTGAAATGACATTTTAAAAATCAAAGCACAAGTTGGAGTACCGAAAGTTTTTGTACACGTTGAATTTGTTCTAGACTGTAGGCTATTATGTGTGAAATGTTGTGAAATGTTGCTTTTAACTCTACAATTTGCATTTTCATAAAAAAAACCCTGCCAAGCTGAACAGAACCAAATCTATGACAAAGTTGGAAAAAAAATCCAGTCATTGGAGAGTTAATAGAGCACAGGTAAGGTAATCTGCGGGTCACAGGTTCGACTCCAGCGGCAGGCAAATTTCCTATTTCACGTAGAAGGTTATCGTAACATGACAACTCTGAACTTGTAATGGGCATTTATTTTGGAATAAATATGGCACTTAACTAACCGTTTTTGTTGACCATTCTGTTTCGTGAACTTGTAGAAGCACACGAACGGACGTCAGCCATGTGCCGTTACGTGACCCCTGACCCGGGTCACGACCCTGCAGGAGTAGTCCCTCCACGTAGGTCAAAAGCAAGAGGTCAATCCGGTAGAAGCTGTCGGTGGTTGACTCAGCACACCAGGCCTCTGGGCCGTTCAGACGGGCCTCCTGAGGTGGGTAGTCCGGCTTGCTGTCCTCGGCCGACAGCTGACTGTTCACAATCGCGTGGCTTTGCATCCCGAGCTCGCGTGTGACAACTGATGACAACAGTAACGCACAATGCACTTCCAAATTAGCGGTGTTAAATTTACAGTGTGCGAAATCTAATATTTAACCACTCGAACCGTACGTGTACCACACAGTGCGGATTTCACACCGACGTTTTTTTCCCAGTCAATCTGACGAATTAATGGTGAACAAGTAAAGAAAATATTTAGTTTCCGGGAGCTCTATTAATAGCGAATTTACATAAAAGTAAGATTTTCGTGCAATTAGAATTGAGGCAGCATACATGTCTAATCATGTCACGGAGCAATTATTGCGGAATATTATTATTTGCTATTTGTTTGTGTTTTTTATTTATTCTGAGCTGACAAACCATTGATTTAAGTATTACTTTTGTTTACACACAAAGACATTTGAAAACCAGAAGAGAAACTTCGCACTTTTGAAGTAAATGCAATCAGCAAAAGTATTGATTTGTATAGGGCAACATTACGTGTCAGCCATATCTAATCGGTGTGACTTTCTGCTCATTCTACCTGACAACTCGTATCCCACGACGGCCATGTTGACACAGGTAGTCTGGCTTCGCCAGGTGGATGGGTGGATCCGTATCGCCAGCGCTTCAAGCGGAGTCGGAAAAGAGACTTCATCCTCCCGTTCGGTCTCGTTCGCGCCAAGTCTGAAATTCTGCAAAGATGCACACAGGTAAGACAAACGGTTTCGTTGGTTGCTTGTAAAACAACATAGCATTTTAGAACAATGTATATTACACACAAAATACATGAAGGGTTGTCATTATCTGCATTAAGATTTTGTTTTTCAAAATGAGCAAAACTTACCATTGGATCGCTAGGTCTACTCGTCTCAGAATAAAACCGCCAGAGGTCGCCCTTGGTGTAGGATAGTCTGAAGGACTCCATCCAACTCGGGGAATCCTCAATGTCCGGAAATATCAACCAGGTCAATCCCATCTGCCGGCCGAAATCCACCTCCAACCACTGGTAAGCGTCGCCGGTGAGGGCGCACCAGTGAACAACGCTGAGGGGAGGCTCGGATTGGTCGGAAGAGGGCGCTTCACTCAGGAGATACTGCTCGACGTAGAGACTAGAGTTACTCGATGCGTGAAGTGAATCATCGGTTATGTCGATAAACGTCTCTGTTTCCCGGGGAAAAAAGAGGAAATAATTTGATTAAACGCCATCAAACAAGTTGCCTTGCTCCAAACTCTACCGACTTTAATGAAGAAAGATTGTATTCATTAAAATCCCCATTGATTAAATCTTGGTATAACACTTAACGAAGAGAAACTATACAAGAGCAATGTTGCGAGTGAGAAACTAATGCAACAGTACAGCTTTAGCCCGGGTTTTAGGAAGGGATCTCGTACCTTCGTAGCGTATGTCGCACCACCAGTCACCGCATGGCTGATCGGCAAGGTTATTGTAGAAGAAACTGTCTTCAGGATGGCAGTCCTCATCCAGGAATGTATCACAACCTGGCCAGATATCCGAGCTCACGCTCTTGTTGCTGTCGCTACTGTAGCTGTATGAATTGCTACCGTACCAGCTGCTGCTGTAACTACTCCAACTGCTGGAGTTGGCGTGACGACTGTCGCAACTCGCATTGGTGATGTATGGTACATTACACGAGCACACGCTCGAATCAGATGTAGCCGCTCCGCACGGATGACTGTCCTCTGAAACAATAATAGTGAAACCAAAACGAGAGTTGTTCACCAGGACAGTTGGTAACCCTTTTAGGCAGCAAACGTTCTTCTGTTCACTGAGCAAACTTAGCCACGTTCAGAAATAACCCAAATACGGAGAGGTAGGGCACAGGCAACAGTCAAACCTCTTTCAAAAAGTATGGGCATAGATCGTTGTCGAAATTCAGTAAACGTAGCACAAAATATGTATAGCCACATTCCTGTTTTTTTCATTGGCTATTGGGAACAATACGTACACAGTTGATTGGTTAAGGTCTTTGTAGATAACTTGTATATAAGGCGTAAGAGCTAGAATAAAGTCGTTGAAGTCATTTCGGGGTTCATGTGCCGTTATTCGTTCCTGAGTCCCTTACTGCCTTAATCGTTCGGGATTTAACAACTTTATTATGTGAGCAATATGATCCAACTTAAAGAACTTGCAAGACCGTTGGTAAATGCGGTACTCTAGAGAGGTAATATGCATGATAACTTTATGTTGCATGGAGAAATTAGTGCTTAATAAAGGTATGTGGATTACACAAGAAACACACCTAAAAGTGTTCTGGTTCTTCTCAGAACCTCACAGCTCAAAAGACATATTATTCGCATGGTGTTAACGTAAACTTTCCAATCTTTCTCCTCATATCCACCATGCAAACCTTTAAGTCTCATTAACACCTAAAAATGGTCCCGAAATATCATTATTAATACAAGTGCATTAAGTCATAAACTATTACGAGCATTTTAATTAATAATTGCATACATAATTAATTAGTCATATTAAACGTATCCAGATTGGTTTTCAGGCTTAATTAAATCCTAAATAAATTGTATTCCACAACCTTACCAGACATTTTGCAGATTACCCCAGCTATCTCGTAATGGTAACAGTTGTGCTGCCCCAACCCGTCATGTGCACAGTCCAACAGCCGCTCCTCTTGTCCGGTGCAGTCTACTTCATCCAAGAGAAATCGCTGGGTCCCATCAGTCACGCTGATTCCAGTCAGCGCATTGAGGGCGCCCTTATAGCCCAGCTGGCGGCAGGCGACCTGGGCGTCCTTTATCTCCCAGCGGTCATCGCACACGTGACCCCAGGTCATGTTGTACACTTCAACGATTCCTGTGTACGGGTTTGGTCCGTCCGTCAGTCGTACACCCATAGCAGAATCTAATTGTTTAGCCGTGGGTAAAAACGCAAGTCCAATAATTAGGTTTTGTTCTGACAAAAAGTCTGTCTGCATTTTTCTTAATAACAGCACTAGAAGTACACAACATGAATTTTCAGCTTGTTTTCTTTCTGTCTGTCAATTTCCTTCATCTGTTTGAATGTTGACCAGTGAGGTCTGCGGTAACACCATGATGAATAATCTCTTTTTTGAGAAGCTTAAAGAGTGGTTCTGAAAAGAACTGTGGTTCTGACACGAACTCGATGTTCCGATCAGTATGCACTGATCGCCCTCAGGAGAGATACTGAAGACGATCAGAGCATACTGATCGGAACGTCGAGTTTCACAACTACCCGGTTCTTTTCAGAACCACACTTTTTCTCAAAATGAGATTATTCCACATGGTTTTACCGCAAACCTCACAAGAGTACACTACCACCATGCAAAGTTTCAAATCTTGCTTATGTTTCAATGTTTAAAATTTCAATTCTCGTTGAGAAGGTTAAATCTATTCTCACGTTGTGTTGTGACTTCCTTAAATTTTGCCATCTGTGGTCTGCATTTTGAATAAAAAATCGTAAATAACATGAAATCTTCCAGCTCAGCTAATCACTTACCATTCCTACCGTGTATTTGAACACCATCTATTTCCACGTGTCTTGCTAGTGTGGTGTTGATGTGTAAGATAACGGTATCCACAGCAACGGGCAGAAACTGAACAGGAAAACAAAGCCCCCTGTTGTTAAATTGCGGCCGTTTTAACTGGCAGTACTCAGCCTCTAGGTGGCAGCACCGCATCCCGATTCTGCCGCACTGTTTTAACACTTAATTGCCGAGTAATTAAATCTCGTTTAGAGCCTCTTTTCTCCTTGTTCCGCAGAAATACGAGACAGACAAGGCTAAACAAATTTGCAGGACTAAAAAGTGAAGCGATTCTCGAGCGACCAAAAAAATACTGCCTACCAAAAAAAATCAATGAAGCAATTAAAACGGTGCAGAGTTCCTTCCGAAAAAAATCGATTTCCAAGAACAAAAGAACAAGAAGTTAATTACAATTGTGCGCTACTGCAGTTATTTTTAAGAATACTCGATACAATTTTGATTTTTGGTCAGATTTTGTTACTTTAAAGCTTAAAAAAATCTCTTATTTTTACCTCGAGGGTAGGAGAAAATATCCTGCTGTGGTTTCCTGCATTAGGTGTGGCCGCCTGCCAGAGGGCAAAGGTTACATTGTCTCTGGTGGCGGAAATACCAACCACTGAGCCAGCTCCACGCGTCTCATACACATCAACACGGTGAACGAAGAGATATTGCGAGAACCGAAGCTGTAAAGAGGGAGCATGCAAGGATAGAATAAAATGCCGTCATCATAGTTCTCACCCGTATCTTCCCAAAGTCAAACAACAACTAACATTGTTTACACTGTAAATCTTGCACTTTCTTTGGTTCTATACTTCTTTATACTTGGACACGCCATCGAAATATGATTTGATAAAATGGCGGCAAAACGTTTCTGAAATTGGCTGGGCACATTACGTACGTCTCTGTACCAGGGCATCGTGTGCGAGATTTTGAAGGGATCCACTACGAGAGCAGAGAGGGCAGTAATAGTGAGAGTGTACTGCTAGACGTCATGGCGATGAGGTTGAAGCCCGACATAGGAAAAGTTAATGAATAAACATAAATAGCGTGAACACCACTCATCTCTATTATACTGACTGGATAGCGCTTCGACCAATGCGTGTACACAAGACCGTGACGCCCCCGCACACACGCGGCGGCCATTTTGAAACTCATTTAAAAGCCCACAACGCACGGATCCGTATATAAAAAAACCCACAGAATCACAATAGTTTAGATAGCAATTTCGGATCACCGAACACGTTTTTATTTATTCATTTTGCTCACAGTGTTATTTTACTCATGTTAATATTTGTTGAAATATATAGTTTTATTTCGTGACTTTGAATATATATTTACGTGACCAAAGGGAGTGTCAAAATGGCGTTCAGTGACTTCACCCCCATGGCCCGAAGCGCTGTCCAGTCAGTATAACAGAGATCAGTGGTGAACACTCCCGCAATTCCTAGAGTCAGAGAACATCTATCAGTGCGTAGTTGTCCTTATTATCTCTCGCATAGTTATCCTGATGGCGTGTGGTAATTTGATTTTAACATTAGGCCTACACGCACACAAATTGGCAGTGCGTTCAGCATGAACGCAGGTCCTGGTCGTGTCCTCATTAATTATGCATAGAATGAGACCTCATAAATGAGTTCCTTGCCTTGGAACTTTCACTTTTGTGTGAACGCTTAACCAATGTTTTTCTTCCCTCTGGCAATTTTGCCTCTTGAAAACTACGGTTCTTTCTCTTTAAAGGGAATATACATCATTTGCTTTTGCTGTAATCATAAATGGATGGAATTGGGGGGTTAGAAATATATAGCAAATATAGTTACACTGACTTTTTTGAGGTTTTGGGTTCGAAAATGCGATAAAAACCAAGAAAAACAATCATTTTCCTGTAGTCTGGTTCCCTGACTCCATATAAGAAGAAACAGAGCAGTTTACATACATTGGGGAATTATAAGGTCAGGGAACCAGTCTAGCTGGCTCGTACCCGTTCTTAGGTTTGTAATCGATTGCAAACAAGTGCGATGGTCAATTGGGGCCAGTATTTGAAAAAAAGCCAGTTTTTTCCAACGCTGATCGGCCGATCAGCGTTGGAAATTGATGCAAAAATACCACTTTTCTTGAAAATGACAGTATACCAGGTGCCATGATTTTACAGGATGCTTTACACTGTCATTCACTAACAGTCCAGCAAGGTATTTCAAGATGATTTGGTAGTTTTATTTTTTGATGTTTGCAAATGTTGTATTTTCCCTTTAAATGTCATCTAAGTACACGACCGAAATTGCTGTCTTCAAGGTAATGGTTGGATGTCTAGTTATGTTGATACCGACATTAGTGAAATATGTCATCGAAAATATTCAATGGTGTCGTTGTGCTCACGGAGGTTTCTATATGATAACAATAATTAAATAGTATCTCGAGGCCACTCACAGATGGGGTAGTGAAATTGAACTATTGTTTTTTTTTAGAAATCGGGCATCAAAGAGATTTCTTAGTTATTTTGAAACTGAAGGTTGAAAAGAAAATACATTCTTGATATCGATGTACTAAATTAAATTACGTTTCTAATGATAACAATATTTCAAAAGTCCCTCGAACGCAATCACAATCCATCAATGGAGTAGAACAGCAATTTGTTGTCTTGCTTAGAAACCCTTAATCAAATATAGACTGGCATGAAGTTTTTCAAAACAAAACGATAGCAAGCCAACATCACGACGTCATAGCAAGGCAGTTGCCTATAAAAAGAAGTTCTAGCATGTACCTTTCGATCAGATCATGTACGCTACAGACATGGCTGAAGAAAACTTGACACTTCGGGTTTTTCAGACCATCGTTGGGCTCCTTGGAATCTGCGGCAACGGTTTAGTGTGCGTAGTGATTTCTAAGGTTCGTTCAATGCACACCCTGACCAACACCTTCATCTTCAACCAAGCCCTGATCGATCTACTCGGATCGCTGATGATTGTTCTTTATAGCCTGGTACCGACGCCCGCCCCACTACCCCCTGGCACAAGTGGAGAACTGCTCTGCAAACTTTGGCTGTCTGGTTACTTCAGATGGGCCTTGTTCATATCGTCTACTGTCAACCTGGAAGCATTGACTCTAGAGAGGTACCTAGCCATAGTGTTCCCCTTCAGGTACCAAGTGCTGGCGACTCGTAAGAATACCACTGTCGTCATCATCGCTGTCTGGGTTATTGGAATTGTGTATACCAGCTATAATATTCATATGCATCATGCAGACGCTGGCCAGTGTAAGCTGAAAGCTGTGGCACATGGGCAAGTTTTTGGTGTTGCAGGATTCTTCGTATTATATCTTATACCAGTAACAATCATGTTGGTCGTCTACGTCCACATCGCTGTGGTACTGAAGAAAGGAGCTGGCAGAATTCAGCCCGGACCGGCGGCTGCCAGTCCATCTACCGGCCAAGCTCCCGAGGGCCAGGGGGAGTCGCTGATGCGTGCTCGCCGTAACACCTTCAAGACTCTACTGGTTGTTTCTGTGGCGTTCATCATTTGTTGGTCACCCAATTCGTTCATCTTCTTGCTCTTCAACTTTAGCGTTCCCATAGACTTTACCTCCTTCGTCTACATCGTGTCAGTCGCATTGGTTGCTACAAACAGCTGTGTCAATCCGTTCATATACGCCATCAAGTACAAACAGTTCCGAAAGGCTCTGAAAACACTCATTGGTAAACAAGCTACGACAGATGACGGATCCTCGATGGCCACTCAGAGTGCTCGCCCTGAGTAACGCACCAAATAAATACAGAACCAAAAGTAAAGGTACATTTCACTTTACACCTGCGTTTTAGAAAATTTTAATTTACTGTTACTTAATAAGCTTCATGTTGCTTTCCACAGTGTTAGATTTACAATTTTGTGTCGTTTGCTAAAATTGACTGTTTTTAATTGGTTTTGAACATTTTGTAACTGCCACCCCACCCCAGCCGCACCTCCCGCCCCAGCCAAAACAAAATTGTCGTTGAGTGTCGAGTACAGATGACTGCACCTAAGCCATAAGGGAAAAGAGACAAAATGACAAAAAAATCAAGAAATACTGAAAATTTCATAGATAATGTCAGGATTGAAACTGCACGAAATGAGGTTAGATCTCCGGTCTACATCTTCCAACACCCCCCCCCCTCCCACTGCATAGTTGTAACATATCATTTTGAGAATTCATGTGCTTCAGTTATGCTGTCTGTTTCTCTTGAGACGAGACGATTCCATGGCGTGTTGTAGTGATGAAGTTTAATCAATGAATCTACTGATTGGTCAGTCTGTTACCTGGAACAGCGCAATCAGATCGTGCATTACAGCAGACCTTGAAAATTGCTGTTGAGTACTGATGAATGCAAAAGACAAAATGACTTTAAATGAAGAAAAACCGAACGAGACCTCATGAATTATATCAGGTCTCCGTTCCACATCTTCCACGACCCTCCCCCACTTCATGGTTGACACATTACATTTTAAGAACACATCTTTAGGTATGCTGGGTTTTTTCTCTTGAGTCGATTCCATGGCATATTGTAGGGATGAAAAGCAGCTGGACGTTTGACAAAGGAACTGAGATAGCTGGTCACACTGTTACCTTGTTACGGGAAAAGTGCAATCAAATTGTGGACTCCGGCGTTTTAAAATAACCAAATCAGCCGACAGTAAATTTCGTTTACCTTTTTATTTTTACTATAGTGCACCGTGACCACGGATATTTTTAGGAAGAGGACAATTGTGGTAACAAATCAAACGAGGGACCTAACAAGAGGAACGCAAATTTGATAACACGGCTCAGATAACTGCATAACACTGCCCGGATAACTGCATTCGTAACATTTGTTTCTTTCCCCACTTGCCGTCTTTGTTTCGAATTCGATTACGGATTGTTCAGTTCTATTCACCTGCATCAAAGGTTGCACACGTGTGATTTGTACTGTGCTCGGTGAATAGCTAGTAAAAAATACGATTTATTTTCTGAATACGTTGCTCTACATTTAGTTAACTACCTTTCAGTGTGCGCCTATCTGTGATATAAAATTGTTGCAACCGCTGCTGCTTGCTCATTTGAGCGCTTAAAATCAAAGACACAGGTTACTTCAAGTATTGCTGTTGTCAAGATTTAGAAACACTTCGTGAAGAGTTGCAGGAGAGTACGTAGCAGACGGGATGGCCGAACCAAATTTAGCACTGCAGATCTACCAGAGCATTGTTGGGGTCATAGGGTTCTGCGGCAACGGTCTGGTGTGCGTTGTGATCGCTAAAGTTCACTTCATGCACACACTGACCAACGCATTTATCTTCAACCAAGCACTGGTAGACATGCTCGGGTCCTTGGTGGTTCTCCTCAGCAGCGTCGTACCGGCCCCAAATCCGCTACCCCCGGGAGCGCAAGGACTGCTTCTCTGCAAACTCTGGCTGTCTGGTTACCTCAACTGGGTCATGTTCGTAGCGTCCACTGTCAATCTGGAGGCGTTGACACTGGAGAGGTACCTAGCCATAGTGTTCCCCTTTAGATACCAAAAGCTGGCTACTCGTAGGAATGCGACTATCGCCATAATCGCTGTTTGGCTTTCTGCGCTTCTGTTCGCCACCTATAACATTTACATGCGGTATCCAGACGCCGGCCAGTGCAAGACGAGAGATGTGGCAATTCCACAATTTCACGGTGTGGCGGGAATCTTTATGGTATACCTTCTACCCGTCTTTGTCATGATAGTCGTCTACAGCCACATTGCTTTGGTCCTGAAGAGAGGAGCTGGTCGAGTGTTGCCCGGACCGGCGGCTGCTGGTTCGTCGTCCGACGGCCAGGGGGAGTCGCTGATGCGGGCTCGCCGTAACACCTTCAAGACCCTTGTGATCGTGTCCGTGGCGTTCCTTATTTGCTGGACACCGAATGCGATCATTTTCTTGCTCTTTAACTTTGGCGT
Source organism: Patiria pectinifera (assembly GCA_029964075.1). NCBI lineage: Eukaryota > Metazoa > Echinodermata > Asteroidea > Valvatida > Asterinidae > Patiria > Patiria pectinifera. Next base: position 11,876,976 of record CM057144.1, on the reverse strand, counting down.
GGCGGTTGACTTTAACTCCGCACTCTGGATCGTGACAGCCGGGATGGTTGCAACTAATGGCTGCGTTAATCCGTTCATATACGCCTTCAAGTACAAACAGTTCCAAAAGGCTCTGAAAACATTCTTTGGTAGACGAGTTTCTACTGACGACGGATTTTCGAGTACTCGCCGTCAGTAAAAGCGTCATGGCTCCAAATTGACCACCCACAAAGTAAGGGCACATTACACTTACATATTTGAATTTGTTTAGGAACTATTATATTAGCTAAGTTAGCTTTATATTATCATCGTCGTTGTTAAAGTTAAAGACCAGTGTTGCAATCACATCATCGTGTCCTTTCTTGCACATTTTAATTGATCTGGGTGTTTTCCACGTTAATGACCAAATCTTTACAATGTTTCACCAATACGGGCACCCCTGACACGCATAATACTAGGCGCCATGACGGTTTACGTCTATCAGACCTCGGACCAACTAATTTTGATTTCACATTTTCAAAATGGCAGACGCGAGTTTGTCCACAGCTCTACGGCTTGTTCCAGTCTGTGGTATGGCCGAGGTCGCAACAAAAATGTCTCTAATATGAGATGTGCATGAATGTATATGGCTATGCAAGAACCATGTTGAATGGGTTTTACTGTCAAATGTTGCGTTGTTTTTAGTAAAATGCAATTTATTTAATTCGCAGTGTCTCCGAACTATTATATTCGACGCAAGATGAGCTATTTTGGGGCACCCATAAAAGAACCATTCTACTTTGGAAGCAGTTTGAAGTTATATTTTCGATACACTTGTAGATGCTTAAAACATTATTTCGAACTAGGTTAAAATTGAAAACTCACTTCCGTTCGCCTACAACTTTCAAAATAATCTTAATTTTAAGAAGTCTTTCAGACAGCGAGCCATCATGCTATCACAATAGCTTATGCAAAATTGATCATGCATGAAATTCGCAGTCACAGTCTTAGAAACAGTGGGACAAAAGACTTTTGCCAAGTGACTAGTTTGGTAACAAGTTATTCTGTTAATATAATTCAACTTACGACATACTAATTTCTTTCTTTTTTTACATTTTTAATGATTTATTATATATTGTTTACATCTCTAGGAGATATTTATACGATACAATTATGACATTATGGGTCAAAATAGCATTCGTGCAATTCAAAAAGAAACGGGAATTTTTTCATTCCTTAAATTGAATTATTTAATTTAATGAATTTAATTATATGTCAAGTTGTTATTCAATTAATCCTAAGCAGTCTATACAAATAATGGACAGAGGAGCGCCAGTTGATTCGGTGAGGCCGTATATAGTATCGATGCTGATTCTTGAATGGTCGTTTTTTAAGAAAGTATTTTTTCTGCACTAAAAACCTGCTAGCATGGACGTTAATTTATCACGGAGAATCCTTTTGTTGTAATGTTTGTGTATCTCAAGAAAAGCCGATCGCGTGTAGAGGCAGAAATACCCTGGGAGCTTAAATAGAGATGCACGCTGTGCAGCAGTGATCCTGCTAGCCAGAAAAAAAGGACGCCTGGAGCATTTGTTTTCATTTTTGCATTTTGCGCTTCGCAAGAGAAATGGCTGATCAGAACTCTGCCCTTCAAATCTTCCTGTCTGTGATCGGGGTATTGGGTGTCATTGGTAATGGTTTGGTATGCGTAGTAATCGCCAAAGTTCGCTTCATGCACACCCTGACCAACGCCTTTATCTTCAACCAAGCCCTGATCGATTTGCTGGGTTCCGTCACCATCTTATCCAGCCGGCTGGTCGTCCCCACCCCGGACCCCTTCCCTGTGGGGACCGGTGGGGCGCTCCTTTGCATCTTGTGGGTCACCAACGTCTTTTTGTTCCAGATGTTCTTCACCTCCTCCTTCAATCTGGTGGCGTTGACTCTGGAGAGGTACCTGGCCATAGTGTTCCCCTTCAGGTACCAGGTTCTCGGCACTCGCCGGAACGCGATAGTTGTCATTCTCGTTGTCTGGATATCGGCATTTCTGTTCAACAGTTTCGGCTTCTTTATTCAGTACTTCGAAGACGGCCAGTGTAAGCAGACATTGGTGGAGCATCCGGAGATCCTGGGTGTCGCCATTATAACAATCACCTACGCAATACCTGTCACTGTCATGGTGGTAGTCTACATCCACATCGCGATGGTTTTGAAGAAAGAGGCGAGAAGGGTTGTGCCCGGTCTGGCGACCGCGGCGGCGACAACCGGTGACGGGCCGCCGGCTGCTGGTCCATCCACCCTCCCAGCTCCCGAGGGCCAGGGGGAGTCACTGATGCGTGCTCGCCGTAACACCTTCAAGACCCTCCTGATCGTCTGCGTGGCGTTCACTGTGTGCTGGACGCCCAACGAGGTCATCTTCTTCCTCTTCAACCTGGGCGTGGGCGTGGACCTCACCTCCGCCATCTACATCGCCTCGGTCGGGCTAGCTGCATCCAACGGATGCGTCAATCCCTTCATCTACGCCATCAAGTACAAGCAGTTCCGAAAAGCTCTGAAAACGCTCCTTGGTAGAAAGGGAGACACCGACATGCCACTGACGACATCCGTCATAAGCGGTAACGTCTAAGCCAAGAATATTCCTCAAAACGAAGATTTCGCACGTTTACTTTCAGCAGTCGCACTTTATAATAGGCATATTGTCTATTCAAGCTCGCACACAAAAATTACCTTATCTCGGGATTGTCGTTTCGTTCTACCAATCTGACCATCCCTAGCAATCAATCGACCGTACAAATCCTGTGTGTCAACTTTGTCTGTCTGCATCTGTAGCACTAACGATCATTACATCGGACGGAAACATGTAAGTTCATGTACAGTAATATTACTTTGTCATTTCGCGCTTTGTTTGTCCAGTCGTCCCACATAATGTTATTGGCCTCAGCACTTGTGACCTATTGCACTGTATTTAATGTAAAAATGTGTGGTGTAGAAGTAAAATGTTCTTCAACCTTCCCATCTTTAATAAATCTTCTTCTCTCTTTTTTTAAATGCAACGTTGAATTAAAACGTGAGCACGTAAATTGTCTTAACTAATGTTTTGATGCGAAATATCCGGCATGATTAACTTCCAGAATAAAAAACACATTAATTACTATAATGGGGCTTTTTATTGAAGCTGTATGGGTCAGTAGTGCCAAAACTTAACCAGAAAAAAAACAACCGACAATTTTGTTTGCACGAGCGAGAAAGTTGAACAAGTGCATGGTACAATTAATTAACTGATTTTATTTATTTATTTGATATAGTTGTAACAAAGTTCTATCGACTGCAGTTTGTGAACTACTCTTATCCACTAGCCGTGACATAGTTGCATATCAAATGAGGCAGGAATCGCTTTTTTTTAGGTATGCATGGTATACGCACTCTTTACAGCACCAAAGATAAGAAATTGAGAGCCAAATTGTCGGGAATTTAACGCAATTTGATAACGGAAAATTGCAATTTCGTCTCTTTGAAACCCACGGTATTTTCGCTGCACCTTGACTGCATGCACAGTTGTTCATATAATTGTTTGAACTGAGTATAATTTAGCATCAAGATAAATGAAAACATTATTAAATGTGCACCGAAAAGTATTAAATCAAGCATCAATTAACGCATAGTGTGTAACTCATTTGATATAATTCATGTAATTTAATTCATAATAAAGGACTCTTTGGTAAGATAAGCTAAATCACTATCTTTACTAAAATTATGTAGTTCTGTATAGCATTGTAGCTCGCACGCCTAAAGAAAAGGAAACGTGCAGCAAATATTCTTGCCACTTGGCTTGGATTCGAACCCTGTACATAGGTTTTTAAGGCGAGGATTTGAAAGTACTCCTGCGCTTATAATAAGCGTCGTACGGGCCAGATGTAAAGGAGTGACACACTTGTAATAATAATTATGCAAAGTGTTTCGAGACATCAATTTTTAGATTACATAACAGCATCTTTGACACAGGTTGTGCTCCACAGCGCTACCAAAGTATTTACCATGTCAACAATTACATATAAAATGTAATATTGTATTGTAACATTTAAACCGCACACAATATACTGTATTCCTATAGGTGCGCACACAAAATTTGCCTCCAACGTTAAAAAAAATTACGACTTGGTCATACTCTCTTTGCTTGATCAGAAGTGCACTGACACACAGACAGGGGTTATTTACCTACTACAAATGACAACGCATTGTGTTCACTAAAACAGACTGTATAGGAGTGGACAATAATGCGCTCGATGCCTGAACAGTTGTAAGCAAGTATGGAGCATCAAAACCAAAGAAAGGCATTAGATGCACCTGTGCTATCTTGGGAGGGAACGACTGTAAGAATATAATCTGTCTATTCAAGCACACTCTCCATGAATATGTTTTCCGTGTATACATCAAAAACCATGCTTGACTTTTAAGAAGTTATCATTCTTACTCCGGAGTCTATGAATTTCGGAACCTTCAAATGATTTAAAAGCAACATCATCGTTATTATAATGACCACAGAAACGCACATTACTCATGTCAGAATTCAACTGGGAATCAGGCTTAACCGTTTGTACTTGCAGCATATTTTGTCTTTATTCAGTAAGGTATGCGTAATTAGAATGGTTACCAAACAAATGCCAATCAAAAAGTCGCAGTACTTCACCGACAATGTCATAGCGTTTGCCAACGGTACGAGCTTTGTCAAAACGACCATGAATAAGACTTCAGCAAAATCCAGCAAGTGCAGTGTCGTTAAAAATGTCATGATCTCGCGAGATGGTTTGCTTTAATTGCCTCCAGTATTCTGATACCCACGTCTCGTGCGGTTCTAATTGGACTTGTGTCGTCACGTTTCGTCCGGTAATCCGTTTGGCAATCGCGCTGTGGACAGGTTGGTTTACCCAAGGTGATGCCATTTGTAATGATTTTGTGAGCGATTGTCAGCGGCACGCAGCGTCTTGGCATCAGGGGAACCGATCCAAACGCGAGGAGGGCATGAGGGGCGTGTGACAAGGAAAAGGTCGTTATTAGCAGCCCAGGCACGCAAAAAGCACTTCTTGAGATAATCGGGTTGAAAGGTTTTGTGCTCCCAATTTAAAATAAAAATCACTGATGAAATTCGTAAAAACAAACAAAAATGCTGTCATTTTTATGTCAAAATATTACTTAATTGTGAAGTCATTTCAATTTTTATGCTAACGACCTTTTACCGGGAACTTTACAAGCCTTTAACGTACGCCTAAGCGGCATTTCAAATCCTTACGTTCTTTTGTCGGGAACAAAATTGGCTTTACGTACCCACTTGGGTGGGACGTTAGTGCGCTTTGACAATTTGTTGTTACATAAGAATTACACGCTTACGACTTTTGCCAGGCACAAATAATGAAAACCCTCATTCCGTCTTCTGTTTACTGTTAATTACGTCCGAATGACGTAGCCCCTTGAGACAATACAGCACAGAACGGATCATGATCGGGCGATCGTTGTCTGCTCCAACAAAATGTAGATTGACACTTTTAACATTTCACAATTGTTGCCTAATTATACGAATGGAATTAATTGCTATCTGGGTTTTGTGTAATCGGGTCTGGGCCTGTGAACTCAAGTGTAAATGGAAAAGAATTCATCTGCACTGCAGTTTGCCAGAGTATGAGATGAGGGGGTTTTGTTGTTTCATGTGATGATCTTAATCAATAAAAACATAAATCAAGTAGAACACAAAGAATGATAATGACATGGCTTCTTTTGGCCATTGCACGTACCTTGACAGAAGCTGTCGTTGGTGGCGCTGGGTGGGTGTGCCGACTACTTCTTGCACACGGGTAGGATGTAGGCGTACCAGTCATGCTGTTTAAATCTAACCTGTATTGAAATGGTTTGTGAATGAAAAGCATTTTTATTGACTCTTAAAACGTCCTGTTTCGCTTCGTTGTCATGACAAACATGTGTTTTTAACTTTGATCTAATTTAAAAAGCTAAGTGACAGGTGTCTTGCAATCGAAGACGGGTGCCGTCTAGTACAAGTCGTTGTTCAATACAACGCCCTCAATTGTCAAAAAAACATTTAATGACAATTCGGATTTGCTGAAGAATAGTTATTATTAATTAGCCCCGAACTTTTTTGTGCGATTTTTACAAGGCAGATCTTGGCAAAAAGTGATTATTATCATCTTTGGTGATTTAAAATATTTATAAATCTTTTCTTTATTTACATGTCTGTTAATTAAAATGAACTTAAAAAAAGAATGCATACATTGTTTTAGATAGAAACTGTTATTATGTTTAGAAAGATGTGAAAACAAATGGCTTAGCAGTAAAATAGAAGTATTATGAATGTAATATTGTCCTTACCACATTGGTAGATCGCTGGGCGTGAAACTTATCACTTCATTAGCCCATGCACAATGCACTGAAATTGTACAATGTCAGATTTATTTCATTAAAAACTAATTAACACATAATTATTTAACCATTGTTTAGGCCAAAAAAAAAAAGCTCCGGTTTCTGGTATGCGCGCGCGTCGCCGTAGCCATGCGCGTCGGCAAAATGAAAAAGTTTTTTTTTCAATACAAGATGATGTTTCAAAACCGCCAAACTCACTGGTTTGCCTGGAATTCTGCTGCTGCACAATTTTAACGTGTTTTTAGATGGGGTTATGATCGAGAATAAGATTTAAGTGGCCTCTCTCGACTCCCATATATTTGCACTAAGTTTAGTCGGGCACCATTTACAGTCATCAGCCGACATTTGAAGCCAAAAAAAAAAAAAAAAACAGGTAAAAAAGCCGCGTCGCCGCACCACTTTTGGGGCAAGCTCCATACCAGAAACCGGAGACTTTTTTTTTTTGGCCTTAGGTGCACCTTGTCAAATTTCGTTTGAGATTTAATTAGCATTTTTTTAAAGTAGTGGAACTTTGTTTTAAGTCTAAAACACAGTTCATACTCGGCGCAAAAGCGAAAGCGAAAGCGAATTTGTGACGTCATGGCAAGTATTCGCGCTGCGAATTCGTAAAAGTTGAACATAATTTCAACTCAGGCGAATTTCGCAGCGAATGTTGCATGACGTAAAATTCGCTTCGCATTCGCTTTCGCATGAAGTATGAACCGGGCTTTTGTGCTTATCTTCGCAAACGTTTGCTTCTATTTAGATATGTGTTCTTTTTTGCATTGTCTTATGAAGGGGAGCCCAGTTCATATTCCACGCGAATGCGAATGCGAAGCGAACTGGACGTCATGAAACGTTCGCTGCGAAATTCGCCCCAGTTGAAATAATGTTCATCTTTTGGCAGCGCGAATGCTTGCCACGACGTCACCAATTCGCGTTCGCTTTCGCTTTCGCACGGAGTATGCACCAGGCTTTAAATGAAATGACAAAATATTTCAAGGAAAGAGTGACATTTTTTTTATAAATATCATGGCGGGTTTTTTTCTTTTGTCTGCCTGGAAGAACACATTAGAAGAAAAAAAATACATCATTGCATACTGGTTTGCGTACCTGGTCCAAGGATCTCCGAAGAAGGCTTAGTAATGAAATGAAAAATGGGAAGAAAATGTATCGTTATGCATTATATTTATACTGAATGTATTTAACTATGATAAAGGTAGATGGTAGCATTAAAGATTCTGAAGAAAGTGGAAGAAACAATTTATAAAAGTGCTGATGCTTATTTGGGAAATGTGGCAAAACATCCGTGAGAAAGATATCGGCTACATTCGGCAACAGCCATTTTCGGGGGTGGCATCAGGGCCGAATTGCAAGGCCCTGCTAAACACAGAATTCGGCGCTTACGATCATCATTCTTTGCCAAAGCCCAAGTCACACATTCACGGTTTGGAGCTACGGATCTCCACGGTTTGAAATTCGTGATAAACCGTGGGACTACCGTTTTCATCCTTAGTACATCCGTGGTTATCCGTCATATTCCTTGGGTATTCGTGGAGGGGCTACGGAAGTTTCAAACTGTTCATAACTCCGTAGTGCAACCGTGGGACATCCGTAGGACAACCGTACTTATTCGTAGTGTTATTCGTGGCTATTCGTGCATATTCGTAGAGATTCGTAGCTCATTCGTGCTAGAAATCTCCACGAATTCGCTACGAATGTCCTACGGATAGGCCCAGATGTGCTAGGGTTCTGCTAAAGTTGTACTACGAATATGCCGTAGGAGAACCTAGGTCATCCGTGGCCCAATCGCAGACAACCGTGGCGTTAACGTCATTATTCTTAGTAACACCGTCGATATTCTTCAACAATCCGTCTATATTCTTGACAAACCGTGGTGTATTCGTAGAGAAACCTTAGGACAGTCGTGGCTATCCGTCCTGAAACCGTAGTGCATTCTTAGAAAGTCGATTTCTCCACGAATCGCGACGGTTCATCGTGATGGATTTATTCTTGGTAAACCGTGGCTCTAACCGTAAATGTGTGACTTGGGCTTTACCGCGCCAGTAGAAAAATTCAATGCTAACGCTGTAAGCACACAATCCTTATAGTTACGGGGTGTATACACGCATGTGCACAGGCCAAAATTCCTTGTTAACCAGTGAAATACACCTACCGTGCAGCACGTGAGTTTCTGCTATACAGTAAGCAGATTCGCTAATGGTAAGCAGAGCAATGAAATTGGGCTCAGGCTCCCGGTGCTTTCGTTTCTGATGGGAATGAATCCTTGTTCTTTAAGTTGCAGCTGCAATCAATGGACGCATTTGATCTTGACGGCATTGAATTTTCTTTTTCCTACATTGCTAACTAAATTCATTGCGCATATACTTCACGTATCTGCGGAAAGGGAAATCACACAAACGTGGTGCTGCCTCGAAAAATTGCATTTACTTTTGTTAGCTGATATGTACGATGATATGTGTTGCCTGAGGGGCCAATTTCACGGAGCTGCTAAGCACAAAACAAATCTGGCTTATAAAAGCAGGTTACCAATTAACCAAAACACCACGTGATGTATATTACTCGTGATTGGTATTCAGCAGTTGTTTGCTTAGCATGAAAATCACATGGAGTTTTGGTTGGTAACCTGCTTTAATAAGCCAGACGTTTTGTTGTGCTAAGCGAATTTGTGTGCTTTGCAAGCGCCGTGAAATTGACCCTGGCCAGTTTGGCAACCTTTGTTTGCCTTTAACTATGCTCACTGACTCTAACAAAGAAAGATCTTAACCAAATTAAAATTCGGTCGTATGCTGGCAGACACACAATAGAAACAGTCAGCCAGCTAATTAAGGTATTATTAAAATCATCGATTTGTGAGGGCGAGACGTCTGGATTTTAAAAAAAAAAAAGCCATGGCTGTAACGGCAGAAAGCAGGCACCGTTGCAAACATAAATCAAGTCGGTCAGGCATTGTCACAAAATTTTATTTTGCCGATGAGTTCCTGAAAATAGTAATGGCATAATAAATTGTAAAAACAACGAGCCCCTGAGGACAGTATCAGTTTATTGTGAGCATTTGAAACGAATTCTATTGTTGCTTGTAATTTGAAATATTGGTGTGCATGCATCTGGAACGTAATTACACCGTGAATGCTTGGCTCATGTCTACATGAGCATAATGCATCATGTCATTATTATCACCACATAATACAGGCCGCTTGTTTGCATGCTATGATAGCATTATTTTGTGTAATGTAGTGAACACAAAATGTTGTAAAGTTTATACCGATCAATAAAACCATTAAACTGCATGAAAAAGAAATTATTGCAAACAATCTCAGTGTGGTGATGTTGGAAATAGACACATGAATTTTACTTGGAAAAACCAACTTTGTGCAAATTTCAACTCCTGTTAAATGTGTGAAAACTATTTGACACCTATAAGTTAATCGGTGCATGCACGCCCTATCACGCTTTTGAACATCTTTTAAAATTACATGCTTTTCCTAACAATTGATCCATAATAATCAAAAAGGTTTCATGTCAGGCAGGTAATTTGCTACTGTTGATTTTGAAAAGGCTTTCGATTCGGTTTCACACGATTTTTTATATAGTTTTTTTATAACTACTTTGGGGGCCAAATCACAAGACAGGATGATTTCATTTGTTTATAGGCCTCCTCCTCAGTCATGGTAAATGATTTCTCAGAATCCCTTTGAGCGAGGCATTGGGCGCTGGAGGCAAGGTGGCCTAAGTCCGTTTTTGTTTCTTTTTTTTTTCTGTTTTGTGTGTTGTGTTGTTGATGTTGTGACCAGAATGTTCAGGGTATTCATGTAGGCGATATTGAATTCCGAATATCCCAATTTGCTGATGACACAGTGTTATTTTTAAATGGTACAGAGAGGTCCATTTAAAATATTTATCATTTAAAACATTTAACATGTCCGGGCTGCGAGTTAATGTTGACAAGACCACCGCAGTCTGGATAGGTTCAAAGAAGGATTAACATTTAACATTTGATAACATATATTTCCTGTTGATGGTAAATCACAAAAGATATACAAGAATTCAGATAAGAAAATCCAGTCCCGAAGAGAAGGCAAGACCTTAAACGCAAAAGCTTGTGTGAGGCATGCCATGCATAACAAAACACATAATAAAATACGAAAACAAAAACGATTAAACATTTAGAAACATAAATACAAACATTTGTGAGAAAAATTTGCTCACCTACTTCTGTCATGTATTTAACCAAAAAAACGAATCACCAAAGAATAGAAAATGTACGAAAGCAAAGTATCGAAAATTCTGGCAAAGCTTGGCGCTGAAGTAGCTGCAACATTGAGGTTTCTGCTTGAAATGACCTCACACTTTTACTCAGGAATATGCAACTTCGCATTAGCGTAAAACCAAGGTTTGTGTCGTGAACGGGCATTTTTGTTCCCAAAAGAACATGAATTATTTTACCCCACTGTTTATCTGACTTACAAAATCGCCTTTTTTACCGTTTTGTAAACTTATCGTTTCTTTTTTAAACCTTTGTTACTTTTATTTTTTATTGCTATAGGTTGGCACAAGAACTATTCCCTTAACCCTAAAAGGGCCGGGGCGGAATCCGCCCCCCCCCTCAACTTTTTCTGCGATAGCCTTGAAAAAAAAGTTCCGCGACCTGAGCTGTTATGACTTTTTAGCCTCGAGCCTTGCGCATCTTTTGATACCAAAAACATAAAAATCGGAACAATGGTTGCCGCGCAGCTACGCGCCGTGAAAACTTAATTTTTCCATATACGTCGTGTACACAGAGCAGAATTACCATTCGTACATATGAATAATTAATTTGCCATAATTCCAAAACCCTTTGACCTATAGTCATGAAATTTCTTGGGTATGTTAAAGATGAGTTGTTCTATGCATGTACTGAGTTTCAAGATTTTTCGTCACTCGATGGCCGAGATCTTAGGGGGGCGGAATCCGCCCCCGGCTGAGAGATGGTCAAAAGCAATCTCGAAAAAAAATGTATACAGTGAAAGCATTTTGGGGAAAAATGCAATATCGTCTGCCGGATCGATTCAATGCGAAAATATGACATGCCTCTATTATTATCGGAATGTTGTACAAGTTAAAGAGAAAACGACAACTACAGAAGGACAACATGGGCGCATATATAGCTTTCAGAAAACGGGAGAGGGTTTGATATAAAAGAGTATTGAGTCTAAGGCGTACCGAAGGTACAGCCTGCTAGGGGGTTCAGGGGCATGCCCCAAAAAAGTTTGAAATCTACGATGATTCCTCCTGCATTCTAAGGCAATTCAAGAATTATATATTTAGAAGCTTTAGTATTCCATTTATTATTTTTGTCCAATTTTACAAGTTTCATAACATTTGTCAGCGGCTGAACGGGGATGCACTGAAAATGGCCTGGGTTAATTTTGCCCCGGAAAGGGTACAAACTGCAACTACCCAAAACTAGGTTGTTCTGTTGTTAAATTTACAATTTTTGCTAAATTCAATCAAAGCATGTTGTCATTCAAGACAAAATTTAATTTGGTATTGTATGACTACAACATTTGGTTGAACTTAACAGAAATTGTAACCCAAACAATTGGTTATAGAACAACCCAATTTTGGGTAGTTGCAGTTTTCACCCTTTCTTGGGTAAAATTAACCCAGGCCATTTTCAGTGTGTCTAGATCCGCTCCTTGACAAGTGAACAGTGAATTATTTTAGAGTTTTATCACGGGGTAAACCATACATGACCTCAGACAGAATGGAATTCCGATTTATGCGAACGAATATCTAGACTGCATGTCCATAAACTTACCACTTCTGTTTCGGAGGCATCTACTGAAGCAGTCACTAACACAATCCAAACAAGTTCGATGATGGAGGTACGGACTCCCATCATGCCGTATCGACTCCCTCTAGTTCCCTTCGCAAACCTGAAGAAGCAACAGCCAGTTTTGCGACCGCTACATCCCCTCTTAAACAACAACTGTCCACGATCCTCACGACCAAGTTCCAAGGTTCACGAAACCTTGCGCTTTTACGAAACCACGGCGCCTGCTATTAGCAGCACCATTGATCAAAACGTCAGGATTGGATCTAAAGACCAAGAAGTGACTGCGCGATTTGCTTGATATCCGATTCACCAACGTCCTGCTAGGCAACTGCTAGACACAGTGCCAGCCCTAAATCTCAGCCGAGGTGATAAATTGATTTGGTGTGTGTGTGTGTCTACCTTAATGGAACCTCCGCTCTGTGGAGCAGCCACAACGTCTTGACTTCGTTTCAGTGTTTGCCTTCAGTGTGGTCTCCCGTGTCGAGACGTTAATTAACCATCGCCCTCCAATTAAACACCACAATGGGTCGGTGGTTATAAAAACAAAAAAAATCAATAGCAAGCAATCTAATTTTGAAGGCAGCTTGTGATTCGGCTGTAAATAGGGCGACCTCTCTTGGTGGGAATTAATAGTAATAACCGCGAACTTTGTGAGTTTGCGCAGTAGAATATTGAGGGGGAGGAGACATGTAGGTTAAACATAAACATAAAATGTTTTAAACATAAAACGTCTTTGCTTGGGTAAAAACGTTGGGGGTTTTCAGAATTTCAGAACTCTTCCGCTCTGGATTTAAGTATTTCTTGAACAATCAGGTGATTGGTGACCGCATTTTTAAGTCCAAAGATGAAGCTCATACAACAATACTGACAGGAACATGATAGCATCACTTCCATTATTTCGTACATTTTTATTTGCCCTGATGCAAATTCGTTCATATCTTTATTTTTATTTCCCTCTGCTTTTCTTCGTCCCGAGATCACGTCTTGATCATATTTGTCACTGCAGCTGCTGCGTGACAAGCCGACAAAAGTCAGGACTCTCCCGTCGCAAATTGAGCATAACGGTAACCAGGCACGTTTCAAGATTCAAGTTTCCCCCTTTGTGACTTTAAAAACAAGGAATTGCAAATTCCAAAGTAGCAAATATCCATAAAAGTGCATGCATTTGTGGAAGACTGTGCATGATCGGGGAGAATGTTAAAAATGAGGGACGTTTTGGGAAACAGACAAATAATTTGGAAAGTTTTGCAGGGTTTTAACAAATCTCAGGAAACTTTGGGATTTTTCGTTGCATAAAAAATCATGCTGATGAAATCCATTGGCAGATCCAGGGCAGTGGCGCACCCAGAATTTGGGTTTTTTTTGGGGGGGGGGCCAAAAAAAATTGACAAATTTGTTAAAAGTTGAATTTTTTTTTAAATTATTTTGCCCAAAATTTTTGGCCGCAAAAAAAAATGGGGTTTTTTTTAGGGGCGGCCTATTTTGACGTTGGTGGCGCCACTTACACCACTAATATACTACTCAAAAACAGGCCACACTCATATCACCAAGGCCAAATCGTGGGACTTTAAAAAAAAAGTGCGTCAGTGATACAGGGGGCCAACGGGGACCATTACCACCCCCCCCCCTTGCTTTTTAATCAGAGGAGTGAAGACACCTTTTGGTCTTTACACATTTTCAGGAAATAACTAAAACGTTGCGTATCTCCCTCTCAAGTCATCAGCTACGCATGCCTTTTAGTTTTAATATTACAATGTGCAAATAGCGCATAATACTATACTTAATCCCTTTCCCCTTTGAAAGAAATACTCCAGCTCTCTTCCCCCCCCCCCCACCCCACTGGAAAAGTTGGTTCCGGATCCGCCCCTGACGGATCCTGATGACGATTTTTGGGTTGACACCTGAATCTTGTTATCGTAACCCAATTTCTTAGAACTGCTCAACACAGTCATAGGCCCTAATATATTTCCGAGCGCAGAAAATATTTGTTAAAAATCTCACTACCCAAATTGTTCTTCTTTTCTGCTATATACAAAAGAAAGTGGGACCTATTTACGGGGCTGAGAAATCTAGTAAATAATATCATTAATCCAACCTCGGAATCGTTGACTGTAATTAAACAATCGCAATACAACATCCTATGATAACACATGGAACCGTTGCTAGAGCTGCAAATGAGCATCGTTGCTCGACAAACATTGTCACCATAGGTACAAGAGGCCGGGCCTAAAATCAATCAAATGTAATCAAAGAGGCAGAGCATATTGTCTGTTGGTAGGGTGCGTGTATGACGTGTCTACCGTGTAAAATGTCTTCAAAGCGGAGCAACAGAATAAATTGCCAAGATAGTTTATCAATCTGTTTGTCTGTAGGTAAGGGTGTGTGGATGTTCAGTATATGAAATGTATTAAATTGAACTAAATTGGAACAAAAACATTTATCGCCGAGTTGGTGTGTCGTTTTGTTTGTTTGCTGAAAGGCAGCATTAGTTACTCAATCGGCATGGGCGTCGCCAGGATTTTTTCTAGAGGGGGGCTAAAAAAAAAATTGCCAAAAAATGCTTGTATTCCTCAACACATTCTCGATTTATCAGTTTTAGAGGGGGGCAGGGACATTTTGCCCCCCCCCCCCCAACTCATTAAATTTACACCACTTTGTCTTCGCGCCTCTTTTTCTTTTCTTTTTTTCCTTTTTTGTTCTTCCTTTTTTTTTTTTTTTTTTTTTTCCGGGGGGGGGGGGGCAAGTGCCCCCCTTGCACCCCCTCCCTCGCGACGCCCATGTCAATCGACCCTGCTTGGAAGATTCTGCAATCATCCTGTTCACGTAAATTCAAAAGAGTTGCTATAGGAAGTCCAGAGAGCAGATTGTTCCACTGTTGAGTTTCGAATAGCAAAAGCAACTACCCGTTATGATGAAGTAAATTGATTTTTAGGACAAGCGGGCCGGGTCGGATATTTGCAGAGCTCGTCACTGCGCGCTACCGGTCTTTGTAGGGCTTCGGCCCCGCCGATGCGTACACAGTCCGTGTCAATACACACAGTCAGGACCGCTTTCCTTCGTTGCCTGGATATGTCAATCTTTTCCTGCCATTTGCTCTATATAACACTTAATCTGCCTTCTTTTTCTTTAAAGGATTTTTTTTTAAATGTATCACAGTGGTTTGAACCTCCAAACTCTGCAAAGAATAGGCAGTACTAAACGTCGAAGTATGGGTATAAAATACATACATGATAAAGATCCCTACAATTATTTTTTAAGTAAATGTCTTTTGAAAATCTCTTTCAAATGTTGAATAAATCTGTTTCTTGTAAAAGAAACAGATTTATTGACTTTGGTTTAAGTCCAAATCGGAAATGAGAATTAATTCAATTGATATTACAAAATGAAAAAATGCAGTCATGACATAAAAATAATGTCTACAAGTACATAGTTATTTATTAGTAGAAATTTCCAAAGAAAATGATGGTTTACACATCGCAAAAAGCTCATGTACAGTTGTCCTTGTCATAAAGATACTGCCCAATCGTTGTCAGTATTTTATTTTTACGATAGGTGCGTATTTGTCCAAACGTTGATAAGACCTTTGGTTCCTAATGGAAACCTTTTGATCTACAGGTACTCTATTACATGTTGCCTAAACAAACTGATTTAGTGGGCCTCTGTGCAAGATCAAACAGAATTTCTATGATCAATTTATCTTTAATCAAATATTAATGAAAGACTGAGTGGAGTTATCAAGGAGACAAACAAGTGGCGCGTAACAAAACAGAGGCATCAACAAACACGGCACCTTAGATCCAGCAGTACTAGCTTGGTAAAAGCTGAACGTGGTTGTTATTCTTTGAAGTATTTAGCACGTGTCCGATTTCAATCTCTTTGCCCAATCAATCTAAAAAGGCATAATCACAGAAACATTCCGTCCAAATATTTAAGGGTTCCAAACTACAAGCAATCAATTTAAAATCTAAAGTTTCGGTAAGTGTGATCCACACTAAACATAAAAAGATCCCAATGTAGGCAATAAACATTATCCGTTATAACAAGATACCTTGTTTCATTCGAGCAATTGTGTAGGTGCCTTGAAAATTTAACATCGCACAATAGCATTTTTAGTTTTTCAGAAATGGATTACAGCCACAATTATTGTCTGGTGCCTTAAACGCTTGGTACTTGTAGCCCGATGACCGGCTTCAAGGAACCTGACAAAAAGTGACTTGCTTGCTGCATTAGTTTTAATGTGACTAAAGAGGAAAGCAAATATACTCGTGATAATTTAATATGCTTTTCTCTAAATTTTCAAAACTAGCTACAATCTTAAAGATATAGTCAGTCCGTATTTAAATTATCAAACTAGCTACAATCTTAAAGATATAGTCAGTCCATATTTAAGGCAGGGCAACCGGGCGCCAAAGAGCCGGCAAGCCATAGACGGCACTTCGCCCCTTCCTGTGACCTTTTCCCTTACTCTTTTTTCCCTTGCTCTTCTTCCCGTGGCTCTTCTTGCCGTGGCTTCTACTGCCATGGCTATGCCTATGACTGCCCTTACTGCTTTTACTCCCGCTGCTGCTGCTGCTGCTGCTGCTGCTGCTGCTGCTAGGTCTCCAAGGCTTTGGCGGCTGGGGCTTCGGAGGCTCTGGCTTTGGTGGCTGCGGCTTCGGAGGCTTTGGAGGTTGGGGCTTTGGAGGCTTCGGTTTTGGCGGCTGTGGTCTATTACCTCCGCCTCCTCCACCTCCACCACCACCTCCTCCTCCACCTCCTCCACCACCTCCACCACCTCCACCACCTCCTCCACCACCTCCACCACCACCTCCTCCACCTCCTCCACCAGGTCTATTACCTCCCCCACCTCCTCCTCCACCACCACCTCCTCCACCAGGTCTATTTCCTCCACCAGGCCTATTTCCTCCTCCACCACCTCCTCCTCCACCGCCTCCACCTCCACCACCACCTCCTCCTCCACCTCCTCCACCAGGTCTATTACCTCCACCACCTCCTCCTCCACCTCCACCACCTCCACCGCCTCCTCCTCCACCACCACCGCCACCACCATTGTTACAACCTCCACCAGGTCTATTTCCTCCACCTCCACCTCCTCCTCCACCGCCACCACCTCCCCCACCTCCTCCTCCACCACCACCTCCTCCACCAGGTCTATTTCCTCCACCAGGCCTATTTCCTCCACCTCCACCACCTCCTCCTCCACCTCCACCACCGCCACCACCACCTCCACCCCCACCTCCTCCACCAGGTCTATTTCCTCCACCAGGTCTATTTCCACCACCACCTCCTCCACCACCTCCTCCACCGCCACCCCCTCCACCTCCTCCACCACCAGGTCTATTTCCTCCACCAGGTCTATTTCCTCCACCTCCTCCTCCCCCGCCACCACCTCCACCTCCTCCACCACCACCTCCACCACCACCTCCTCCACCAGGTCTATTTCCTCCACCAGGTCTATTTCCTCCACCTCCTCCTCCCCCGCCACCACCTCCACCTCCTCCACCACCACCTCCACCACCACCTCCTCCACCAGGTCTATTTCCTCCACCAGGCCTATTTCCTCCACCAGGTCTATTTCCTCCACCTCCTCCTCCCCCGCCACCACCTCCACCTCCTCCACCACCACCTCCACCGCCACCTCCACCACCACCTCCTCCACCAGGTCTATTTCCTCCACCTCCTCCTCCTCCGCCACCACCTCCACCTCCTCCACCACCAGGTCTATTTCCTCCACCAGGTCTATTTCCTCCACCTCCTCCTCCCCCGCCACCACCTCCACCTCCTCCACCACCACCTCCTCCACCTGGTCTATTTCCTCCACCACCTCCTCCACCTCCACCCCCTCCACCTCCTCCACCACCACCTCCACCACCACCTCCACCACCAGGTCTATTTCCTCCACCAGGTCTATTTCCACCACCACCTCCACCACCACCTCCTCCACCAGGTCTATTTCCTCCACCACCTCCTCCCCCGCCACCACCTCCACCTCCTCCACCGCCACCACCTCCACCTCCACCACCACCTCCTCCACCAGGTCTATTTCCTCCACCAGGTCTATTTCCTCCTCCACCTCCTCCACCGCCACCACCTCCACCTCCCCCACCGCCACCACCTCCACCTCCCCCACCACCGCCTCCTCCTCCACCGCCACCACCTCCTCCACCACCTCCACCGCCACCACCTCCACCACCGCCCCAGCCTCCTCCTGCACCCCATTTTATTTTAACATGACCCCCTCCTCCACCACCCCCACCTCCTGCATTATTCCAATTTAAAAATCGTTCATCGGGTTTGCTAGTCTCATCATCCGTTGTCTCTACTTCTTTGGGTTCCTTCTTCTCAATCTCATTGTCATCCTCCTCCTGAAGTATCCGCTTTAATGTTTGAAGGAGAAAGGAAATAAATAAGACAACGTTCACCTATGTGTCAACTGAAACAAAACCACACACACCTGCAATTGACCTATATGGCTGATATGCTTTACAAGTGTATACCTATTTTAAAACACTTCTCAAAACTGTATCATTTCTTCAGACCAGACTTCCTCTTTTTTAGTATGCTGAATTTCTAAACGTTTCTTGTTAGTTTTTATCCATTTATTTGTTATTTAACCTGGCGGAACGCTTTAATAAGTGATTCCGTCGCTTCTAATAAAAAAACATCCAGGGAGACAATTATCAACAATGCACACACATTCAATAATTTAACATAAAATAAAAATGTACTCGTGTATTAACCAGCCATTAAGGTCGACAAAAGAAGGTACAAGTAGTTTTCCTCAAATAATGGTGTTCAAAATTCCCATCATATCGCTATTTTAATGACTGTTTTTTTTTCTAATTTCTTTCTCAGTGCTTTGGTGTTATTTATTAAAATGAAACTCTAAGCATTCTTTGCATTATCTTTGGAAAGATAGACGCGTTATCATTCAGCCAACAAACAGCTCCCAACCCTACGAGTGAGTAAATGTTAAAAGGCTATACTGATAACCCTAGGGACAGACCCTTGAGAGTTCCCAAGCACTCAGGTTGGGACGGCCGTGGGTGAAAAAAACACTTTTGGCTTGATCTACCTGACCAACCCAAGCCCAACCCCTTCTCCTTGAACGTTGTCAATGAAGAAATATAATCCTCGGTGTTTGTTTGTGACCGTCTTTCAGGTTTGGTATTTAGGGGTGTGGGGTGTTTAGCCCACGCAATTCCAATCACGAATGTCGGGAATAATACTGTTCAATTGGTTGTAAAAAGGATGGGGGAAAAGGCACTGGATAGGAAACTATTACAGTCTTATTTTTTTCTTTATTATTTTGATATTCATTTTTGAACTTATATGTCGGGAAATTTTTTCACTATATTTTATGACAAAAATTCAGTGTTCTCCTTTTCCAAAACCTGCACTTGATGTAGTGCAATGATCGAATCAAGGGATTAACCAATTTTCCAATAAAATATGCTCAGGAACGTTTTTGCACAAAAAATGGGATGGGGTTTAACGAAAAGTGTGGCAAAGTTTTAAGAAATTTGCATATTCAACGTGCAACAGAAAAATGGAATCCCGATTTGGATTCTAATTTACACTACGGATTGGCTGATTATATTTTTTGTCCCGATTCGTTATCATAATGCCAGACAACGTGCCGGAACATGCAATATAAATTCAGCAAAGGCATGTAAATATTCTTTGGACTAAACAATGGGGCGGGCAATACGTCAAGATGATTAATACATATTGATACAATTTTAAATAAGGAGTTTTCCTTATTTTACAGCTCGAATGATAATTATATCTTCTTTTTTTATAATAAAAAAAAATTCCACTTACAAGAAGTTCTGCGTTTGGCTCTGTCTCCTGCAACTCGCCCTCCAAGCGCTTTGCGAGCGGGAAAGACTTCGCAACAGGCCTGGACGAGACACCGATACTCAGGCACAGGACCAGCAGGGCGACAGCGAACACCAGTTGGGGCCTCGCGGCTGGAGCCCCCATCGTTGACACCGACGATTCCACCCACGTCCCAGACTTTCGGCGAACCAATCTGAAAATTCCCGACTCCACAAAACGACGATTCTATACCGGGGAAAGTTCACCCCGTGCAGGATTTTGTTCTGGTGAATAATTGAGAGTCCGACCAAGTTGGTTTGAGGGCCAGACGGGCCTTGAGTGTATTGGGGGTCGTCGAAAGTTCCCGTGGTTTTTATATTACTTCAGAGGGACCCAATCTTGTGCAAATACCAATTGATTGGCATGACCTTTCCCCGTTGATATTTATTTTAGGGTGATTTTGTTGGGCTGAAGGGTCGCAACACCCTTTAGGGTACGCCATAAACCTGCAATCAGGGTGCAATTTGTTCATCACTTGATAAATTGATTTGTTTTAAGTTTGCCGAAATGCACTAATAAAACTTCTATTATGAGCAAGTTGTGTCGAGTCTTTTCTGAACATAGTAAATTAGCTTATGCTTTGGAAGTTTGCGCCGTCTTTTTTTTCTCGCCATGGTTGATTAGTAAATGAAATTTTTAAATGGAATTATTTTACCCTCCAACGATGAAAGTCGTTCTGGAAAGTATGGGATAATAGAAAACTATCCACATCTCACTCATTCATTTGAAATGTCATATTTTTTTCACTTAAGCATTCTAGCCCATCAACACAGAGCGACCCCGCGTGTTATCTGCCTTCTTGGGACAACAGAAAAAGGTCTTTAAAACTGCTTTTAGTCCTCGGCTGTTAAGATTTGCACTCAAAACAAAACACAGATGGATATTTTGCTTGAACTGGAAGCCACGCTTAACGAGGTGGAAACGTGTAGGACATCTGCCTGGTTCACGCGTACTGTTCACTGTTTGCATAATTATTGTAAGCGTGCATGTACAAGGCAAGAAGGCTTCCAAACCCAACCCAACCCCAACCCTCCCCTGCACGAACATGACATTGAGCTTTTAGGTCACCAACAAAATACCCGACCCCGACACGAACCTGATTTCAAGTTTTAAAAAAATGTTGTGTTATTTGGGTTTTTTTATCAGTCAACATTGGTGTGTTCCCCGTGCAGATTCAATTTCAATGGAATTTCATTTCATCATGTTTGTTTTTTTGTCTGAGTCCAGGGCCTTCATATTATCAGTATTAAAGGGAATATACAACATTTGCAAACATCTAACAACAAAACTACCAAATTTTTCCAAATTCCCTAACTAGGATGTTGGTAAATGACAGTCTAAATCATCCTGTAAAATTATGGCATCCGGTGTGAAGTTATTTTCAAGAAAAGTGGTATTTTTGTATAAATTTCTTACGGTGGTCGGCCGACCACCGTTGGAAAAACCAGACTATTTTTCAACTACTGCTCCAATTTACTTTTTTTTCAGTCCACCTTTGTTTGCTATTGGTTACATGTTCATGAACGGGTGCAGGCCAGCTAGACTGGTTCCAATTTTCCGGCGTCCATAAATTGATCCATCTCATCTTTAGTGCAGTCGGAGAGCCAGACTAATTGAACATTTTTGTTTTTCTTGGTTTTTCCAGCATTTTTTAACACAGAACTTCAAACATGTCAGTGTAACAATATTAGATCTATTATACTAACCCCTCAAGTAGTTCATTTCTGAATATTACAGCAAAAGCCAATGATATACATTCCCTTTAAGGTTAATGTATCTTGCTCCATGACAGTGTAGACAACAACTTGCGGCCCACTTCGATCTTAAGACAGTAAATACAATAATCCTTACAATTCAATCAGAAGAACATTGCAGAATTGAGGGAGCTTTAGACCCCAGCAACTTTTACCGTACACTTCGCTTGATAACCACTTAGCGATAAGACTTAAGAAGTGTCATTGTTTTCCTGCACAGTTTATGTCTTAATAATCTAGGCCCATGCCTCGGTAAGTTTGAAGAGCTTCTTCCTGCCAGTAGAATGGAAGAGGACCTTGTAGATTCTCGTTCTTTGAAAACTTAAAGCAACTGATAACGAATAACGAACCGATAAGGATTTTGCGTCTTTCCTGTTAATTCTGAAAACACAAACCAGAGACTGAGATGATTTAATCCCAGACAAAAATAACAACAGTAGCAGTACACCAAAGCATGGATTATTACAACGTACAACACCCTTCGATTGTTTCACACGCTTTTTAAGGTTTATTCAGGAAGTAAAGTGTTCTTAAAAATGTTGTAGAAATGAAAGACTGAAAACTTCAAACCAAGAATACATTAAAAAGTTAGCATTTTTTTGCCATTCAAATTTCAATTTTGCAAGATCATGACTAGCAAAGCAATCTACCCAAAATTCTTAAATTACTCTACTGACATACGTAAAAGGCTTTAATGACTGCTCATAAAGAAAATTATGGGCCTTGTTTCCATTAAGATTGTGAGAAACGCGCGCATTGAAAGTTGTAATAAAAAAAAAAGCCTGCAAGCTTTCGCAGACAGTCGCAAAATCGATCGCAAAGAAAATGCAATCAGTCGGGGACACTCTGCCACTGCAGGCTATTGGTAAGCAGTCGCAAACAATTGTTGTCTTTCAGTTGCAAGTTAATGCCCATGCAATTTATAGGAAGTCAATGTAGGGCCTACATGAGAGGAAAATGACCAAAATATAACAGAGAAATTCTTTAAATTAAATTAAATCAAATTCTTCATCCGAATTTGGGGGAAAAAGTTTTTCCATAAATTTTATAAAAACGGTTTGCTGCAAAAATTATCAAGTAAGAAACGAGCAATATTTTTTTATTTTCTTTCCATCTTCACTAGTTTTTACCCCAATTCCATCCACCACCACCGCCTCCACCCCAACTTCCCCCTCCACCTCCGCCACCTCCACCTCCTCCCCCGCCTCCGCCACCACCTCCCCCACCTCCTCCACCTCCTCCACCACCTCCCCCACCTCCTCCACCACCACCACCTCCGCCTCCATTACCGGGCTTGTGGCCACCTCCACCACCGCCGCCTCCACCCCCATTGCCTGGCTTGTTGCCACCTCCACCACCTCCTCCTCCACCACCACCTCCATTACCGGGCTTGTGGCCACCTCCACCACCTCCTCCTCCACCACCGCCTCCATTGCCTGGCTTGTTGCCACCTCCACCGCCTCCTCCTCCACCTCCACCTCCATTACCGGGCTTGTGGCCACCTCCACCACCTCCTCCTCCACCACCGCCTCCATTGCCTGGCTTGTTGCCACCTCCACCGCCTCCTCCTCCACCACCACCTCCATTACCGGGCTTGTGGCCACCTCCACCACCGCCGCCTCCACCTCCACCTCCATTACCTGGCTTGTTGCCACCTCCACCACCACCGCCTCCTCCACCACCGCCTCCATTACCGGGCTTGTGGCCACCTCCACCACCGCCGCCTCCACCACCGCCTCCATTACCGGGCTTGTTGCCACTCCCTCCATTACCGGGCTTGTGGCCACCTCCACCACCGCCTCCTCCACCACCGCCTCCATTACCGGGCTTGTGGCCACCTCCACCACCGCCGCCTCCACCACCGCCTCCATTACCAGGCTTGTTGCCACCTCCACCACCTCCTCCTCCACCACCTCCTCCATTACCGGGCTTGTTGCCACCTCCACCACCTCCTCCTCCACCACCGCCTCCATTACCAGGCTTGTGGCCACCTCCACCGCCTCCTCCTCCACCACCTCCTCCATTACCGGGCTTGTTGCCACCTCCACCACCTCCTCCTCCACCACCACCTCCATTACCGGGCTTGTTGCCACCTCCACCACCTCCTCCTCCACCACCACCTCCATTACCGGGCTTGTTGCCACCTCCACCACCTCCACCTCCACCTCCATTACCTGGCTTGTTGCCACCTCCTCCACCACCACCTCCACCACCGCCTCCATTACCGGGCTTGTGGCCACCTCCACCACCGCCGCCTCCACCACCGCCTCCATTACCGGGCTTGTTGCCACCTCCACCACCTCCTCCTCCACCACCGCCTCCATTACCGGGCTTGTGGCCACCTCCACCACCTCCACCTCCACCTCCATTACCTGGCTTGTTGCCACCTCCACCACCTCCTCCTCCACCACCGCCTCCATTACCTGGCTTGTTGCCACCTCCTCCACCACCACCTCCACCACCGCCTCCATTGCCGGGCTTGTTGCCACCTCCACCACCACCACCTCCACCACCACCGCCGCCACCTCCATTATCACATACATCTAACAGACCTTCAAAAATTACTTTGATGTAATCGCAGAGACATCTTCCACCACCTCCTCCACCTCCCTGTCCCTTGGCTTTAAAATCTTCAAAATAAGTGGTCCAAGGTTTATCCTTGCCATTGGGTAGTTTATTGACCTTTCTCCACCAACCTTTAGGTACCAATCCGTTCATCATTCCACCCATTCCACCTCGCATGAGGTGCCTCTTGTTGATGTCATCCTCATCTTCACCACTCACCTCCTCCTCCATCTGAGGAAGGAGTCCCTTCTTTACAGCATGCTCATATAGCAGCTCCTGTTAATGAGACAACAAAAATTGCACGATACAATGTGAAGGCTTTATTTCAAAAACTCAAAATGTCCATTTGAAAAAAACAGTGAGTAATGTGCACCTTTATAAAAGTTCAAAGAATAAAAAAAAGTATAACAGCTGTTTCTAAACTTCGTTCTTTCGCGTTATTGGCTTCTTAAATTGTGTTTAAATATATAAAACCCGTCGAAAGTTTGGTTGGCCAAAGAGAGCGGGATATTATGAGGCAACAAAATGGCGTAACTCTCGGTTTGAAAACAAACGCTTCAATTATCAAATCTACTCCCCTCAATGGTAACACCAGCAATCGGGGTTCAAACACACGCTGGATACCAGAAATTTACAGTAACAATCCGCTTGTTGATCAGAAAAGTAAACTTGCATATATCAAGCATGAGATGGAGACAGACATTTCTAGTATCTACAAACACTGGAAATTGTGATTTTGATCGTTGTGCCAACTATCTGTGCATGGCAAGGGCGGATCCAGGGGGGGGCCAAAGGGGGCCATGCCCCCCCCCCAAAAAAAACGAAACCAATTTTTTTTTTTTTTTATGTGACATCGCAAAAAAGGCAGGCAATGAGTGCACCACCATCTTTTCCTCAAAAAAAATTGGTTAAAGTGGTCAGAAATTGCCTCAGATCGCACCACAGAGCATCTAGAATCCAAAAAATTTTCGGGGCCCTTAAGCGGGCCCCGAACCCCACGCCGTAATTTTTGGACCCACTTTTTTGGAGGACCAAATTTTTTTTTGGCCCCCCAAAAATTGTGTTCTGGATCCGCCCTTGGTGCATGGGAGCATCAATGCAATCTTCCCTAAATTGTAAGAGCCAAATCTTATTTGTTCATCCAAGGCGTGACTAATCAATTACTTTATAGCATCCAGTAAAGTCTTGCTTTAAGTTTCATGGTAAATAATATAACACCAATCGGAAATGAAATGGGAGGAAATGCGCACAAAAAGCCTACATTAAAAAAAGTAAACCACGGAGATAGAATTAAACGCCATACTTTATTAATGTCATTAACTATGAAACAAATAAAAGGCGTTCCAGATTTTATTAGAATACTGATATAAGATTTTGTGCATTTTGATTTTTCTCAATATGTGAAATTGGTGGTCCTTCTCAAGACAACACATTCTTATTATTTTATAAATAGTTTAAATTATTACCTTTTTTGATTCTTACAGCCCACTATCAGTTTCTTATGTACACCACAATAAATTATCGCCGAAACATTATCCGCAGAACTAATGGGGCCATAACAAAATGTTTGACACATGCCACACCACAGAATTTAAATGTCAGCTTTTTCACACAACTGTTCAAACATGGAGGTTCGGTGCGCACTCTCACCCCTTGCTTGGTAACTTATAAGTGCCTAGACGGTTGGGCTAACATTTGCACACTTCTACAGTCACCAAACAGTGACATCCCCCTGCACGTACCTAGGGGTGCGTTGAAATTGAGGTCAGGGATCGGACGAGGAGACGACGAACTTACTTTATGTGAAAGTCATCAAATCTAGTACGGACAGTAATTCCTTTTAATGTGTCCCCCCCCCCAAAAAAAAATGATAATTTTGCAACAATGGCAGCAAGAATTACAACAAATGCAATGCCGGACGCAACAAAAGTAAACACAAGCTTTTGCAACAAAAATTAAATGGTGGCGCTCTGCCAAAAGTCGAAAAGGAGTGCTTAACCATCTTCCATCTTCCCGTGAATCGTGATCAATTAACCCTTTCTTCTGATTCTAATAATAGTAAGCAGAACCAGTGGGCAAATAGGGTTTGGCAGCATATCCAAGGCAAACCCAAGCATTTATCGACTTACCACAACTTCATCCAAGTCGATGGCCTCTCGCAGATCCTTCTTGATGTCTTCAGCAGACGCAGGACCGGCGATGGCCAAGTCAGCATCCCTCCTGACTGGTAGACCGGACACGCTGCAGGCGGCGACCGCCCAGAATATCAGGGCCGTCGCAACCCACCAACGTCCCGCCATGATCGGTCGTGACAACACGGTGGTGTACGCCTTATCCGTGAAACCGAAACAAATGTGTGCGATTTGGAATCCAAATGCTAATGTTTAACAGTGCGTGTATCTATTTCGGCAAGTGTGATTCAGACTTTACGAAGTAACAGCTTCAGTGCGGCCTTAATTGGCTTACCCCGACAAGTACGTAAATGGGTACTGTTTCCCTAATTCAAGCCTATTTTATACACACTAATAGGGCCTACTTGACATTATTACACTAGAAGTGTTTGAGTGGCAGTACTCTTTGTGAACCATATTTGTTCAACCTGGGCTTTGATTTTGACGCACCCGTTTTTCGGTTTATCAGTTGGGGTTCTACAGCAGGTATCGGAGGAAACCCACTTGAACGGTCCCAGGAAACCTTTGCTTCGTCTTGGATAATAAGTCAGCTCTAGAGGGCGCAATTTACGGCTCTGTGCGCCTTTTCTATAGCGCTGCTGTTTATATCTCTTCCAATTGTTTTTTTTTTTTCAAAAGAGAATGCAGAGGGTACATGTGTGCAATGACGTCATCCAACCGGAATTCATGCGTAAATTGAATGTTTTCATAACTATATTCAGATTATTAAACAAAGATCAAAGTTTCAATATGCGATTTTTTTCATTAAAGGGAAAATACAACATTTGCAAACATCAAAAAATAAAACTACCAAATCATTTTGAAATACCTTGCTGGACTGTTAGTGAATGACAGTGTAAAGCATCCTGTAAAATCATGGCACCTGGTATAATGTCATTTTCAAGAAAAGTGGTATTTATGTATCAATTTCCAACGCTGATCGGCCGATCACCGTTGGAAAAAACTGGGTTTTTTTTCAAATACTGGCCCCAGTAGACCATCGCACTTGTTTGCAATCGATTACACACCTATGAACGGGTACAAGCCAGCTAGACTAGTTCCCTGACCTTACAATTCCCCAATATATGTAAACTGCTCTGTTTCTTCTTAAATGGAGTCAGGAAACCAGACTACAGGAAAATGATTGTTTTTCTTGGTTTCTATAGCATTTTCGAACCCAAAACCTCAAAAAAGTCAGTGTAACTATATTTGCTATATATTTCCAACCCCCCCCCCCCAATTCCATCCATTTCTGAAAATTACAGCAAAAGCAAATGATGTATATTCCCTTTAACACGACAGGACTGACTTTCTACAATATAAACATGAACGACAGACAGAGAAATCCAGACGGTCTATTTTCATTTTTTTTTTTTCGATGTGGTTTTCATTTCCCCCCTTTATTCAGTTTGAGTCACTAATGGTCATTCTGTTACGTCACTATTAAGTGGAAATTTAAATTCAAGCAAAATCTGATAAATCTAAAATTTACGTTTTATATCTGAGTTTTAAAAAAGCTTCCTTAATTTTTACACCAAAGGTTTTGAATAAATCCGAATGTTACGTTAATGCCCCATAGGCCTACGGAAAGGGAAAAAAGGATTAAACTCGGGGAGGACTGAATACGAAAAGCAGGTAAACATACCTCTAAAGTGAGTGGGCACGTCCAGCTGTCATTATAACACTCTTAAGATTTTTAATAAATATTAAAGGGAAAATTTAACATTTGCAAACACCAAAAAATAAAACTACCAAATTATTTTGAAATACCTTGCTGGAATGTTAGTGAATGACAGTCTAAAGCATCCTGTAAGATCATGGCATCTGGTACACTGTCATTTTCAAGAAAAGTGGAATTTTCGTATCAGTTTCCAATAATGGTCGGCCGACCAGCGTTGGAAAAAGCTGGTAAAAAAACATATTTAGTTACTCTTCATTTGTTTGCAATCGATTAGGCCTACACACCTATGATCGGGTACAAGCCAGCTAGAGTGGTTCCCAGACCTTACGACTCCCCAACATCTATAAATTGCTCTGTTTCATTTTTAATGGAGTCAGGGAACCAGTCTACAGGAAAATGATTGTTTTTCTTGGTTTTTATAGCATCTACGAACCCAAAACGTCAAACAATTCAGTGTAACAATATTTGCTATATATTACCAACCCCCAAAATCCATCCATTTCTGGATGGATTTCTTAAACAACCGTTTTTTGAAAATTAGAAAACACAGTTACATTTTCATACATATTTTATAACCCGTGCACCCTCTTAACAAACCCCTTGGTTGCTAAATTCAATTTTGGACAATAAAGCCCATACCATTCATTATACTTTCGCCTACAGGTATCAGTCTTGCTGATAATTTTTATTTGTTTGACATCGTAAGATATATAGTGATGTTGACGGCAGTCATACAATAAATACGTTACCCATTTTTTACAAATCCAACATTTACACAATTTACAGTCACAATTAATGTGTTCCTGACTGCTTTAGATTGTCGCTAGTTCATAAGTCTTGTAGCACACTAATACTGTCCTCTTGTCCATGTTGTCTTAATGTGGAACGACTGAAATATGTTACATTAAAATGTCTTTGGCGATTGTAAACGTCAAAGGATGGACCCAAGTGCAACTTGTAGCCCAAAAAAAAATAACGTTCCAATTTCTATGACGTCATTCAGCTTTTGTCCAATCACAGTTCCGGTTGGTCTTCGCCGTTCTCTTTGGTCGTTTCACCCAAGACAT
The DNA here is from genome assembly GCA_029964075.1 of Patiria pectinifera. Taxonomy (NCBI): domain Eukaryota; kingdom Metazoa; phylum Echinodermata; class Asteroidea; order Valvatida; family Asterinidae; genus Patiria; species Patiria pectinifera. Next base: position 11,847,658 of record CM057144.1, on the reverse strand, counting down.
CGGGGAAAGGAACGAGCGCCCTCTCGGACAGTTCTCCCCAGTTGGAGAAATTATGGCGGTACCACTCGACTGTGCCGGGGGAAAATGCAAATTTCGTTACTTCTTATTTTTCAATAATAGTTCACAACACAAGTTCGTCGGTGTTAAAGCAGAAAGAGCGGGCGTATAGGGCGGTACCACTCGACTGTGCCGGGGGAAAATGCAAATTTCGTTACTTCTTATTTTTCAATAATAGTTCACAACACAAGTTCGTCGGTGTTAAAGCAGAAAGAGCGGGCGTATAGGGCAAATCTTATCATTTTGTCCAAGGTTGGTCTATAGAGTGTGATAGAAAATTGTCTCAATATTTTTTTTTATTACTGTGACTGAAAGATACACTATTTAGCATCGATTTGGGAAAGTACATTTTGTCCCCTTACAATTTATCGTGAAACATATATTGTTTGATTGGATGTGGAAGAAAACAATTTTGTAGCCAATCAAACATAGAAAATGAATCAATCAAGAAAATTTAGGGTTGACTTACTGGTGATATCAAGTCCTTTATCCCAGGGCATTTTGGGACACCAATCGAGACTTCGCAGCTTGGATGAGTCGATGGGATAGTCTTTATCATTGTGCGGCCTGGGAAAGAGGGGAAATCTTCATTAAGATTATAAGCAAGTGCACAAGTGATAGGTTCTGAACTTAGATTGTATGCCCTATTCAGGTTCGTAAGCTAACAAATAACGAGAAATGTAGTGAGAAACCTTTTCAGTGCTACTGTTGATATTTCATGAGTGTATTGAGAAAGTTTGCAACGTCGAGAATACTTTAAAGTCTATTTTGACCAATAAACGTAAACTCATACAAGATGAAAACAGCGCCAACTCCAACAACGATGACAGTCAATAACCTTCTTAAGCCCGTATACGGTAATGGCCGATGAGGGCGCTTGGTAAGCTTGTGTAGAAATAGCTGCCATTCATTTTTGATAACGTGACCTTTAATCCGTACCTGTCTTGTACGAACTCCATGTGACCCTCGTGTTCGTCTTCATCCTTTTTGTGCCCAAGAATCTAAAACAAAGGACCAAAATATAAACAATGGCATATTTTCTGTCAGTGGAAAAGCAACAGTGGTCAAAAACGCGGCAGCAGGTGTAAGTATGTTTACCGGAACAGCGCCACCACGCGTCCAATACCCCCTTCCCTGCGCTGGTGTCCTCTAATTTCTTTGAGCACTCACTGGATAAAAGGTTTGGTACATAACACCAAAGTTATTGCTTCGTCACAAAACTTTTTGAAAGAGGTTACCGGCGACCACCTCACCTCAGCCCCCTCTTTTGACGCGAATACGAAATTGCCCAGTTCTACTCACCTTTTGGGTTAGAATGTTGGCCACTCCATTGACGGATATACGGAACTCGGTACCAATGTTGTAGATCTCTCCTACCTCGCCTTTATGTAGCACAGTCAGGTAGGCTTCTACGGCGTCCTGCACGTACATGAAGTTACGGGTGCAGGTACCGTCACCGTGGATACAGCTGAGGGAACCAAGATAGAGAGTGAAGATTAATGAGCCGTTATGGCGGTTTTGCTTTGTGAACTTCTCTGGTATTCACTGAACTGTGACAACTTTGTCCTTGTTCGCTCCTGTCAAGCTACTTGTGTCCTGTACGATGGTCAAGATTATGTACAGGATTCCTTAAGGGGTAGGACAAAACAATAGAACAATATCATCCATAAGGAAGTCTTTAGAAATCAATCTATCCCATAAGGCAAACGCTATGGAGTTTGAGATTTCAATAGGATCAAAAGGAAACAAAAGGCTGTCTTCTTCTTCATTTATTTCCACTTCATTCACAGGCAGACGACAAAAAATACAGCATTGACAAACACAGAAATACAAATACTAAACACATAAGGACAGTGAAGTGGAGGGACCCGTAGGAAGCAGAGCTTGTCGGTTACGGGACCCCTGGACAACAAAGTTTAGAAAATAAAGAGACTTATTTGATTATGTACAGGTCAATTTAAAAAAAAAAAGGGAAACAAAGGTCTTCCCAACAAGTATAATGTGTAAGGCTGACACGTGCCGACAATTGCTGCCACTTCCGATTTGAAAAGCTTACCACTTTTTGCCTCGCAGTAGCAGTCCGATAAACTTTGGCACGACCTTCTCGGGGAACTGGTGGGGGCCGTAGACGTTATTGCCCCGCGTGATGATGACTGGAAAGCGGTACTTGTCCCAGTAAGACTTGGCAATAATCTCCGCCTCGGCCTTGGACTTGGAGTAAGGGTTCATGGGATTGAGGGGTGCTTCCTCCGTTAGGGCCTGTTTTCAGATTCCAATGTTAAAATGTTAAAAAGAAATCAAGGGTTAATGAAAGGTTGACCCTTGGATGCAACTTGTAAAAAAATCCTCGACATCTTGGCCGATTTATGCCTATATGCAAATAAAACTCTGCTGTGTATCCTGCAGTCACATTGGACGGCACTGGTAGTAATTAAGTATTGACTCTAAGCATAATTACAGTGTCGTAGCCACCGCGGGGGAGGGGGGGGGTAAGGGGATATTTAACTGACCCTTTTTCCACGACAGTCCTTTTGTTTTCAAAAGATATTTTTGCGCGAGTACCCTTTTGTTGAACGTCGCGCGATCGTCGGCAATTGTACGGCCATGAATAGCGCCCTCTTGTCCGATAGTGGCGTAATCGTCAACTTTGAACAACGCCCCCATACGAAGATGGTGTTCTGCCCCCCCCCCGCCCCGCCCCTCTTGCGTGTTTCACGGCGCTTATCAAAATTCTGTGCTTTCAAGTGACTGCAAGAAACCTGCCCCAAACGGACGGACCCATAATAATGTGACCTGTTCTTTCAAAAGCAGACACTTCTGGGCAGAGGTGGAAATTAAGATAGGGCCAAAAAACGCTGTGGGGGTGATTTTCATCGATTTTCAAATGTTTGCATATTTGTAATCCTGAACATGTCTAAAATATATTATAAAAGTTTGAAACCTTAATTTGAACTCTACATATACTATTTTCGATGATTTTGATAAGGTATATCAGTTAAAGAAATAACTGTTTTGTGACGTTCGTGGCCATTTTCTCCGTTTTCTACTTTTCAACACAATGAACTTCAAAATAGCATAACTCTGCCCAGGAATGACCGGTTTCAAAAATTAAACCACCTATTAAAAGGAAAAAGAACATATGTTAACAATATGTAAAAATATCATTTTCGACCTTATGCCCAGAAAAGTCTGATTTTGACAGAACAGGTCAAATCTGCTCACCACTTTACTGTTACCACCGTAGACCTCGTCTGTACTGACGTGTAGAAACAGTGTTACACCACCGTACTGTTTGGCCGTCTCTAGCAGCGTGCTGGTACCCTGAACGTTGCTCCGCGTGAAGTTGTCAGCACTGCGGAACGAGTTGTCTGTGGGCAAAGCAGATACATAAATGTACTGATTCTAGCATCGTTATTTTTAAACGTTTGCTGTGAATGTTTAGCCAGGTAATAGGAAACAAAGCATGTGACGGATTAAGAATGACAGATTTGTCGTGAAAAAAATACGCAATTATTTTGCGGGACTTTGCCTGTTGTGACTGTTGCAGATTGCGTACTTTTTGACACCAATTTTTAAGATGTCGAACTCTCGCAAAATTCAAAGCAAGGCAAGACAAACGTTAAAGTTGGTGTGTACGTGCTTTTGACTGTGGCACCTTAAAAAATAGATTTTCAAATTTAATTGACAATTTTCTAGTATTACAGTAGTAATGAACTTGCCAATGAGACATCGCACGAAAAAAAATTGGTCCCTGACAAGTAATCAATGAATTAATTTCAACTTTTGAATTAAGAGCGGGACGCTCCTAATTCGTAAATATTATAGTGTGCGCAATTTCGGAACTGGAACACACCATTTAAAACCAATTTTTGAATCTATACAAAGGCCTGCAAAACAAACAAGCAAATATATTTGTTACAGGACATTACATTCCTTTAAATTTCGTTCGGAACAGAAATCGAAATTTCGAGAAAAAAAACACGTATTTACCAACTTTAACTTTACACATTCCCTACACCTCTAGGCCTATTATGAAAAGTTAATACAATTCTGGCTATCATTTGTTTAAAATTATTAATGAAAATAGTTTAGCTTGTAATTATACAATTGTATCTTAAACTGTTATTACTGCTGAATGGTTTGGTTCAGGCGAACCGTATAGTGTACTGACCCACGTGTGACTGGGCAGCAAAATGCAAGACTGTATCAATGCGCTCCTGATGAAGCACCTCGCGGAGCTTATCCTCGTCACAGATGTCTCCCTACGCAAGATAAAAAGTAGTTCGTCAAATTTATGCTGGTAGTATTTGAAACATTTTTCCGCCAGCCTTTTTTTGCTGGTACAGTAATATAATGCGTATGCACATGAATGATGGAAGTAGAATGTTAAATAATAAAAGCATTTTTCAGACCAGTTTGAATGTACAAATACTGCTTGTAAACATTCTCAGACATGACTTTTGAAATATTGCACTGGTGCAAAATATTGCGTAGAATAGCTTCTTTTCCCTTCAAAAAAGTTGTTCGGTTTGGAGATGTTTTCCTGCCAAATGTGACATTGTCCGATTCCTGGTTTGACAAGAAACAGTTGGATAAGACACAGAACACAAAACTAATTTGCAGTGAAAAAAAAAGAACCACTTACATTTACGAATTTGTAATTCGGTTTTGTTGCTATTTTCTCCAGGTTCTTCAAACACGAGCAATATTCCAACTGTTGAAGCATAAAAGGCAAGCGGTCGATTGAATTAGAATACAATACTTAAATCTCAAAAATTGTCTACCGTCACCGAAATCAACACTGCACATGGGCGTCAATCCTGGGGGGGGGGGGACAGGGGGACTTCCCTCCCCCCCCCCCCACACACACACTTTTTAAAGGGTGGGGGACACAATATCAAATGTCCCCCCCCCCCCAGATTTTTGAACTCGTGTCTCATTTACAGGGCCCTATTATGTACTACAATGTATCTTTTACTTAGAAAATATTGGTTAGATTGGTCAGAAATTGCCTCAGATAGCACCACAGAGCATTTAGAATCCAAACATTTTCGGGGCTCTTAAACGGGCCCCGAACCCCACGCCTGTAGCTCAGAATTCTGGTAGCTGATTCAATTACTCCAGAACTTCGAAAACGATGTTCAATAATTATCTTATGCCTTTAGCCGAGAAAACCTCGAAAATTATTATTTAAATAATTAAATTATAATCTTTTGCTAAGATAATTATTGGTTAAAGTGGTAAGAAATTGCCTCAGATCACACCACAGAGCATCGAGAATCCAATTTTTTTCGGGGCCCTTAAGCCCCGAACCCCACGCCTATAACTCAGAATACCGATATCTGATTCAATGACTCCAACCTCGAAAACGATGTTCAAATAATTATCTTTTGCTATAAAAATATTACTTAAAGCATGGAGGAAAGTGGTAAGAAATTGCCTCAGATCACACCACAGAGCATCTAGAATCCAATTTTTTCAGGGCTTCGCGCTTCGCGCTCGCATCACTTATGATCAAGGTATGTCCCCCACTTTTCAGAATCGATTGACGCCCGACCACGTCTAAATGAAAGTCGTGAATTACAAAGTCAAACCCTTTTCTTACATAGTAAGAGGTAGTTTTCGATTGGTGGTTTGTTTGTGTTTTTTTGGTTTTTTTGTTTTGTTTGGGTTTTGGTTTTTTTTGGCTGCGTTTCCTCCACCAGATTTGTGGAAGGGATGTTGTGATTACCGTCATCCTTGGATAGGGCGTTGGGAACGAGGACAACTTTATCTCGGGTTCAACCTACCTTATCGTAGTTTACGACGTAATAATCGGGATACCGTTCCACCAGGTTAGACACCACGTGACCGCCACTGATGAGATATCAAAATAGAAAGAGAAGCAACAAAAACAATGTTAGTTACGGCATTGAGAACGTTTCTCCCGTGCCTGGGATATATGCCACGTGGATATTATAGTGTTCTTCCATATCATAAGAAAATGGGCCACATACAGAGTGAATGTTAAAATCAACCAGAACTAGGTTATTGATTCAAATCTAATACGTGAGTTCTTTAGATCGCCATTACTAAATATCCTGTTTGATGATTCGGGCATTTTAATATGAGCTTCGATTTTTGCTGAAATCAAAAGTGTGTCTGGCACATAGCAATATAGAGAGGGGCATTACTGTTCAGTATTTAAAACCTATGTAGTTGAAATGCTTGAAAGATTTAAAATCGATGGTTTTAAATGGGAACTACAATCACGGCCAAAATGGTTGGGACACTTCCTGAGCCTGCCACGGTCACGTCACCCACTCTCCCGCTCCCCGGGTCAATGTTGTTCTCTCCAGCTGATGGAGCACACGCCGCGCAATGAGAGACAACGTTGAGTGGGGGCCGGGGTTTGGGACCCAGCGAGATTTGGCCAGGATTGTAGTTACCGGTCCCCTTATATTTAGGGGGACCGGGAAACAGTCTACGCTCCACACACACTCGTTTGTAATCAGCTACCCGAGAAAACTGTTCGTGGGTCATAAGAGTACGGGGTTTCGAATACGCCCCGCCTCGACTCCATGGGCGCATGTGCGTTCCTTCACTAAAAAAAACCTGTATCTTCGGTTGTAAAGAGAAAAAAGGGGCACGTACTTTTAATACAAATCTTTGCTAAATAACGAAACGTCCTAACCTTATGTTTGAAAGGATTGATTCTTCAAAAACACAACTTTCAACATTTTAAAGATGGCGTCGGCGCGTAAAACGGATAAACTGCAGCCCTAATTATAATGTGTCATATTTCGGCACATTTAAATTACACAATTCCAGGGATTGAGATCGCGCAAGGCATGATGGGAAACAACATGGCGCAGCAAGATCTCGTACCCATGGGAACGAGGTTGGAATACGCCCTCTACGGGTCACGAAAAATGCACCCAAACCCAGCCGTGCCTCCCTGTATGTGCTCTCAAATATGACGATACGTTCCGGTGAAAGGTGCAACCTCACGTATAAGGCCGAAGTGCGGATATAGCGAGGTAGTATGAAGTGTTATGAGACCATCATCAACAGCATCTGGCAAACGTACAGCAAAATGTTTGCTGATGCTTATCAGCATAGTGCACCAAGCGAGGGTGTCGATGACGCAGTTGCTACACCTGTACTTAATGTCTATGAACATCTGGACAATCCTGGAGCTATATGTGAGATCATTATTTATCGACTTTTCCTCGGCTGTTTAGTTCAATGCAGCCACACATTCTTCTAAATAGACAACAGAATATGGGCATTAATTTTGTACTTTTCTGTCTAACGCCGGTTCTTTCCTCACTTTACAACAATGATATATCGTTGCAACACGCGATCTTTTATTGTGTAATACGCTGACGATACATCATTGACTGGCTTTAATCCTTCAAAATCGGTGTTGTACAAGTACCCGAATGTCAAAGTACTCGTACTCGAAATGATGGTTCTCCTACTCGGGCAGCAAAGTGCTCGTACTCGACATGTCGAAATTGTATACTCGATCATCAAAGTGGCGTACTCGAATAGCAGTACTCGAAAAATTTGTATAGCTTACCTTACCACGACCTAATAGTTTATCGAAACTTTCAGTTTGAAATGGTTGATTGCTTTTCGAACAAAATCGAAGTTTCCTGATTTCCCTCTGTGCACGGCCGGCAAACACATTTAACAGCTATAGCCGTGAGTGGGTCTGTACATCGGTCTGACTGGGCCTGGGCCAATTACGCACAACGAACCATTTGCCATATGGCCGTATTCGGAAATAGAAGTACATGTACTCGTACTGTACTCGTATCGTACTCGGAAGTACGAGTACTCGTACTCTGAGACCTGCACTTGTGCTAGGAAGTACAAGTACTCGTACTTGTACTCGGCAACCTAAGTACTCGGCAGTAGGTCGGTACTCGGTAAAAAGTACTCGGCAGTTCTCGGTACTCGGAAAAAAAGTACTCGACTACACTGCTTCAAATTGATGAGTCTTTTTACAAAACTGAATAGAACAATTTGTTCAATGGTGCGATGACAATTTTCTTATGCTAAACGTATCCACAACAAAACAACTTATTTTTGACTTTCGTTAAAAAAAGCATAATGCTGGATCTGGTATAAGAAATGAACAAGTGGAAAATGTCACTGAGTACAAATAGGCCTATCTTTGATAACAAATTAAACTGGAATACAGATAATGTTTGGCAAGGCTAGCCATTTGGCAAGGCTAGCCAGCGGCTCTTCTTTTTTTTTTTAAATTAAACTACTCTTCTCAGGGGCGGATCCAGGAATTTTTGCGGGGGGGGGGTCATCGGCAATCCGACGATTATTAACACTATATCACAGAATAGTGTACATATACCCCTAACTAAGCTGACTCTGTCCGTATTTTGTGCAAAGGCGGACATTATTACCAGTAAAAAAAAATTGGTGTCGAAGCAGGGGGGGGGGGTCGCATTATTTTGTTTTCAGGAAATTCTATGACAAAAAAACAGAGCTGGGGGGGGTTTAACCCCCCCCCCCATTCTCGCCTGCTTGTGACGTCACTCTATTCAGTAAAGTGTATATTATTTTTGATTAACTGTAGATTATTGTGAGAATCAACAGGTTTTGATGTGAATAGCCCCTGCACACAATTCCATGCATTAAATAATGTGATTCATTTGAAAAGTAACGGGTTGTAAAATGTTCGAGAAAAAAAATGTTTGTTGAAAAAAAAATTGATATGTACCTGAACGTAATAACAAATCTTTTCGCCCTAGATTTACGGAATCTTTTACAGTACATGTAAAATAACAGTGTATCTTCAAGCTCACCATGAAAAAAACCCTGGAAATACAAAGAACTTCGAGCGAAAGACAGAAATATGCCTCGCATACGCTAAAACCACAACTATAGTCTTCTCCGTATAAAACTGCTTAATTTACAGAGTAATTCCGTATACGTTTTTGCCTATATTGATGAATTGTTTTCACTGTTTCTACTATTTTAACGTTGCCCGTTAGCAGTTCCATTAACTCTTAAATTGTGCTACTCCGTGACTGAAGTTCCTTTGCATATTATTTTATTTTTAGTTTATTGTTAAAATCGAAACTTAATTGTTATTGTCTGTCTTTGCTTTTTGCAATGTCTAAAATTAGTTTTGTAACGATTTTCACTGAATTTCATCTTTCGCTTTCATTTTTTTTATGTTTATATCTAATTTAACACATTTGCTTTCAGTTTTATCAAACAGTTTTATCAGAAGTCTTCCTCTGTTAAGTAATGGCCCATGAAAATTGAACAAAAAGGGCTATTCGTTGGCAATTATAGAGAATATATACGTAACTGAATAATCAAATTGACTGCCTGCAGAAACTTACCAATCAATATTTCTCAGATAATATTCCAATGTTATATATTTTCCAAAACAAAACAAAATGGAGTAGGGTTCGGGGCCCGCTTGAGGGCCCGGAACCCCACGCAGTATGGCTATTATCGGCACGGCTATAGCCGTACCTGTCGTACCGCTTCCTATATACGGCTATATGGTTGTACGGTTGTAGGTAATGCGACGTGGTCCATCCGACGAAAAGCTTTTTATCGAAGAGAATTTTTTTAAAGACGTACTGGTACTCGATGGAGAAAAACGATGTAATTATCCGTTTTGACAGACCGAGATTCAATACACGAAATACGTTCCTGATCTCGTCTGACCAGAGCGTTGCCGTCCTTTTATGGTCGTGTCAAATCAACTTGCATATACTGAGTTGTTTGCGTTGTTTTTCTCAGGCGAGAACATTACATAGACGTGACAAGAAGCATGATGTTAGATTAAACAAAACGCGATTGAAAAAACTTTAAACGAAGTAAAAAAACCCATCGCATGTTACTAACTTATGCTGGTACCCGTTTTATACGACTGGGTGGAGCGAGACAAGTGGAGTAAAGCAGCTTGCCCAAGGACACAACATGTTGCCAGTGGCTGGCTTCGAGCAAATCTACGGAGCTGACTGACAACGCAAAGCTACCAATTCCAACCTTGAAGAAATCTTTGAAATCTCAAAAAAAAGATTTCTGAATCACACTCGCTTCCGTGCATTCTAAACCTAAGTTAATTTTTGCGTTGATTTATACTCAAAACCTCCCACAGTACGCCGATTCCAGCCATAATTAATTCGCGAAGAAGTGTAAAAATGAAAAAGTTGATGATGTGGTGAATTCCCCGTCTTAATCTCTAATATAGGCGTGTTGATCGCTGAAGCTATTGAACTGGCTTGGAATTATCATTTAATCAGCTTTTAACAAAATGGTCCAGATCGGACAAAACGTTCTTTTCAAATCTTAAAAACAAAAGTCATGCATTATTCTGCAAACTAATCAAACTTGCACAAAATTGATTTACCTGTAAGTATAGCTTTTAAGATTTACTTTTTAAATCTGGACGGATAGTTTTTGTTTTTGGTGGTGGTTGTTTCTTTTTATTGATCTATTATAATAATATTGGCTTCTTGTATAGCGCTCATATCCGTCACAAAGTGACGCTCCTGGCGCTCTATTATTACCCTGGCTTTAGCACGGCTGCCATTACGGCGCTCCAGCATTGAAGGAATTTCTTCCTACCAGGTACCCATTTACTACACCTGGGTGGAGAGAGGCAATCGTAGTAAAGTGCCTTGCCCAAGCGCACAAGCACCATGTTCCCCTTCAGGGTTCGAACCCATGTACCACGGCACACGAGTCGGACGCCGTAACCATTGGACCACAGCACCCCACAATAAACATACATTATGCAGCATCATTCTGATGAATCATGATAAAAGAATAAATTGTTCAATTTAAAAAGAAAAAAAGGACCGAAGCTAAACTTACATGAAACCAGCCCCGCCCGTCAGCAAGATCCTCTTGCTGTAGATGCTGCCTTCAAACTCGGCCGACATGCTTGTTCTAAAAAAAAATATAATAAATCGTCGCCCAAAAAAATATCTCACAGAAAACAGGCAGAAATTCGGTCGACTGTCGCAGGCCCGCCTTTCGCGCAGATTGCTCCGTCCTCTCAAGCGATGACTTCCCGAGCGCTGTTTGATATACCAGCTTTTTTTTTCGGTCAACTGAGGAAAAATTCTAACACACGCTGATTTATTTAAGAATGCTGGGTAGGAGACACTTCCGGATTTTGCAACAAGTGCTGGTAGAATTCCAAACGATATCTCGTGGGAGTTAATATTCATAATGAAAACGTCATGTGCAGTGGATGACAAAATAAACATACCGGTACCTTAACGCACTTCGTTATGATCCAACCAGGATGATTTGATTCAAATGTACTTAGCCTCATTTGCGTTTATGCAGGAAGTAACATACCATATCAATTCCTTCCATAGTAAAAACGCTCCTCTCAAAACTGCTATGCCTGCACTCTTATTCTCTTTATCTTTGGCCTTGAGCATTGTAAGTAAGATTTGAGGCTTTGCATGGTGGAGATACTAAATAATGAAAGGTTTGACATTCTCCTGAAGACGGTCAGAGCATACTGACCGGAACGTCGAGTATTTAGTTGAGAACCTCTGGTTCTTTTCAAAACCATTCTCTTAGTTGAGAAATTATTCGCACATGGTGCTTGAGCATTGTGTAAACACAACGTCCCCCACCCAACCACACACGAGCGCGGAAGTGGCCCATATTGCATTGTGCATAGTTGTCCATGGATAAAAGAGCTTACTTTATTGGATGGATGTTCTTTGTCTCATTTTGGACGGGGGTTAACATTGCCCAATCATGATGAATTTTACATTGATAGTGAGCTTATGAATCACCAAGTCTACTGTGCGATTAACAAAGTAAAAGGAGGGCGCTAGCGGAAATTATGACGAGTTGAAGATGGTCAGTGCAGCATAAACGCAGCGAAAAAGCGACTTCACACACACATTTGAACCAAAAACTGGGGAGAGCTGTGAAGTTTATCCCAAAACATGAGGGAGTTTAATCGGCTTCTTTTCTAATATAAATCACATTAACTGGAAGCATTATAATATAGTCTTCATAATACTCGATTAACGACGAAAACTTTTACCGCGTTTGTTAGTTATGACATAAAAACTGAAAATACCCCGCTGATTCCATGTATTGTTCCAATGGGGGATGTTCGAGCGGTCGTGTGGTGAATTGAAAAGGAGCGAAAAGGAATTGATATGCGGGTTCAAGTATCAAAAAGCTTACTTGTATAAAATATCGCGCGTTATTCTGTCTGGCTTGCTGTCATTTCGAAGAAATCAAGAAATGTACGTGATTTCCAAGGATCAGTCTTTGAATGATTTTTGTAAATTAAAGCGTTATAAAGCGGAAAAGGGGGTCGTGATCAAATGTTTGTGAATGTATGTTCTGTTTTCTCGAAATTGTAATATCTTGTGGTTGGAAAGCATCTGACTATTGGCGGCGCTATATAGCGCCCTTCAAAGCAAACGATTCAGGGCCTTATGCAAAATAGGTGGCGCTCTTCGCAGCGGCTTGATTTTGCAGAAATTGCGGCTAAAGGTGCTGGAATTTAGTTTCCTATGGCACAATGATCTCGCCGGGGGAATTCCCCCCCCCCCCCCCCCCCGATACGCCACTGATTCTTTCCCCTCTCAAGTTTATCTGTCTTTTATAATTGGTATTTTAGTTAAAGTTTCCAAGTTGTGAAATAGGCCTTATATATTAAGTTATGGGGTTTTTTTCAGCCGTAGGCCTACCTGTATATATAGTGGGGGGAAAAATGTACTTTCAAATGTATTTTTTTTTTCTATTTGGGAGTACTCAACCGTTCTTTGGGGTATTTAACAATTTAATTTGCATTGTTTGTTTCTTTATTTGTAATCTAATCTTTTCTGTTTTCGTGTTGTTGTTTTTTTGTGGGGGGGGTGTTAGGCCTATGTATTTTACTTTGCTTTAATATCCAAAGTCAAGGGCGGATCCAGAACATTTTTTTGGGGGGGGGGCAAAACTTTTTTTTGTTCCCCGAAAAAGTGGGTCCAAAAATGTTCCGCCACAGAGTTAATATGAAAAGCAACGGGGGCACTAGGACTCTTCAGCCGGCATTGGTGCCGTTGTCATATGAAAATCAGACTCGCATGAAAATCGGGCTCTTTTTCTCTCACGTGACCGGTCCCTCTCCTACTTATGTATGCATGAGCATGCGCAGTCCGTATTTCATAAAACCTAAATTCATGCTTCACTGTGTCCCAATTTTTATGCTACCCTCGGCCTCAGAGCGAGAATGTTTCACTCAGTCATTGCGGTTGTCAGTTGTTTCTCGGCGACTTACCACAAAGGGCGTCACTTGCTTCTCAAAGTGGGCCCCCGTCCCCCCCCTTCCCCCGTTCCCCCCGTCCCCGTCCCCGATCCGAAGTTGACCAAAGCCCCCAGGAAGAACAGTTCTTATACAAGTGATGAATCAAACGTTTAATAAAAATAAACAACTGATCGGTATATTTTAAATTAGGCCTTAAGTTGTGTTATTTTTTATATTCATTTGCTTGGTTTTTTTTATTTATTAATTTTATATATATTTATTTGCCACTGTGATCCTGTTTATTTGTGTTGTTTGGTTGTTTTGTTATTTTTTCTTTTTCTCTGACCCGCCCCCCTTTTTTTAGGGGGGGAGGGTTGTTTGGGGAGGTGCCTTCAAATGTTTACATGTGTTTACAGTATTATGTTTAAAAAAAATCGAAGCATGTAACAGCCTGTTGAAGATTGACGACAACTGATTTTTTTTCTGAATTCCTGAATAGTACAATTTGTCACCAACCAAGGTTATTTGGGTGAAAACAGGTTTATCCCCAGCACCTATTGTCGCATTTGTGTCCCGTCGCCGGAGCTGAAAAAAGAAAACAGACAGTATGCAGTCGATTATTTATGTTCTGAATAAAACGTGGCTGGGTTTAAAACTGCAAGTTCACTACCACTACCAGCGAGTATCTGCTGTCTTTTCAGAAGTTGAATTAATTGATCGGTGAAAATGGTGGAACTGCGAACTTGGACGAGAAACGGTGAGTCGGGGAATTAAAGCGCTGACTGTGGGTTTTCAGTTTAATCAATCCTATGACTTTTCAAACTTCAAAAAATGAAGTTGTCGCGAGGGTCGGGTAAGCGCCATTTTGTTTGGTGCCGTATACACCTCGCGTGCGTGAATCGTGCATGATTTTTCAGTGTCGGCCTCGAAAGGGACATGCTGGCCCGGAAAACTTCGAGAGGGCGGGACAGGGGACACTCTTGTTGCACATCAGCCTCGGGTAAACTTTTGTCTGTTTTTAAAGTGGGAAATTCAGTGGTCCAGTCGAATGTCAATCCATGATTATTGACAAACAATATAACTGTTCTTAACCTCCCACATATTTAGCTAAGTGGCCGGGCCGGGGCAGGTAGGGGAAACTTTTGGGGGACTTTTTTGGGGAAAAAATGTTACAACCTAACGCCACTTCCGCGATTGTGTACAAAGTCTATGGAGAGTCCAGACATTTTTCCAAGTATTTCCTAAGAAAATTCCCAGTTTTTTTTGTGCCTCTGATGATAGCATTTGGCACAAAATCAGAGTTTGTCTAAAGAAAATATTTGGATATAGGGCCATCACCCATTTGTCCTTTGAAATTTAAAGTTAGCTAGACAGTAACATTACTAACAAGCAAATTTCAGAATTTTTACAATGGCTGCCATATTGCTTGTTTTTCTACCAAGGCCCAATATTAAAGGATAAATTTGGTCTGGGCTATAGCCAAATATCTTTTTCTCGACATACTCTTGACTATGTGCCGAATGCCGTCCTTGCATCATAAGGCACAATCCCATCACCTATCTGGCTTCTCATCTGGGAGAGATTTTCAACCATTTATTCAGTATGAAACAGCCATTTATAAAGCAGAGGTTAAAGGGAGAATACAACATTTGCAAGCATCGAAAAATAAAACTGCCAAGTTTTTATGAAATATCTTACAGGATGTTGGTAAATGACAGTCTAAAGCATCCTGTAAAATTGTGGCAGCTGGTGTGAAGTCATTTTCAAGTAAATGGTATTTTTGTTTACATTTCCAACGGTGGTCTGCCAACCACCATTGGGAAAACCTAACCATTTTTCAACTGCTGCTCCAAATTTACCATTTTTTTTTCAGTCCAGATTTTGTTTGCTATTGGTTGCATGTTCATGAGTGGGGGCAGGCCAGCTAGACTGCTTCCCTTACCGTACAATTTTCCGGCATCTACGTGTATGAATTGAACCCTAATTTTCAGTGGAGTCAGGGAACCAGACTACCTGAACATTTTTGTTTTTCTTGGTTTTTCCAGCATTTTCGAACACAAAACTTCAAACATGTCAATGCTACAATAATTTGGTCTATTATACTAACCCCTCAAATAGTTCATTTCTGAAAATTAAATCAAAAGCCCCTTAATGATGTACATTCCCTATAGGATAAATTTCTCATAAAATGGCAATGACAGCTCAAAACTTGACTGTCGCCTGAACATTTCCATAAGTTTCCGTTTTGAGAAAAACACAGGTCGTCATTTCAACAATGCCAAGTTGGTGCCAAAAAAAATTACATTGTAAAACTAGGCCTTGAAAGAATTTTACAGTCAAAAAATTTGGAAGGAATGTTTTGGATGAAGAATGCTATTAAAACTGTTGTTAATCCTTCGGAAGTATTAATGGATGAAAATTTGTCACGGTTTTTTGCACCTCATCTGTTTATTGAATGGTCTTTTATCCCCTTCCCCGATTTCTCCACCCCCCACATCCGATCTGGAGAATGAATATTTAATGCCCGCACGACAGGTGCCAGCGCATTCACTAACCTTTGGTCTGTAAAGGTTTTGTCACTAGTTTAATGATTGTATCCATTATCGGGCAGCTATAGAACGTTCAGTCTCCATACACATGCACAGGTGCAGCAAATATTGTGCCTCGGGCAGACTGGCAGTTGAATTTTACACTAAATGGGAATTAAATCTTTTTCCTTATTACCAGTTTGCGTGCCCACTGAAAACTACCACCAAGTTCAAATATATTAAATTGGTATTTTCTCAAATATAGTTTGTATATTGTGTGTGTGTGTGGGGGGGGGGGGGTACAGTGCAAAATTGTTTGGTCTTGAATTCCCCCAACAATTTGTGGAAGGATAATTTGCACTAGTTCATACCTTTTTTGAATGTGAAATATTGTGTGTACTTTTCCCCCAACATTCTGTGGGTGTTCCACGTAATACATCACCCATTACATTATCTCGGCTGTATTCTATTAGCTTTGTCAACACTGTCTGCCAGAAAAGATTGCTTACCCAATTTTCCTACTAAGCAAAACTCAGCTGGGAACCAGCCATGTGGGATTTCAATCACATGACATTTTTAGCCGGTATAAACCTGTTGTCGCTTAGCAAAACTTTACTGCGCTAAGCCCCAGGCTCCAGGTGTCTCTTCATTATTGATTTCCCATACTGATACTGCGTTGATGTGAATTCCCCTAACTTGCACTGGCATAAAAACCAATTGATTTTCTGTTCTTTCATTTCATTGTGTCTTTTTTGTGTGTGTGTGTATGCTTTACTTCACAGAGCACAATGAAGCACCACATTATGTGACTTGATCGAGGACGGCGTCCATTCATTTGTCGTCAGTTTTTTGTTTTTGTTTTTAAATGTGGAGTGGATCTGAGTTTATTTTGAAATAAGCTGATGGAGAAGTAGCGGTGAGCTTTTGGCAGGATTTTGGACTGGAAAGGTATACACAATTCTGAAGGTAATCTAAATATCAGCGTATTTGAGACACTGTCTACTGTACAGGCCTAGCCTACAAAGAATGAAAAGGACTTGCAATTGGAACAGACAACTGAAGTATCAAATGACGGGCACTCAAATTTCAGTGTGTCATTCACAAAAGGAATTCTTCACCCATCTGGACTTTAGTATTGAAATTGTGAAAGAAAGAGAAGCTAATGTTTGCTAAAGTTTAACCTGGAACAACAGTAGACCAAGCATTGTGGATGCGTAATACAACCTCAGAAAGTTGCTCAGACACATGGACAGCCTGAAATTTGAAATATGACTCCATAGTTTACACTTTTTTCTGTCGGCTACGACCACTTCAGTTGTGTGCATTGGTTGGATTTTGAGTGCCAGAAATCAGGTTAATGCTACCAAAAGGATAAAAAGCCAACTTATCAGGGGGGCTCGGAATGGCTGTGCTTGACTGTTGTCATCCATCTATCTGCCCTCTGATTGGATGGTGACTTGAAACCACGTTGATCACGATAACCCCAACTGATAATGAATTTTTCCACCACCGTGACTTACTGGGATATATACACCATCCCGGAAAGAAAGAAGATATATTGAAGGGAAAAAAAAAACGCTACTGTTTTTGTCTTGTTGTCTTGGGCAAATACGTACTTTGCATGTTTGCTCAGTTGATGATAATGAAAACAAACAAGCTATAGGGTCTGTGTTGGGAGGCCATGGGGTCTTTCTGTAGGTTCTCTGCCATCATTTGTGCCCTGACAAGTTGTCAATACTGGCACGCAGCTCACGACCGCCACGCAGTGCTGAATCACTGGACATGGCCAGCACACGAGATCGGCATGCGAATGCTGTGACAAACAAAGAAGGTTCTGGTATGGAGGGGGCAGGAGTCCCCCAGACACAGGGAATGGCTACTAGGATTCCAGCCCCAAAATGGAAGACAACAGCTAAATGCAGTGGAACTGAGTCACCAACAACAAAACCAACAACGGGTACCCACAAAACAGGCATCCGACCCGCGCAGGTACGGACAAACCCACGGGTAACACGGCAGGGTGTGCGTAGTAAAGCCGACAGTGAAAGTTCCAACGACTCAGTCAGGAGTCCAACAGTTGCCAAGACAGAGCAGGATTTTGAAGGCAGTAGGACTGGCTTGCGAGAGAATCTTTCACCCCTCTCTCCATCAACAACACTGACCCGTCGTGGGGCGTTTAGATACGGTCGTGGAGTTAAACCACTTGAGGTTCTCAATTTGGGATCGGGAGCAACAACCCTGCCCCGGATGCGACCCAAGAGAGGAAGAGATCCTCGAAACTTGGACATTTTCACCAATCCTGAAGTGTTTGATGCACCCTCGAATGAGGACTCTGGGAAATCACAAGCAACCAAGAAAGACAAACAGACGAAAGGTGAGCAACCGAGCACCTCGACGAGGAAGACCTCGCAGAGGCCACAAAGTCTAGGGAGGGTCTCTGGAATCAGGCAAATGTTCCAAGAGAGTGCAAAGATAACCAAGCCAGGAGTTCCAAAAGCAGCAGGTCCTAGAATATCCAAGGGCATCAAGGGAGGAACTGGTCTTCAAAGAGGGGTAGATAATAATAGCGAGTCAAAAAGTCCTGAACCCCTTCCAGTGAGCAATCATTCTCAACTTGGGGCAAAAACTGACAAACCCAGGGACCAGAAACAAATAAAAAATACCATGAGTCATTCAAGAACTTCTCCAAATAAGGTCAATTCAGATACAAATCCTAGGCCAACAAGATCAGTTCATTCAGAGCAGAAGACTATAGAAATGTCCCCAAAGGCGCCACCAAGACGGCAGCGTACTCTACCATCATCAACCAATGGACTTTCATCGAGTCGGACTCCCATCCCTAAAACTTCAAAAATCCCTCAGGAAACAAGTAACACAGTAAGGTCACCTGGTACTCCAGAGCCCCCGCCTAGGCATTCAAAGCATGTGAGTGCTGGCTCAGCCAGCCCCAGAGCCATCCCAACAAACATTCCTAGGCCTCAGAGTCTGAAGCGTAGGGTATCATATCAGCCTGGACCAACACAAGCCACACTGTCGCCAAGACATTCTCTCCCAGCGAACACTAGGACAAGACTTTCCAACAAGTCGTCTCTCAGTTTCCCGCAAGGAACCAAGAGCCTCAGCCCCATCGATGCCGTGAAGAACCATGAGGAGCGACAGAGGTCACATTCTGCAAGTCAGATTCCATTGCCCATCTCCCGCAGGTCCAGCCTTCCCCAGTACCGACAGGTCAAACTGAGACATAAGGTACCCCAGTCAGACCGGCCAAGCCCAATATTCCGGCTGAGTCTAGATGGAGCAGACAGTGGCACTGAATATTCCTCTTCTCTAACCACCACCCCCTCCGAGTGCTCCATAGACATCGACCAGTCCTACGAGGAAGGATCCCCAGTTTGTCAAACCACACCGTCTAGGTTTTACTCGATATCAGGACTTGATATGGCAAAAGTTCAAGATGACTCTTCAACAGAAAATTTACAAAAGATGCCATTCCAGGACACAGAGACTACACCAGACGATGTGTCCAAGGAAATCAAGCAAACTTCCAACCTACCAGCAGAAAGTGGGGAATGTCTACTGCATGCAAGGCACAGGGAAGAGACTTTGACACACGAAGCGACTTTGACACACGAAGCATTCCCAATAACAGACATAGTTCCTAAAGACAAAGAAACAAATCCTGCAGAGTTTGGTTTTGATGGTGATGGATCCACCACACCCAAAAATGAAACCTCAGACACCACTACCTCAGAGGGAGAATTGCTAGAAAATGAGGCGCCACCCTCTAAAACTTGCAAATCTCATTCTCTTGGCAATACAAAACAAACTGATCAGCAAAACTCAACTTATCCAATTGAAAGGGTTGACCCTTCACAATCAACGGACAGCAGTAAATGTGTTGAAGGAGATGAACCAGTTTGCCATACCACACCAAGTATTAGTGATTCGGAGAGGAACCTCAAAACCTCTCTCAGAACTGAAGAGACAGTGAGATCCGTGGAGAGAACTAAAATATGTCCTAGATCCAAATCTGACACGGAGCATCCAAAAGCCATCGGTTTTGCCCAGAGCAGGATGGGGAGAGAGATCGCGCTGAGAGTTGCAAGGGGAGACCTCAAGGCCAGCTCGGTAGATGAAGATGGCGAGACCCTGTGCGAGGTTGCGACCACCGGAGAGAACCTCTCTGAACCTCATGAGGTTCCATCAGCTGAGTCCTCAGCTCCAACCCACAACGAGAAGGCAACAGTTGAGGGTACCACTTGTATTTCAGGTAAGACTCTCTTTAACTTTTTAATGATTTTTTTATGTTTCCTGTACATTTTTTTTGTTTTTAAGTTTAAACTGGGTTATGCTTAATTTGTATTTTGAAAAGAATAATTATAGGGCCTATTCTTAAAGGGAAGATACAACATTTGCAAACATCAAAAAACGAAATGATCAAACTATCACGAAATATCTTACTGGATTGTTAGGGAATGACAGTCTCAAGCATCCTGTAAAGTTGTGGCTCCTGGTATGCTGGCATTTTCAAGAAAAACTGTATTTTTCCAACGCTGGTCGGCCGACCAGCGTTGGAGAAAACTGGCTTTTTTTTTTAAAAGTGCTCCTAATTTTTCATATTGAGTTCGTCTGCATTTTCTTTGCAATTGATTACACACCTGTGAATACTACAAGCCTGCTAGACTGATTCTATGATCTTGCAATTCCCCAAAGTCTATAAATTGCTCTGTTTCATCTTAAAAGGGGTCAGGGAACCAGACTACAAGAATATGATTGGTTTTCTTGGTTTTTGAAGCATATATACGAACCCAAAACGTGAAACAAGTCAGTGTAACAATATTTGCAATAACATACTAATCCTCCAAATCCATTTATTTCTGAAAATTGCAGCAAAAGCAAATGTTGTACATTCCCTTTAAAGCTTGAAAATGTATTGGAAAAACTATTCTCTGGAGCATAAATTTGTTTAATTACTCCCAGTCGCACATACCGGTAAGCTCAGATATCTTTAAATAAAATATTTGGAAAATAAAACCTTCAGAGTTACAAGTGTGCAACCATGCAGTGATTTTGATTAAATGATGTCATTATTTGTGCAATTCAGTAATTATAGTCCAAAGGCTATAGCTAATAAGACCAATTTCTGTCAGAGCTCGTCATCAAATTTAATTTTAAAAAAGTACATTGTGTTGAGTTCAGGGACATTCCATGAAGCAGTATCCACTGCATAAGTGACATCATTTCCTCAAAACATTTGGTAAATTGACAGCAGTAACCTTGTGATTACTTTGGCATAAAAGTAGAGACACATGGGCAACATATCATATGTTCCTGTTAACAGGAAACAGCAGGGTAATATTAGGAGGCCAGACAGGAAAACGAAGATTACATGAAGTAGGGACTTCATCCATGGTTTTGTAAATAAATATGTTAACTCTCATACCAAAAACAAGCCCGTTCTTGGAATAAATACAATGGCAAGTAGAGCTGTGCTGAAGCAATCAAACCAATTTTACAGAAATCTGTCACAATGTCGAAGTGTCCGAATTTTTCTGAAGTGACTTAAATCATGGTTTTATATGCTCGTGGTAAAACTAGTCTGTTTTTGGAATTTAGTAAAGTGGCACTCAACAGAACCAGTCAAATAAATTTTACAGAAATTGGTCACAATGTAGAAATGTGTCATCTAACTTTTCTGAAGTGACTTAAATCATGGTTTTAGGCCTATATGCTCGTGGTAAAACTAGCCTGTTCTTGGAATTTAGTAAAGTGGCACTCAACAGAAGCAGCCAAATAAATTTTACAGAAATTGGTCACAATGTAGAAATGTCAGCATTTTCTACCTTTATCCTTCTGTGTATGATTTACTCAATCTAACTTTTCTGAAGTGACTTACTAAATCATGGTGTTGTGTATATTCCCCATGGCAAAACCAGTCCGTTCTTGGAATCGTAAAATGGCACTCAACTGAGGCAATCAAACACATTTTTACAGAAGACAGTCACAATGTCAAAATGTCAGACTTTCTCCATCGAACTAATTCCATTGCTTTATGACTAGCTATAGAAATGGAAATTGTTGCTGTTTGTTTAGTTGGTTTTGGTATATAGGGTACCGGGGTACGTGTACGTGTCACATGTGGATGTGTAATCTCAGCCAATTCAAGCACCTCTAAGGCCAAAAAAAAAAGTCTCCGGTTTCTGGTATGGAGCTTGCCCAAAAAGTGGTGCGGCGACACGGCTTTTTTTTTTTTATACCTGATTTTTTTTGCTTCAAATGTCGGCTGATGACTGCAAATGGTGCCCGACTAAACTTAGTGCAAATATATGGGAGTCCAGAGAGGCCACATCAACCTTATTCTCTACCATAACCCAATCTAAAAACACGTTAAAATTGTGCAGCAGCAGGATTCCAGTCAAACCAGTGAGTTTGGCGGTTTTGAAACATCATCTTTCATTGAAAAAAAACTTTTTCATTTTGCCGACGCGCATGGCTACGGCGACGCGCGCGCATACCAGAAACCGGAGACTTTTTTTTTTTGGCCTAAAGAACTTGCCATTCGATTTTGACTAGTTGTAACGTTTACTAGTCAGTTTAAAATACCTATAGAGGTTAGGGGTTAAATATCAAGGAAGAAGCTCAAAATATTTGTGGTTTCCTGTGCCTGGCAATATTGTATTTAGTTGAATCAAAAAGAGATCAAGACTAAATTTGAAATAAAAATTTAACTGGAAACTTGAAAAATTAGGGGGAGCATGGTCATGGTTCATGATTAATGTCCGTGCATTTTCCTTTTCAACCGTACAACAGTCTAATGAGATAATGGCCGCCAAACAGTTCTACCATGACTTTGTAAAAGTACTTTTTTGTGGTATTGGTGGTGCACCACTTGTTCTCAAGAACAAATACAGTAAGATAATTTTCCGCCCCCGGGAAGCCACGTCAGACTCGAGAACAAACACTTTACTTGTAGGTGTTTCATTTGTTGTCTATTCTGCCCAGCCATCTGTCCATCCTAATCTGATTAGATGTCGGTGTATGGTGCAGCAAAAGGAAGGAAAAACAGATTTTTTAATTTCATTTGTGAAATTTTACACATTTTGTATAGCCTTCTGACCCCTGAATACAGTCAAGTCCTTTAAATTCCTTAATTTTGTTCAGTCACCAACAGTCTGAAAAAGTTAAGTATTAAAGTTAGGTCAACTTTAAAAAAGCAAAAAAGAAATTAAAAACTAGAAAAACATTTTTTGTTGAACTGATAAAAATTGACAGTGTAGACACGGGCGTGCAGTATGATTTTTGAGCGAAATGTTCTATTGCAAAAAATGTTCAGACGTTTTCTCTGACATGCATGTACCGGTAGTATCGAAAAGGTATAATCATTGATGTGACCGATTGAGAATTGAGCCCATTTATGAATACCATGTTCACTGTGAGTGGTTTGCACATGATGGAAGTTGATGAAAGTCGATGGGCATTGAAATGCTTGACCTTTGAATTCTGTTCGATTTCCCTCAAAAGAAATATTCTCACTTTTCCCCCCTATACTTCCAATGTACCGGTAGGCCTAATCCCCCAATAGTGGATGTTTGTTCCCTTCACTTTGCCACCCCAAACACCATTATTATTAACCTTGATCCCCCCACACTTTGTGTAAATTATAATTTTCCTTGACAGTTTCCTGACATATTATGCCCCTGTATTATGTGTTCACTCCGCAATGCGAATTATCCTACGCTAGTTTAGAAATAAGTCACAGCAATATAGTACATATGCATTGCTACCCAGGCATTTCATTGTATGGTAACTCGTACGTATAGTGCCACACACAAGTTCAAAGCCTTCCCGTGACAGTCCACTTAACTTGTCATGCACCTGAGCATTTCTGTGGCAAATAACACCATTCAAAAACTATGCGTGACAGAGAGTGGATTAGTTAGAGAGAAAAAAAAGTTGATCCCTCTAGTATTTTTGTGTGTGTGGGTGATGCACACTTTGAACTTGAAAGAATGCTCGTACCATGTTTGGAAGGGAAGCTTGTTTGTGATGCACAAGGAAGTTAAATTATGTATATGTACCGGGTACCTCTGTGGGATACTTGTTCATGCCGAGTTTGCGCATAATTTTTTGGTCGATCAGTTCGCTAGAATTTCAAGCCGCCGTCTTTTGTGATAGAATTTGACAACTTTGGAGTCATTCCTAAGCCACTACTTGTAAAGAAAATTCTGGTAAGTCAAGAAGAACATTTTTTTTCTTTGCAATATCTTTGAGTTCGACTTCGATCAATGTTTCCAATAAATTAAAGGTGTTTCTATGCGTGCCCTGTAATACATTTGAGCCATTGTTACCAGCAATGCAAACTTTAATGCAAACTTGATCTTTTGGGTAGTTCATTTACGCCACCTCCTTCCCCTTATTTGTTCCCTAATTTGTTCATAAAGTTGGCAGTTCCCGTATCATCGACAAATTTGTGTTTTTCTTTCGTCTGTTAGGGGTTTACCGTAAACCCAACAATAACAAAATCAAGTGCATTTTTATCTTTGACTTTAAACCGTCTTGGTTGCAACAACAAGCTGGTGACACAATAAGACAATGTATAACAGCAACTTTTTCACTGTTACCATGGTGCGTTGCCCTACAAAATAACAGGCTGAAATTCACACGCGGAAGTGTCCACATTGCAAAATCATGTCATAATAATTATGGCACAGAAAAGAAAAACTAAACCGACTTGTTCAGTCACACAGTACTGTAAAACCAACTCCCGTATCAGGTTTGCGGACTTTGGAATCGGAATAAGTTTGCATCTATGGCGCCAACTCGCCAAAAAATAAACTCCCATTAGTCGTGTAATCGCAGGTTTAAGTGGCCGGCGTGCCAATTTTGCCGCTGCCGTGCCATAAAATTTGATCCCCTTGGCGACATCCTTCCACATTAACGATAAAGAACGCAGGAACGAGGCGATAAAGACACAAGGGGGCGTTTGATGGTTATGAAGAGGGTACCTGTGAAAGATGTAAAAATAAGTGTCATAAATTTGAATGATGTGCTGACCTAGTGTGAAGTGATCTTGGAAAGTTAACCAATGATGTGTCAAAGTACATGTACTGCAAAAGTGACTAGCCTTTGGCCATTTTGGAATCTATTTTAATATATGTGTATCATTAGGCCCAAAAAAAAGTCTCCGGTTTCTGGAATGGAGCTTGCCCAAAAAGTGGTGCGGCTACGCGGCTTTTTTTTTTTTTTCCCTGATTTTTTTGCTTCAAATGCCGGCTGATGACTGCAAATGGTGCCCGACTAAACTTAGTGCAAATATATATGAGAGTCAGAGACACATAAAGCTTATTATTCTCCAAAGCAATCTAAAAAAAAAAAAAATTAAAAAAGCAGCACAGCAAGTTCAAGTCAAACCAGTGAGTTTTTTTGAGACATCATCTCATCTTTCAAAAAAAAAAAATTTTTTTGCCGCCGTAATTAAGTGTACTTTTTATTATTGTTCTGAGTTTCAAAAAAATA
Organism: Patiria pectinifera; assembly: GCA_029964075.1. Taxonomy (NCBI): domain Eukaryota; kingdom Metazoa; phylum Echinodermata; class Asteroidea; order Valvatida; family Asterinidae; genus Patiria; species Patiria pectinifera. The sequence goes on along the minus strand of CM057144.1, from coordinate 11,822,311 downwards.
CAGGTTTCTGGCAAATTTGCATCCCATAATCAAATTGGATAGTTTTGTTGCAAATTCTTTCTGTAGAAATTAGAGTCAGGTTTTCCTCTTGCTTTGACCTTTATTGAGGCAGGCTTTAACTTATGTTTGATGTTGAGAAATAGTTTAAAATTGTAGATAAATGTAAGTGATGTGCCTTGGGCCAATTTTTACAGCACTTGTCTGAAATCATGTGTGGCGGCAGCTGAGTTCAAATCCAAATAGGATACGTGTGCTTGTGTTCTTGGGCAAGACACTTTACTACAATTGCCTCGCACCCACAAGGAGTATATTATCTCCCGGCATGTCGAACAGGTGTTATAATTGTGAAGTGCAGCATTTCAATTGATCTTCATATAAGGTTCAAAACTGACAAAATACAGCCTGCTGCAGTTCGTTGTTCACCAGTGTACAGGGTGAGTAAAGAAAAACAAAAAACAAATGGCAGGACCAATTTTTGAATGAAGTTTTGCCTGATAGCACTTTCAAAATCTCGGATATGAAAACCCAATCAATGAGCTTTCTTTTAGTACAAGAATCATTCAAATCACTAATTTATTTTTCAAGTTACGGAATGTTAAACACAAACACCGTTTTAAAGTTCTGTCCACCGATCACCTAAAAGGTAAGTGTTCTTTCAGCAAAACGAAAACAATTCACATGCATTCACATTCACATGCATTCCTATGAGAACTGTTTTCGTTGTGCTGAAAATTACTTTTTTTGCGATCAGTGGACAAAACTTTAAAACTGTGTTGTGTTCTAAATTCCTTAACTTGAAAAGTACATGAGTGAATTAAATGAATCTTGTACTAAAGAAAGCTTAATGACTGTGCTTTCATAACCTAAATTTTGAAAGTGCTACAGGCACAATTTCATTCAAAAGTTGGTCCTGCCATTTGGGTTTTGTTTTGTTTTACTCGCCCTGTAAAGTGCACACTTTCATACACTATACACACAGTACACACCACTGATATACAATTATTCTTCTTTCAAGTTCCTATAGACAGCTCCATTGTTATCCTGTTTTTATGTTCCTGACAGCAGCATTAGAACGCACACTCATCCCCCCTCTCCCCCCCCCCATCAACAATCCAACAGAACCAATATTTCATGTTCATCTCTAGCCCACATAATAAAACAAAAAACTGTTGATTATTTTAGTCATTATTAACTCGTAAATCTTTGCCGGGTTTGTGTACGACTGTAGGCCTAGTGTGTTCTTGTTGATTTTTCCTATATTGGGGCCTGTCAGTGGTATTATCTCCTCCGCCTATCTCCGTGTTTGCATCCCCAGATAACGTCACTTGGGCCGTGGATAAGATAAAACAGTTTTAAGTAAATAGATCAAAATAAATGTACCCTCAACCCGTGGGGGTCTTACTTTTTTTGTCTTTGGGGCTGTTGAAGTTTGGTTGTATGAGAGATTTGGCCTCTCAAGCTGTCAGCACAATAGAGATCCGACCGAACAAATACAAATTCTTTCTGAAGTGGTATTGACTCTCGATCAAAGTTTCATTTGCAAGTCCAAAACTGAAAGATCACACGTATATGTTCATCTAACAAGGTCATGCCTACAAACATACACGCATACATGTGCATTATGTACAGCTCCAACTGTATTTTTTTGCAGATCTACTTGTATTCAGAACCAGTGATACAACTCCGGAATAAATCCCTGTCGTCTGATTGGTTGGTCCGTGATCACATGTCCTTGAATTATTCATCCCAACCCACGGTCTGGCTGTACCGCAAAAATAAAAGTTCTTTTCCATGGTAAATAGAAGTTCCATTGCATGGTCACACTATTGGTGGGTCTGACCAGTCAGATGACGAGGATTTATTACGGTGTTGCATAAACATTTCATATAAAATTCATGCAATAGAAAGAATGTATTTCATTCGGTACTACAGATGGAATGTTCCATTCCACTCGGTGAACCTTCCATCTCTCACCTCATGAAGTTATTCTTACCCCTGCACTCATAAACATTCATTATTTGTATAATATCTTATCCCAAAATTGCAAAAACAAATCATGATTAAACTCTCATGGTTTGTGATTTCTAAACTACCCTCAGTCCTCAACCCTTTTTTTTTTTTGGTTCTTTTTTTTCTTTCTCATTTTGCTTAAAAAAAACTTCTAAGTACTGTCTCCCTAAACAGCTTCCTCTTCAATTTCACAAAGATGCTAAGCACAGATTGTTACTAAGCACAGCAACTATTTCCTTAAAACATTTATCTGCCCACTTTTTGTAGGATATTGCTTACTGTGTGACTTTCCTCGGCTATAATTTTTCCTCTGTATAAACATGTAAATTTATGTACTAGACAATATTTTCTACTCACCTGCTTCCTGCAATTGAGCGTAAACTATCCTTAAAGTTTCCAACCCATCAACATTTCTGATCCAAATCCAGTGAGCAAATGCCATAAATTTCCCTTAACCCCCCTTTGATGATCTTGCGACAGAAAAGTCACCCCCAAATTTGGCGCGGCTTTATTTATTGACATCGTTTTATGTTTAGGTAACCTCTTGGATACCGCTGAAATGGAATCTGTTGCTTACGGAAACTTCAGTCCTCGTGAGAAGAGTGTTTTCCAATTCCAGAAGACGCTTGAATTTCACATGATACGCATGTTTTGTACTTGCTCTTAAGGCCACTGTGCTCATGAAATCTCTCAGACTTAACCTACGGATGGTGGACACAACACATAGTTTGTAAAATAGGCAAGACATGTACAGTCACATTTGCTGCCTCTGATTACCTGGTGATCTTCAAGTTTCTTTTCTTGAAACTTGTACTAAATGGCTGTTTGTGCGTCTGTGGACAAAATATTTGTCTTGTAAAGCCTTTCGTCAGTCTGAAAGTGCTGTTCTTGTATGGTACCAGGAGTGCTCAAGTAAGTGAGTATGGGGTTTGAGAAATTGAGAAGCCATTTAGGATTGTTTGTATTTGTCTATACTAGCCAGAATGTTCTCCATCTTTTGGAAGCGAAGTGTCCAGTTTGCAAAATGTGTAGTTGTTGCTCTGAAAACTTAGGAGAGTTTTTCCTAGTGTCATTTCATTTTCAAGTGTATAAATATGTGTCCCTTTTTTATTACTTTTGTTTTTGTTTTTCTGGACATCCAGTTTTCAAAATTTAAAAAATCTGTAGAGGAAACCTGTGACAAACATGTAGTTCATCCATCCAATAAATAATAGCATTCCTATTATAAAAAAACACCCTCCGCTTCATCAACCAAAGCCTCTCCAGCAAAACTCTTTTCTGAATTTTGTTTTGAATCAGTTTTATAACTGTACTATAAAAAAAAAACCATCTGCCCACATTCACAAACAACTGTTGTTAAGACTTTGTGAACGACACCAGGGTAATTAACCTTTTACCCTAGAACTGCTAAACAGGTTTGGTTCTTTCAAACCCACTGGTCTAGAACGTGGAACCTGAAGGACTCTCTGCATTCTTCTATGCTTGACGAAGCTCGGTTTCAGCTGGAAGCACAAGTACACGTATTTTCTAACGATCACTGGTGCAGTGCACTGCCCCATCCCCAATTATTGAACTGTAGTGTGTGCAGATCTGTTTGGTTGCAGTAGTCGGTGTGTAGGTCTCTGCCAGATTAATAATGGAATTTTGTGATGTCTTCATTTAGAGAATTGGAAAGGGAGAATTATAATTTGAACAAATTTTTTGTATTGGCAAGTCTCAATGGACTTGCCGGGTTGCACGGAAACCATTCACTGCCATTTGAAAATAAACTTCGGGAAACACTTTTCCACTTGCAGAGGAAGTTGCTTTCAAAAGTTAAACTAGTGTCCTTTTTTGTTATTGTCCTTTTTTCCCCCCAGGAGACCAAGAGAGCACGGTTGGCCCTCAAAACTCCAGGCGGAGGAGAAAAATATCCAGCATTGAGTCACCCCACAAAGCTCTGGCGTCAACTGAAGATATCTTGAGAGATGCACAGTCTAGTAATAACCCGGCCATCATAAGCGGCTCGACAATCTTGGAGAAAATGATGGACACGGAGGAAGCCGTACCAAGACCCAACCACCGGAAGAACTCCTTCCACCCGTACGCTAAGGAGAAGTCGGAAGTTGAAGAGCGCTACCTGCAATCCTGCTCCGACCCCATCAAGCTGCTGGAGTTCCTGATGAACGTGGATGACCCACCTAAAGTCAAAGGTCGCCGGGGTGAGAGGACAGAGACCGTGGTGGTGAAACGGAGGGCAAAGTCGGATGTGCAGAGCCCAAGTCAGCGACGGGTTTCCACGGACAACCAAGAGGTCAACCGCTGGAGTATGCCTTCTGCCCTGGAGCAGTGGTCTCAGAACTTCTGGGCTCAGCTTACTAGCACTGGAAGGTCACACCAGGGCAGTCGCACCAAGGAGCTTGACGTCACTGGCGTCTCCGATGGCAGAGTACCGGTTACGCCTGAAATGCCAAGTGCAAACAGTAAAACAAATCTGACACCTGACAAACGAGATAGAATTCAGGATGTTGAAAGTCAAACTCTCTTATGCTCTGAAAGAAAAGATTCCAGAGAAACCTCACACCCAAATGCATGTCGACAATGGCGCAAGCACCGGTGGAGTATACCAGTTGAGACGGGCAGTCTGCCTCCCTCTACTGGTGGAACTGATCCAGTTGAAAATGTTGCAGAACCATCTCCCGAGTCGAACAAAACTGCTGAGCCAACGTTAAAACGAAAAAGCTGGTGGCGCTGGAGTTTTCCCGTCCCTCGACAGAAGTCATCTCGCTCTTCGCTTTATGTCAAAAACCCAAATTCTGAAACCCTCAAACAGGACCCTGTTGCCTCTCAGAATTCAAAAGAGACCCACCAGCTCCCCTCGAGTCAAGGAAATAAACAGCTTGCGAAATCGGCACCCAGTGTACCCTCTCGAAAATCAGGGAAGCGAGCTCCTTCCTTCTCCGATATCGCAGACACAATTGCCTCTTCCCCGAGCCCGGTCAAAGTATTTGTAGACAGCAGCTATGCGGAGCAAAACAACGGTTTCTGTCACCCCAAACCCAGCAGAGATGCAGGTTCATCATCAATCGTCACCGACGACCAACAGCTATTGAAAGCGGACCAAGTCCCGGTTTCCACGGAGACCGAGACAGCTTCAGATGATGCAGCGATATCATCAGCCATCAGAGGGGACCAAAGCTCGGCAAGCTCAGGGCCACAATTCAAGAAGCGCTTGTCATGGAAACGAGATAAGAGCCTGGAGATGGTTTGCTACTTGGAGAGGAGGGATTCTGGTGAATTAACCGGGTCAGAAGATGAGTGCATCTCAGATGAAGAGGTAAGCGAAACTTTTTAAGACTTATTTTTAGGGTTGTCCCAGAAATGCCTAATAATAAAATATTTGATCACCAAAGTTGCAACGCTTTATTGTCAGAAGTAACTTTGTTGTCAATGGCGGTTCATTTTTTTTCCATCCTTTTAGCACGTTAAAGCCCTTGACTTTTACTTACTGCAAAACACTCCAGCTGCCCATAACATCGGTCGTTGAATGCAAATTGTATCCGACGCACTTTGCGTACAACTTAGTTGCAGCTAGCATGTGTAAACTTGGTCTAGGTGAGTTTTGAATATTCAAATGTTCAGTCAAACACAGTTTTGAATAATTGAATAAAATTATTCAAAAAAGGACAGCCCTAGTAATTGTTTGGCCTCATACTTATAATTTTACCCAGTCTGTTTTTTTTTATTAGTTCTGTCTGAACTTTCAAGTTTGTCTTGTATAGGTACACAAAAATTCTGAAAACATAACCAACAGTTTAATTTTCTCCGTCAACACAACTGTGTAAAGCTAACAGGTGTTCTGAACACATAGCAACAATTACTACATGTATGGTGCTGCCCAGTAGGGTCAGTCGGTCACTATTGGCCAAGGACGGGTAGCTGCATGTGGTCAGCAAATGTTGACAATCGCTATCAAAAGTTGTTATTTCACTCGCTTGGTCAATACACGCGTATCTTCGGAAATCATCAGTAATCGGATGATAAAAATGATAGATCACACCTATATGTACACGAACTGTGCAGGGCGGGTTTTTGTGTGCATTTAGTGCATTTAATTCATACTGAAATCAGAATACAAAATCCCTATTAAATGGTTCTCTTAACCAGTTCACGTCGGATGACGTGTATGTACACGCAAAGGTTTTCGGAACGGATGACGGATAAGCACCATAAGTACTGGGTATCTGTCAGCGACCCGCTCGCAGCGAGCGAGGCTGGAAATATCAGGTTGTGCTACCCGCAGATGACGGCCTGAACCCGTCTGGCATTGAGGTTCATGAAAAACAATCCCGCACCTGGGTCCAGTCAATGTCAAAATAATCCCGGTGCGAACTGGTTAAAATCAGAAGAAAAAAATTATTCCAAGAATTTGTTTTTAAGGAATTAGAAATGAACAATCAACTTTTCTTCTATATATGCAGAAAATGTAAGGAAACAATTTTTGTCAGTGTTTTCTCATCAGGTTACTGATGCTATTTTAAATGGTGTGCTTAGTGGAACTGGACCTGAAAGTCACAGAGCACGCTATTTATACTCGGGGTCTCGGGGAGTCAGTCAGTTAGTCGGGGAGTGACTCAGTCAGTAAGCAGACACTAGGCAAGCATGTTGGGTCTAGTTAAAGAAGGGTGCTCCTTCCTTCAACCATCGGGGTTTTTTTCTTCATAAATCTATGCTCCAACCCTCTGTCCATAAGGTTTCGGCCTACTTTTCATTGAAGACATCTTCTGCTTGTTCCCCCCTGGGCTCAAAATAGTTGCGTATTCTCCCTTCTTGTTGTCCTTCCGCCTGGCTGGTCAGAGCCTGTAACAGTCACCCTTTGTGTGGACATCATGCCAACTCACACAAACACCAAACCTAACTGTAAGCAGTTATGGTGCTAAGCGCATTGTGAAGCTATTAGTAGCTATTGGTCAAGAGGTGTTAATCCTGTAGCAAAACACTGAGGTGACTGGGCAGTGTTTGCTAACTCTTCAGTGGGTCAGAGCTATGGTCAGAGCACAGAGCAAGATCTGGACAGTTAGAGGCCATAGAGAGAGGGAAAAGAGAGATACATAGTTTTTGGTGTTACAAGTCCAATAAAAGTGGAATTGTTTGCCAGAAACTTGCTGACCAGGATCTGCTGGTGAGTACTAAGTAGAGAGTAATTCCAGCATTACAGAAGAAAATAGTCTGTGACAGAACCATTTAACCATCTCATAAATGATTTAGACACATGATCCAAAACTCCTGGTCTGTAATCTCCTTGACCATTTGTAGATAATGGATGTACAAATAAAAGTAAGTTGTCAAGTTTATTGACTGAGCTCTTAGAGAACCAAAAACAAATTATGTCTGATTTGTAATGTCTGTGATTTTGGAATTGCTGTAGAGCAAATTTGTGGATCTTAACTTCTTAGTGACCACACTTTTTTGGTGTACAGTGCTGTATGCCAAGAGCAGTCTGAGATGAGGCATTTTATTCTCATGCCTCTGGTGCCCATGCTTGAGTGGTGCATACATCTCCCCGAAAGATGTGGACCAGAGTTTTGGGGCTCAGAACAACCCACAACTTTTCATGTCTTGCTCAAAAATGGAAAGTTGAAAATACTGGCTGACTGGTCTTTTGTTTTGTCAGGCTGCTGTAGTATATTTAAAGGGTCTTTCAGGATTTTGCTCTCGATCATTGTACATAACCAAGGACCTGCCAATTTTTAGTGAAAACATCTGAAAGGCTTATTAAATCAGGTGCGTGTGAGATAGTACTGAAATATTGAAAAAGGAAGGCTAAAGGTAGAGTTTGCAGTAATTTGCAGTAATCCAAAAAGTAACTGACGAAATTAGTGTTGAAAAGCTTACTTGGTTTAAAGATAGTTAATGACACTAAACTCCCTGTGAAAATATTCTTTCTGGCATGCTGTCCTTTTGAAAACAATACAAAAAAGGCCATTTCCAAAGATGCGTCAAGTGACGCAGTTTTGGAAATTTCCATTAGTAGTTGGTTTGTAAATTATCGGCAAATCCGTGAATGGGTGCGCGCAAGCGTTAACACGACGCAAACGCACACGCAGTTGCTATAATTTGTCTGTTCAATGGGTGAAATCGCGTAGCAGCAATCGGTTGAATGGGAACGTGTTCCAGATGCTGATTTCGGGCGCAATTTAAAAGATGACTCTGCAAATTTTGAATTGAAAATGAGATCCTAGAATATTATTTTCTCGGAATATACAGCATTTGCTGAGCTGAAATTTCATCAGGTTAGTTTTTTTAGCGCCCGCCTTAAGATTTTGAGCACTTTTGTTGCTTCTAATGAAAAGAAACTGCACAATGACAAACGATCTACCCTACCTTCAATTGTACACATATGTCGATGATTCCAAAATGTATTTGAAACCCCCAAATGACCTCCATCAGCCTGCATTTGGGTGGTGGGTTGATTGTAATCCATTATTCTCAAATTTGTTTTTACTTGTTAAAATGTTAAGAGATAATGTATTTTTCTTGTAACTTTTTCACATTCTGTTTGACCCTAAGAATCAACCCATCATTTTCCCAAAGGAATTTTTACTTTAACTTCGTGTAATCAATAAGATTTAAAATTGTCGTATCTTTTGGAGCAGTTGCTCTTTTCCATGAAGTAGCAGTGTTATTTTCAAACAGGAAAAATCAGATTAAATCCAATCAGGGCTAATCCCAAAGTTAATCCCCTATACACACATACTTGAATGAGTGTGGTAATCCGGATTACTAGCTATAGCAATTATCAAGAAGGTACATGCACCCTTAGGAATGACCAGAACTATAATCAGTTGTCAGTCACCGCTTCCATCTGCAAGGCAGTTTTCTCTTAAAGGCCCTGTCACACTGTCTGTGATCTTTTATGCGCTCTCACTGCGTCCTTGAAAAATAGCTGGGGCGCAAAAACAACTACTAGATCGCAGCGACAACTAAAAAGGTCACCAGATGGGCGCCAGAGAGTCTTAATGGTCTCCGATGAGCGTCAAGGTCTTTGAACATGCTCAAAACAATCGCAACACCTCTGCACCCAGGCCAGGACGCTGTAATGACGCATCTCGGGCGCTGTGCGAGCGTGAATCGTGCGACATTGAAGTGGCATTGAGGCAGCCTAGGCGCAAGGCAGTTGATGTAGTCTCCATGAGAAAGTAGCTCGACTGCGATGAACTTGTAGAATAATTTTGAAACTGGACTGTGTATTGACCGTTTTGTCGTGGTATTTATACAGCGCAAGTGACGTCACATGAGCGTATTTTGGTCGAATAGAGAGCGCGACGCGAGCTACTAGGACGTATCAACAGCGCGCAGAGTGTAGTGTGAGCCCAGTGACAGCGCAGCGGCAGCGACTAGATCGAGTAATTGAGCTTGACAGGGGCGTATAGAGAGCGAGGTGAGCGCATCGTAAGCGTGGGAAGAGCACAGTATGAGTGTAGCTTGATGCTTCTTTGAGACAGAGAGTTGTCATTTTCTTGCGTCCTCGCTGCGATTGCTAAATTTATGAAATATTTTTGGTCGCCGTAAGGTCGCCTATGAGATTGCATATAATGTGACAGGCCCTTTAGGAATGACCAAAACTAGCCATCGTAATAAGTTTTCAGTCACCGCTTCCATCTGCATGGCAGTTTTCTCTTTAACGAACATAATAACTATTAGCTGTGACTACCCAACAGTCTTTTATTCTACACTTTCACACCAGCCCATTGAATAACATACTTAACACCAAATGATTCTCTAAGCCCATGTTAATGCCTGTTCACTGAGCATCTTCCCCATTGTCAAAGGATTTTTTCTTCACAAGTCAATAATCATGATGCATGTAATGTGCGGCTTTGCTTTCAGACCGGCAGACACACTCAATACCCTCACCTTCAGAGGGATTAAGTGAAACCTTACAAAAAAAACCAATGCAACCTTAGGACCAGATAGCCTCCCATGGCACACGGCCCTTGCCTCAGTGGAAGCATTCTCGGTGGCAGAGGAAACAGTAGCTATGCAAGCAGTCCGACAAACAAACAAGACCACTCAGCTGAGGGAAAGAAAAAAAACTTGATCAAATTCACATCCGCTCTTGAAAAAAGTATTTACTTTCTATCCCTCTGGAGGGTAGAGTTACACACTACCCAGAAGGAAAAACTGGCCAGTGTTTATGGGAAACTTGATCAAGCGAGCACCTTACCAGGAAAAAAAAAATTGGGTCCGAAGAATAGAGGGTAGCTTTGCTATTCGTTGAGGCAGTCGCTCATTATCACGTAGAACTTTCCAGCTTTGGGGCCAGAGGAAATTCTGGCAAACGGTGAGTGAACTTTTCTTTATGTTGGTGGTTGCTTTGTTAGGTTTTCCCTCTTTGAATTTTGTTGTTGATGTTTATATGTTTTTCCTTTAAGTGTGATTTTGGAAGAAATGAAGGAACGCAAAGGAGTTTGTTTGCATGGTTTGATGTTGCGCATTCCTTTACTTGTAATATTTTGTTGCAGTTTACTTTCTCTTTGAGACTTGTTGTACTGTTAGATTATAGATTTAAAACTGCCAAAAGTTACAGAGAAAAAATATGCGGCACTTGAAATATTTGTGGGTTCTGAACCCTTGTTGCATTTTTCTAGTGAACAAACAAAGAGTTTTTGTGCCACAGACCGCAAAATACCAGAACTGAGCAATGTACACTCGCAGATAAAATGTTGCAATAAAAGGGAATTCCCAAAACAAAAGCAAAAGATTAGCTAACCCTCAGGCTAACATATTGAATATTTCACATTGTTGGAGGGTTACTTTTCAAACACCCAAAAAAATTCCCACATTGTAATAATGAACTCCTAACAAGGTTGATGTGGCAGTAAGCAACAACTAAAATTTCTGGTCATAAGAATTTTTTCACAATGGCGTGTGACCCATTTATTAAAAATGGAACGGGAAAGAAAATATGATTCAAAGTGTGGTCAGAGTCCAAGTTTGCAAAAGAATTAGTATATATTTGATCCCCTAATATGAGAGGTTTATGATACTAAACCGGGCAACTTTTGAGTGGGCGCTATCCATTATCGTCCCAGTACATGTCCGTCTGAGGCTAACCCAATAGGGATGTATTTGCTTTATTGATGTTTCCTCATGAAATCCTGGAGTCAAGATGGTGGAGGGGGGGGGGGAGACAACAAAATCATTGCAAGCCTGTGACTGATATGACAAAAATAGGTCTAGGCTCGTCTTTTTTTATTATCAGTTGTTTTTCGGTTACATTTGTTGAGTCACTCCAATGTGGCAAAGTCAAGTGGCGGACGTGATGAAATTTGGACCGAATCGAGGTGGTCGCGTAGTTTCCCTGATGTTTCCCAAACTGGCTTGAGAAAAGCAGGGGATGGAGCTTTCCGTATAGTGGATTAACCAAACGTCTGAGAAGATCCGCGCAGTCCCATCATGCCCATGCACTGCCGTTGTGCCGATCATCGCCGTGGGTGCAGCATGGTAACCAAAACTTCTCTTATCTGATTGTTTTTTTTGGCGCAGTCAAGTGTGGTGTGCACGAGCCTTTATAAGCGGCAGACCAGTTGATTGTGAAGCCACACTTTTAACTCTTTTGCAATACTTTGGGGCATTAAAGTATGAAACGGAAAGCAAATGAAGCCTTTGGGTTACAACAATGTCAAAGTTTTCAGTACTTAGTATTGTTGATGTCCCTTAACATGGTGTGTCCCTAACGTGGTGCGGCCCCTAATGTCGTGCACTTTGAATTTTCACCTCTAGTTCCTTGCTAGAGCAAAAGTTTTACCTCAAATTTCACAGTGAGTGAAATTTCATCAAGCTCTGAACATTCCCGTTCACAAAATCTTGAGTTTACCTACCCGTTACAAAGTGTACAGAGAAATTTATTGTGGCCTGATTTTCCAATTTTATTTTGAAGTGCACAGTATATGAATCCTTAAAAAATGCGCCCAAAAATAAGAAAATAATTTTCTTACAAACTTCTAGTTGGGTACGGTATGTGAGTGGAGATAATAATGGTATATCAGAATTTGTCAACTTCAAAGAAATTCCTAAATGTTAACTTACAAGTGATTTTCTGAGATTTGTTCAAGTGCGCCACGTTAGGGAACACTCAGCTGATTTTGTGCACAATTTCCGGACGCCACCGACTTTGAATTATGGACTAAATTCCAGGACACTGAAATTGTTCACAAAGGTTCAACAGCAAACATTATCAAACTAAAAGTACCAGTATTTAACTGAATGAATTTGAAGTTTGTCGTTGGGCAACACTGCATAAGGAGAGTCAAGTTGAAGGTAACGCCACGTTAGGGGACTCCACTATATTCCATTAAGTCTTAACCAGTTCGCGCTGGGATTATTTTGACATTGACCAGACCAGGCGCTGGATTGTTTTTCACAAACCTCAAAGTCAGACGGGTTCAGGCCGTCATCTACGGATAGCACACCCTGATATATCCGGCCTCGCTCGCTCCGAGCGAGCCACTGACAGATATTTCCGGCCTTGCTCATTGCGTGTTCATCTATCATCTGTTCTGAATACCGCAAAACCTTTGCATGTATACACGTCATCCGACGTGAACTAGTTAATGGATTACATGAACTGATATCCATAAGTCTATCTCAATTATGACAATGACCTTTCAGAAATATTTCTTCATTTTTCATTTTTGTAATCATCCAAGTTATAAAAACACCAGTTGATGCCTGAATATATACTTGTGTAAAATGTAGCATTGTAAGTAGCTTGCAAGGATTTAGAATTTTCTCTTCAGAAATAAGTGGGAAATTTTTTTTAAGCAACAAGTACAGAAACATTTCCCAGATAGAATCCAAACCCACGTCATTCTTTGACTCCTATACAGGAAAAATCACATTTTGTAATAGTTGCCTTGTGCCAACAGTCAGCTCGTTTCATTCTTGTTCCTGTTACCCGGTACATCCCAGCTCAATCCTTTCTCCCCTGACTCTTGTTGAGTCATTCAACCCGTGTCAAGGATACTTCACAGCCAGACTCCTTTGTCGGCTAAAAAAATCTGTAGGTGAAAAAAAAAATCCAGTCTGAGTGCTTTGTACTCCGATTGATTCACAGGTGAACAATAATTGAGAAAGGATTGTCTGTCAGGTCTGTTACACTAACCGTAAACCTTGAATGTTTGGGTTTAATTTTTTTTTCTTTCTCATTGGATTGGCCCGATCATGTGACCTTTAGAATGATTCATTGAGGGTTGTATACCTGTATAATTTCTTGGCATTGGGAAGTGATAAATAGCTTGTTTACAATTCGGTGCGAATGTCTGGGTGAAGTTTGGGAAAACACCATGGGAAAACGTGACAAACGGCAGGGCGAACGAATTGTGGACAACATCAGCGTAGCGTTGCTTGCCTGCTTGCCTTTTGTGATGATAAGGCCTACAAATGTACCTGTGACGTTTTGTCATTAAATTTATTGTTTTGACTATTTTGTGACAGTGACGAGGGTTAAGTATGTATACATGTAGGCTCTGTAGCTCAGGCAACTAAAGATAGCTGGAGATAGAGAATGAGCAAAATGTTCCAAGATGTTGAGAGAAAAGTCTGGCATGAAATTTCAGGGGAAACCAACAAAAATCAGGCTGGGACTGAGAACCAAATCCACTATACTGGCCTAGGTTGAAATTGAACCAAAGTCTGGGAGGTAGAAGGTTAGAAAAGTAACGTTCATCCCAAAAAAATTAATCAGTTTATCATTTGTCTTCCAACAATTTGTAATTGTGAAAAACCAGATGAGAGGAGTTCCTTATATATGAGATTTATTCCATCTGGAGTGCTGTGGTCGAATGGTCACGGTGTTCAACTCATGTGCCGTGGTACGTTGGTTTGAACCCTGACAGGGAACATGGTGCGTTGGTGCTTGTGTTCTTGGGCAAGGCACTTTACTACAATTGCCTCTCTCCACCCAGGAGTATAAATGGGTACCTGTGAAGGTAGAGACCAGAATGTCCTGATCTCGAGTTGCTGCAAAAACTGGTCTCATTGCCTGATGAACAGGGGTAATAATTGTGAAGCGCTTTGAGACCTTTGGTATAAAATGCTATATAAGCACCACATTATTATTGTTATTATCAGTTTGAAGAAAGCAGTTCAATTTGCATAACAATACTTGAATATCCAACAATTGCTTTACAAAACCAGGTTTAAAGTTCTAAACTGTATAATATGGAAATGTATGCAAAGTTGATTCATCTAAGACCTGTTGATCTGACGGTCAGGGTTGTTCTGTTCTTCTATTTCAAGATGGCCCAGTCCTATCATGGACACGAGCTCGAAATCCAACCTGCATTGTTTCTTGGGAGACTAAAGCTTTATAGGCCTGGGAACAAAGCCCAACAAATACTTCATCTGTTTAGAGAAGGGTATCACCTGACGGCAAGAATTTGGAATCTTATATACCTGGGTGGCTGACCCACTGATTCTGGTGTTTATTTCAAGTGCAAAGGATTGATTTTCTCAGTGCTGTGAAAATTGTGATGCTCTTTCTGTGAACTTTAGGGTCAGAAAAGGGTAATAGACTGTCTATATTCATCCTGACTTTTCCTCAGAGAGTGCATTGCAGTTTTTAATCAGTAAGTCCCTTAATGTTTAAACTGAAAAACATTTAACACCGTACGGCGTGTGTCAATGAAAATGTAGCAGTCAATTCATAAATATTGAAAATACTAGCACTCTCTTTTTGCAAAACTTAGATAGAGCCTGAAGGTGTAGTGAATACTCTACACAATGGTCTTTATCCCATCTCATTTGGACACCCCAGTCCAAAGATACAGCTAATTAAATGAAAGGACTTGAATTCCAAGAAGGTGTGTGAATGCCTTTCATTTGATACAGAGTGGCCCAAACAGATTTTGACAGTCTTTACAAGCTTTATCGTAACTTTTCAACAAAAGGTCCAAATCACACAGAACAAAAATCCTGTCAAGGGTAAAGAAACAAATCATCTCATTGGGAATTTGTTTACCCCAAAAAAACCTGATTTAGTTTTGTCAGAGAAAAATGTTGTTTGACTGATGCATTTCTAAGACATGCTGTACATATTAAAAAGACCTCCACACCAACCAGTCAGCATGAGCAAATATTTTTAGCTGCACAAAACAGTGAGCTAGAGCGTTGGGAAATTTTCAGTTGGAATATTGTGATACTTAGACTTTGATACTTTGCCCTTGCCCTTAAAGGGAATATACAACATTTGCAAACATCAAAAATCAAATCGACTAAATTATTAAAATAACGACTAAAATATGGTACCTTACTGGATTGTGAATGACAGTCTAAAGTGAATGACAGTCTAAAGCATCCTGTAAAATCATGGCACCTGGTGTGCTGTCATTTTCAAAAAAAGTGGTATGTTTGTTTCAATTTCCAACGCTGGTTGGCCGACCAGCGTTGGAAAAAAAACTTTTTTTTCAAATACTGCCCTCATTTCGCCCTATTTAATTAGTCAGCATATTGTTTGCAATCGATTACACACCTATGAACGGGTACAAGCCAGCTAGATTGGTTCCCTGACCTTATACAACTCTCTGAAGTGTATGTATGTTGCTCCGTTTCATCTTAAGTGGGGTCAGGGAACCAGACTACAGGAACGTGATTGTTTTTCTTGGTTTTTCCAGCATCTACGAACAAAAAACGTCAAACGAGTCAGTGTTACAATATTTGCTATAAAATACTAACCCCCCAAATCCATCCATTTCTCAAAATTAAATCAAAAGCAAATGTTGTATATTCCCTTTAAAGATCAGTTTTACACGGAGATCAAATGTTTAACATGCAGCTGATAAGGCCTTTTTCTGACAAAAAAATATAATTTCGTATTTGGCTATTATCAAACCTAAAGATATGAATGTCCTGTCATTTTTAATGGCCCTACTGAAGCGACATACAGTACCAGTGCCTGTATTTATGCCAATGTATAGTGTACCGGTACATGTACTGTACATACTTTGTAATATTGTGCAAGGGCATGAATGGCACAATATTTTTCTACATAACTTTGCCCGAAGGCACAAATAGAAAAAGTACATCCCAGTAGGAACCAAAGAGTGCTTGATATGACACAGGCAGTCATGTGGGGCTCAGTAAATGGAAGTCAATAACACTTGACAAGAAGCAAGAAAGGTGTCGAAGGAGTCTCAGTGCTTATCAAAGTATGTCCTTGAAGGATGTATCCTAATATTAAACAGTCCTTCTGTTTTGAGGCGTGCGATCACACCCCCATGCCATCATACGCCTAAATGCTTCCTGGGAAGTGCGAATAATCGCACGCCTGAATCCCTCAGTACCGCACACCTCGGCATACATTTACGGCATAATTATACTTCATAATTTGTGAAAAATAAAGTACGTCGGTGAAGAGAAAACAGCTATATCGTAAACCAAGATGAATATTATGAAAAAAAATACCAGATTGTTCAGTCCCAGCTTGGACCACAAAATCACACACCTAGAATTTTAGAAAAATCACACGCCTAGAAAAATCACACGCCTAGAAAAATCCAGGTGTGCGTTTTTCCACACACCTGTGATTTTCAAATCAGAAGGACTGATTAAATTATCAGAGAACAGTTTTGAGTTGGAAAAGTTAGGGATTTCCCATGGAAAAGGTTAGGATTTGTCATGGAAAAGTTCTGAATTTATCGAGGAAAAATAATGAGGTTATCATGAAAACATGCAGGATTCATCCTGGAAACGTAAAGGATTTATCATGGAAATGTCAAGGATTCATCGAGGTAATATTGTGGATTGTTAAGGAAAAGTCATGGATTTATACAGGAAGAGTGGAGGATTTATCCAGAAAGTCATCAATGATCAATCATGGAAAAGTTGTGAATTTTTTTGCATTGGATTCTGATGACGAGCCTAACTTGTTGATATCATAAAAGGATTTCTTTGCACAGCTCTGAGTGCTGAATAATTATATTTGGGGGGAAAAATGCCTGCCTAAAAGTACATCTTTCCCCCCTGCATGCCCAAGGGTATTCTTTGGTAATTGTGTCCAAACACACAATTAAGGGCCATAACCATACCGGAGGGGAAAAGTGTCAAATCAATTGCAGGACCTCCACAATCTCCAGCCAACTAGCCAGCCCCAAGGGAACTATAAAGTCTAATTGGATTTGTCAAACAGTTTTCCAATCAATTATCACACTGGCACCTGACCAGCACATCAGGTGGACTCGCCAAATTGGTCTTGACAGTTCCACAACAGTTTGGCTAAACAGTTGGTTGTTAGAGATTTGTGGTGTTGTGTCCACTGCCAAAATTAAAAGTGAAATGTATGTACTTTTTTTTATTTCCCTGTCTTAATTCATTATTTTCAGTTCAGTAATCACATACCTCACTGGGAGTTGAGGCTGATGTGGCTAGATTAAAGTTGACAATATCACAACAAGCAGTTTGTGTCTGCCATTGTGGAGCTTGGTTCTGTCGATTGTGTTGTGTTATTACATCTTGAAGTGTGTGTACATGTCTTTAGCTTATTCATTTTTTTTAGCACAAGTTTAACAAAAACCTGATGCTGATTGGGCTAAATTAATGTTGACAGTATTACAGTGCTTTGCAAAGCTACCTGTACTTGGGTTTACAGTAGGCCTGACCAAGAAGCCCTAAAAGTGGACAACCCCGGTTTTCCTATTTCCTGCTGGCAAAAGTTTAGAGTTTTGAAGTTGCGCTACTCATTTTTGTGAATGTCATTTTGCTGCAGACTAAAAATCTCTAATTCCCACTAGCGTAAACTGAAGATTTTTGTCCAAAAATTAACATTTCAATCCCCCCAAAAAGAAAGATTCCACCGTCGAACATTTCAAAAATTGTTTTCTCTCACCAAATTGAAATTTGTCACTTTATGAAACCATCAGACAACATGTATATGATCAAAGTGACCCGTCTCATCCTTCAGTCGTCATAACCCATTACCTCTTGGGGTCTTTTCTTCTCCCACTCTGGCACCACTGGACAATACAGAGGGACAATAGGACACAATGACCACTAGCCCGGCGCAAGGGGAGTTACTTACACCTTTTTGGCTCCGGCGAAAATATTGATTACAAACACACAGGTGAATAGAGAGGCACACTATGGAATGCATTCTTTCCCGCTCCTGTGGAGCGAAATCTTGCACCACAGGGAGGTGTTATTATAACCTTACCAAGACAAAGGCTGTGTTTCTTCTCTTTATATTCACAGTTTTTGGTTCCAAATTCTACTTCTTTGTGGGTTGTATACCGGCCGTTCTATGGAATTTGTTTCCACTTTATTTGCTGCTTTGGCTCGGAACGGTTTTAGG
Source organism: Patiria pectinifera (assembly GCA_029964075.1). Classification (NCBI taxonomy): domain Eukaryota; kingdom Metazoa; phylum Echinodermata; class Asteroidea; order Valvatida; family Asterinidae; genus Patiria; species Patiria pectinifera. Next base: position 11,803,974 of record CM057144.1, on the reverse strand, counting down.
GTAATATTTACTCTGGACACAAAAAAGGCACTGTTAAGAATTTAATCAAGGTGAAGTAGACGCGGTGTCCGTTTGTGAATCACCGAGGCCTGGCTTTTTACTTTCGCGTGATTTGGCAAGAATTAAAGCAAGAATTCAAGGATCATCTTGTGATTCTCTTTCCTTGACTATTGTATTCTTCATGACTAAACCTTGTAGAATATCAGTTGTACTGTTGCGCAAACCAACTTCACATGTACATCACTGTATAAAAAGGCATGCGTTTGAAAATTTAAAGGGAATAACATTTGCAAACATCGAAGAACAAAACTACCAATTTTTTACAAAATACCTTACTAGGATGTTAGTAAATGACAGTCTTAAGCATCCTGTAAAACTATGGCACCAGGTGTAGAGTCATTTTCAAGAAAAGTGGTATTTTGTAAAAAAATTTCCAACGGTGGTCAGCCGACCACCGTTGGAAAAACCTAACTATTTTTCAACTACTGCTCCAAATTTACCCTTTTTTTCAGTCCAATTTTGTTTGCTATTGGTTACATGTTCATGAATGGGTGCAGGCCAGTTAGACTGGTTCCATTACCTTACAATTTTCCGGCATCTATAAATTGATCCATTTCATCTTTAGTGGAGTCAGGGAACCAAACTACCTGAACATTTTTGTTTTTCTTGGTTTTTCCAGCATTTTCGAACACAAAACTTCAAACATGTCAGTGTAACAATATTTGATATGTTATACTAACCCCTCAAAATAGTTCATTTCTGAAAATTACAGCGAAAGCCAATGATGTACATTCCCTTTAAGGCTTTGATCTGGCAATTGAACATAGCTAGATTAGTCACTTCCTTAGTTTTCTCATTTCTTTCTCTCAGAATTGGGCTATGAAATCAGGCAAAAATTGCAAAATATTAAAATCAGATATGTTGCCACGAGAATTACTGTACATAAATCTGACTGAATTTATACACAGAGCTATTGACGCCATGCAAAACTACCCCTAATTTAGTTCGTATGCAATAAAGACAGGTTTTGATTTTCAAAATTCTTTATAATTGGTATAATTACAATTTATTTTTCGTCTTTTTTAAATTCAGGAATGCAACGAGAATGAATCCCTCAGTCCCCTCACTCCGCTAGAGTTCATCCCGGAATACCAGGCCAAGAGTGATGACACTTATGATGATTATGATGATGAGAATCAAGATGCAAATGTACCCTACGTTCTGACAGATCACAACGAGGAGTTATCCAGGGCTAGCAAGACAGCCCCAGTTCCCACCTTCTCCCCCTGGGTCCTACCCTCGGATGAGCTCAAGTCCAAGCTCGAGTCAGTCTACGCCGAGCGGCAAAAGTCGGAAACCGACGATGCTGGTGGTGATGTCTGGAAGCTAGACCCCAACGCCCGGAACTCCTTCCAGTCGGGCTCGGCCGGTCAGGAGGAAGACCTCGGAGCATCTCCAAGCATCTACCATCCGGAGAGCAGCATGCGGGATGCGGTTGTCATGTCGACGGGAATCGGGAAGAGGCTGTCACTCAAGCAGCGGCTGAGTATCGACCAGGACTCGGACCTCAATGAGAACACGGAAACCATGGGACGACAAAGCAGAGACAGCATCAAGGAAGTGTATTCCGGGAGCAGGAGTCCCACCCTATCCATTCTTGCGAACAACAATCGACCGAAGCTCAGTCGGCAGCGGTCCGGCTCTGGCTCCGAAAGTGTCAAGGACAATCGGCGGAAGCTTGACGACGTCAGTCACAAGACCCGACTCCGAATAGAACGTGACAGAGAGATAAAATCCTCAGTTAGTCCCTCTAGTCCTGCAATAAATGAAACCTCTCAGAACACCCCACCGAAGAGTAGGAAGAGTGGCCAGAGCCTCACGGTGCCAGTGGAGACTGAGATTAACGGGGAACAAGCCAGCGAGAAGGATACTGATGCCTCTGTTGGAGAATCCTTGCAAGCCTTCCGACGGAGAAAGAAGAGCATGGCCATCGCACTTAGCGAGGGTCTGCTAGACCTCCAAGAGGAGCACGCAGCCTCATTGGAGAAGACCTCAGAGCTCCAGATGGTATCTCACATCAGCCAGCTCAACCAGGAGTTGATGCAGCTGACGCAACACTCTCCTCCAGGCACCCCACCAATCCCAAACTACCACCGAAGGGGGAGTCTTAAGAGATCTGGAAGTCGAGGCAGCTTGGCATCCCTGCCAGGCTCAGCCACAAGCCCCAGAAGTTTCCCCGGGATTCGCCTGTGGAAATCAATTGCCCAGTTCCAAACAACTTCCGATGATCCAGCCATTGTAGCAGACGAGCCATCAAGCAATGTGCCGTCACCTGAAAAAGACAGATCATCGACACTTCCTGCACCAAAGAAGACTTCCCTAAAAGACGATGAGGACTCCAAAGAGAAAACAGTATCCCCCAAGCTTCTCCTATCCAGAATCAAACAATGGAGCAAGAAGAAAGGACAGGCCAAACCAAAAGCGAGGCCTGAGATTGTGAAATTAGACCCCAAGGAGCTTCCGGAGGACCATGGGAAGACAGACAGAGAGGAGAAAGAGGACAAGGAGGATGACTCCTCAACTCCAACAAAGGGATCTCTGGAGCATCTCCCTGATTATGTCAACATCCGCAATAACAGCCCCAAGCTACCTCACGAGCCACTGATCACACTCCGGCCAGTCCCCATGAGCAGGGACACAGCCCTGAGGCAAACCTGGCATGGCATGCCATCTCGTAAGACCAATGACGATGACAGGGACGAGGACCGGTTGGGTGGGTCCAACTTCCAGCGGTCCAATTCCTTACGGCATCCCATCCGGCAGCGGAAGCGGGGCGTGTCGCCGATGGAGAATGCCCACCTAGTGGCCATGCATCTGAGCACAGAGACCATTCCAGGAAGCAGCGTGGACAGTGGCATCGTCAAAGACAGAGGCACGGAAGAGACATACTTGGCAGTAAGGACCAAAATTCTTATCATATGAGGTTAAAATTAGACCACAAAAATTACGCAGAGAAAAGTGACCAAGAACAATTAATATTTAGTGTTACGTATGCACTTAGAATGAACTTACGTACAGTGCAGAATTTGTATTGACAAGGTTAAATTTCAGTAGATTTCCAACTGTCACTCCAGCTTGTTTTTATTCAAACTTTCAAAGGGTGGTTAAAGGAATTATTATTTTTGATATCATAGGGTGATAGCGACACGTCGAGCAGCAATCTGTGCAGTCCTTGTTCATCCTTGGGAGGCAGCAACCCACCATCGCGACCTTTGTCCTCTGACATCGTTGACCTTCAGTGGGAGAAGGGGTCAGTGGAGGGTCAGGCCATGGCCAATGGTGGACTCACTGAGGAGAGGAAGCTATCGGCTGTCACAATCGGTCGCAGAGAATCTGGAACAGGAAGTGAGTCACATTTTTTTTCCCGTTGTAAGAAATGCTTTTTAAAATGCACTTAAGCTAGATTTGGTGTAAGAAAATAGTTTTTCAGAAATGGAATTTGCCTTTTGATATTTTATTTTTTTAATTCAGTCAAGTTCGTACATGTACAATTTGTTAAAGGTAAAGTACCAGAAGATCATTTGCAGCTATCCAAAAAATAACTGACGAATAACTGAATTATTGTTGAAAAGCGTACTTGGTTTAAAGATGGTGATGGCAATTAACTCCCTGTGAAATTATTCTCTCTGGCATGCTGTCATTTTGAAGAAAACAATAAAAGAAGGCCATTTCCAAGGATGTGTCAAGTGACGCAATTTTCGAAATTTCCGTTCGTAGGTGGTTTGTAATTTGGGGAATCCATGAATGGGTGCGGGCAAGCGTTGACACGACGCACACACACGCACGGTTGCTATTATTCGTTGGTTCAGTGCGTGCCATCGCGGAGCTGCAATCGGCGTAATGAGAACGTATCCGGAACGCCGATTTTGGGCGCAATTCAAAACATGACGTGGCAACTTTTGAATTGAAATCGAGATCCTAGAATATTGTTTTCTCGGAATATGCAGCATTCACAGAGCTAAAACTTCATCAGGTTAGGCCTATATTAGTTTTTGAGCAATTGTCTTCAGATTTTGAGCACTGTTGTCGCTTCAAATTAAAAAATGCACAAATGATCTACCCTACCTTTAACCACTCCTCATCTTCTCATTAACATAGGTTAAAATCCTAAAATTTGGGGAAACAGAGACTAGAATTTACTTTGTAGGTTTTTGTGTGAGGAAAAAAATAGCTTTCCTCACAAGGAGGTCCTCACTTAGACGTATTCACTAACAGATTATGTTTCATAGTATACCTTCTTTATCCAACTGCAGTTGCCAAATCATCACGCCGTCCCATGGTCTCCCGCCTCAGCATTTCGCTGAGTTCCCAGCCCCCCACCGCTACCGGCCCAGACACCCCGGAAGCCGTGACCTCCCCTAAGAAGGTCACCTTCTCCTTGGCCGAAGACATCACCAAGAAAGCTGTCGTGGAGGACCTGAAGCGACTGCCCAAACCCTTGCATCTCCCCCGCCGGATCAAGACGGACCCCGGGGACTCGAGGACCATTGCTTGTGTCGTCAAGGAAGTGGAGGACGAACAGAGAGGTAAGAATTGTGGTGGGAGATCATTTATCAATGTGGGAAAAGTTTCCTGGCATGGACTCAGCATGATAAAGGGTTGTGATGAATGAATTTTTCTCAGGAACACATTTTGTGCAACTTCCTACTCCTCTTAAATGTATGAAAACCATTTGACATTCCTTTTGGGTTAATGGTATTGAAAAATGCACTTCTGGGGGTGCTGTTGCTGTGAGGTCATTTCAGAAAGACACTCTTCAGTTTAGGAGTTTTCTGGTCAAACTATGAACCAAAAAATTGCTCATAGAAAACAGTTGTGAGAAGAGTTTGCTCATTGGCTTACTGCCGTGTACTGACACAACGTCGAAACACCAAAGAAAAGAAATTTTACGTCGGCAAAATATCCAAAATTCTTGCAACTTTCAATGCTGAAATAGCTGTAACATTGAGGTTCCTGCCTGAAATGACATCACACGTTTGCTCCTGAATATGGAAATTTGCATTAGCATAAAAGCCAAAAGGGCACCAAAGTACCCTTGAAAATGCAAAACAAAAATTGAAAATGGGACACAAAGGTGCATTTCAAGGATTGCATTAATAACGTTTATTGCTTGGGCCCAAGTTGCAAAGATAAAGTTGGGAGGGACCACTGCGCTGAAAGGACTCTACCTAGCATTTCCGCTGCCAGCCGCACCTGAAACTCACGTGAAAAAACCACCCATGGGTTTGTGCACACTCAGAATAGAAATAATGTGCGTACTTCACGCTATCCGCTCCGTTCACAAGTACCCCCTCACCGGCAAAGGAAGTACAGTTGGGGGTGACCGACCGACGCCATCTTGCCTGACTGCAATTCATTTGCCGCGAAGTGCGGCCACTGCGTGTACGTAGTACAAATCCACTGCTGTACGTGCGTCACACACAAGGAACGGTGCGCGTCAACCAGTAAAATGTCCCACCCATGGGACGTCGTTGCTAGGTAAAAGGGTGCCCTCTTTCGTCGGCGCACGGAGCCCATACTTGTATTCATGCCAGCAAGTGTGTGAACCTGTTGTATCCCTCCCATGGAGCTCTCACAAAAAGTGGTCATGAAACACCTTTAATTTGGGCGATTCACAATGCAGTGCGCCACCAAGAGTTTGCCACGAAGAGTTCATTTTTCCCAGTGCATTGTGGGAGATAGTCGACAAATTCACAGCGCGGGACATTTGAAATTGTTCATTTTTCCGGTCAGTAGTTTCGTAAAGGTATGCTTTGAATATCTGTTTGCTCTTTTGTTTTCTTTTTATCAATGTGGTTTTTTTTTGTGAGGCGGCAGAACGCTATGCCCCAATCTATAACAAATTAGTTCAAGTTGTCTACTGACACTCATTCAAATGGGCCATGTTTTGTCGACCGTAATCTAAAAAAATGGACTCTCCATGGCAAACTCTTGGTGGCACACTTCATTGTGAATCGCCCGAATTGTTCACATGCCGAGTCCATCAGAAAAAGTCCTTCAGATTCATTTCATGAGTTTCGAGTCACAAGAGTGTTTCCTATTACTTCCACATCTCACTCCCAGACGCAGCCAGCCAGCCCCGGCCACCCCTACGGCGCCGCGCCCAGTCGGAGCTCTCCAGCATACACGAAAGAAGCTGGGATGACGACATCAAAGCCCAACCTCCCGCCGTCAAGGAGGAGGCAGACAAGCCCGAGAAGGGCACCCTAGCGCGGCCCAAGAGCATCCCGGACCACATGTCGCTACTCGAGGGGGAAGGGGCTGAGATGCTGCCCAGGAAGAACTCACTGGCCGATCGTGAGTAAACGCTGATTATCAGTATCAAAAAACAATTGGCTTGGCCTAGTCCAGCTGAAACCGAAAGTCACATTTTAGGACATTATGTATACTCAGTCAGTGACTCGCTCAGTGACTCACTCAGTGACTTGACACTCAGTGACTCAGCGAGAGGACAGTAGTCCTTTATCATGCTGCCACCATTTCAGTCATGTTCTCTGTATCCAATAACAGTTCTTAATGATAATGTTTTTGTGCGAAAAGGAACCAGACTATTTTTCCTTCCAGCCTCGCTTTGGTTACGTTGATTTGAATGGGAAAAAAATCAAGTTGGCCGCAACATGATAATGGTCTATAGGGTTCGACTTTAGCGGTAGCCCGCTAGCCAAATGCTAGTCAAAACACCGGCGGGCTAGTCAAACTATTCTTTCAGTACGTAGCCCGGCTGGGGAGTCAAAACTTATTGGGCTACGGCAAAGATGAAAGGACAGGAAGAAATAAATCCTTAAATTCAGAAAGCAAACCTGTATCAATATTTGTGTCTAATTTTATTAACTGTTGCGGGTTAAATTATTAGATCTGTTTATTAAAACACTGACAAGATTGCCTCAGGATACACATTTTTATATGTATGCACTAGTGAAAGTTCCCACGGGCTAATTAAGAGTCGTTTCAGTAGCCCAGCTGGCTGGTGGGAAAAAAGTTGAGGTCGAACCCTGATAGGCTGGGCTTAGACAGCAAAAACATGGACATCACTGATTTACTTTTCATTCTAACCAGAATGATCACTTAAACTCTGTAACTTTTTTTTCTCAATAAGTAATGGTACAACTAATATGCTCTTTGACCTTGTTCAATTCCTTTTTTCTTCAGTGATTGGGTCCGAAGTAGGAGAAGTCCTTTCCACATTTGGGAACCAGTACAATTTTGAGGTGAGTACAAGCGGCATTTGTGTCCATCGTGCTGTCACAAAACTGATCCTAGTACTACAGGGTATGTCGACTTGGTAATTAACCTCTGTCAGGTACTCAACTGTAAAGCACTTTCAAAAATACTGTAAAAGCCTACCTTCACAAATCTGGGTCATTGTTCACTTATCTGTTTAGCGATAACAAAAAGTATGAGGTTGTGCGGTCAGGTGATAAAAGTAACTCGAGCATAACTGCACATGGCAGAAGTCAGGGTACCCTCATTTTTCTTGCATAGTTATAGACTGTAAAGAGAGATTTGTCGGAAAATGAAGTTGAGGGCAGTGTTTGCCCTTTAAGTGACCCACTTGTGGCACGGACATAATGTTTTACGATGCAGAATTGGACGCGACATGAAGTTGTTGTGACAACCAAAGAGTTCAAACGATAACAACTTGTGTTTTGTTGTAATAATATTTGTGTATATTGTATGCAGATTTTTAAACTGTGGAGAGAGATTTGAAGGAAAAAGTTGAAGGCAGTGTTTTTCCTTTAAGTGACCAACTCATAGCACTTATATTTTTATGATGCAGAATTGGACGAAGCATGAAGTTGTTGTGACAATCAAAGTTTTCAAAAGACAACAACTTGTTTTTTGTTGTAATAATATTTGTGTATATTGTATGCAGATTTATAAAGAACAAGTTGAAGGCAGTATTTGTCCTTTAAACAACCAACTCATATATAGCAATTATATTTTTATGATGCAGAATTGCACGAAGCATGAAGTTGTTGTGACAATCAAAGTTTTCAAAAGACAACAACTTGTTCTTTGTTGTAATAATATTTGTGTATATTGTATGCAGATTTATAAAGAACAAGTTGAAGGCAGCGTTTGTCCTTTACATAACCCACTCATAGCACTTATATTTTTACGATGCAGAATTGCACGCAGCATGAAGTTGTTGTGGCAATCAAAGTGTTCAAAAGACAACAAATTGTTTTCTGCTCTGATAATTATTTTCCGACATTTGATTCTGTTTAGAGAGCAAATCAAAATGGAAAGCAAGTGAGTTGTTTCCCCCAGTGGACGACCCCAAACATCACAATTGTTTGGCATTCATTTAAAATGTACTTTGCATGTACACAAGGCGACAGCAAAGCGTCCCCTTTCAACCCAACCTGTCTGAAATTTGGAATTCAGAATCCATTCCAGGAAGAATTCCATACCTGGACATCACTAATTTTTCCCTGCAGTGACCTATCAGCCATCAGAAAGCGATAACATGTCCTAAAAAGTCAAATTTAACAGGAACAATATTGAAGCATTTACTGTGAAAAGACTTGGAATTTTTCAGACCAGTCTCATAGGGTTTGTGTACAGGGTGTCAAGTGATGTCCAGGTATGGAACTCTTTCCTCCATTCCAATTTGGATTGAAATTCTGTTACCCATAACCCTCCTCTTTTGTTAGTATAGTTCCAAAATTGGGCATGCTTTCTTATTATTAATTAAGGCCAAAAAAAAAATACTCGGTCTCTGGTCAGCGCGCGCGTCGATTTTAATCATGCGTGTCAACCTTTTTTTTTCTTTAAATTAACACGGAAGCTACAACAGCGCCCTCTATTGCCGCACCTCCTCAAATATTTGTACCAAGGAGCACCAAGGAATGGGGAAATTGCACCAAGGCAAATGATAAAGGGCACCAAGGCAAATGATGGAGGACTGGTCAATGTATAATGAGGACACAAAAAAGCAAAATAGTACCCACCTTGTCTGTAGGCCTACAATTGAAGCTTGAAAAAAAAAAAGCCACCAAAAAAACGCGTCGCCGCATCAATTCCGGAACTTCAGTCTGACCAGAGACCGATTATTTATTTTTTTTGGCCTAATACGGTGTATGTTCCTTTTTTCCCTGGTGGACTGATACTAAACTACAGCATTGATGACCTTTTGGCTTTAAATCTGACTGCTATGAGGCTTTGAATGGGGGTTCTTTTTAGGGCTTACCTTGTTAGGGAGCAGACTCAATCTGGGCTGAATTTTCTTGAACTGCAGCTTCAGAAAATTGAATGGGAATTTCGTAGTTTCTGTAGTTTGAAGCGCAAACCATGGCTGTGTCTCCAGCATCAATTTCATCTCCAGAACCAGAATCAGTGAAAAGCTTTTGATTTCCTGAACCAATTACTCAGAATGTTTCATCGTAAGATTTGATGTTCCTGAAGTATCAGTAAAGACCATGTGGAGCCAGAGTCTCCCAAATCCGGCTCCTAAAATCTCGGACCTGATTCAGCCAGAGACAAGCCACGGTTTGGAAAAACCCTCAAAGAGATCATTTTTATCTATTATTTTTTTTAATTATCTTTGTAGGCGTACAGTCCGGACACCATGCCCACCTTTGCCGAGGCCCTCTGGGATCATGTGACCATGGATGAATCGGAGCTAGCCTTCAAGGCCGGCGACGTGATCGAAGTGACGGACATGAGGGACAGGAATTGGTGGTGGGGCTGTCGGGACGAGGTCGAGGGATGGGTTCCTGCACAGTTTGTCAGAGTGAGTCCAGTCCTCTGTTTTTTTAAGATGCATTGTTCGTGCTGTTTTTTGAGTTTTGAGTTAGAATAGAATGGAATAGAATAGAATAGAATAGAATTTTATTGTCATTTGTATATAAAAATATACCGGTACATTGAAATTCATTATGGCGTTGCAAGCTGTTAAAAAATTTTAAAAGTCATGTATAGCACATATCTCTACTGTAAGCTTGTTTGTGTTTGGGGCACAGAAGCAAGTATTTTGCTCATCTTTGTTCTTTATTTTTGTCCTCTTTCCTTTGAGAGGCTATCAGCCTTGTGATGGGTGACTTCCATTTAAAAAAAATTTTTTTTAAATAATTAAATTTGTTGTTAACTTCTCAACGATTTGGTATCGTATAGGTTTGCGGTAACACCATGTGGTAATAACTACTGCTTAGAAGATATTAGTTCTGAAAAGAACTTGTCCTGCTTATTATCAACTTTGCTAAGTAGTTTTTGTTCTGATAAGAACAAAGACCAAAGACAAGTTCGTAGAACTTACAGCAGGACTGTTCTTATCAGAACAAAAACTACTTAGCAAAGTTGATGATAAGCAGGACAAGTTCTTTTCAGAACTAATATCTTCTAAGCAGTAGTTATTACCACATGGTGTTACCGCAAACCTATACGATACCGATACCCCACCATGCAAAGCCTCAAATCTTATATTCTCAACGATTTGTTCAGTTGCGGGTGAGCCAAGGGGAGACGGTGGAGGAGTGCATGGAGCGTCTGCGCGAGGAGAGGGAGCAATCCAACAAGACGCTCACGGCTAAGAAGAACCGCAAGGTCAGCCTCAGCTTCCTGAGCAACGAGCAGGTCAGGGCCAAGGTCGTGGAAGAGATCATCACCACGGAGAGGGACTACGTCCGCCACCTGCACGACGTTTGTGAGGTGAGTTACCCAGGCTGGACACATCCCACAGATTATTATTATTTTCTTTTTAAACCTCGGCATCATCTCGGAGTTCTCTGTCCATACTTTACAGGGTTACATCAGCCAGGCCTTGGACCGGCCCGAGATGTTCTCAGAGGAGGTCGTGAACACCCTCTTCGGTAACATCGAGGAGATCTACAGCTTCCAGAAGGGATTCCTGCTCCAGTTGGAGGCAACTATCATCCAAGACAGACCCCAGCTCACCAGGATAGGAGGGTGCTTCCTGGAACATGTAAGTGCCTTTTAAAAAACTTACAGCAATTGTGACCACAGTGTCATCAAATCTGAACAATTAATTAACCATTTCTTCTCAGAACCATACATATCATTCTTAACCACAAGAAAATTAGAAAAAAAAATTACTCTATTTTCTTCTACAGAAAAGTGGCTTTGAGACCTATTCAGAATACTGCAACAACTATCCTAACGCCCTGCGGGAGCTCAAACAGCTACGGGAAAGGCAGAAGTATGGTCAATTCTTTGAGGTAAGAGAAAAGCAATTGTCTTTTTTTTGTAGTTTAGCATTATTATTATTATTATTATTATTAATCATTTCTGGTAATGAAACCAAGGATTCCTCAAAAGCGCCCTAGGCACTGTAGCTCGCAAGCCTGAAGAAACCTGTGGAGAGAAGACAATGAGAAGAATTTACAGTTTCAGAGGTGGGAGGAAAAGCCCAGAAGAATATTCTGGGGAAAACCCACGGAATCAGGTAGGGACTGAAAACCCAATCCACATATTAGCCCAGGCAGGATTCGAACCCAGGTCACAGCGGTGGAAGGCGAGGAAAGTACCGCTACGCCAACCTGACTCCCCATTGGAGTTTTTACAATCACTCATGACTGACGGAGGTGATTGAATGATCAGAACCTCGAAGGCATTGACCTCTAACAAACTGGAAGACCATGTTCACAGGGCTGGGTAACTCAGTTGGTAAAGCACAAGGAGGTTGCAGGTTCGAATCCCGCGTCAGCCAATTTTTCAATAAATCTTCTTTATGTCGTCTCCAGGCCTGCCGACTCCTCCAGAACATGATCGAGATCAACCTAGAGGGCTTCCTGCTGACCCCCGTCCAGAAGATCTGCAAGTACCCTCTACAGCTACGAGAGCTCCTCAAGTACACCCGGCCCCAACACGCGGACTACCAGGAGCTCCAAGAAGCTCTTGAGGTCATGAAGGACGTGGCGTTGACGATCAACGACCGCAAGAGGCGCATCGAGAATATTGAGAAGATCGCGGCTTGGCAGAAGGCCATCGGAGACTGGGAGGTAAATAGAAACGCCTTGTTTTCTCCCAAATTTGGTTGAGGTACCCAGAGTTGAGTTGAGTCAAATTGACAAAAAATGTCACAGCAGTCGATAAATATGCTTGGAGGCTTTGCATCGTGGAGGGTACAACTTGGAGAAGTTTACAGAGAGCGCAGACATGTGATAACCTTACAAATAAAGGTATAATTTTGAAATAACCCTTGTTTTTTTGTTTGTGTTTTAGGGTGAGGATCTCCTGGAGAAGAGCACTCAGTTGATTCATTCCGGTGAAATCACCATGTTGGCCGGTAAACGGTGGACTTCAGGCAGGAGAGCCTTCCTGTTTGACCATCAGCTGGTAGTCTGTAAAAAGGTGACGATTTGTCAGTCAGTTGGTTCTCAAAATTTCGTTTTAGCTGAAATAAGTTGCTTCTCAGGAAAGCTGTCTCTCCAAAATGTGACATGACAAGTGTAAGCGTAGTATTAACTCTTTCAGTGCCCGCGAAATTTGAAAAGTTTAACCCTAAACTGCCCAACTTTGAGCGTTTTTTGTATTTGTTCAAAGTTCTGTTTAAAAAAAAGGAAATAAGTTTTACTCACTAAATTTGTTGTTGTTGCTCTCTGGAAGATCCTTGGTACATTGGAAAGTCAATAGTAGTCACGTACGAAGTGCTACACCCTTAAATACTGTCCTGCACACAAGGGAATTCCGCACTTTTTGCAGAAAATATGAGTGTTAGTGCTGCGCCCTCTCGCAAGAACTCGAATGAAACAAATAAATACAGGTCGTACCTGAATGAAAATGATATTACTAGAAAGAGCGAAAGCGCCCTCTTGTGATAGCATGCTTACTTTACCTCGTACATGTACGAGGTTATTAGAAGATGGAATTTTATTTCTCTGTAACACACCGAGTATACAGTGTTTAAACGTCGGTGAAGGGCAAAACCTAATTTGATGTAAGAGGTTGGCACCTCGAACTAACAAATATACCTTGTACATGTACGACTTTGGCACTGAAAGATTTAATAGCTTATTTGTGATGAGTAACTTTCAAACAGAAGCTTGTCGGTGAATATTGTGATAACGCTGCCTCAATTATGGCATGAGGTTGATCAAATATGAATTATAAACCGTTATTAATAGAAATAAAACGATTTGTCTGACGAGTATTTCTCAATTTGTAATTTATTTTTTTTGTCACAGGATTGGAAAGGAACATTATTGTACAAGAAACGGATTGATTTGGATGTCAGTGAAGTAGCAGACATGCCAGATGGCAAGGGTAAAAGACTTCTCTGTTGTTTTTTGTTGTTGTTTTTTTACAATAAAATCAGCGTTTTGACGAATCATGTTTCCTTACCTTCCACCTATGAGCTCCCTGGTTTGAACCTCATATGGATTGGGCTGTCATTCCCTATCTGATCCTTTGGATTTTCCTATTTAAGTAAGAACACATGTTAAAGATTTGTGTTAAAAAAATGATCTGATAATATATTGAGACCCACGCCTAGTATGGTCTTGCTTGCTTTTGATGTCTTTTCAGACTTGCAGTGGAGCGTGACGGTCAAACACGCCTTTAAGATTCACGACACGCAGCTGAACAAGCTGCACATCTTCTCCTGCAAGGGGGACAGCGAGAAGCAGGAGTGGCTTAAGATGTTAGCCAAGGAACGCGAGTCGGTCATGAAGGATAGAGAAAAAGGTTAGTAATCACAGTGATCCTTGTGACACGAGTCTGAGTTATGAGTGTGCTCATTGAGTGCGAGTCCTTAAGGACGTTGAACAGGAATGAGGAAAGTGAGAGTGTTACTCGTTTGAGTGAAGTCCGAGTTACAAGTCATGAGTGGCTCAAGACTGATGCCATGGAGCTGTCTCCCTCAAGAAGGAACTCGTAAGAAAGACTGAAACTCCTGATGTGAGGGTGACTTACGAAGTTCAGAGTGGTTTGAAATATATAGGTAATGCGAGAAAAAAAAGGTGAGTAGAAAACGATATGATGCTCACATGAAGTGAGTCTGAGATGTAAATGTGGTATTTAGACAAATTGTTCTCATCGCAATGTTTTGTCTTATCTTTCACGGCTCAGGGTTCAGTATACCAACAGCGATTCGTGAAGCTGCCATGAAGAATGTAATGGGAGATCAGCCGAGCAAACCACAAGATGTGGCAGGTTAGTGTTCACTGATCCCACCGCTGACACCAAATTGTCACGTCCATTTGGGTCTCAATTTTGTTGGTCTCCACAAATATTTTAAAATAATCAATATTTGGAGACTGCCAAAAATTTGAACTGCCGCTGTGCAATAAAGTACCACGACTTAATTTCTAACTCCTCAATTCCCCTTTCCTGTTTGCCAGATTATTTTGTACAGGGTGAGTCAAAAAAAGCGGAACCCTAACCCCAAAAATTATATTTCATATTTAAACAAAAATGTAGCACCAAGAATAATAATGACTGGAAAGCCAATTTCATAAGCTACTTTTAGATGAAAAAAATACTGAAATTGGTCAATCCGTTCAAAGATTATTACCATTTAAACACAATGACCCTAAAACCTGTCTCGTCCAAAAAATGCGATTTCAAGAATCGTCGTCACAATTGCCTTCAAACAACATCAGCGATAAAATCTCAGTTTAAATGTTACAAATATTCACCAAAGTCCTTTTGAAGGCCCGTCTTTTAAAAAAAGGAGATTTTATAAATCATAATTGTTTGCCTAAACAGGGTTGTTAATAAAGATATTGTGTATTACAGTTGGTGACAGTTGTTGAAACAAGTATTCTGTATCATTTTCTTTGTTGTTCAAAACAGTCAAAACACACAATAAATTGGGTTTTTTTTGGACGAGACAGGTTTTAGGGTCATTGCGTTTAACTGGTGATATTCTTTGAACGGATTGAGCAATTTCAATATTTTTATTATCTAAAAGTAGCTTATGAAAGTGGCTTTCCAGTCATTATTATTTTTGGTGCTACATTTTAAATATGAAATATATTTTTTGGGGTTTGGGTTCCGCTTTTTTTGACTCACCCTGCACAATGGGTACCTTCACAGAGACTAAATTTTTTCCCACACTTTTGTCAAAGTTTGTTTTTCTCAAGGGTGCAACTGCTATGAACTTGTTCATCATGTTAATGTTTATTAAATGTTCTTATTTTGTCGTGATTTGTTCTTTTTCCACTCGAACAGCAGTTGTTACACGTAAGGTCTCCGAGATGCCATATGCCTATCAGCACAAGATTCTCAAAGCCCCCAACAAGAAAGTGCCTCTCTCGAAGGGAATCTCTTCCACTGATGTCTTCAAGAAGAAGGGCAAGGGACTGTTCGGCATCGGCAAGAAGTGAGGTCAGCTGGCTGTGACCTGACAATAGAGGGAGCCCTGACTAGAAAGCCTGGCCCTCTTCCAAAAAGATGTCATAGATCACTGTAGGGCAATAAGAAAGCGTCCTTACAATAGAGTGTCGTTTCCAAATTGCAGATCCTTTCCACTGATGTCTTCAAGAAAGAGAAGTGTCCGTTTGGCATGTCAGCTGGCAGTGAACAGACAGTAGAGGGAGCCCTATCTAGAAAGTCCCTCTTCCCGAGGGGTGGTCATTCAGTGACATCTTGAAGAAGTAAACTTTTGTCCGGCTTCAGCTATAAGGAATATTTCGCTCTTACCCACGGCCCGCAGGGCCCTGGGAAGGGCTCTCTTTCTCAAAATTTGTGGCCAGCTTGCTGCCTGAATCAATGCAGGTACACTCGGCAAGCACGTGTCGCGCGCACGCGGAATTGTTTACCTATGTTATTATTCAAACAAATTCTTTCCACTGACGACTCAAAGAAATTACGTCACGCATTCTAAAGATATTAGCCCTTCCCGGCGCCCTGTTTTAGGGCAGCGGGTACAACAAATATAAGAATATTGGCTGGCTATATCTTGACAGTAGAGGACGCCCTTTGAGGATCATAAAGGATTTCACTTAAACTTATTCTTTTTAAGTTCTCTCTATTCCTGAAATTTACTTGTAAAGATTGAGACTTGGGATATTCATGACTTTATTTTTGCAAACTAAAAAAATGAAAGTTTAATTTTGTGAAATAGTTTAGTTTTGATAACTAGTTTGTTGATTGATTTGTGAATTACATTATTCAGACCAATGATTGGACTTAATTGTTGAATTGTAAAAGAGTGCCATTTTGTCTTCTTTTTTTTATTGTCTTCCAAAGAAATGCATTTGTTACCAATGTCCTTCCAAAGATGCAAAAGTACTTTCAGTTTTCTTGACGATATTTGTATATACTTAGTCGTGCTATGTACAGAATGAAAGAGATCCTTCGAGGTTTGTAGGCCCTAATTTATTATGTGAATAAAATTTGGTTAAATTTGAAATAATTTCTTTGATCAGCTGGCTGGTCATTGCCATATCAAAAATTAGATTTATTCACAACGGAGCAAGGCTTTGCCTGATAAAATGCTGATAATTAAACGGGGGTTCACTCCAAAAATAGTCGGGTAGCCAATTCATCAACATGTTTAGCTTTAATGTTTAGTCAAGGAACCGTACCATTTGCTAAAGTTTGACTACTCAGTTCGGCAATTACTTAAAATACATACAGATTCAAGTTCGTTTTCAGCTTTTTCCTCTTTCATGAAATCTTGACGTCGATTAACTTTATCAAGGTAAACTATAGTCGAGCCAAAATTGTCTTCCAAAAAATGTAAGCCATATGGATTAAACAGTAATTCTGGTATTTAAATGTGGTGCCAGGTGCTTAATATTCCAATTTTTGTTTGAAATTTCAATATGAAATTCTAAAGGATTTTCTGAGATATAAATATTTACTGTACATGTACATGTGTATACTCTTTTTTATGTATGCTTTTATGTAAATTAATTACTTCCATAGTACCTCAGTGCTTGTATAAACACTATGCGAAACGTCTTGTGTATGATCTTTAAAGACAGTTTATGAGAGAAAAAAATATAATGGGTGCTTTTTTTTTTACACTTTTGATTGAACTGATGACATGTAAATAAAAGATTTTTCTTTCCAAACTGGATTCGTGAATTGTTAGTATTTTTATCAATATCAGTTTTCTGTGTTTTTTATTTATTTAATTTTTTTTTAATTATGCTTAATATTTTACCAAATCATACTTCTGCGGTTGAGGAAAAGGTAGTTTATTGTTTCATGTAAACAGAAAAAGAAAAAAAAAGGGGAGTTCCGTGAATTTTTTTTTATCAAGGCCTTTTATTGGTTCAAAGTTAAGATTTCTTGACTATGCAAATATACGTTATAGCGCCACCATGCGTTAGAGCTACGTGTACTTTGGAGAAAAAAATGGCCGCTTCTGACAAGGAAAACGTGAGTTCTCTGACTTGGGTATAATTTCGTAAAAATTCATGCAAAAGCTGACCTGAAATTTACTATTTTTAGAATGCATTATATTTAGAGAATGATATAACAACAGTTGTGTGTTTTTTATCCCAACAATGGGCCCTCTCCTCGTAAAATCAATGAATATATTTCGCATATGGTGCATTCGCAATGATTTGTCAATGTTTGTCAATTTTCTGTTTCATTGTTTGTAACTGTACTTTTCTGAAGCATGACTAGCTAGCGTCTAGCGTAGCTAGCAAGTAGTACTAGTACTAGCAGCAGCATGTGTGACGATGTGTAGCCCCTGGCCCTGGCTATTTGAATATCGCAGTGGCTATCTTTACGGCAGTCAACCGTCCGGTTCCCTGACCTGACAATCATGACAATTTTCAACGTCAGGATCTTTGGCTCTTGGAATCAGGCTATCATCAACATGTGATCAACCAATGGTTCTCGGACTTAATTCCCCTTTTAAAATCCTCATCATGCTCAGTCATACTTGTATTCTAGCCCCATAAATGTGGCCTATTTACTGGACTGCCTCCGTAAACATAGGCCACACACCCACCATGTACAAAAACGTGTCAACGGAGCCAAATTTTGATTTTCACATTTGGGCTTACTTTGTAGGTTTTTTTTGCTTTAAAAGCATTCTCACCCTCTATATAGGCTAATCAGAAAGTGCTGCCTTTTTCAGATGTCTAATTTTTGTGAAATTTCATTTTGAAATTTTGATACGAAAACGTGTAAAAATGAATCTGGAAATTTCACGAAAAATGGACATCTGAAAAAGGCAGTACTTTCTGATTAGCCTATATAGAGGGTGAGAATGCTTCTAAAGCAAAAAAAACCCTACAAAGTAAGCCCAAATGTGAAAATCAAAATTTGGCTCCGTCGACACGTTTTTGTACATGGTGGGTGTGTGGCCTATGTTTACGGAGGCAGTCCAGTAAATAGGCCACATTTTGGGGCTAACTCGTATTCATACTGACAATTTGACAAAAGCCACGGATAATGAAGAAAAATTGAAATCTGACGTTACTTCAATAAAATTCTTATTCCTCCATGAATAAAAAGTAGGATTTGATTTTTAAAAAAACTTAAAACTTTAAATAAAAGCAAGTGAAACCATTAAAAGAAAATAAAAAAAAACAGTGGATATTTTGCCGGAGACGGCAAACCTTCAGTAAACGTTAGTTTGCCGGATATGCACTGAACATGCGCAGTTACTGTTTTTTTTTACTTAAACATTTTCCGGTGACAAATTTTAGTCTGGCTCCATGCCAATATTATCGTTGTATTTTTGTATTTACAAGATGGGAATCAGACCATTTTATAATTTCGGACTTTATTTCCCTTTAAAAAAAATCCTCCAGAGCCACAAATCTGAAAAAAAAGTAATACTCTGCAATAAAATGTTTGAGACATATTAAAATAATAAAAGAAGAATATTCTTATTTATTTGGGGATGGGAAAAAAAACCCTTAAAATTGTGGCGGGGATCAGGATTCGATCTCGGGACATCCCACTCACTAGAGCTATTGCTTAATTACTGCACCGACTGTGCTACTCAACTTCGCTGGGATTTAATACATCTTATAATTCAGCCCTATCTTAAAGAGTACAGCGCCCTCTGTTGATATGGATTGCTGCCGGCAAAGCTTTAGTAAACGTTAGTTTGCCGGCGTTACCTCTGGCAAAATATACACTACCTTAAATATATTAAATGTTATATACTCAGATTCATCATGGTATTCACTGCCATAACGATAGCAGTTTAAAATATTGTTACGACTGTCGTAACGTGGCCACTACGATTTTGTTGCTCAGTCTGCAGACTGATGTATCTTAACCCTCCTGCTGTGTGATCAGTGATCTGTCAAATAGGTCGCTTTATTAAGCATTTAACTATTTGGCTAAACTCACTTATAATAGAAAATAATGTAAAAAATGGAGGTGTCCTAAACTACACGATTACCAAGAGTTTGGACCAGGCTCTGGCCATTAATTTTTTGTAGTTCATAATTTTTTTTATTTATTCCTTTCTTTCTTAAAATCTTTGGCACATCCAAACTATGAACAACATCCACAGGCGCCCAACAAACCAGTGAAGGTTGACAAGTGGAATGGATCAGCCGTCAAGAATGCACTGGATGATGCAGTCAGAACCGTAAGTATGTTACGAAGAGTTTGATGAAATCGGGGTGCAGGTCCTGTTAAAGGTCCTTTACAAGCTGAGTTCGAACTTTGGTAGATGTTTTTTATCACGTAGATCATGACGGAACACTTCAGCTACGTGGAGAACCATGGCATGATTGACAGAAGGCTCGCCATCTGCACGATATCCTGTGTGTTTGCCGTCACAGCATTGATCTATGACTACCTGCATCCGTTCCCCGAGTCCAGGGTGGTCCTTGCCGTATGCGTCATTTCATACTTCGTCATGATGGGGATTGGAACCCTGTACACCACCTTGGTGGAGCGCAACCATTTCCTGGTGGTTCATCAGAAGGACCCGGCTGGGGTCGACCCCGACAACGTCTGTATCCTGGACTCCTACATGAAGAGGTCAGCATCTCAGTATTAAGATATTTATCCCAGTTGCATTTAATATATAAGTTAACCCTAACTCCCTAGGACTTTTTGCTAGGATGTAGCCTCAATCCTGCAAAATCCTCCAATTGGCCTCGTGGAAAAAATAGCATATAGCCTCAATCCTGCAAATTCCTCCATTATTTCTTGAGTATGGTCCGTGGAGAGGTGACCACTGCCTGAATCCTGCAAAATTCTCCGGCTATGTCTGTCAATAAGCTGAGGCAGAGGCAGTGACATCCTGGAGCAGTGCGGAGGATTTCAAGTATAACATAGGCCTAAATTTATGCACGGCAGAGCATAAACAACACAAGGTCCGGCCCAAGACCTTGACTCCTTGCACTCTTGCCATGTAACCTGAATCCTGCAAATTCCTCCGATTTGCAAAAAGGATTTTGGAGGATTTGGGATGGTAAGGGTTAAAGTAATTTTAAAAATAAATTTAAATTCAATTTTTAATTAACAGGGGCCCAGCCAAGTATTGTCTCTGCCCATCTGCAGGCCTTCTCCTATTCATCACATAATTATACATGTAGATTCTCTGATTTTTTTTGGGTTGTTGACCCTAACCTTCCCAAATCCTCCCAAATCCTCTTTGCAAAATGGAGGATTTTGCAAGATTGAGGCAAAATGGCAAAAATGTGTGGCTGATTTTGGAGACTGCAGTGTGTTAAGGTCTTATGCCAGACCTTGTGGTGTTTATGCTCAGCCGTGCATAATTAAGGCTTAGATTATACTTGAAATCCTCCGCACTGCTCCGGGATGTCGCTGGCTCTGCCTCAACATACTGACAGTGATTGCTTTCAGAGGATTTTGCAGGATTGAGGCAGTGGTCGCTCCTCCAATGACCACATTTAAGAAATAACAGAGTATTTTGCAGAATTGGGGCTGTGTGGAATTTTTATACGAAGGCAGTTGGAGGATTTTGCAGGATTGAGGTTGCATCCTAGCAAAAATGCCTAGGGAGTTGGGGTTAATCAAGTACCCAAGTATGCTTAGCACAGAATTTTGCATATTAGCAAATAACGACATAAACAGCCAAATATTCACATACATGTATTCTACACTGCACATGACAGGTTTGCAAGTGATAATTCACTTAACACATAAGTATTTAAACAATAGTTTCTGTTTTGCAATTATGAAACGTGAATTATTTTTGTTTTCCAGGTTTGACGACATGTACACCCTGGTTATGACTTACAAAGACAGTACCTCCAAGACAGAACGTGAGGCGTCGGTCACCAAATCGGTGGGCAGTTGGTTCGACGAAAACGGCACGTTACTAATTGACTTGTTCACTAATGACGTTAGCTCATTACATAACGGCCTTTTGAATGAGAAGAAACAGAATTGAACATGTAATTTTTCAATTTTTTTCTGTTTTTTTTGGTGTCTGTATTGTTCAGTATTTAGCGTTGGGTATCTAGAATTTGTCATGTGTTGTCAAGGTTTACAGTAATAATGGGATGAAACAAAAGTATTTTGGCCATTCAACGTCGTAAAGTACAGCTTAATATTGCCTTAGTGTTACCATGCCAACCAAATGTTTCCAGTAAGTAGTGAAAAAGTAATCTGATATGCATATCGAAGTGTAAATGGAACAAATATGAGAATTGTTGGGATATTTTTTTTCAAAAGATTTCTTCAAAAACTGACTTAAGTTTTGTTTAATTTCCTCAAAAGTTGGAATTATGCGTAAGGCTCATAACTCTGTTTTTCTAGAATTTGAAGCACTTTTTCAAAAAGGTCTCGATGCTTGCAAGGAATTTCCTAATTTCTCTTCTTTTTTTATTTATTTGTCAAAACTTACTTATATTACCAGTCATATTCTTCTTTAATAATTTCTTCATGACCTTGTTTATTTGTGAAGGGTAAATAAGCAACACTACAACAGACCTATAAACATTTCATTTCTATTTTTATTTCTCTTTTCTTCTACAAAACATTTACAAATATTTAAAATGAACAATCCGTGTTGCAAAAGTGTTCTCACAAATGTAAAAATAAAAACACTACAGCACGGAAAAGGCACACTATCGGTAAAACCCAACCTAATACATTTTTCAGGAAAAAATTGCCTGTAAACATTTATATAAAGAGTTTTTAAAAAGAAAAAGAAAAAAAAATAGGGAAGGCGTAACATATTTTGTTTACCCAAGTTATTTCTTTTTAAAAGCTCTCTTCTCAGTGTTTGCATGTGTTATTATGGAGAAAATATTTACAGCGAATTTCAACCAAATTTGTCATTCAGTTCAATTAAAAAAATTAATATCCTCAATCTCGGACAAAAAGGCTAGCTTTAGAAAAATAACCCTGTAAATTATCTTAAAGAACTTTTATCCATTTCATGATCACACAATTTGAGGCGAACCATCTCAATACAAAAAGTGGTGTGCTTTTTTAATTTACATGATTCAATAGGAAATCAAATTCCCGATAACATTTAGTTATTTGGAATTCTTGCATTTTATAATAGTGTTCCTGCCTACAATGGTTTTTTCAGTAATGTGCTCATGTTGTAAGGTGCATAATAGCTACATTAATAATGTGTTACCCTTTTACTAAGGTGCATTTAAATATTACAAAGATGTTAATTTCGAAAGGGAACCAGACTGGATACAGTTATTGGTATTTTCGATTGGAGAAGAAAATAACATGACGTTACTTGTAGGTGAAAAACAATATTGTTTTCACAATGTGGTATCTCCTTTTAGTGAAAGCTTATGGATTCAAAATAAAATAACATTGACATGTAATGCCACAAGAATTTGTCACTGTCCCCTGCTTGATCTGTCCACCGTGCCAAGCCTCAAAATTGTATATCAAATCTTTTTAAATTGCAATTTTTTTTCATGCACACACATCCCAAAATGCCAGTAAAATCCTCCTACTTTGGCACCATCATCAAAGAGACCATTCCCGGGGCTTGGAAGTGCAGGACCAGCCCCTCATGTCTTGCAGCTGCAACGCCTCGGTGGGCATGTGGGTCTTAGGAACAGCCGGCCGGCTGATGAAAGGCGAGTCGGCCCGACTGTAGAACCTCCGCAAGGGGGACGTGCACCTCCCGGTCCCGCCCTTGGTTCCGCCCCAGGACCCGCCCGACAGTTCCATGGCAGACTTGGGCCGTTCAGGCTTCTTGGGCGTGAGGGTTCGACCGACGGAGTGACTGAGGCTGAAGGACGGGCTTGAGCTGCAGCTGAAGGACTCGGACTTTGAGAGACATTTCTGGCCGGCATGCCAGGACGCACTGGGATCTACAAACAAAAACAATACAATTAACAATCAAAATGTAACAAGTGAATGAAGCAGTAGTCTTAATTGGCCAGAATATTCAGCAGAAGCAGCAACAGTTTTTTTTCTGTTACTTTAGGTTGTTCACAGAGAACATTGTGGGGTGCTGTGGTCCAATGGTTTTACGGTGTTCGACTCGTGTGCCGTGGTACATGGGTTCGAATCCTGACCGTGGGAACATGGTGCTTGTGCTCTTGAGCAAGGCACTTTACCATTATTGCTTCGTCCTTCGGATGGGACGTAAAGCCGTAGGTCCCGTGTGTTGTGTAATGCACGTTAAAGAACCCAGTAACACTTATCGCTAAGAGAAGGGGTTTGCCCCGGTGTTTCTGGCAGTGGCTGCAATATGCGCCGCAGCACCTTGTAAACCCTTATAAGGTGCTACATAATGGGTCTCATATTTCTCATAAACTTTATTTACCTGTCTCTAATAATAGACATAATTTCCAGTGCCTTAGTACCTAATTGTTGGTAGATACGTGCGCTATATAAGACTCCAATATTATTATTATTATTATTATTGTCCTGTATTTTTGCATTCAAATGTTTGAGATGCTTGCTGATGTAATTCCGAAGTCTCGATGCTTGGCTAATAAAAATAATATGGGAACAAATATTCTCTGTTTTGAGAACGGTTGGTTAAACGTTGTTGTAATACTGCTCTTGTAAACTAGGCAGTAATGAGCAACATGTATAAATTGATGTGGAGTGTATTTCAAAATAATGTTTACATATACATCATACTACATGTAGTTCCGGCATGCAATCTTGTTTTGTTTCTTAAATGTAAGTATTGCCTTATTCCATGTTTTACAAAAAGCAAAATAGATTTTAGCAAATATCTTACCATTAAATCCAGCCGTTGCCAACCTGACAAACGTGTCTGACACCGATACGGGGTCATACGGACCAATCGGTTTAGGAACTGCAAGAAATAAAAAGACAAATGTACTCGGTGATCGTACAAGTCAGAATGTGTAAAAATGATATCTTCAATTAATACTATCATCACCAACATCAAATGATTTCAAGTTCACCGACCTGATTTTGCTCCAAACAACGTTTCATCTACATACGATCTTGGACTGACGGTCCTGTATGTGTCAAATATGCTGGGGAAGAGAAGTGTAATTCTATTAAAAATGAAATTAAAAACAAAATTTCGAAGAAAATGCTTGAACATGATAAAAAAAACACAAATAGAAACTGACAATGTTTGCTTTCAATCTTGAAATAATTTTTCTTATTTACTGAGGGAAGGAGACTCATTGTTTTGTATGCGCTTACTTTCTTTTGAGTGGAGTGAATCGTATTCTCGACGGATGAATGAATATTCCGTGCTTTGGTGTACACGTGAAGTATTCCCTCCCTTTGAAGATGCCACTGTGCTTTCCAACTGTGAAAAAGAAAAAAAAATAGTTTCTTTTTTGCAAATTTTGGGGAACAATCACATCCCTCTTCATTTTTTTAATTTAGATTTTACTTTGATCTTGTTCAGAAGGATATATTTTATGAAGCTCTGTAGTTAAGTTCCATGACAGTCCATATTTTTAGGAGATGTATGAGCAAGTTTGCTAGAGTCAATTAGGGTCAGCCTACTGTCTTCCGGTTCTTTGATTGACTGATTCATTGACTGACCGACTGACTCCCCGAGTCACGCCACTGACTAACCGAGTCACTGACTGACTCACTACCCAACCCACTGAGAATAAATTCTCACAGGCTGTGAAACTCTTAGGTCCAACTCAACTGAGCAAGCCTTCTCTTGTTGTGTTCATACATGCAGTGGTCAGTTTAGAGAGTTTGAAGAAGTTAGTCGAGAGTTTGAAGAAGTTTGTTAAGATTTTCAATCCTCACCAGGCTCATCTAAATGAACTCCCACCCAGTCCCCCTTGATGTTGGACAGTCCTCCCTTGTATTTGACTGTCCCTGCAAAGATCTGGCCCTTGTAGTAGACCTCCACTCGCTGGCCGATGTTGATATTCAGGAAGAGAACCATGGTGGCAGAAAAGCTTTCCTTCCCCCGACTCGGCTAGAGAAGACCTTGAATTTAAAAAAGTTCAGAACTTATAATTAGCAGATTTTCATAACATGTTTTGAGCAGGTTTTTGTTTGTTTTTAATTTGAGGTTGCAGTAATAAGTATTAAATACTTAATCAGCAATTTTCAAGTGAAAACTAAGAGGAATTTAACATTAAACACTCAAAAAAGTCGGTGCCCAAAGAATGGAGTAGCAGCAGAATAGGAAAACGAGCTTTCAGACAATAAAACGAAAGACAAATCAACAGCTGCAGTATAAGTATAATGTTTTAATGACCTGAACAAATTACTGCCAGTGCCAGATGCAATACTAGAAATAGAATTAGAAAAGTTTTCGTGGTAAAATCAAAACAGAACAATAAGATGTAGTATTTTGTGGTGCCAAGAAAACTGCATAAATCATCTTCAGACAAACTCATGTTAGTTATAATTTTGAAAGCACTTTCCCTCATAAATCAAACCCTGCCCTCTTTCTACAAAATCAAACCTGCTGATCAAAATTGGCTAGCAATCTTGCTAGATCTTAGTCTTACCCAGCAATATTCGTCTCTGAAACAATAACCCCAGAAATTGTAGTTACATATTAACATCCACTGGCAGTTTAGTACAGCTCAAGTACAGACCAGTACGTTTCCCCATGTGAAGGATCAGAGTCAATGATCACCGCACCTGTTCATTGTTGTAGTTACGCGTCCGCTGATTGAGCTCTTCCAAATTGAGGGGGAAAGGATTACTCGCACAATTCATACTCCAAGTTTTTAAAGACTAACTTCTACATTTCATCTTCAAAAATGTTTTTAATTGAGTTTTAAAATGTTTTAAGTGTTAAACGTTTCCGAATTTGAACTAGGAACAATGAAATGATTGACTTAAAATTAAAGTGACCCCCATGCGAATAATAGACTTATCCAGTTAATTGATTGAGTCTGGTGCTCCATACGTCGCGGACCATTTCCACGTATAATTGGAGAAAGATTGCTACCATAAATGGGTCGTATTCCCTGACGTCATATGATCACGGAAAATATCGTGTAAAGCTATGGCGGCGCGCTAGGACTAAATAGAGAAGAATTAACTTGTGGCGTAAGTATTGGTAAAAAGATATTTTACTTGTAAGGTTATTGCCACATTCGTATGGAGCATGAGTTGTTGTTCTTACAGAAGTATATTTTTCCTAAAAGAGGGAGTGGGAAACCGTTTGCTGCAGCTGCAAACCGACTCTCACTCTCAGACTGTTGTTATCAGGTAGCAGACCAGTAAATAAACTTCCATAGACCCCAATGGTAAATGCTCCCACTTCAAAAATTCGGGAAAAATACTCACAACTCTCCAAGGTGTTCGAGACACACATCAAATTAAAGCTTATTTCATCATCTTTCAATTTCTGTTCAATTTACGGGGGGTCAACTGATGACTTTTAGGAGAAATTTCCATCTGAAGACGATCACCCCTGAAAATAGTCCTGAAGCCCATCGCCATTTTGAAAAACGATGCCTACACTCCATTGCAAAGTAGAGCGCTTTTAGGGTCCAAATTACATCAAAATTACACAGAACTGCAAGCTCCAAGTCCTGTGCACGGTTTCCACCCATATTTTTAACAAACCCTCAAGTTCATGGCCCACAGCATGCTCAAATACCGAAGATTTTGAGGGCATGCAAATCGTGATTTGGCCGGCGCAGGCAATTTCGGACCCATTTACTGGTCTGCACCCTATAGAGAAGCGAGGTTTTGAAAAATTTCTCCAAACCACTTGTACGGCACGAGGAAGGATGGATGACTCACATTTCATCAAAAATTAAGAAAAAAATCTCTGACTGCGATTTCTGGCCTGATAACAAGCCCTCTTTTGCGGCTACCTTACTGTAGGGCGCCCCAACGGCGTTAACTGAGTTTTTGCTCCTTCCGACCCCAAATTACCCCTTGTTCGCTCGAAATTGCTGTGATCGGAGGACGGACCATGGGCCCTATTCAGATTTTGGGCGCATTTGTTCTTGGAACCGCCATTGGTGACCTTTTGAAACGCTGCCCCAGGTTCCGCCCCTGAAAAAAACCACTCCGCAAACATTTTGACAACAAACGGTGGAAGGTGCCATTTTGAAACTACAGGTAGCAGACCAGTAAATAAACTTCCATATACCCCAATGGTAAATGCTCCCACTTCAAAATTCGGAAAAATACTCACAACTCTCCAAGGTGTTCGAGACACACATCAAATTAAAGCTTATTTCATCATCTTTCAATTTCTGTTCAATTTACGGGGTCAACTGATGACTTTTAGGAGAAATTTCCATCTGAAGACGATCACCCTGAAAATAGTCCTGAAGCCCATCGCCATTTTGAAAACGATGCCTACACTCCATTGCAAAGTAGAGCGCTTTTTAGGTCCAAATTACATCAAAATTACACAGAACTGCAACCTTACAGTCCTGTGCACGGTTTCCACCCATATTTTTAACAAACCCTCAAGTTCATGGCCCACAGCATGCTCAAATACCGAAGATTTTGAGGGCATGCAAATCGTGATTTGGCCGGCGCAGGCAATTTCGGACCCATTTACTGGTCTGCACCCTATAGAGAAGCGAGGTTTGAAAAATTTCTCCAAACCACTTGTGCGGCACGAGGAAGGATGGATGACTCACATTTCATCAAAATTGCGAGAAAAAAATCTCTGACTGCGATTTCTGGCCTGATAACAAGCCCTCTTTTGCGGCTACCTTACTGTAGGCGCTCCCAACGGCGCAAATTGAGTTTTTGCTCCTTCCGACCCCAAATTACCACCCCTTGTTCGCTCGAAATTGCTGTGATCGGAGGACGGTACATCGGCCCTATTCAGATTTTGGCGCATTTGTTCGGAACCGACATTGGTGACCCCTTTTGAAACGCTGCCCCCAGGTTCCGCCCCCTGAAAAAAAACCACTCCGCAAACATTTTGACAACAAACGGTGGAAGGTGCCATTTTGAAACTACAGGTAGCAGACCAGTAAATAAACTTCCATAGACCCCAATGGTAAATGCTCCCACTTCAAAAATTCGGGAAAAATACTCACAACTCTCCAAGGTGTTCGAGACACACATCAAATTAAAGCTTATTTCATCATCTTTCAATTTCTGTTCAATTTACGGGGGTCAACTGATGACTTTTAGGAGAAATTTCCATCTGAAGACGATCACCCCTGAAAATAGTCCTGAAGCCCATCGCCATTTTGAAAAACGATGCCTACACTCCATTGCAAAGTAGAGCGCTTTTAGGGTCCAAATTACATCAAAATTACACAGAACTGCAAGCTCCAAGTCCTGTGCACGGTTTCCACCCATATTTTTAACAAACCCTCAAGTTCATGGCCCACAGCATGCTCAAATACCGAAGATTTTGAGGGCATGCAAATCGTGATTTGGCCGGCGCAGGCAATTTCGGACCCATTTACTGGTCTGCACCCATCAATGCCAATGGAGCAATGCAGAAACTGGGACTGGCATGATTGGAGAGCGCCCTCATGGTGCCAGTGCTAGTTGCACAGATATTAAATTTTGTGTTAAAACTATACTACAACTTGCAAGAATCTAGCATTAACTTTAAGGCCAATCAACATTGATTTTTAGGTTTTCATCACTGCCCGCCTCGATTTTCACTCCCGCCCCGATTTTTTTTTATATTTAAAAAAAAAAATTCTGAAACTCGCAGTGTGTTTTTTTCTCAAAAAAAGTGTATTTTCCAGACAATTTTCTCACCAAATCTACAGGCACCAGCACGGTCGCACTGATTTGCAGTTTTGCACGCACAAATTTTGCACAACATACGGAGCACATCGCGCAAATTCATAGTGCTAATGCATACGACACGTCATCGTATAGTCGAGAACCATGACAAGTCGATGTGGTATTTGATACGACAATGCTCTAGGCACCATACAGAATTTATTATGCTAATGCAATAATGTCATCATATAGTCGGGAACCATGACGAGTCGATGTGGTATTGATATGACAACGCTCTAGGCACCATACAGTCTTTTATTATGCTAATAATGCAATAGGTCATCGTGTAGTCGGGAACCATGACGAGTCAATGTGGTATTGATACGACAACGCTCTAGGCACCATACAGTCTTTTATTATGTTAATAATGCAATACGTCATCGTATAGTCGGGAACCATGACGAGTCAATGTGGAATTGATACGACAACGCTCTAGGCACCATACAGTCTTTTATTATGTAAATAATGCAACGGGTGTTGTGCCCTTGAGTAAGGCGCTTCACCTCAATTACTCCTCTCAACCCAGGTGTTAAATGGGTACCGGCATTAATCAATGCTGGGAAGGTAACAGACTCGCCGTGGAGGAGGTGTGGCGATCCCCCCACAGCAGCATATGAGTCTGGCCCAATCGCTAAATGAAAGAGAGATGGGCACTCCGTTCCTGTGAACACAGGTTCGTCCCTTTACCTTTTTTAATGCAATACGTCATCGTATAGTCGGGAGCCATGACAAGTCGATGTGGTATTGATACAACAGCGCTCTAGGCACCATTCAGTGAGTGCCTGTTGTACAGTACTCGTGGTACAGCTTTTGTTGTGCTTTCTTTTAGGTTTATCTGACGTTGTCCCCTCAATTCACTTTGAATGTGAAGAAGTGAAATTTATATTCCCCTCCCGACCAATTTGTTTTTCAATCTTGAGTGATGAAAATCTAAAAATCAATGTTGATTGGCCTAAGTGTACTTTTTTGTCACGTAACCAACAAAACCTGTCCAAAGTGAGGGCACTCTAAACGAGCTCCAGTTGAAATTAAATTTTCTAGAGTGTAATCCTAAGCCTTGACTAAACTTAAGAGTCTTACTCTTATAATATCTTAAGAGGAAAAAGTATTTTTTTTTTAATTTATTAAATTTAAGTCATGAATTGAATTCCTGTTGAACCTGTTCTATTAACACAAATTCAAGACAGTCAAGTATGGCGGCCAAGCCTCACAAGAAACCAAAGGCCAGCCTGGCCCAGGAGTCAGTCAAAGTCATTGCCGAGTCCACCGGTGTGTCTCACCTCCCTGATGAAGCAGCTCTGATTCTGGCCGAGGAGGTCTCCTTCAGACTCAAGAATCTCATTCAGGTAAGAAAGAAATCATCCCCACATATGGGGCCTGGGTACTGGACTGTCTCTCTGTACGTTATGGAAAATTGATTTTGGGGAATCGGGTTGGCGACTTGGCGAAGCAGTCCTTTCCTCGCATTCCACCGCTGCGACCTGGGTTCGATGCCTGCTTGGGCCAATATGTGGATTGGGTTTTCAGTCCCTGCCTGATTCCGTGGGTTTTTCCCCAGAATATTCTTCTGGGGTTTCCTCCAACGTCTAAAACTGTAATTTCTTCTCATAGGTCTTCTCTTTACTGGGCCCCATGTGGGAAAAAAATCCATACCCGATTACCACTTACCTGCCGCCAAACAAATAAATTTTCACCTCACCTTGTGATTTCAACCAAGAGGAATCCAGGAAACACAGACATGCGAAAATTTTTTTGTAAAAATGTGTTTTAGAGCACATTTTTGGATGCACACGTCGTGCAGAACCAAGTTGAAGCAGCCGGTCAAAACTGATTGAAGTGTCTGGAACAGCGGTACGTTATACGCATGACATCGATAACCATGACGTCGCATGAGCCGGCCAATGATAGTGCAATACGTCATTATGAATATTTATTTTCTCATGAATATTTAGTTTATTTCAATGGATACTTCAAATACGTCCAAAGATTGATCATTGCAACAGCGATCGTGCGCGGCCTAGCGGTTAAGATTCTCGTGTATCAAGCAAGCGTCCGAGGTTCGAATCTCGATCAAGTAAGTGACTGATTGATAAATAGAAATTAAGGAAAGGAGAGGGTGAGAGTAGAGGAGGGAAAGTGGAGGGAATAACCATAAAAGATGTAACTTTTGGCGCTAGAAAATTAATTGAAAAAAAGTGGTGATCGGGTATGGAATTTTTGCCCCCATGGGAGACCAGTGGATTCCGCTGAATGGGCTACCCAGTTAAAATAAGAAAATACTAAGAGATTGTTCTTTGACTCCGGTTTGGAAGCAAACTTACGTGGGTACCAACACACCTACACTTTGTTGGGTATTCAAAACTTTTCCGAAGGCCTGAAATGACATGGGGATTTGAAAGGTTTATTGATTACATTTATTCTACAGGAGTCGGGGAAGTTTGCCAGACAGAGCAAGAGAAAGAAACTGTCAACGGCGGACTTTGACAACGCACTCAAGGTTCAAAATGTCGAGGTACGAGTTGCATAATTTGAAATGTTGACATTGTTACAAAATAACAGATGGACCCTGTGCCGCTCTCCGTGGCGACCCACACGTTTATAAATCGCTCAAACTTTCCAGTGATGTTTCCTGTTGCACGTCTTATATGGCCCTTCAAAATCTTGGCAGCTGAAAACTTTTTAGCCCTAACCAGTTGAGCACTTTTACTAGAAAGTGTCCTGAATCCGCCAAAATTCACCAAATTTGTTATACAAAAATAATGTTGGTGTCCTGAGTCCATCAGAATCCACCAGTGAGTCCATCAGAATCCATCAGTGTGGTACATATACCTCGTACACACCAAACTATTGCCAAGGAGTTACACTGTTGAGATCCTGCATCCATCAAAAGTCCCCCAACTGCTCAATATGGAGGTATCCTGAATCCATCAAAATCCTGCAGTACCGCTAGGCTTACTGTCCTGAATCCATCAAAATCCCCCAACTTTTTCAATATGGAGGTATCCTGAATCCGCCGAAATCCTCCATAACATGGTGTGGATTTTGATGGATTCTGGGTGTGGATTTTGATGGATTCTGGTATTTCAGGTTAACGGATAGAAATGGCTCGGTTTTTTTTTTCAGCCTTTATATGGATTCAACACGCCCGAGTTTATCCCCTTCCGATTTGCCAGCGGAGGCGGTCGAGAGTTACATTTTATTGAGGAGAAAGAAGTGGAGTTATCGGATATCATCAGCACGCCCTTGCCCAAAGTTCCTCTGGACGTCAGCCTCAAAGGTTTGTAGATTGTGAATATTGAAACGCAATTTTTTTTTCTTATTGAATTTTGAGTTGAACTTTATTATTACCCTAACCTTCCCAAATCCTCCAAAATAATATTTGCAAAATGGAGGAATTTGCAGGATTGAGGTTATATGGCAAAAATGTGGGGATGATTTTGGAGGATGCACTGTGTCAAGGTCTTGGGGCAGGACCTTGTGTTGTTAATGCTCAGCCATGTATAAATTGCGGCCTAGATTATACATGCACTTGAAATCCTCCACACTGCTCCAGGATGTCACTGGCTCTGCCTCAACACATTGACAGTGATTGCTGTAGGATTTTGCAGGATTGTGGCAGGGGTCACTCCTCCAAGCACCACATTCAAGAAATAACGGAGGATTTTGCAAGATTGAGGCTGTATGCAATTTTTACATGGTGGCAGTTGGAGGATTTTGCAGGATTGAGGTTGCATCCTAGCAAAAATGCCTGGGGAGTTATGGTTAAACTGAAATTCTTTCCTCATTTCTTCTGCAGCTCATTGGTTAAGCATTGAGGGCATCCAGCCTGCCATTCCGGAAAACCCTCCACCAGGTCAGTAAAATATTTTTTTAGGCCCTCTATCTATCTTGAATTTTTTTCCACAAGCAATCTTTTATACATATTTTTTTCTTCCAAGAGGATATCGGAGGGTCATATTATTAAGCTCATTGAATAGGTCCAACTTGAACGATCTTTCCCTCCAACTTAGGTGATATACCAACATACATGCAAAAAAAAAAAAAAAATGGGAAAAATTATATAGTTTTGTCAAATTGCTCTATGGTTCAAGTCCATACATCAAATTATCTCAGTCAGCAAATGTGATACAGTACGTGCCATTGTGGATTGTCGGATTTTTTTTTCTTCAGTGAGGAATTGTAGAAAACAGCCATTGTTAAATTTGTTTCGCTTGTTGTGGCCTTGTATTCTTTTAAAGTGGGCCGAGGTCAGCAGAAATCTGAAGCCACCGAGACGCTGGTACCCAAGAAGCCATCCTTTAAAGACCAGCTGGGGGCAGCGGGTGGCAAGCCCGGGGAGGAGGGGGGCAAGGCTGCACCCCCGGGGCTCAAGGGGAAAGGTGCCCTGGTGGCTGAGGCTATTAAACTCAAACCTGTGGTCACCCATGAGCTGTCTGTGGTAAGTATCTCTCCATTTTATACAGAACAAAAATCCAAATGACTTTGAAAATCCTCGGATTTCGTTACGGTGGTTATTGATTTGTTTTTCCTGATAACTAGACTTTATCCAAAATTGGTGAGGCAGATTATAAGTTCACTCGTACCCCGCCCTGCAAACAGGATGCTGGGATATTCTGCTGAGCTTCACAGAATCTTGTGAAGGAAGTGGCCTATGACCTATGTATAAAGCATTTGGCTGCAGCTGTTCAAGACCGCAGGTAGACAATGTGCGCAAATGCTACCCGAAAACTTTCCATAGAAATGCGCACATTCTATACCGGATGTGATTTCTGTTTCATTGCGAACTATGTGGACAACATTTTGAGCGTCGCATAATGCAATCCGACCGTTCGTGATTCGAAACGGAGCCTGAGCAAGTGAAGGGAATTGTAAATTTACAACACAGATAAGTTTTACAGAATTTCCTACATTATTGGAATAAAAGAGTAATGAATCAGTCTTAACGGCCGTTTCAAACCTTGCAGAGTCATGACCTTGATGACGCGCAGGTCACTGGTCACGCAAAATCCAACCAATAAGAGTGTGAATTCATCAGAGTATCCCAGCGTCCTGTTTGCAGGGCGGGGGAGGGGTACGAGCGAAGATTGTAAGCAGATTGTTAGTAAGGAATCTCCTCACATATTGGTTATAGACCTAATTTTATTTTTTAAGAGAAGTTGGAGGCAAGTTAAATATTTTGTTGATGGCTTGGTATTTTAGTTTTAACCCTAACCCCTTGGGTATTTTTACTAGAAAGTATCCCGAATCATCAATTTTGCCATGCAACAAAAATGTTGGTGGCCAGTGAGTCCATCAGAATCCACCAGTTAGCCGGGAGTAATTCTGTTGAGATCCTGAACCCATCAAAGTCCCCCAACTGCTCAATATGGAGGTATCCTGAATCCATCAAAATCCTGTAGTACCACTAGGCTTACTGTTCTAAATCCATCAAAATCCCCTAACTTTTTCAATATGGAGGTATTCTGAATCCGCTGAAATCCTCCAAAACAGGGGTGTGGATTTTGATGGGTTCTGGTAAGTTAGGGTTAAAGGTATAGTCCATCATTTGTAATTTGTGCATTTTGTTCGTTTGAAGCAACAAAAGTGCTCAAAATCTAAAGAAGGGTGCTGAACAACTAACATGATGAAGTTTCAGCTCAGCTTTAGCTGTATATTTCGAGAAAAACAACATTCTAGGATCTCGATTTCAAATCAAAAGTTGCTGAATCATGTTTTGAATTGGGCCTGAATTCAGCGTCCGAGACACGTTCTCACTGAGCCGATTGCAGCTACGCGATGTCGCACACTGATCTGACGAATTATAGCAACCGCGCGTGCGTGTGCGTCGTGCCAATGCTTGCGCGGGCTTCGCCGAATAACAAAACGAATTACTAATTTAAATTTCCTACGGTGCGTCTTAAGAAGCATCGTTGGAAAGGCCTTCTTTCGTTGATAACTTGCCAGAAAGAATAATTTCACAGGGAGTTTAGTCCCCTTACAATCTTTCAACCAAGCAGTCCTTCATTTTTAAGGAGCGCGATCGCGCAGGCGCTCCTACTGCGCTCCTCGACTGTCTCGAAGGAGCGCCAAAAATAGCGCTCCTCAGAAATCCAAAAGAGGGCTCGTCAAACACGGGAAGTTTAAAAATAAGAAGTGATAAAAACGCAAAGGATTTCAAGTCTGAAGCTACACGTATTTTTCGTTGGTATAATGCCCAAACTCACGTTAATATGCCGCTGGACATCGCTAAAAAATGAACGAACATCGCGCTCGTACGTACTGTAAAGATCGTGTGTGTACGTACAGCGGTTGTATACTGTGCGTGCACAATCTGCATATCGCATAGAGCTGCATGAAAACACGTGGGCCCGTACGTGCGAGTGCAGCAATGACTGGTTCCCGCTGCGCCGCGTACTAAGTCCCAATGAAGGCATGATGAAAATGCGGTAACCAGTCAATGTAATAGTCGCGCGCGGTGCAATGCACTGCCGTACAGTGTTTTGCGTGCAGGCCGGACAGAATAGACATGGTAAAAATGCCAAGAAAACAACGACTGAGAAGGACGATCTTTGCAAGCTTATTCACAGAACTTGATCTCTGTTGTCTGTGTATGTATTTCCCGTGTTCATGAATTTATTTTGAGGAAGTTTTACTGGTATGTGAAGTGAGGCGTACGTGCAGCGTGTTTCACGAAATCCTATACCGTAACGTGTCTCATTGCCGGCCCACCACACACAGTTCATCACAAGCGCTGCTGTACTAGTCACGAAGTTCAGGCGTTGTTAGCCAGTTTCTGCGTCGTGACTAGCATTGTGTATATGGCATACTTGACCTGCATTTTCCATTATTTTAAGATTATCGGCTTGTGGCAGATATTTTCGATAAAACTTAAGGCAAGTTTGTGTCATTTTGAGGCCATTTTTGTATAGATTTCGTAGAGCAATTGAAATAGTTCAGGCTGAAACTTTCATATAATTTTAACGAATCTGAAAGCAAATATTCAGTTGCTTTATTTTCCAAGTATAATCAAGTGATGAACCAACTGACAACTGTATTAAAAAATGAAAGCCTAAGCAGTAGTCAAACCTTTTATTAATCTCAATTTAGTTAGTTTTTTAAAATAAATTTTACCTTGTCTTACAGTTACAAAAACAAAAAAAGTAATGCAACTTGAGCATATGTTATTATGCAAAAACTAATAATAACGCAGCCCCTTGAATAAATCCTTATGTCAAAATAAAACAAAAACAATGGTAACCCGTCGTTTTACCACTGTTTATCCGTAGATTTTAAGGAGAGCGATTTGCTCTCCTCAAATATTTGAGGAGAGCGATTTATAGCTCTCCTGGATTTTCTTTAAATGAAGGACTGACCAAGCATGTTTTTCAACAATAATTACGACAGTTACTTTTTGGATAGCTGCAAATGATGGACTGTAGCTTTAAACTTTAAAAAACCTAGAAGTTGCACTAAGTTGTAACCAATTTTAAGGAAGAATGTTGTTTTACTACTGTTGTTTTCCGCCACCGGTTTCCCGTCTTAGTGGACTGCGTAAACCTGTTTGTGTTTCTGTGTTTTTGTCCTGTTTGCCCTACAGGAGCAGCAGTTGTACTACAAGGAGATCACAGAGGCCTGCGTGGGGTCGTCAGAAACCAGACGAGCTGTAAGTGGTTTTCATATCAAAAAGGCTGCAAAACTTGGGTAGAGACTCTGTAGCTTAGCCCATGGGAAACTTTAAAAAAGTGGGCAAAACTATTCTTCTGTAATTCACTTCATATCTGTTTACTCAACTAAACCCCAAGATTCTTGCATGTGTAATTGCGCCCTCATTCATACTCGCCGTTTTTTTCTTTTGAAATGTGTGTGTACTCATTTAAACACAGAAGAAAATGAAGATTTAAACACGACCGAAAAAACCTTATCCCCACAAGCGTCAATACGAAAGAGCGGCCTCTGTGTTCACGAAAGAGTGCTTGCCTATGAAGTCACTCCTTCATAGACCATTATAATGTTGCGGCCATCTTGATTCTTTCCCATTCAAACCAACGTAACCAAAGCGAGGGTGGAAGAAGAAATAGTCTGGTTCCTTTTCGGACAAAAAATAGTATCATTCAGTACTGTTATTGGATACAGGGAACATGACTGAAATGGTGGCAGCATGATCAAGGTCTATTGCTCAAGATCAGCATTTTGACCCACCATGCTAATTTCTTTAATTGTAGAAAATATTACCAGCCCTAATATCGTTCCCGTTTTGTTTCCTCTTTGTCTATTCCAGGAAGCCCTGAACAGTCTGACCAGCGACCCCGGTCTCTACCAGATGCTTCCTCGGTTCAGCACCTTCATCTCGGAGGGAGTCAAAGTCAACGTTGTGCAGAGCAACTTGGTGCTGCTCATCTACCTGATGAGAATGGTCAAAGCACTGATGGACAACAGCACGCTGTACTTGGAGAAATATGTAAGCAGGGAAAACTGTCCGGCCCTCTGGATAAATTGTCTGTTTGTCAGCAGTATTGTCTGTTTTTGTCCATTTGTTTGTTTATCCACTACGCTGTTTTGCTATCTTTCTGTAACACTCTAGAGTGTCTGTCTGTTTGTCAGCAGTATTGTCAGCTGTTTGTCCATTATTTTGTTGGTCCGCGACAATGTTTGGCTATCTTTCTGTAACACTCTAAAGTGTCTGTCTGTTTGTTGGTCCGCGACACTGTTTGCTATCTTTCTGAAACACTCTAAAGTGTCTGTCTGTTTGCAGCAGTATTGTTAGCTGCTTGTCCATTTGTTTGTTGGTCCGCGACACTGTTTTGCTATCTTTCTGAAACACTCTAAAGTGTCTGTCTGTTTGTCAGCAGTATTTTCAGCTGCTTATGGATTTGTTTGTTGGTCTGCGACACTGTTTTGCTATCTTTCTGAAACACTCTGCTTGTCAGCAGTATTGTCAGCTGTTTTTTCATTAGTTTGTTGGTCCGCGACAATGTTTGGTTATCTTTCACACACATTCTAAAGTGTCTGTCTGTTTGTCAGTAGTATTGCCAGCTGTTTGTCGATTTGTTTGTTGGTCCGCGACACTGTTTTGCTACCTTTCTGAAACACTCTGAAAGTCTCTGTCTGTTTGTCAGCAGTCTTGTTAACCCGAACGTCTATATTTTTTTTGTAGCTTCATGAACTGGTGCCGGCAGTCATGACATGCATCGTCAGCAAGCAGCTGTGCCTGAGACCAGACGTGGAGAACCACTGGGCACTGCGAGACTTTGCCTCCAGACTCATGTCCAGCATCTGCAAGTAAGATCAAGATTGGAGTTGAAGTCTGGAAAGTAGTCCAAGATGGCATAAAATTTGGAGAATCAGATATTACAATTCGATGACTCCATGTTTTGTAATCTGGGTTGAGTTGATACACCGTGCCCTCTGGAGACATGCACACAATAGGGAGCAAAAGATTGTATACCTCTCCACAGGGCAATTTCTATAGATGAATACGTCTCCACAAGGTTTTCACGAAATAGATATATGGATTTTACTCAAAAACTAGGAATTTCCAAGGTAAGGAAATTAATTCTGGTTAAAATACAATCATGTTGTCATCACATATTTACATTGTCAATGTCAGTGTGACCTAATAGTATACTTTTATCAGTCACCTTGCGATATTGTCCTTCAATAGACTTCCCATGTCTTACAAAATATCAATGTTCTCAGGTTATCGGTGTTTTTTTTTTCTGTTTCAGGAAGTTTAGTACTACCACTAACAACCTGCAGCTGCGCATCTCTAAGACTTTTGACCAGTGTCTGTGTGATGAGAAGTCAACAATGGCGGCCGTGTACGGAGCATTGTCAGGACTCTGCGAGTTAGGCACAGAGGTCAGTAGAAAATGATTTTTTTGTGTGGATATATTACTTTGGGGGGGGGGGGCGGGCTAACATCCTTACAAAAACAGAAGTTAAATGCCGAAGGATGCAGCTACAACTCGGTCGAACCGAAGGCATGTAAAGGCGCCTTAGGCAGCTGCTATCTGCTCCGTTCACCAGCACCCCGTCACCGGCAAAGAAAGTACAGTTGGGGGTGACCGACCGACGCCATCTTGCCTGACTGCAATTCATTTGCCGCGAAGCGCGGCCACTGCGTGTGTACATAGTACAAATCCCCTGGTGTACGTGCGTCACACACAAGGAACGGTGCGCGTCAACCAGCGAAATGTCCCGCCCATGGGACGTCGTTGCTAGGTAAAAGGGCGCCCTCTTTAGTCGGCGCACGAAACCCATACGACCTGTGTCTCACGGCGCACAGCCGGATCAAAACTGTTGCTTTTTGCGGAGGGAGGTTAACTGGAGAACCTGCAGAAAAAAGCCTCCTGGCACAGGAGAGAACCAACGAACAACTCTACTCACTTATGAACCGAGCCAGAAATTAAACCCGGACCACACGTTGAGAGGCAAGCACCTTAGGCACTGCTGAGGGTGGCATGGAACCTTAGCCAAATCCAGGGGTGTAGATCCTTGAGGGTGTTAAAAAAAAAAATGTCCCACATCACAGCAAACTCGTCCTTCGATTTGCCATGGTAATCCTTCTTATCTTTTTCCCCATTCCAGATTCTCAAGACGATGGTGCTAGGCAAGTTGACTTCCATCAGCGACAGGGTTAAACTTGCCTCCGAGTCCCCCATCATCAGCAATGTTGACAAGAATGCTACGGATCATCTCTTGCAGCTGGTGCTGGTAGGGGCAACATAACTTGCAAATGATTGTCCAAGAATTGTCCAGAATTAGTCACGAACCAGCCGTGAATTGGAAATGAATCAAGTTCAAAGCTATCAAAATCACGTGTTTCGTATTTGACATTTTCATTTTCCCCCCTTTTTTCCCCAGAAACATTGTGCCCCATATCTCAAGCAGACACGCCCCACACCAGATGAGCTTGATGCCTACAAGAGCGAGTTTGGCTTCCTGGGTACCGCGCTATTCACACAGGTGATCAAGCTGCGAACGCAGCCCGCGTCATCTGGTACCCAGACTTCATCCTCCCAGGCCCGGCCAACAATCAATCTCTCACAGGTGAGCGAACAACTTCCTGCTTCTTGGAAATCATAAACTTTATATGTAATTTTGCTTGGCTTATTGTGGCTTTACTAGGGGAGAATTTCCTGGAGCGTAGTACCAGTTACAAGCTGTGTACATTAATGACATTTTGGCTGGTAACCTGTTTTGCTAAGTAAATTATTTCTGTGCTTAGAAAACGTCTGTGCTTTCTAAATTTTCAAACTTGAATATTGACTTTCTTTTCCTATCTTCCCTAGGGGCGTTCGTTCAGCACCATAGGCCTGGGTCCACGCACCCCTACCACCCCCCTGGGTGGTCCCCCTCGCACCCCTACCTTCATCACACGGCCCAGCTTCCAGCGTTTGACCTCTGCCCCTGCTGGCCCCTCCTCTTCGGCCTCAGGGTCGGGTCAGCAGAAGATCGTCATAGTGACGACCCCTAGCTCCAGAGGTTCAAGCATTGTCTCTCCGGTACAAGTAAGGATTTCTTCTTCAAGTTTTTTCACCAACATATGTATTGGATGTTGCGGGTTCGAGTCACACAGTTAGCAGAATGATAAATTTGGCCCATTTCATCAATATTTCGATCTTTCTTTGTTTAGTGACTTCCCCTCGTTTATTTCTCCACCCCCAGACCACAACTACGGTCACCTCGCCCACATCACAACCAGCAGTAGTGCGTGTGATTGGCGGACAGAAACCAACTCCAAAATACGGACCCACCACGCTGCCCATCACATCCACTCAGAAGATTGTCGTTGTCACCCAAGCCACTACCATCATCACCAGGCCTTCCCAGCAGCCCCCGGTCAAGGTCAAAGTTGAAAATCCCACCGTGAAGGCGGAGTCTCCCACAGCATCGGGGGCGTCGGAGTCACTGATGTCACTGGTGCACGCAGCCAGCATGCAGTCACCGCTAAGCACAGAGATGGAAGTGAAAAGAGAGCCTAGCGGTGACGGCAATAATTGACAACGGGGTACGAGAATCATCGTAATGGCTTCGTACCTACGTACCCCCTCAACGATACGAAAGAGAGACTTGGGGGAGACCGCTAAGAGAGACATTGAAAGGCATTGCCGACAACGCCTGAAGCGCACGCAAAAACGCTATGGCTGTGTGCACGTTTGAAATAGAATTTCATGAGTACTTCAGGCCATATGTGCGCAAACCAGCACGTGCAGTGTCCCCAACTGGAGCTCTCAAAAGTGACCAAAAGCGCCCTCTCTTGTTTGTGCACAAAGCCTAGAATTATCCTTTAAAATAGTCTATCTGTCCAAGAATCGATTTGGAATGCATTCTAAGGCCCTTGAGGCATCTTTCCAGCAACTTTCCTGCAATTTAATTTTTTGGCTAAAATTGAAGCAAATGCAAGGGGTTAGCCTTGAATTTTTAGTCAAAATTGGCCAAAAATTGACTTTTCTCAAAACGAGGCAGAAATTCATCTGGATGCAAGAGGAACATCAATCAATACTCCAACACGCGCAATATCGAAGATTTGGGCAAAAATCATCCATTTTTGGAGAAAAAAACAAATTTGAGCAATTTTACCTTAAATTTTCGACAGAATTTTCCCTTTAATAGCATTTCTGTCCAGAAATCGATTTGGAATGCGTTCTAGGGCCCTTAAGGCATCTTTCCAGCAACTTTCAAGCGATTTCATTTTTTGGTCAAAAATGAAAAAAAATGTAAGGGGTTAGCCTTACATTTTTAGTCAAAATTGGCCAAAAATTGACTTTTCTCA
The DNA here is from genome assembly GCA_029964075.1 of Patiria pectinifera. Taxonomy (NCBI): domain Eukaryota; kingdom Metazoa; phylum Echinodermata; class Asteroidea; order Valvatida; family Asterinidae; genus Patiria; species Patiria pectinifera. The sequence goes on along the minus strand of CM057144.1, from coordinate 11,762,168 downwards.
AAATGAGGCAGAAATTCATCTATGCGAGAGGAATGATCAATCAATACTCTTACAGGCAAAATTTTGAGGATTTGTGCTAAATCATGAAATTTTTGAGAAAAAAAACAAAACAAATTTGAGCAAATTTACCTTAAATTTTTGAAGGTTTTTTTTTTTGGGGGGGGGTAGCGCATAAATGTTCAAAACGCTTATTCCTACATAGAGTAGCTCTATGACATTCGGTCATATAATTTTTTACTTTACTCGAGTCTTTAAACAAAAGGAAAACTACCACAACAATTTTCTTCAAAAGTTAAATTCTTTTTGTTTATTGCAGAAAAAAAAAAAACGTTGAAGAGTGTATAATATATATAAAGTGCAAGGGTTAATAATAGAATTTATGTACATGGTTTTGTTTTTTGTTCTTTTTACAGAAATATGTACACAGCTTGACTAAAGCAGTATTTAACAGTTGACTGAACATCAACATAAACAACGTTTCTATCGTTTACACAAATTGTTCAATGTATTTGTATTAATAAACCTTGCAGAGAAAGAAAACTAAGACAACATTTCCGACAGGCTAAACAGCCCTTCATTTGTTCTTAATTTGTCCTTATTTAATTTTTTTATTTATTTGTCAGCCTCATTATTTGTATAAAGCTAACTTTCTAATTTCAGATTATTATGCATGGTTAACATATACCCTGGTTAAAAAAAATTCAAAAAAAGAAAATGTTTAAACTTCACAGGTCATACATCTTAGATCATAATATACAAGAAACCAGCTTTTTCTTTCCAAAATTTGTGTACCTCCCATCGCAACTTTAACCCTGTCATACTGCTTCAAAAACAGTTCGATCTGTAATCAAAGTATTGTAATACTTGCAAGAACTCGTAATGTCACATTATTAATAAAGGTACGAATAATAACAGGAAGCTCAAGCTATATTTGTTTCATCCATACTTGCATCATTTTATAAAAGCAAACGTTTTTGAATTTAGGACCCACTTCTCAGATAATTCAAAAAAATAAACATAAACACAGGTTTTTCAACATATGCCCCTGCACAGCAGTAACTTGTTAAGCAAAATAATAAAAGAAATACTTTCTTCAAAACAACAAAAAATCCCCACATACATTTCACCAAGTTCGTATTCCTTAAAAATATATACATGTACATGTACAGGCTATACAACTTACTATGGCAAGAAAGAAAACAAAACTTACAAGTAAACAGGTTTCAAAATACAAGTGACGATATGTGTGTATAGTTTGGAGTCACAAAATACACCATAAAGTACAGACATTTGTGACAAATGTATGGCCCAGCCAACATTTGGTCAAGAAAAAAAAATCGGCAAAACAATGGTTTTTATGTAACGTTACATAAATTTGCATATAATTACAGCCTACTCGTACAAGAATCATCAACTTCTCCATAAACTCCACACAGTGACATAACACACCTTTTTGTTTGTCCTGCTCATAGCAAACATGATCGTTATGAATTTACACAATACGAGTGTACCCTTAACTCAACTTTTAACATTATATAACCGACATACATTTCCTTGTCATTTGATTGGTGGAACTCGCATCACGTGACATTCGTTATTGCTCCCATTCATGCCGCGGCTCAAAAAGTACTATCAGCCCATGGGGAATGGGAAATACTATTGAAAAGTTAGGATGGTTCTTGTTCCATGGCGCGGTATTTGTGTGCAAATGCATGCTGGTGTGCGCATTCAGCGTTGCGCTTATGGCGCGTATTGTTCCAAAGAGCAAGCGCTACAGTGACAAGGATCTATATGTCAGTTATATAAAACAAATATTGCGCTGCTTTAAATTGTGAAATGGGACGAATATTATCGCTCGGTAAAATCTGGACTTTTCCAATTCACTCGGCTTCGCCTCGTGAACTGGAAAAGTCCAGATTTTACCTTGCGATAATATTCCTCCCATTTCACTCTGAGCCACTCAATATTTGTATAATATTTCACAGTGCACAACACACTGACTAGCTTTTCAACAATGAGAGTGTTCAATTTTTTTTTTTCCATTTTTTTTTTGCTGCCGGCAGCTTCTCAGAGAAAAGTACTTTAACACGACCCACAAATAGAAACAGAACGGCCACTCTGTAATGCTCTTCAAAAACAAACACACATACCAATAAATCTCATGGCAAAAAGACTTTGCACAATAGATGTTTACAATGCTTTGGAAAAAAAAAAAAAAGTTTTAACATGGCATCATGGATAATTCATCATCTTCAATGTCTGTCCACCAATCACTACCCCATTGAAACTTCTGGCAAATCCGATTCGTTAGTGTGACGTCACCTCCAACAAAATCTGCACGATTGGAAGCGGAAGTTAACGCAGCTTGAGCGTTTGTATCCAATGGGCGCTAGTAATCAATGGTGGGCGCGCGTGAATCATGAATGACGTTTTTACTAACCAATCGGATTTCATTCATGTGTCATGCATTATTCATGAGCAGCTGCCTGATCACTCCCCTAACCTCACACCCCCCCCCCATGTGCTCCATCGATCACATGAAATGCACGGACCTCGACAACTGAATGGAATGTGCAGGGCAACATTCCGAATACATCCCAAATAACGATGGCCTGACGACACATTCTCCGAAAGCCCTTTCCTCATGCCAAGACTATTTAATGTCAAGTTGAAGCTAAAAAGTTCAAACATTTACTGTATTTTCCCTCAGGCATCCCCCAAAAAATGAAAAAAAAGGCAACATTTCTGAGGTGATGAGACTGGTGCCAAAGCCACAGCAACCCACCTTGTGGTGATGTTGGTACAAGACAGGGAACCTGACCACTTAAAAACGGCTGCAGGGTGACTACGCACATGTGTTTCAACAGGGGGCGCTGTTTAAGGCATGGTTGTAGGATCCTTGTTGGTGGCTGATGCGTGCGGCAGGGGAACAGGGCTCCCACTCTTGGCGACTATCGGGTCGGCCTTCCACTACTTCCATAATGAATCTAAGATCTGATCCTGTATAAAAAAAAATAAGCTTTATTAATGAATTAATAAACTTCCATTAATAAAATTTTTCCATTTTATGAAGTACATATCTGTATTGCTGACTGTTCTTATCAACCCTGACCCTCAGAGATACTTCCAAATCTACCTGGTTTGGAAGGATTTTGCAGGATTTCGGAAGGCTCATACATACACGTAGAACCAAGCCACATTCAATTTTGCATGGGACTTCACGCCCTTTGCAAGAGACTTTCTTGGATTTTTTTTTATTCCTGTACAGCTCCTACAGTGTACACGTATTTATTGTAAAAAAAAACTCTGAATGTCATATTTTTTTTTTTTGCGGGAAGAACTGATACTGTAAAATTTGCTTGATCTAGTATGTGTAATTTGTATTTGTAAGATTCTCCATTTTATAAAAAAAAGAAAAATGATTATTATTATTTATTTTTTTAATTCTGTGTTATGTGCATTTATATTCTGAGTCTGTTGTAATTTTCACTCCGCGATTCAATTTAATGGGCAATAATCTGCTGAACACTAGCAAATAACCTACATGTACATAAAGATGACCATTTTGTTTAAAATATTCAAGTAAAAAAAAAACACAGGTGACTCAGCCAGTGAAGTAAATACCCAAAATAACAACCACGTTTGTTCATTCACCCAAGGTATCATAATAAAGCCACGTCCATTTGAAAACACAAGGCCTCAGGTACTGCACAATAGATACACTATCCTATTACCACACACACACAAAAGTATTCCAAAAAAATGAAATGTGATAAGCCAAAATTAGTCACTGAAACATATGTGCTCTTTCAACACACTACCAGCAGAAAACAAAGACTCTGATTGTACAGGCTCCACAGGCCACAGGTCACATACTGATTCAGGTCAATCATGACCTCAAAATTGTGGTCAGCTGAACTACAAGTGGCCTAGCTAAAGTCCATCTACAAATAACATATGCATCTGGAGTACGGACCCACTGGCTGGACTATTTCTGAGGGTCGACAAGTCACCAGACTACTCCAGCGGGCGACCAAGCAGGCCTGACTCGGCCGACTCATGCCTCAAGAATGCTACATGTAATCGTCATCAGTCTGTGTGTGTATTTATAAACATGTGATTGCCTTACCACACTGAGCATTTGCCACACTCAAATGCCTGCCGCGTGTGCGTAGGTGAGATGAATGACAAATTTCGCATGGCTGGCAAATTTCAAATGCTGTAAGGTTTATAAATAGTACCTAAGGAAAGTTTTTTTTCAATCATGTTTCAATGTACCTCTCTCGGGTAAAGAATTCTTGATGAATGTCTTAAAGATTGGGTAATGTTGGATAACATGGCTATGCATGGGCTATGGAAAGGCAATACTTAGTTATTTGCACACATTTGCAGTCAAAGTTATTAATATTATGTTCCATGCAACAAAATTAGTGGAATGAAAAAAAATTCAGAAACTTGTACAGAATTTGTTTTTTTTAATTATGACTTTTCCTTTATTTCAATTTACAGGTTGCAGCACCCCCCCCCCCAAAAAAAATTCAGCAAACAGGAGTCATTGTCAAGAAACTGCTAAATACGTAATTATGCAAAGCACAAAAGATTTAAAAATACCAAAAAAAACCCAGCATACCAGGAGAAAAATTCAACGCATGATTTTCTTCAACCTCCTTCCCATAGTGTTGAGCAGTAGGCTCCCACCACTACCTGCTCTCTCACTCTTGCATTGGATCATATACAAATCAATTTTTTTTGGATGTGTATGCAAATTAGGAATAGTCTGGTGCCTGGCTGTGCTTAACATCAGCATTTATGTTTGTATGCGGTGTCTGGGGTCAGAACAGAATCAATTCTTCGCGGCGTGGGTTACGAAAACACAATTTTTTTTCAAAGTCAAAATGTTACAATCTTATCCATCCAATTATCGCATTTTCATATTAATACCGGTACGTTATAACAGAAATGGAAAAGAAAGGATTGTTTGTGAGGTTGAGTGGACGTAATAATTCACAGCGAACGTTAAAATGCACATGCACATTGGAAATTTAAAAAAATCAAGTACACAATATAAATCCATTACTGTACTAAATCAGGACACAGGAAGAAAGTCTCCCAATCCAGGGGTTACTATTGGAAACGAGGTTAAAAATAAAGAAACCTCTGAGGACGAGGTTGTGTTTTGCTTATAACAAGCTCCATTGAAATTGGGCCCAAGCATTGCGCCTTCGAAACCCATATCTGGGTCATGGAGAAAAACCCATCGTTTTATCAGCAAAGTTCAGTATTAGATCAAGCAGAGTTTTGTTCTTCCTACCGTGTATAAAAAATCTGTGCCGTTTAAACACCCCAAATTACACAGAACCTCTAATGACTATACCTACCACAACCAGCTATTAGAACAAGTAAAGTTCAACAAACTAAACAAATCAAGACAAAGTCATTTGTCATCTCCTGCTTTAACACCAATTAGCAGGGCTTACAGAGCAACGTGAACCAATCAGAACCACTGTACCATAAACACACTCCGAGACCAACCAATCACTCATTGTGTACTAAAACGGCCAACACCATCTGGAATGTGCAGCACAAATGTTCATTCCCTCCACTCAATCAACACAACCTCTACCCCAGGGACTGCTCCAGAACTAGGCCAGGTGACCTTGGGGGTCAAGTGGCTTGTCTGCAATTGCTTGGGCTGTCGAGATGGAGGTTGAAATGTGGTTTTGATTAATTGCCAATTTTTTTTTTTTTATAATCATAATGTGTTCTTGGGAATTAACATTATTTTGAAATAGAAAAACAGGCATATTTTGAGACTGTCTGTTCCACCCCCCCCCCCCCAAAATAAAAACATGCCCAAAAATATCCAATTTATTGAATATTTTTGTTAAAGGCAGTTCCAAAGTAACCATATCACCACATATTCTGAAATATCAACGTTTTAAAAAGAATTTGATGTGAATTCAAATGGCCTTGTATTTCTTTAGAAATCCACTCCTCTCAAGAAAAAAAAAAAGGTCGGTGTGTGGCAAAGAACATGAGCATCTGAGGTTGGCACAAAACCTTACCAAGAAAATTCAATCAACTGGATGGTTGGTAAATTGGCTGAGAGTTTTCATGTCGTGAAAATACGATCTGATGACAAAACCATTCATATTTCTGCTCACGGTCGCATGTTCATCGAATCGTAATAATTTGATTGATCCGTGCCCCCCCACCCCAAAAAAAATTCCATGTAGTATATGATGATCCTTATGATGATGATGATTTGTAACATGTTTGCTCAAGGAAATTCTTAAGGGTAGACGTATTTCTTAATAGTTGCCAGTCGTGGCTTGCATCACCAGACATTGGCATTGGTGAGCTATTTTGGGCCAAGGCTGGGCATAGTCAGCATACCGATATTGAGCTGGCATCTCCCCACAACACATCATACAGTACACCAGACTGGGACCTCCAGTGCAAAAGAATATAACAAATTCAGGCCAACTTTAATCACTCTGTTAGCAGACAAAATAAAAATTCTCCAAAATGTTCACAAGGCAAAGCCTCAGTCCTCGGTATTTCACCATCCAATACAAGTCTGAAGTCTCGATTCAATTTTTAAAAGAGACTTTTCTTCAATATTTTGCACCTGAGAGTGAAGCCAAGTGATTTCAATTTGAAGCCTAAGACTAGACTCGTACATGTCCAACTATTTGAAAAGACTGACCTCTTCAGTAGTCTGGTGGCAGACTATGGAGAGATGTGTAGAAATAGAGACTGCTACCAGATGTTTCTTTTGGCACAAGTAATTGACACATTACTAAAGTGGTGTTGGACTGGTTGTTTCATGTGCCGGTCTATTTTCTTGAATTGCATGTTTTTTAGTACCTTAATTTTGAGATTCTCAAACACAGTATTTGAGAGTCCTAAATTTTCGAACGTATCGTGCATGTATGTGCCAAAGATGCCAATTACATGAGAATAAGGATACAGCATACATGCATTTATAATTTAACGATTGTTTGCATGATGTGAATGACTGGGCTGTACATTATTTCTATCCAGTAGACGATTTGTGGAGATCTACTCTGGAGGTAATAAAAATAATAATAATAATTTGGGAGGCTAATCATCCTTACTCGCAGCTGGTATGCTGAATTGCGAAGGACGCGGCTACAACGTGGTCGGGCCGCTGGCACGTGAAGGCGCCTATGGCTGCCGGCCACATCGACCCATATATGACCACGGAGCACAGCCTGAGATCGAAAGTGTTTGATTTTTCCGGAGGGAGGAAAACCGGAGGGCCCGGAGAAAAACCCTCGTGGCACAGGAGAGAACCAACGCACAACTCTACTCACATGCGATCCGCGGCCAGGATTCGAACCGTGGTCACCTTGGTGAGAGGCGAGCGCTTTACGCACAAGCCACCCATGCCACCCATAGGTGAAGAGAGTTATAGCCACAAAATTAAAATAAGGCAAAATAATTTAGAACTTATATTTTTTTCAGTTCCAAGTTAGAAATTACTGTAAATCGAGAATATCTTTTGCCCAAAAAATTTCAAAATACAACTCCCAATACTGCTTACTTCCTCCCCCACTTCGTCTCCTTGAACACAAAGAAAACTTAGCTGTTCTAAATTGTGTCACCGAAAAATTTCTACCTAAAATCCTCTTGGCCAATTTAAAGCCCATCATCTCCGCAGCCGCACTGGTGGACGGATTTTCTTACTGGACAGAAATTCCTCAAGTATTTAAAAAGAAAAAAAAAAGTCGGTGAGCTAATTTGTCCTGGCCAGAATGTTTGGAATGTGATCAACACATACATCAACCAATATATCCAGGGTCACTTGGGAAGCCAGACATTCCTCACTGGCCATACACACGATTTCTTTTTCTTTCCCGCATGCTTAATTTTAAAAATAGTTATTTTTCAGCTAAAGTAATTTGGTCCTGAAATACAACGCAAAAGCCCTTTACCCACACTCCTTGTAATTTAAATTCCAAGGAGCATCAAGCCCCATGAAAAATAATAGTGGCTGGGCTCTACCTTCCTCAATCCTACAAAATCCTCCACTATGCAGGAACCCAATGGCATACTCTTTGTACCTGCCGAGTTTCAAGTGGTATCAAGCCCTATGTAAAGTAATAGTGGCTGGGCTCTACCTTCCTCAATCCTACAAAATCCTCCACTGTGCAGGAGCCCAATGGCATACTATTTGTACCTACCAAGTTTCAAGTGGTATCAAGCCCCATGTAATGTAATAGTGGCTGGGCTCTACCTTCCTCAATCCTACAAAATCCTCCCAAAACCCCCTGGTGCATTCTGAGGGGTCTTGGATGGTTACAAACTCGTGAGTAAATTTTTGAATAAATTGGAAATGTCTTAAATTGATTGTCCTCACCTGTTGAGCTATTTCAATATCCAGCTGCTTGAGTTTCTCATCCAATACTGTTCTCTCTTTGGCTAAGGTGGCTAAGTCTGACTCGCTACCATCTGTAAATAAAAAGGCGAACATAAGAATAATTTGTAAATATTCATCAGGTTAGTTTCACTACACATTTTGACATAATTTTGATTGAAATAACAGGGGCATATTATCTACAGACTTTGTGGCTTCGGTAGACTCTGTGAAAACTGAAGCCTGCCCTTATGAATCGGTTTCAATCGACAGTTATCTCACCTGTTCCGGCGATGGACAACCCCGAGGTGCTGAGCGACGTGAACGAGTCGTTCAACCCCAGCAGCCTTTCCTGTGAGCCCTGACCTCGGCCCAGAGGCTTGCCTGCAGGGGCCAGGCTCTGGTACGAGCCGGCCGGCGAACGCAACGCCAGATTCTGCAGCGAGCTCAGCGGCGATCTGTTGGTTGTGGAGCCTCCCAGATTGTGTAACGATCCCGAGCTTCCCGGCGAGCGATTGTTGTGCAAGGACTCGGCCGAGCCCATCCGGGGAACTTGTGCCACATTGTGGGCGGAGCCATGAGGGGAAGGGGAGGACGCCGACAGCGGACGGGCCAGACGTTCCAGGGAAGTGCTACTTGGGTCCTGATCCTGGATCTGTCGGCGCAAGGCTTGGATGACAGTGTCCTTGTGTGAAAGGTCCATCGTCAATGCATTAATTCTGTCAAGGGAAAAACCAAATTGTTAACTTCTGTGAATATGAGTGATGCACAATAGAGTGGGAGTGTGTGGCCTAGTGGTTAGGGTTTGTGACTCATGATCAAAGGGTCCGGGGTTCGAATCCAGCTGCTGGTCATATATTGTGTCCTTGGGCAAGGCACTTCACCCCCACTTGCCCCTCTCCACCCAGGAGTATAAATGGGTACCAGCATTAGCTGGGGAGTAACCTGCGATGAACTAGCATCCCATCCAGGGGGATTAGACATATTCTCAGTCGTTTCATGCTACTAAAACCGGAGATAAAGGCTGGCCTGATGAGCCACATTGGCTCGTGACAGACTTTATTTTCTTTTACGATAGAGCACACAACCAAGCAGTTGTATCAACGATGCCATTATTCAACCCAACCTCCAAAGGCAAGTTAGCTGAGAACTTCCCTGAATCTAATCTGCCACTGTGGTGGAAAACTAAAGGCACATTCCTGCTGCTTTCTACTTTAACCTTTCATAAAGCATCAAGTCCTGTATGAAGTAACAGTGGCTGGGCTTCGTCTTCTTCAATACTAAAATAATTCTCCAACACCAACTGTAAGATTTTAAACGATCCGGGAGGGCTGACAATAAACAACAAGGCTTTACCTAGACTCCATATCAGTGAACTGGCTGTGCACATGCTGCATCTCATCCATGTGCCTGACTCGCTCTGCCTGGACCTCGGCTCGCATCTTCTCCGCCTCCTGGTTGACAAGACTAGACTCGCTGCAACCAAAAACATCTTGACTGCATCAAATCAGGAACAAAAACCAAAGACCAAGAACTTAAAAAGTAACAATTGGAAGTAATTTTCACATTATCAGCAAAATGCTTTGTAGGTTTAAAGGTTCTCAAGTTGGACATTAACCCTAACTCCCCAGCCTAATTTACCAGGAACCATACCCATTCGGGCAAATTCCAACACCCACATGGGAAATTGTACACACACACTGTTGGACTTAGTTTCTGGAGGTATGCCAACCCCAGTGTTAAAGACCATCAGTTTAGGGGTACTGTACCTATCCCAACAGATTTCAACAAAACCTGCTGTGGGTTCAGTTCGGTAAGGGTTAATCAGTCAAGTGACTGTTTTCAACAGTTAAAGGGGTCCCAGCCTACATAAAGCAGGATTGACTGGCTGTGACTGTTTACGTAACTTGATACAGCTATGCTTTGACTGTAGGTGATTGATAAGCCAGCTGTGCCTGCCACTGCCTGTTTTTGTGTCTGTTGATTGAATTGGACTAGTCACAGTGTTTGCTTATGATCTGACTGTTGGTGACTAGCCTGTGTAGAAGACATTGGCTGGGGAAGAGGATAGATTTTTTTTTGACTGTCTATGACTGTTCAGATAGTAGGAGGGTTAATGATGTACGACTAGCAATGTGGACATTTTTGACGCAGTGTTTTTGAGTAGTTTCATCATACATTTAATGTGTTATGAACCTCTGTGATACAAGTTTTTATCAAAACGGCATCTTACATCATGGTTGCTGACTCCACACTACACTGTCTTAACGTACACTCCTCAAGAAACCGCTGCTCCCACTTGAAAAGAAAAACAGAATTGGAATAATTATACTACAGTATTTCTTGGTGAGTATTCTTACATTTTGTTTTTTTGGCAGAGAAAGTCCTTTCATTTTTGAAGTCAGTATTATGTTTCATACCTTGGTGACATCTGACTCCAGTCTCAAGATAGCTTCTTCTCTCTCCTTAAGGAGTTCCAGCAGGGTGTGGTTGCTGCTCTCTAGGTCCAGCTCTGATACGCCTTCATCTTGGTTGGGGTTATTGCTCTGTGTTTCAATCAAAAATGAAAAAGAAAATCCGTCTCAACCCCTTGGTATGAGAAACAACTGAAAATGTAGTGATTTACCCCTACACCGGATGCCAGTCCATCACAGGTTACTCCCAAGCTAATGCTGGTACCCATCTGTACTCTTGGGCTGAGATGGGCAAAGTGAAGGTAAAGTGGCTTGCCCAAGGACATGAGTGGCCAGCAGGCGGATACAAAAACTGTGACCCTTTGACTGTGTCACAAAACGTAATAACTGTGTCACCCTGTCACTATGGAGAGGGCGCTATGGAAGAGGGTGGACGTGTTATGTCTTGAGCTCCGGATTCTTGTTCGATTTTTAACTTTTCATTATGTTTTTAGCGTCAATTTCTGTTGTCCTTTGTGGACGAGACGCTCAAAGCCCAACTCCCTTCAGATCCCCTTCACCAACATCAAAGGCCTCCAACACTCATTCTTTATCAGACCAGCAAGGGCTGGAACGACCTCCCACAGCACATTACTGGCATAGGAGACACCAATCAATTTAGTGATGCCCTTAGATCACTCAGCACTTGTCAATAGCATGTCCACCCCTTCCAAGCTGAGTGATGTTCCTGTAGGAGCTTATCAGCTATATCAATCAAGATCAAGATCAAGACTTGATCTTTCTGACTACCTTTAACTACATCCACTTTAGGTTTCCTCAATCCCTCTTCCCTTGATCTCCTCGAGTTGAAGCCTCCTCTCTGACTCGCATTGTTTTCCGTTTCACTGTGTTTTTGGTACTCTTTCTCTCTCTCTCACTCACCTGCATCCCTTTGAGTTTCTCAATCTCCTTCTCCAGTTTGTGTCTCAACTTCTGCTCAATCTGCTCTCGTTTGTGGTACGTCGATTTCAGCGCCGAGACCATCTTCTGAAGGGTGGACACTTTGTCCACGTAGGCTTGCCGTTTCCGACACTGAAAAGTTATCACAAATTATCACAAAAGGTTATCACATATTTGAAAAAGATTTGTTGGGAAAAACGTTTTAAAAAGGTGCTCTGACAAAAAACATGAGATGTTAACTTGGCATTTTGGTCAGTGAGCTTCGTCATTGGGAGAATTTCTAAATTCTACGAGATGTGTTTTGATGGATCAGCTCAAGAGCGAAGTTCTGGAAAGATGTTGTTTGGACTACTCACCTCTTCTTGTAGCTTTACCACGTTGGCCTGGGCATTGGACAGTGCTGTGTCTAGGACGTCAATGTGCTGCCGCTGTTCGGATAACGTCGCCCTCTGCGCCGACATCTCAGTCTCCATGCGTTGGTTGCTCATCATAAACTCTTGATCTGTGACGAAAACGAGTTAGCACAAGCAGAATTTAAGATTCAGTCGTTGAAAGAAAGACGGATATCAGTTCCATTTTGCAGCTCCTGCTTTTAAGCTTTTTTTTATTCAAACCAGGGGCCCGATTTTACGGTTCTGCTTTCCCTAAATGAAGTTCGAGCAGAAAATTCTGCAAGGAATTCCAGCTTCAGCACAAGCACTCATCCCGTAACCAAGAACTCTGTGCTTACAGGATTAGTGCAGTATTTCTCAGCAAGCACTCTGTTTTCAAAATTAGCAACAGCCGAAAAACTGGGCCCAGAAAGGACCTTACCAATCTTGGTAGTCAACTAGTTCAGGGAAAGAATAATCAACCTAAACAAATTTCAAAAACTGTGAGGCTACACAAGGAGGGTCAAGCTCTGGTTGGTACAATGATGTCCTCATTAAGTCGCCTGACTTACTTTCGTTGACCAGTTTTTGCATCATGGCATCCTTGGCGTTGATCTCTTGTCTGAGTTCGCTCTCGTTGCTCATGCTCTTCTCGTACTGGAAGACCTGGCTCCGCGCTCTGTCCCAATTGGCTACAGAGAAAAAAGAGACAACGGACTTCACAATTTTGTTCTGCATTTTTTGCTGCACTTGAGATTTCAGTCTGCTCTCTACGATGCAAAAGGTGTTTCCATTTCAGCTTAAAGACATTTTCGGTCCTCTGCCTTTGGGGATTCTGACTCAACATAAGTCAACAAAAGGGTTGCTTTCATAGGAAAACATCAACCAATACTGGCCAAAGTTTAGGGCCATTCTACAAAGTTTGAACTCTAGAGGCTTCTCAACGATTCTTACGCTTGAGATGAACCCAAAGTTTCCAGATGCCACAACTCACCCTGCGTGTCCTTGAGTTGCTCTTTCAATCTCTTGGCCTCCGCCTCCAGCTTGGAGCGGACCAAGACTTCCAACTGCTCTCTCTTCTTGGTGGATTCCACCAGCATCTCGTGGGAGGTCTGAACCCGGTAGATGTCTTGCTCAAACTGCAAATCAACCAAGAGAAGAGGAAGGTAATGAGACTTGAGTCAGGACGTCTGATTAACATGTAGAACAGAGCAGGTCCATTTAGAGGTCAAGGTGGTGCACCTTCTCGCATGACCAGTCAGTAAATCGCATTCTTTTGCCATACCTTTTGGAGTTTGCTGACCCTCTGGGAGTACATCTCCAGTTCCTGTCTCAAGGCGTTATTCTCCTCCGACAGGATCTCCACCATGTGAGTGGCCCGGGTAGCGATGGCCTCATGGTCCACCTCAAAGGGGGTAGTGGGTTGACTGCCATCCCCCTGGGGAGAAGAGCTTGTGCTGGTACTGAAGACAGAAAGAAAGAAATAAATCCTTTATTTCCACATTGCATTCTGGACAAACAAACAAGGCAATTTTGCTTGCACAAACCTACATAATGGGGCAGTGAATCAGTTAAAATCTGAATTTGTTATTGCACGTGTGGTCTAGCAGTGGAGCACAGGATTCATGATCGTGAGATTGTGGGTTCGAGCCCCACCGTGGCCGTGCGTGTTGTGCCCTTGAGTAAGACGCTTTACCTCAATTACTCCTCTCAACCCAGGCGTTAAATGGGTACCAGCATTGTTCTATGCTGGGAAGGTAACAGACTCGCTGTGGAGGAGGTGTGGCGATCCCCCCACAGCAGCATATAAGTCTGGCCCAATCGCTTTGAAGGAGAGATGGGCACTCTGTTCCTGTGAATACAGGTTCGTCCCCCTTTACCTTTACATGTACCTTTACCTATTGCACAATTAGGGGGTGTGTGGCCTAGTGGTTAGGGTACGTGACTCATGATCAGAGTGTCAGGGGTTCGAATCCAGCTCCTGGCCATATGTTGAGACCTTGGGCAAGCCACTTCACCCTCACTTGCCTCTCTCCACCCAGGAGTATAAATGGATACCGGCATTAGCTAGGGAGTAACCTGCGATTGGATGGACCAGCATCCCATCCCATCCAGGGGGAATAGAAATATTCTCAGGCATTTCACGCCAACGAAACTAGAGATAAACGGGTTATATTGGCTGGTGATAGACTTCACTAACTACTACAAATTAATCCAGTCTCTTGCAGCCTGACCTTTTATCAGTTACCGTACCTTAAATGTCTGTTTTGCTTCATGTTTTTGAGTGTGTGTATTTTTTTTACACAATCCGCATGTATGTAAATGTTATGTCAGATCTATATCTCAATAACAAATTTAAAACAGCTCTTTCAAAAAAAAAAAAAAATCAGCTAGTCAGATTGTTTACGGACCACATGTGCATGAATACATGTACATGTATGTGCACAAATGTAACCAAGTTTTCTGTGTACAATTAACAATACATGTGCACGTGTTATTGTACATGTATGGTACATGTACATGCATCGGTAAAGAATTTCTTTAACAATAAACATTCCACAGCGTGGCAGGCACACAAAAGGGAAAGTTACCACCATCAGAGGATTGAACTCCCTGATCGGTCAACCGAAAAACACTCTCTGGAATGCGTAGCTGACAATTCGTCATGTGTTTTTTTCCCAGAAAAACATGTTGGCTCACTGCCCCACTGTCAAGTAATTAAAGCCTTCTAATTGTCAGGTATTGTTATAATGTATCCTGACAAACATGACTGTACACAAAATGTACATTCCAAGGTTCTGTTAAATACACGTACACGTAGCTTTGCTGTACTTGAATTGCAGTAGAGCATGCAGACAAGAATATCATGCTGTGGGCGCATGGCCAACTTTGACACCTGATTTTCAGAAAATTTATGTTCGTGAATTTTATTTCATTTTTTTTTCCTGGAAGGAGGGGGGGTGTCACATTGACACATTTCTTATTTTTTATGACAATACTTTTTTCACCAATTTTTTTTTGGGGGGGGGGCATTAAAGGTAATATACAACATTTGCAAACATAAAAAAACCTATCAAGTTATTATGAAATACATGTACCTTACTTGATTGTAAGTGAATAGTAGTCTCAAGCATCATGTGAAATCATAGCATCTGGTGTGCAGTCATTTTCAAGAAAAGTAGAATTTTGTATCAATTTCTAACGATTGTCGACTGACCATCATTTGAATAAAAAATTGCCTTATTTTTTCTCGAAATACTGCACTCAATTTACCAAATTTAGTTAGTCCACATTTTGTTTGCAATCGGTTACACATCCAGAGATGCGAGCTTTACAGACTACAAAATAGTAATGATTCTTCCTGCAAAGAGTAATGCTTAATGTAAATACATACATGTAGGACAACAGTCAAGTTTAAGAGTAACCACAGTACTTTTCAGAGTAACCACAATGTTGGCGTATAGGACAGCTGGAATTTTCAAGAGTAACGTGCCTCAAAATCTTAATAATTACTCCAAAAGAGTAACGATTGGCATCTCTGCACATCCAAGAATGGGTGCACACCAGCTAGTCTGGTTCCCTGACCTGACAATTCCCAAGACGTCTATAAATTGCTCCACTTCATCTAAAGTAGGGTCAGGGAACTAAACTACAAGCTTAACAGCATTTTCTTCTTGGGTTTTCCAGCATCTACGGTATGAGCAAAAAACATTTTGCTACCCCAAATCCATCCATTTCTGAAAATTACATTTACAGCAAAAGCAAATGTATTTTTTTGAAATGACATTTTAGATTAGAGTTGTTAAGATGTTTATAACCCTACACATACACATGTACATTTGTAATTGTTCATACTCTGTTTATGCTTCTGTTTGATTGTGTAAGGTCCTTTTTATACGGGTAATTCTTATGCGTTCATTTGTACAAATGCATGAATTCTCTATTACTTGTTTACGTGTATTCAAACACAAATTGTTGTGCATCAAATTCACTCCTAGATTGGATGCCCTTACCCAAGGCCACCTTACCTCAGGAATGCCAAGTATGAAGCCTGTGCAGGCTAACAAACTATCCACCATGCCTGGTATGGGTTTCAGGCTACCCTTGAGCCTACCGGTAGCTACAACAACTGGGAATGTTGCAATTTGGCTACAGGTACGGGTACATGTACAGTACATGTAAACCACTGTGAAGAAATAAACTATGCCAAGGTCTATGGCAAGCATGGATGAGATTGCAGTCCCTTGTATGGGTTTCAAGCTACCACCTGGGAATTTGTCTCTTTTTTTGGGGGGGGGGGATTTTAAAGAACTATTGTTGAGGGGATTCCAGCTATGAAATTGCAGTGGCCTTGCCACACAGTTGCAACTTGTCACGTTGCAAAATGACAATCGATGCGTACATGTATAAACAGGATTACAATTTCTTTCGGGAAAAACCAAAGTCCATAATTTCGTTCAATAAAATAATGTACATAAATTTTATGCTCTGTTATGCTTTTTACATGTAAAGCACATGGTAACTTAAAAAAAAATAATAATTTGTTTACATTTACACACATACATGTGCCATGTTGAAAAGTCATTTTTAAAACTCAAAAGCCAAAAAAATTCCAATTAATTTCAGATGGCAGGTTTTCCCCTCAGACGCCAAGCAATCTCTCTCTCGGGGCACAAACAGTTTCTGCTTCGTCCATCAAACTTTAATCAGCCCAACGCCAATCCAAAGCACATTACTGGCAGCCATATGAACCCAGACGAGAATTCCTGGGCCAGCCCGGTCATCAGGAGATCATGAGACCTCATCAGATGGAACAGGAATTAACTGATGCCAGAGGTGGAGGGGGGGGGGCAGGGTTGACTGTATTTTGAGTCAGGGGTAGGGGGGGGGGACCACTTTTGAATGAGCTTTCAACTCGGCTCATATTTTATTTCTCGTTTTGTTTTCTGTAGGCCCCCTATTGCTGCATTTTGAGTGTTTTACCATCAACGGAGGGGGGGGGGAAGAAAAAATATAAGTGAAAACTGACACTGTCGACATAATCATAACTGGTCCTAATCATCCGACTCGGTTGAGATGCAGTAAAGTGACACCGGCACACCATAATCATTTTTCCGTCAGGTCGTCAAAAAAAATAATTTTCTACCAGCTGTTGTTTTGGATGTGTTTTTGCAGTAAAGGGTTAGACATCTGTATATATATTTTTTTAACATTTTGGAAAAGAAGGGCCTGAAAATCTGCTGTAATATTTTGTAGTTCTTCTGTTGGAAAAATAAGTCATAACAAAACAAATACAGAATGGTACACATTTTATAAATAACATTGACATGAATGTGTCAATTTCTTGAAATCGTTGAAATACCGTATTTTTATAACAGAAAAAAGTTGAACAGGCCAATATGCACGGTGAATATGGTGTATGTACACAATTTGTGAAGTTTGTCTTACCTCGTTGTTGTGACCGTTTCATGCATTGACTCTGTCGATTTCATGTTATAGGATTCACTGAAAAAAGTCGAGTTCTCCCCACTATCCCCGCTCAGGGATTCATGCTTGAACCTTGATGACGGTGAAGATCTGTCACTACCAGGGTACATGTACCTGGGTGGTGGGGGTCGGTCAGTGGAATAGTTTGGCGAGAGCTCCGAGTCACTGATGTCGCTAACCTCTACTGATGGGTTCGTGTTTGTGTTAGTCAAGCCAAACTCCCGGACTAGGTTCTCCATGATACTGCCGCCCGATCGGCCACTGGGGGACGTGGAATAAACCGTCCGCGTGTCTAGTCGCGGACCGTGGACGTTCTCCTGCGAGGCACTTTTGTTCCGCGTCTCGGCATGCTTGCCGTGGAACCCTGCCTGGGGGAGATTGTCCATGCTCTTCGAGGCACTCCCGCCGGAAATGCTCATCGCGCCCAGTTTTTCCGTCGTTTGCGGGAGGTGGAGCAACTCGTATTTGTCCCCGGCTTCATGCGCGGCGGCTCCGCGCGACGACGTTAGAAACATCAAGTCCTTGTCGCCGAATAAGTCCTCACTTTTCGTGGGTTTGTGTTGCAGCAGCCGCCCGTCGCTGGTGCGCAGGAAGAGCTGCTCGTCCCCCTTCATGGATTTGAGCGGCGAGAGCCGGCCGAAGGCCCCAACGCCGCTGCCGCTGTTCCAAGTCCGGTGGGCGGAGGAAGCCCGCTTGTCCTTATCCTGCAGGAGATCCAACAGCCGTAGCTCTCTCTCCCCCGCTGGTTGATTGCACTGGCCCTCCATGGGGACGAAGTCTAACACTCGGTATCTCAGAGGTGCTGATGTGCTCTCGGCATCCGGTATTAAGATCATTGCAGTTGGCAATATCCTGCCCGAACCGGTCCTTCCACACTCTCCCTCCTGCTGGCCCTCAATAATTATAAAATCCCAGTCAAAACTTCAAGCTTCTGTGGTTGTTCGGATGTGGTGGTGCTGATCAAAATCTGTAGGAAGCAGAGATTAGAAAATAAAAGACAGGAAAAGATTACTTGGCAACGTCAGTAAAACAAAGCTCAATAAATAATCACTGATTGAAAACTTCTTCCAGTGGTTTCCAACATGGAAAGATTACATAACTCACAACCACTATCTTTCCAGACAAAAAATTCAAGCTTGTTTACTGTACATTTGTATGTGTACACTTCGGCACAAATGTTAAACAACATAGGCGCAATGTAACTTCCGAGAATCAGGAAGCCTGCATAACCATGATAAGCTGGCATAACCTTGAAAATAAAACATGTATGTATTTAAAATTAACACCCAAAGAAGAAGGAAACAAACTTTTACAAATCCTGCGGAATTCCACGCACCACATTTTTACAGGCATTTCCAAGGTAAAGACTGTAGCTCCATGTAGTCAGGCTCTTACACAGATGGACGTTCGCGATATCTTCTTAAAGACGATTTTTCCTCCAGCATTTTACAAAGTTAGTGCCACGGTAGAAACAAAGACTTTGAGAACTGAGAATGTTCCAGCTATTCCTGCTAGGAGTCCAACTTCCACTTCTTATCAAGTCCTCCCCTCAGCAACAAATCAGCCAGACGGACCGTGAGAAATGCCCGGCGAGAAGGCCACACTGGGACAGTTTACTCCGCATACCTGGCATGTTCCTGTGGCATGCCACTGCGACTTGAAAAAGTTTGTCCCTACTCCCGGGCTTATCAGTGTCTGCTGGGCAAACAACACAACACAACCGAGCAAGAAACTCAAAACGTCCACAATGTGTACCACCAATGAATCAAGCATGTGTCTCGTGTAACGGCTCAACCTTGTAATGCAGGACTGATGTGGTATACTGTGTCGTTTCTGCACACGTACATTGGACAAGTCCAACTTGTACACAGACATCATCAGACAGATACCTTGTCCTGTAAAACTGGTGGGGAGGGGAGCCACGAGGAATGCAAGAATGTCAAATGATAATATTCCTGTCGTCGGATTCTAAGATATGTGTGATGTTTCTTCGGGCTAGCGCCAGCCTAGTTAACTTCTTCTTTTTTTTTGTCTTAAATACTGCCGGCAGCCCCGGCAATATTTTGATAGTACGTA
This sequence comes from Patiria pectinifera, assembly GCA_029964075.1. Lineage (NCBI taxonomy): Eukaryota > Metazoa > Echinodermata > Asteroidea > Valvatida > Asterinidae > Patiria > Patiria pectinifera. The sequence goes on along the minus strand of CM057144.1, from coordinate 11,742,498 downwards.
TTTGAAATAGACGCAAGTGCAGCGCATTTTTTAACTTATGGTATTTACGTGTTCGATGTTTTATGGGCGGCTGAAATGTACTGAGTGCTCCCTGACACTGCCAGTGAGGTTTTTCTGCAACCTTGAGAAAAGGCTAGCCATTGTGCATCGACATGCACATATGCAGAACACCTATTTACACAATATTTAGAACAAAGTACACATACATATTTTTTTTGTACATGTACGAGTTCATGTACATGTGGACTCTTTCCAGTCTTTTATCCAAAATGTTAGATAGTCAGTGATGACCTTTGTAATTTATGTAAAATTAATTTCTAAATCCTATATTAGCATTTCAAAGGCTTGGTGTGGTTAAAGAAACAGGCAAGAAAAGTGTTTGGGTATCTTATGAACTCTTAACTTTATTTAAATTTCAACCATTCAAAATGTTATGTTTTTTTGTTCATTTATACTTACATGTATTTGTGCTACATGTTATTTGTTTAGCACGACATTGTTGAGTTGACGTATGCACTAATTGCTCACTTCTTGGACCAATTCGATGTCCAAAATACAACAAATTGGGCCTCATTTATTACTTTCTAAATTACACAAAGGTTTCAACTTTCTTCTGAAAACAAAACAAATTCACAACAGACTTAAAGGGAATATACAACATTTGCAAACATCGAAAAACAAAACTACCAAGTTTTTCCGAAATAATACTAGGATGTTGGTAAATGACAGTCTCAAGCATCCTGTTAAATTATGGCACCTGTTGTGAAGTCATTTTCAAGAAAATGGTATTTTTGTATACATTTCCAACGGTGGTCAGCCGACCACCGTTGGAAAAACCTAACTATTTTTCAACTACTGCTCCAAATTTACATTTCTTTTTCAGTCAAAATGTTGTTTGCTTTTGGTTACATGTTCACGAACAGGTGCAGGCCAGTAGACTAAACCTTACAATTTTCTGGCATCTATAAATTGATCCGTTTTATCTTTAGTGGAGTCAGAGAACCAGACCACTTGAGCATTTTTGTTTTTCTTAGTTTTTCCAGCATTTTCGAGCACAAAACTTCAAACATATCAGTGTAGCAATATTTAATCTAATCCCTCAAATAGTTCTTTTCTGAAAATTACAGCAAAAGCCAATGATGTACATTCCTTTTAAGAAGTGTGGGATATATATACAATGTATGTGCCTCGTACAGTTCTGCTAAGTCTGGGGGCATAGGTGTAGAATTTGGCCTAAGCTTGTTAAAAGAGAAACCAGAAAAAAAAACATTCCTGGACCGGTGAGTTATGGTTTTTCTCCCCCCAGCGCAGAACCTAATAAATCATAATGTGCTACCAGCAGAACAGGAAATGGTGGTAACGGAGGGTCCGTTAGACCCCGGCATGCCACCCTGGGGTGGAGGTTAATCAACGGGGTCAACCTCAACCCCAAAAACACGTGACTGGGAAGCAGAAATCTCCAGCCTCCCCTCCTGCCTCACTTAGAGCAAGAATTTGATTCATAATGTCGACTTAATTCCGGAGAAGGAATTCTTCACTCAAATTTTGTTTTTACTTTTTTTTTTAGGCGAGAGGTCAAAACGTGCAAGATATGACTGCAGTGTTCCTTGCCAGATTTATGCCCCAGGAAATATTTTATTAGGACAGTGTGCGGGTTTCCAACTGGTTAACATGCCATTTTTTCATTTTTTTTTTTAAGAAAATGGCAAATAGACCAGGTCCCTGACCTCTTCTGCTGCGCTGATATTTGCCCTTGAAACTTTTGTTTGTGGTTATTTTTTTTAAAACAAAACTCCACATATCGGTATAATGCTATCCATGGCACTAAGTTTGTTTGGCATGTGGCTTTTTGTGGGAGTACGGTACTTGAAACTTATACAAAAATTACGCTTTTGTGCTAAATTATTTTTGTAATGGTAAAAGTTCGAATCTGAGACTGAGTTCTGAACTAAGTTTTGATGATAACCTCAAGATGTACATATGTGTAAACATACATAACATGTTTCGTATACATTTTTAGGATACGCAGCCAAAGCTGCAAGCGAAAACAATGTTTGGAAAACTTTCAGTAAAAGCACTTTTGTCATACAAGCAGACTCAATAGTAAAACCCTATATGTTGGGGACCACTGTTCAAATGGTTTGCGGTGCGTCGACCCCTGTGTGATCAGAGCCGGAGACACGAGTGCTATTATCCATTTACAATGTCAGGTGCGCAAACCGCCTGTCATACTTGCCATCCTTATCATAATCCACATACCGGGATGTTCCATCCAAATGTACAAACAGCAAATAGCTGGGCTTCCTTGCCTCAACAGACCACATTGGGTAAAAGGAGGGGCCCAAAAAAGGGTGGGGTTAACATTGAGATGGTGGTGGGTAGTTGCCTTGTACCTCCATAGTAAGACTGGAAAATTGTGTTTTTTGCTTCTGTGGTGATTCAACAATCTTCCTTGCCCCGTTTCAACAATGTTCCAGGAAGCAATTCACCACCGTCTAAACCTCCCCCTCTCAGATACAAGCCCCGCCCCTCCTCTGTTCTCTTGTCCGCATCGTCATATTTGCCTTCCAGTGTCTTCCCAAATTTATCCTCCTCTTTAATAACCATCTTCCAAACCTCCCACTCCTTAAACACAAGCCCCTCCTCTCCTCTTCTCTCTCTCTCTCTCTCTTTCCGTCAATCGTCCGCATCATCGTTTTTCTCCTCCCAGCATCTCTCCTACTTTATCATCCTCCTGTCTCCCCTTATCACGTTCCTCATCATCGCTCCTCGGATTCCGCGGAGGTTGTGTGAACTCTCGGCGCATTTTTCCCACGGCCCCAGAGTCATACTGGGGATGAGTCCCATTCCAAGAGGCTGACTCACTCGCACGTCCAGGATTCAGAGAATTTGGGACGCCGGGCAAAGCAAAGGGCACCAGCCAAACCAAACGTACGCGGACGTGTATACATCCCACTATGCTCGCACGTACGCACAAACACGCACGCACACTGGTGAACACTGAGGGCAGTGTTTTCAAACCATGTTTACAATTCAACACTGCAAGCTGTGTGTTGTCTTTAAAGGGACCAGTGACCATTTCAGATTCGTCATTGTGTTATGACTGTCAACACTGGCCAGGGAAACTTGAACACAGCGCTTATTGTGCAAAACGAACAAATTGCTTCAAGTTCACAACACTGTGTTTGTTTCCTGTCTGCTGTGATTTATAAGTTGCTTGGAATTTTACGATATACACTGGACATTATATCACAGGGCCCCTTGTGGGGACAATCAGCAGTTTCCCTGCATGGAAAAGAAACAGAGTGGGGGGGGGGGCCTGACCTCATAGTTGGGGTGTGAGGGATGAAAAAACCTTTTAGTTATAGGGATTGAAGGGTGTACAGGGGTGCCACTAGTTTTGGGTTTGAGGGGTGGCATTACTTTGGGGTTTGAGGGGTGCCATTAGTTTGGGGTTTGAGGGGTGCAAAACCTTACAGTTGGGGATTTGTGGGGCGCACAGAAATATAAATAATGTAAACTTGGGGGCCTAAGGGTGCACAACTTTTAGTCTTGAGGTGCAAAGTTTGATGGTTGGAGGCTTGCTAGGTTCACCCTTTGTTGGAGGAGGTTGGAGGGGTACCACCTATCAACCTTATATTTGGGGGCCTGGGTGCATTAACTTGTAGTTTGGGCAACTAGCCAGGTACAAAGTTGGAGGTTACAGGGTTCACAATTTCACTGCTTTTAAGAATGCAGAATTTTTACATTTCTGGAAGAGGCTAACATTTACAACTGAAAGGGATTGGATAAAGGGCTTTGCCCTAAATAATATGGCCTGATGGTAGGCATGTTGGGCCTGATGCTACGCATGTCGGACCTGCCTCTGAAGTTCAGGCATACCTGTACAAATTGAATTTGCGATGGGCTGAAGGACATTCCAATTAAATGAAAACAAAGCATTAGGGCTTGCGTAGTGCCCAGTGTACATGTAGAACTTTCAATTGCCATTCAGATTATGTTGTGCGGCATAACATGCCTACATTAGACGCCAGCATACCTGAAATTCATCTCTTCATTTGGCTCATCAAGAATTTTGCCCAGGACCCTGGGGGTTTGTCAAGGAAAGCATTAAGTCGCCGGTATGAGCAGGGGGTTTCTCAGTCTCTGTCATGTTATGAATGTGTGCCACTTCTCGTCAGAGGTGCTTGACTTTTTCGAGCAAGTGGAAAATTTATTGTGGGGTGAGGGTTGAAATAGGCATCAACAACCTCATCCAGTTTATTGCCCATTTTAGCTCTGACTACAGCCAGATGTTGGATGGGTGCTAAACTGTCTTAATTAAAGAGAACATTTGCAAACATCGAAAAACAAAACTAACACATTTTTACGAAATACGGTAGCTTACTAGGATGTTGGTAAATGACAGTCTAAAGCATCCTGTAAAATTATGGCACCTGGTGTACAGTCATTTTCAAGAAAATGGTATTTTTGTATAAATTTCCAACGGTGGTCAGCCAACCACCGTTGGAAAAACCTAACTATTTTTCAACTACTGCTCCAAATTTACCATTTTTTTCCAGTCCAAATTGTGTTTGCTATTGGTTACATGTTCATGAACGGGTGCAGGCCAGCTAGACTGGTTCCCTTACCTTACAATTTTCCGGCATCTATAAATTGATCCATTTCATCTTTAGTGGAGTCAGGGAACCAGACTACTTGAACATTTTTGTTTTTCTTGGTTTTTCCAGCATTTTCGAACACACAACTTCAAACATGTCAGTGTAACAATATTTGATCTATTATACTAACCCCTCAAATAGTTCATTTCTGAAAATTACGGCACAAGCCAATGATGTACATTCCCTTTAAGCGGAGAACCAGTCATAAGCAATGTGCATCAAATGACATTTTAGCCGGTAACAAGTATACATGTGCTTAATTTTCATGTGCTTTACTCCCAGTGCCATGCACACAAATTCCACTTATCATATCTGTATTGTCCAGTGCAATGGGCCTTTATTTACTTTCTTTTTACTGGTAATAATTTGACAAATTATTTGTAAACCAAAAACAAAAAACCTCAAGTATGTTTGTCATCAGAGTTACAACAAACATTGCAAAATCTGAGAAACTGTAAGAATGCAAGCATTTGTAATAATTTTCACCACATCCTTAACAAGGAAATTGACAAAAACTTTATTAGTTAGTAATAATTTGATAAACTATTTGTCAATAAAAAAAAAACCTCAAGTATGCTTGTCTACCTTTCACTAGAAATCTGAGTTACACAACGAACATTGCCCAAAAATCTGAGAAATTGTAAGAATGCAATTATTTGTAATAATTTTCACCACACCCTCAACAAGTAAATTGACAAAAACTTTATTAGTAATAATTTGACAAATTATTTGTAACTAAAAAAAAACCTCAAGTATGCTTGTCTACCTTTCACTAGAAATCAGAGTTACAACAAACATTGCCCAAAAATCTGAGAAATTGTAAGAATGTAAGCATTTGTTATAATAATCACCACCCCCCAACAGTAACAAGCAAATTGACAAAAACTTTATTAGTAATAATTTGACACATTATTTGTAACTAAAAAAAAAACCTCAAGTATGCTCGTCTACCTTTCACTAGAAATCAGAGTAACAACAAACATTGCCAACAAATCAGAGAAATTGTAAGAATGTAATCATTTGTTATAATTTTCACCACACCCTTAACAAGCAAATGGGCAAAAACTTTAGGGACAAAAGGAACAATGAATACATGTCATAGCCCGCATACTATTTCTCAGTCTCATTACACTCACGCAGACCCAGGGTTCCAAACATTTTGTTGTAGGTTTTAGGCTAACCCCGTCAGTGGCTGTGCCCACTAGGGGTGACCTACCCTGTCACGCATTCCAGGGCAAACAGGTGTACAGTGTAGTCATAGAAACACACTGAAAAAGAAAGGTGGCCCTCACATAGACTTGCCCAAGTCCTTTATATTATAGGCCTAAGGGTTGCACATTGTACCGGTACGGTTAAGTATGTTATCTTCAAGCAAACTTGATTCCTCGATCCTGATTGGTTGATCCATGGCAACAAGCCATGCTACATATAACCATACCGCACGGCCACGGTCCATACCGCACTCCGCGTATTGCGCTATTCTAAGCCTGACGATTAGTGCATTAGTGCTGCACACCACTGTGAATTCAAAAGTTGGTTACACAGGTTACACAAACATGCGTGTTCCAACCAATTGTGTGCTTGAAGATAAATTCGCAAGAATTTCAGCCAGGAACACGGAAATCGTGGAATGTCTGACCCCACACTCCACTCGTCCCGCCCGTGGGCCTTCGGCACATGGCATGACAGACACAGGCTACCTACAACCATTCACCTTCCGCCCACATCAAACCCCTGAACATTTCAGGGGTACGGCTGAGGGGAAAAAAGAAATAGTTGCTCGTCCGGTCTTTTTTTTCTAAATGAAGGAGGCAGTCGGGGTTTTTTCCCTCTTTGTTTTCCCAAGATGGCTGATTTTCCAAGATAGCGGATGGATTCTTCAATTTTTTTTCGAATATTTTGCTGATCAATACAAAATTATGTTCAAAGGAGCCATAACCCTTTCGTTTTCTACAAAGCAATTTTGTTGGATTGAAACAAATATATTGACAATATTATACAATGTTTGTGCTAAAAAAATATTGCAACTGTGTGAATTTAAAAAAAAAGTAGTGGACGGGGACGAGGAACTGTTTTATTTTTTTTACATGGCCTAATTACAGCCAACATTCTTTCACAGCAGTTCTAGAGAGTACCATCCGCTGAATCACTGACAGACTGGTAGCAAGTCTACCCACCCAATTGCCCAGTATGGTGTCTGCCTACTGGGAGCCCATTGCAGTGGGGCGAATCATTCCCCCAATGGCCGAGTGTAATTGGGTGAATTTACCCATTTGGGGGAAGCATTTCATCAATGTGGTCCCCCATGGGGTCCCATTTGGTGCAGACCTACGTGCCAGGGAAGGAATTTGTACATGAATTCTCTGTGTTTATGGAATGTACGGGCAGAGCATAGAGCAAGGGAAGATGGACAAAGGTTTTTGGCTCAAACTGAGGAAGGAAGGTTTTGATTTGGAAATTGCCAATTAGAGATAACATCTATGCTGACTCTGCTTTCTTTGTTTGAGGGCAAAGCTAGAAGGAAGTAGTAAGGTACACAAAATCAAGTAATTGAAAAGAGGATGTTTTGTTGGAAAAAAATGTTGCAACCTGACGCCACTTTTTTCTTCATATATCATCTCAGTGAAGGTCAATCATTGCAAAAATGATGATAAGACAGAAATCTGGGACTGAGAAATATTTCCAATTTTGTTAGGAAATACTTTGAAAAAATTCTTGACTCTCCATAGACATTGTATACAACCACTGAAGTGGCTTCAGGTTGCGACATTTATTTCCTTTTTGTTTTATACTGTAGTCTTTTTTGTAGAAAAGGTTTTTTTTCTTCATGAATATTTTTATAAAGTCTGTATCATTATTAAAAGCATATCTATGCTAAAAAAAAAATTGCTAAAAAATGGTTAACTACTCATTCAAATGATCAAACAGTAGATAGTGTATTCATTCGTTTTGAACATTAAAAATCAAGACAAAATTTCAAATTGAGATTTTGTAAAAGTTAGGCCTACCTTATTAAATTATAATGTAGATATCGTATATTTATAGTATAGCTACAGCACATTAATATTTACATACTTTTTCTAGGTTGCATGCCAAAACAAGTTTCAACAAAATTTGCAAATTTTAAACTTAAAGCGTTGAGTATGCATGCAATCAAATATATTGCAAATACCTAGAGGAATATTTCATATGCTTTAAATCTGTTTTATTTCTTTGTAACACAATATTTGGACAAGTTTTCACAAGAAAGAAAGTAAAGAATGCAGTGATTAACAGTATTTTTTTCCCAAATCACATTCTAAGAATTGCAGTGCACACACAAAAATTCTATGGCCTACCATACCGCGAATACTACCGTACTGCTTTAAATTTACCACACATGCCACACAAATCCACGAAAGGGCTCTTTTTTGTCATGTCGACGATAATCTCCAAAACTTATCAATGCTTCAATAAACCAGTGGCTGTAAACTTAATCTCTTGTCAAAGACAAAAATTCCACCTCATCCGAAGCGGCTCGTGAAAGCGAACCACGTTTCTCGGATCGACTCGAAGACTTGCTAAGTTGTTTACCAATGCAGTCACCTGCATTCAAAGCGTGTGAACAAAACGGCAACCTGCCGTCGAATTCCATTTCCACACACACGTCAAAGCCCGTCCAAAAGCGGCATTTTCGGAACTTACCTCGACCCTCAAAGTCAGCTTTCCACCCTCAAAGACAGGTCCTGGGACTCCCTAAGCGGACACAACTCAAGTTCATAGTTCTTCCTCGAATTTTTGGCTCAAAGTTATCATCCCAAAATGTCTAGAAAGTCTAGCAAAAGCGCACACACACTATTGATATGACTGAGCGCTTCATTATGCACGGAATGTGTTGGCTCGATTCTTGTTTACAAGGAAATGTAGGGCGCCCTCCACGAGGAATGTGCGCCAATCGCGCATCGTCTATTGTTGAAAACGTGCATCTTTGTACGCACTTTCGACATCTCTTTGTCTCCATTGAACATTTTCCTTGCTCCATTGGTCATTTTGGAGGCAAATTTCTGGGTATTTTCTTTAAGATGCTTCAATAAAAACGTCCAGGCAATTTTTCTCTTCGATTTTAAATACATCCTCATGATTTTCAACAAGGTCCGGGGAAAAATACCCCTAATTAAATTTCATGCAAAATATGAAAATCAAAAATAAATTTGGTATTTTAATACCAATAAAAATTAAGTTGTTTTTGGTTAAGGATAACTGACAAATCAATGAAAATGACAAATGATTAATGACAAATGTTTCTTAGCTAATTTATTATTATGCTCAGAAACTGAAATCTATAATAAAAATACTTATTTACATATCTTTGAATCAAAGTCAAACTTCTTTGAAATTTCTTCATAAATTTTATACAAATTACTGAGAACCGATCTAAATAAAATATGCATAGCACATGTTTTTGGAGAAAATACTGCTACTCGGCACATGGTGCCAATTAAGTATAATTATTAAACATAAAATAAATACTAACATTTGTTGACCTTTTTCAAATAAATCAAAGCAATTACAGAATGAGGAATACACGTTTCGAGCCAAAAAGAATAAGATCATTCTTTTCATCAATTAATTTGTGCAAAAATCTTTCATTCATAAAATGGGTTGCTTTTTAGTGGCCAAGTTTCGATACAAATGCAGGACCTAGAGATCGATCGATATAAAATGATAGGCAAAAATGCACATATACTGAATTTAGTGTGCTAACACAACGAAACTTTAGAAAAAAGGGCTAAATTTATATGTTCGTATCGAAAATATATACAAAATGTGGGAAGACCTGTTAATATGAAAAAAGAAAAAAGAAATGTGGCTCGACTGTTTGCAATATTCTTATACCCCTATAGTGGGCGGAGCTTCAGAAAGAGGGCTGCGTTGTATTGGCACAAGAGAAATACCCTTGGCCTACCGGAGGACGATTGTAAGAAACAAATCAATAGAGGGCGCTGTTTGCATCGCTTGGATGATTAATAGCATTGATGGACATAAGATAGCATTTTAAATATTGTCAATCAACGGTTACAGCACGGATGGGGTACAATTGATTGGTACAATACAACCAACCGAGGGCGCTATTACCCTTTCAAGAAGTGGTTCAGACCAGGAGCTGGTAAGCCGGATTCCGACCACTCCTGAAATTTGACGGGACCGAGAGCCATATGGGAAGTGTGAAGGAAGTGCCTAGCACAACTCGGTCAATAGAGGGCGCTATAGCCGGAAGTGCCTGGCACAACTCAGTCAATTGCCAGGTTTTTTAGAGGTTCATATCGGGAGCTTGGTCGGCCAGTTCCATCCATTCGTGAAATTTGTTCTGTTCCAGTCCGATTCTTCGGACGGTCTCGTCCATGCGGCCATCGAAAAGTCCAAAGATGCCGCCTGGCAAGATTGAAGAAAACAAAAAAAAATTTGATAAATAGATAAATTATAACTTTCCCAGATTGAGGTTAAAAGGTAATCTACCTCAATTCCATCCTCATTCCTTTCATCCTAGGAATTTTGTTAAACGTATCTGCAGCCCTAGCCTCTCTTTCAATTCAAGATGGCGGACTGACGAATAAGGGCCTCACCTGTGTGCACAAAGAGTATCTTGTTTCCCTTGAACATGTCTGGTTCTTCTCTGGTCAGTCGTAGAAGGTGATACACGCTCTTTCCTGTGTAGACTGGGTCGATAATGATCCCGGTCTTGGCACAAATCTCAGCTACCATGTCTGTGAAAAAGAAGAGAATGTTTAGGTGTTGTGTGTGTGATTTCGATGTCGACTAAATTTGCATATGGTAAGGGCTCGGTGAAATATTTCCCCCTTAAAGGGAATGTACATCATTGGCTTTTGCTGTAATTTTCAGAAATGAACTATATGATGGGTTAGTATAATAGATCAAATATTGTTACACTGGCATGTTTGAAGTTTTGTGTTCGAAAAAGCCATGAAAAACAAAAACGTTCAAGTAGTCTGGTTCCCTGACTCCACTTAAGATGAAATAGATCAATTTATAGATGCCGGAAAATTGTAAGGTAACGGAACCAGTCTAGCTGGCCTGCACCCGATCATGAACATGTAACCAATAGCAAACAAAATTTTCACTGGAAAAAAAATGGTAAATTTGGAGCAGTAGATGAAAAATAGTTAGGTTTTTCCAACGGTGGTCGGCCGACCACACCGTTGGAAATTTATACAAAAATACCATTTTCTTGAAAATGACTTCACACCAGGTGCCATAATTTTACAGGATGCTTTAGACTGTCATTAACCAACATCCTAGTAAGGTATTTCGTAAAAACTTGGTAGTTTTATTTGTTGATGTTTGCAAATGTTGTATATTCCCTTTAATGGTTTAAATGAGAAAGTTTGGAGGAACCACTTTCATGGACTCTTGATCGCACTGCGAACAGCATCTTATGCTCGTGCCTTATGAGCCTTATGGTTTGTGTACGTTCAGTATCAATGAGTCATGGGAGTTCAGGCCATACATGTTCGAACCAGCATGTAACTTGTTCTACATAACCCCCGAGGACAGACACACAAAGGGAGAACAACAGATCCTTTCAGTCCTCGGGAGTTGGGTCTTTTGTTCAAAACGGTCCTCTGTAGTAGGTTTGTGTGCTTAGTCTACGGAGAGTGTTATATTACAGGGACAGTAAGTAAAACACAAAGCATTGTCCAATGGAGTACAGTAAAACAAGAGTGTGTGCACAGGCAGTGAAATTCAATCAACTGTGCATGCCAGAGTCCTTTGGAAGGATTTGTGTATTGCTTACTTAAGTCACCTGTAGTACTGACAGGGTTGATATACGACAATTTCCTATAATCTAGGCATTTGTTTACCTAACTCCTCCTGCGTGGACAATCCGTAGCCCCGCCCCTTGACCCCATCCACCAGATTGACGATGTCTTCGGCCTGCAGAGCCTTGCCGTTACTGTCCTTAGCGTCCACCTCCCGCAAGACCTCGTTCATCCCCTTGAAGTGAAACTTGGAATCGTCTGAGACGATCATGCCGTGCACCCTGAGGCGACAAGAACAAATCAGCATCTGATTGTGATAACAATAAATGCATCAGCACTTGTATTTACATTGTATTTACGGGTTTGTGAATGCCTAGAACCACTGAGCACTGGGGCAAGTTGAGGCGGTACAGGGGGTAACAGGCAAAGCGCTTTAGGACGGTGCAAGACCTAGTTAAGTCTGTCGAGAGCCAATGTGGCCCATCAGGCCGGCGTTTATCTCCGGTTTCAGTAGCATGAAACGACTGAGAATATTTCTACTCCCCCTGGATGAGATGCCAGTCCATCACAGGTTACTCCCCAGCTAATGCCGGTACCCATTTATACTCCTGGGTGGAGAGAGGCAAGTGGGGGTGAAATGGCTTGCCCAAGGACACAACATATGGCCAGCAGCTGGATTCCAACCCCTGACCCTCTGATCATGAGTCACAAAACCTAACCACTCAGGGATGTGATTGGTCTGTAACAAAAAAACCTGAAAATTTTATGCATGAAGTGCAAATCCCGGCGAGCGCGAAGCGCGAAGCCATTACGGCGTGGGGTCCGGGGCCCGCTTAAGGGCCCCGAAAAATTTTTGATTTTAGATGCTCTGTGGTGCAATCTGAGGCAATTACTGGGCACTTTCCTCTGAAATTCTGAAGCAGGATTTGTTTTAATTTTATGAAGAATTTTCCCTTATTTGTTAAAATGTTGAGAACCATGGTGTTCTCCCCAGGATTTTTTTCAAACCTGTGGGGGAATTTTTGTTGTGATACAACCACCCGCGAAGCCACGGCGTGGGTTCGGGGCCCGCTTAAGGGCCCCAAAAATTTTTGAACTTGAGAAGCTTTCTGGTGCATTTTAGAGCATTTCAGAGGAGATCTTGTAATTTTTTTGTAAAAAAAAAATCAAAATTGTATAATGTAAACTTAAATCACTTCTGCTCTCGATAACATGCCTTTCAAAATAGCGTCGGTAGTATTGTTGGAAAAAATTATTTCACCATTTCTATATTTGTAGTATCAGTAGTAAAGCAAGGAATCGTTTATATTTCATGTATTTTGTGCCTGGATTATTCTCATTTGCGCCACAAAAATTATCAAGACTAGCCATCAAAAGAGATTAAAACTTGCCTCACCTACTTAAAAATATATTTGAGGTGGGTCATTCCACAATTATGCTTAACGTACATCATGGCCGCTAGCGCCGCAAACATTCAGTCTGGCCGGCCGTACAACGCGCTGTACACACGGCCGGCCCGGCGCGGTATCAGTGTGCATTGCTGCACTGTGTACGGCCCATCCCGTGTGGCCGAAAATTCTGCCGGACTGCAGAAACACACTACGATGTTTCTCCACAGGTTCGAGTTTTGCAATCTCGTCATTTCAATGGAAAATACATACACAGAAAATGAAGATCACGTTCTGTGAATTAATTTTCAGAAATCCTCTTTTTCCATCGATGGTTGTTTTTAGCTGTTCCCAATTTCAATTGGGAACAGCTATTGTTTTCGTTAAAGTTTTTTTTTTTCCTTTTTTTTTTTTTTAGCTGTTTCGGTGTACACACCGAAACAGCTCTTGTTTCTGTTATTTTTTTTTTTCTCTTTTGTTTTTCAGACTTTTTTCTCATAGGATAACACGTGTTTTCGTTCTACAAGTCACTTTTGGCTTTTTTTCAAATCCGATCAACTTTAAACTCAGCATAGTTATTAACCATCATCTGAGGATGTATGCCGAAACTTTTCGTCATGCTGACGTCATCACGTGATTTATTATAGAATTTTGAATATTTAATTTTTCCCATAGACTTTGTACACAGAAATTTAAAAAAAAATGTCAATTTTCAGAGGGCATTTTCGACACTTTGCCAGTAATTCATTTACACCAATCTTTGTCCAAGCAATGACCCTAATTCAAACAACATTGTGTAATGATGACGTCATGATGACGTCATCCAGTGTTTATTTATAGGCAATTAAATTGTGACATTTTTAATATTTAAAAATGTATAAGAAATCAACCGTACGCGTCCGCAGCATTCTGTTGCCAGCAAGTGGTAGAGTAGGTTGAGGTCTTTATTTCATTCAGTGTGCGTGAAATCACGTGACCCTTGCTTCCGGTCGAAAAAGGCCCAAACCGGAAGTGGCTTATTATTTAAAAGTGGTAACAGATATGAACTTGCTTTTAACGGTGTTAGTCTCTTGGCTGATAGCATTCTTCAAATCATTTACCGATGACGTCAAGCAATCTTCGAGCGCTCTCTAGCGACAGGTTAAAAAAATTCAAAAATGTATTTTGAATAGATGTCTGTGGCGAAGTTTGTCGGAATCGCCTAAATATTGGTGTATAGAATGACCTTGACCCACTTAAGACGTGTGCGAAGTTTAAGGTGCATGACGTCATCAGACCGGAAGTTATAATGAAAAGACTCTTTTTCCTTAGAAAATTCCTGAAAAATCAACCATGGCAGTTTTTGTATTAGTTTTTACTTTAATGGTCTATTTAAGGGTAGGTCTAAAACATTTCAAAGTTTCGAGGCAATAAGCAAACTTGGACATGCCCTGCGCACGCTTAAAACTTCAGGTTGACAATAACTCTGCTTTAAAACATGCACAGTCCACAATGTACATGTACATGCATGTACGTTGTACATATCGTACATGTATGTCAGTCAGCCCGCGCACAGCGCACGTGTTGCTGAGGTCAAATCCTGTCCACAGTGACCGTTTTAGCCGATTTCCGGCTAACTTTGACAGGTTTTATGTTCATGCATAGTCAGGGCCGTAGGATAGACACTCATTGTATAGAATACGCATGTACATGTTCATTCGCCCTGGATGAAACTCCTTTACGGCAGTCATTAAGAAAACGATCGAAACAGCTCAGTGTTTGTCCACAAACACATTTCTAGTTTTTTTTCTTTTTCCGCTTTCTCCATAGGTTTTGTACACGTTTTTATTCTACAAGCCACTTTGGCAATTATTTTAAATCCGATCAACTTTAAACTCAGCATAGTTATTAATCATCATCTGAGGATGTGTGCCGAAACTTTTCATCATGCTGACGTCATCACGTGATTTATTATGGAATTTTGAATATTTAATTTTTCCCATAGACTTTGTACACAGAATTTTTTTTTTAAATGTCAATTTTCACAGGGCATTTTCGACTCTTTGCCAGTAATTCATTTACACCAATCTTTGTCCAAGCAAAGACCCTAATTCAAACAACCTTGTGTAATGATGACGTCATGATGACGTCATCCGGTGTTTATTTATAGGCAATTAAATTGTGACACTTTTAATTTTTAAAAATGCATAAGAAATCAACCGTACGCGTCCGCAGCATTCTGTTGCCGGCAAGTGGTAGAGTAAGTTGAGGTCTTTATTTCATTCAGTGTGCGTGAAATCACGTGACCCTTGCTTCCGGTCGAAAAAGGCCAAAACCGGAAGTGGCTTATTAAATTTGAAAGTGGTAATAGATATGAACTTTCTTTCAACGGTGTTAGTCTCTTGGGTGATAGTATTCTTCAAATCATCTACGATGACGTCATGCAATCTTCGAGCGCCCTCTAGCGACAGGTTGAACATTTTCAAAAATGTATTTTGAATAGATGTCTGTGGCGAAGTTTGTCGGAATCGCCTAAATATTGGTGTATATGATGACCTTGACCCACTTAAGACGTGTGCGAAGTTTAAGGTGTATGACGTCATCAGACCGGAAGTTATAATGAAAAGACCCTTTTTCCTTAGAAAATTCCTGAAAAATCAACCATGTCAGTTTTTATATTAGTTTTTACTTTAATTGTCTATTGAAGGGTATGTCTAAAACATTTGAAAGCTCTGAGGCAATCAGCAAACTCGGACATGCCCTGC
This sequence comes from Patiria pectinifera, assembly GCA_029964075.1. Lineage (NCBI taxonomy): Eukaryota > Metazoa > Echinodermata > Asteroidea > Valvatida > Asterinidae > Patiria > Patiria pectinifera. Next base: position 11,726,947 of record CM057144.1, on the reverse strand, counting down.
GCACGCTTAAAACTTCAGGTTGACAATACCTCTGCTTTGAAACATACACAGGACGTCCACAATGTACAGTACATGTACATGCACGTACGTTGTACATATCGTATGTCAGTCAGCCCGCGCACAGCGCACGTGTTGCTTAGGTCGAATCCTGTCCACAGTGACCGTTTTAGCCGATTTCCGGCTAACTTTGACAGATTTTATGTTCATGCATAGTCAGGGACGTATTATTGATAAAAACAAATCATAATGCGGAAAAGCCCTATGTTCTGTTGCAAACAGACATAGATCTCTACTTATATGTCTATGGGTTCAACAGATAATCAATATTGGGAACAGCTCTGTGGTTGTTCACAACCACAATTTCTAGTTTTCCACTTTTTTTCTCATAGGATAACACGTGTTTTCGTTCTACAAGTCACTTTTGGCATTTTTTCAAATCCGATCGACTTCAAACCTGGCATACACTTAGACCACTATCTGAAGATGTGCACTGAATCATGACGTCATCATGATGTCATCACGTGTCACATGACGTCATCCTTTAAGAGCATACTTTAAGGCCCTATATCTACAGAACCGGAAGTCCGATTTGGTCCAAACTTGGTATGCAAGTATTCCGGGACGTGTTATAGACGAAAATTACAGTGACGTCATGATGACGTCATCGTGTAATTTTATATAAATTATTTACTTTTTGGACCTTTTACTCATATCTCATGAACGGAATGTGGTAAATTCAAAATTCTTTTTGTAACAGGTTTGTTAGGTCATAGATAGATGCACAAAATTTGTTAAAATGTGTGACGTCATCATGACGTCATCAAAAACGTGATTTTTTGATTCACATATAAGGGTATGTCCGATCGTTATGAAACTCGGTGGGTAGGTAGGTATAGATAACAGCATTCAAAATCTGAAGTGACGTCATCATGACGTCATCATCTGATTTTTTATGAATTTTTCAAATTTTAATATTTTCTTCAAATTTTGCAAAAATTATATCAAAGACGGTCCGATCGACTTCAAACCTGGCACACACTTATACAACCATCGGAAAATGTATGCCGAATCATGACATCATCATGACGTCATCACGTGTCACATTACGTAATCCTAAAAGTGCATACTTTAAGGCCCTATATCTACAGAACCGGAGGTCCAATTGGGTTCAAACTTGGTATGCAAGTATTCTGGGACATGTTGTAGACAGAAATTACAGTGAAGTCACGTTGACGTCATCATGTGATTTAATATAAATTTTACTCATATCTCATCAATGGAACGTGGTTAATTTTTTTTTTTTTGCAAAAGGTTTGTTAGGTCGTAGATAGATACAGAAAATTTCAAAAAAATACGCATGTACATGTTTATTCGACCTGGATGAAACTCCTTTACAGCAGTCATTAATAAAACGGTCGAAACAGCTCAGTGTTTGTCCACAAACACATTTCTAGTTTCTTTTTTTTTTTCTTTTTCCACTTTTCCCCATAGGTTTTGTACACGTTTTTATTCTACAAGCCACTTTGGCAATTATTTGAAATCCGATCAACTTTAAACTCAGCATAGTTATTAATCATCATCTGAAGATGTATGCCGAAACTTTTCGTCATGCTGACGTCATCACGTGATTTATTATAGATTTTTTAATGTTTAATTTTTCCCATAGACTTTGTACACAGAAATTTTTTTAAAAATGTCAATTTTCAGAGGGGATTTTCGACTCTTTGCCAGTAATTTATTTACACCAATCTTTGTCCAAGCAAAGACCCTAATTCAAACAACATTGTGTAATGATGACGTCATGATGACGTCATCCGGTCTTTATTTATAGGCAATTAAATTGTGACACTTTTAATTTTTAAAAATGCATAAGAAATCAACCATACGCGTCCGCAGCATTCTGTTGCCGGCAAGTGGTAGAGTAGGTTGAGATCTTTATTTCATTCAGTGTGCGTGAAATCCCGTGACCCTTGCTTCCGGTCGAAAAAGGCCAAAACCGGAAGTGGCTTATTATTTAAAAGTGGTAATAGATATGAACTTGCTTTCAACGGTGTTAGTCTCTTGGCTGATAGTATTCTTCAAATCATTTACCGATGACGTCATGCAATCTTCGAGCGCCCTCTAGCGACAGGTTGAAAATTTTCAAAGTTGTATTTTGAATAGATGTCTGTGGCGAAGTTTGTCAGAATCGCCTAAATATTGGTGTATATGATGACCATGACCCACTTAAGACGTGTGCGAAGTTTAAGATGTATGACGTCATCAGACCGGAAGTTATAATGAAAAGACCCTTTTTCCTTAGAAAATTCCTAAAAAATCAACCATGTCAGTTTTTATATTAGTTTTTACTTTAATTGTCTATTGAAGGGTAGGTCTAAAACATTTGAAAGCTCTGAGGCAATCAGCAAACTCGGACATGCCCTGCGCACGCCTAAAACTTCAGGTTGACAATACCTCTGCTTTGAAACAAGCACAGGACGTCCACAATGTACAGTACATGTACATGCACGTACGTTGTACATATCGTATGTCAGTCAGCCCGCGCACAGCGCACGTGTTGCTTAGGTCGAATCCTGTCCACAGTGACCGTTTTAGCCGATTTCCGGCTAACTTTGACAGATTTTATGTTCATGCATAGTCAGGGACGTATTATTGATAAAAACAAATCATAATGCGGAAAAGCCCTATGTTCTGTTGCAAACAGACATAGATCTCTACTTATATGTCTATGGGTTCAACAGTTAATCAATATTGGGAACAGCTCTGTGGTTGTTCACAACCACAATTTCTAGTTTCTTCTTTTTCTTTTTCCACTTTTCCCCATAGGCTTTGTACACGTTTTTATTCTACAAGCCACTTTGGCAATTATTTTAAATCCGATCAACTTTAAACTCAGCATAGTCATTAACCATCATCTGAAGATGTATGCCGCAATGTTTCGTCATCATGACGTCATCACGCGATTTATTACAGAATTTTGAATATTTAATTTTTCCCTTAGACTTTGTACATGGAAATTAAAAATAAATTGTTGATTTTCAAAGGGCATTTTCGACTCTTTGCCAGTAATTCATTTACACCACTCTTTGTCCAAGCAAAGACCTTAATTCAAACACCTTTGTGTAATGATGACGTCATGATGACGTCATCCGGTGTTTATTTATAGGCAATTGAAAAGTGACACTTTTAATATTTAAAAATGCATAAGAAATCAACCGTACGTGTCTGCAGCATTCTGTTGCCGGCAAGTGGTAGAGTAGGTTGAGGTCTTTATTTCATTCAGTGTGCGTGCAATCACGTGACCCTTGCTTCCGGTCGAAAAAGGCCAAAACCGGAAGTGGCTTATTATTTAAAAGTGGTAATAGATATGAACTTGCTTTCAATGGTGTTAGTCTCTTAGCTAATAGTATTCTTCAAATCATCTACCGATCACGTCATGCAATCTTCGAGCGCCCTCTAGCGACAGGTTGAAAATTTTCAAAGTAATTCATTTACACCACTCTTTGTCCAAGCAAAGACCTTAATTCAAACACCTTTGTGTAATGATGACGTCATGATGACGTCATCCGGTGTTTATTTATAGGCAATTAAATTGTGACACTTTTAATTTTTAAAAATGCATAAGAAATCAACCGTACGCGTCCGCAGCATTCTGTTGCCGGCAAGTGGTAGAGTAAGTTGAGGTCTTTATTTCATTCAGTGTGCGTGAAATCACGTGACCCTTGCTTCCGGTCGAAAAAGGCCAAAACCGGAAGTGGCTTATTAAATTTGAAAGTGGTAATAGATATGAACTTTCTTTCAACGGTGTTAGTCTCTTGGGTGATAGTATTCTTCAAATCATCTACGATGACGTCATGCAATCTTCGAGCGCCCTCTAGCGACAGGTTGAACATTTTCAAAAATGTATTTTGAATAGATGTCTGTGGCGAAGTTTGTCGGAATCGCCTAAATATTGGTGTATATGATGACCTTGACCCACTTAAGACGTGTGCGAAGTTTAAGGTGTATGACGTCATCAGACCGGAAGTTATAATGAAAAGACCCTTTTTCCTTAGAAATTAAGGGCAGGTCTAAACATTTCAAAGCTTCGAGGCAATAAACAAACTCGGACATGCCCTACGCATGCTTAAAACTTCAGATTGACAATACCTCTGCTTTAAAACATGCACATGACGTCCACAATGTACATGTACATGCACGCACGTTGTACATATCGTATGTCAGTCAGCCCGCAGCGCACGTGTTGCTGAGGCCCAATCCTGTCCAGAGTGACCGTTTTAGCCGATTTTTCGGCTAACCTTGACAGATTTTATGTTTATGTATAGTCAGGGACGTATTATTGATTAAAACAAATCTTAATGCAGAAAAGCCGTATGTTCTGTTGCAAACAGACTTAGATCTCTACTTATATGTCTATGGGTCCAACAGATAATCAATATTGGGAACAGCTCTGTGGTTGTTCACAACCACAATTTCTAGTACTATTTTTACGATCCAACTTCGGCCGATAGATTCCGCACGGAAAACGAACCTGTGAGTACTTGCAGTAGTCACTGGTTCCGATCCTTCATCATAGCATTGATTCTGTTAGCACGCGAAGGGTACCAGTGTACCATGCTGCACTCGTCTGCACACCTGACCAGCGCAACACGTGCATCTTAAGTACCGACACAGGAACTAGACCTACATAACCACAATCTCGGCCCCGAGCGAAAAATCACATAATCGCACTAATGGCAACCGCATGGTCTTCAACTTCGTTCTCACATTGGGTGTTCAATATGTGCGTGCGGCATACATATCGATCAACGAAGTTTATGACCGTAAGTAAATTTCGGATATTTCGGCAAGCAAAACTCATTATGAATAATTAATTAGCACATTCTACCCCCCTATTTTCTCAACGGATTCACACGATTCACGTTGGTGGACTTTTAAGGCCCAAAAAACCGGATTTCCGGATAAAACCGGAGAAATCACATCCCTGACCACTATGCCACACTCCCCACTACAAGGCCTAATGGGCTGATAATCATGACTTACTTTAGCTTGGAGCCGGTGAGATAGTTGGCCAGAGCCAGACCCAATGTAGAGCCATTGCTGCCGCAAGCTATTACTATATCTGTGAATTTTTCCGTCACACCCTGAGAAATGAAAAACATAACAGCGAGCGTAAGCTACGAAATTGATAATTCTATGTCACCCACCACTGGTTTTAATTTCAGCCCTTTCAACAAGCATTTGCTTTTTAATAAGAAGACTATAAATTTTCCCAGGATGGAATTTTTTTACGTCCCTGGATGTGTAAACCAACTCAGCAGGCTAATTTCAACTACCCTGGACGGGTAAATTACATACAACCCTGGATGGATTTTGAACACTTCCCCGAATGGGTGCATTCCTACTACCTCAAAATTTCAGTACCCTTGATCTGAGTTTCCACTACCCCTGAATCAACTTTTGACAAATCAGAGCGAACCTCTTCTTAATTGTGACCGTAGGTTTTGGTTTTGTTGGGCAGTATTTTTCACACATGTCGGAGAAAACATAGATTTTCACCTTCATGAAAAGAAAAAAATCAATTGTCAGGAGCTTTTTCACCTGCCGCTGTAGTTCATCAAAGCCGTGCAAGTAGCCAAACAGTCCCACAGCAGTAGACCCACCGATGGGGATCGGGTAGGCACTCTCGCCAGTTTCCTCCCTGTACGCGAAATTGAAAAGATCACATTACAAAATGCAGTGGAACGTCGCTATACCGAACACCGCTATACCAAACATTTGGCTATACCGAACATCAGCCTTGGCTCCAAATTTTTGTGTACAAAACGTACCGAACATTGTTGTTGGAAATGTCAACAGAACAGCCACAAATGGCTATTATCAAAAACTGTGTAATTACATGATTCAATAGTCGCACGCGTTCGAAGTCGTCTTCTAGTAACTACCAGGGCGTATTTGGTGAAGGTCTGCTACGGAATTGAAAATATTAATGGACAAGTTTGGCGACTCCGCGCGTGGTTTGTAAATGCAACTACACAATAACAATGAGTAAATTTAAAGAGGGCGCCACTAATGTGTGAAAATGGCTATACCGAACGATCGCTATTACGAACAATTTCTGTGGATCCCATGATGTTCGTTATAGCGACGTTCCACTGTACATGAAACTACGTCTCATGGGAATGATCTCTCGTCTAGAACTTTTGTCTGGGACCACATATTCCACTGAATCCACTGAATCTGCTTGAATATCACAGACCCTTGCTGTGCAAGGGATATTTCATAGACTAGCCATTCCTCTGTCCTCACTTTCAAAACAACTTTTCAAGTACTACTTCTGCAAAAAAAAAGGCTTTGATTCTTTCTGGAACTCTGCTAATCAGATTTATCACGCAGTGTTTAATCAGTGATCAAACTTGCTTTACTCACTTGATTTTTTGAACAAGTTGATCAAGCCTGGGCTTGATGTCTGTCGCAAACTGCGCTTTCCTGGGCATGAGATGGACGTGGGCCCCGATCAGGCGATTCAGGAGCATGTTGGCGCTGCACGTCACCTCTGTTGGCTCCTGCAAACGAAGACAGACACTATCCAATAACTCTACTATATCCTGTCACTTTGCAAATTTATATGCAAACTTGTGATCTTGGTAGGAGCCTAGAGGTGGGACTCCAGACTAAACGAATCATATAGCTATGTAGTTAATGAGACGGAAGGCCTAAGTATGAGGTGGGGTTCCAGACTCGTTGAATTGCATTACTAAAAACTCAGTTGAGACTGGTTAACTTCACAGGAGGAGGGATTTTGTACTTACTGCAGACTTAAATAGCTCAGGTCAAGGAGACGGGTGACTAGCATCAGAGGTGAGGTTCCAGACTCATTGAATCAAACAGTTGAGCATGTAATGAGACTGGACACCATATATCTGAGGCTGGGCTCCAGATTCACTGAATCGCAATGCTCAATTACTTACTGAGACTGGTGACCTGAGTAGGAGATAGGTTTCCAGACTCACTGACTCACATAGTTCAATTACTTACTGAGACTGGTGACCTGAGCAGGAGGTGGGGTTCCAGACCCACTTGTCTAGTGGCCACCGCTGTGGCTCGGCAGTGGTTGGATTGTGTGGATCCGCACGTGATGACTGCAGTACAGCCTTGGTGGATGGCATCGGCCAGAAGGAACTCCAATTTACGTGCCTGTTTTTAAAAAAAAGGACAAAAATACTACAGATACATGTTGGTGTGACATAGGCAGAAAGTCTCAGACACTATAATGTGAGACTTGACCAGAGCGCCTTGGGAATTTACCCACCTGTGGCCTGACTCAAAAGTTGACGTGAAAATTTATTTGAGGTTTGAACAGAATGTCTTGGCAATTTGTGGTGAAGTTGGAGAGCTTTTTTCTTTAAGAGTTTACCTTGTTTCCCGAGAGCTCACTTCCCGTCATGTCATCTCGCTTGATGTGGATTTCAAAGTCTTGAGGGACGTTGGGAAGATACCATCTTTGGATGGGAGTGACTCCGTGAATGAGCTATAAGAGAAATTGATTTCACATTGAAAGGGTGGAATAATATCATATCAAGATATGGATTTGCCCTTTCGATGCTCTCCAGCTGTTCACGATAAAACTCACGACTGTAATGTGATTCCCTTTGCATCCTGTGCTCCAATAATGCACCCCCCCCCCTCCGCGTTAGAATTAAACCAAATTCAAATTGTGAGCAACAGCAAAAGATTTACACTGCGCACTTTAAGGTACATGTGACCCTTACCCCCATAGCCCTCCGGGTAACAAAAAAAAAGCCCCGCAGAAAAAAAATCAGAAATGATTGCATCATTCTGCATTGTGCACAGCCCAAACAGCACAAGGTTCAAAGTTTTGCCTGAGGTGATAGCATCAACACAAGTGCATACATTTGTTTGTAAACTGTTCCTTTTTTTTCCATTTTTTCTTTTTGCTCTTTGATCATGGGACAATGTTTACATTTATACAATTTAAGCATTGTTTACAATTGTAGTGTAGTAAGAACGTATTTCATGGCACAATGCCAGGGGTTGTTATTTTATGTAAAATATTGCACAAACTTTTTGACCAACTTTGAAATTTTGAGAGCTTAAAAAAAATTAATGTATGCCAGCTGCTACAAAATTGTGTCTTTTGCTTGTATTTTTTTCACAGGAACAATACAGAGGTACATACATATAAATTCTCTCCTTTTTTATTTTGTTTAAATTGTTGCTCATTCAGTGTTTTTTTTTAGATAATAGTGGCAAACCAGTTCAGGTAACATCACTACACATTAACATTTGTTAAACTGTAACCCTAGTTTAAGAAAAGTTCCTAAAGTTGCTATTACGTTAAAGAAATAAATCTTGTTGATCAATACTTCTTTCGTAAGATCTTCGGCACACTGGTGCAAATTAACACTTTTGCCCACTTTTGGATGGCAAATGTTTTATAAAAATGAAGAGATTTGTGCTACACTTGCTCTCCCTAAAAAAAATTTTTTTACCATAATTATGTGGTGCCTGGTTGCAAACTCATGTGTGAATTAAGATCTCAAAATGTAGACATACCTGAATTCTATATTTGGGAATGTGCTGTAGATCGGACATCCAATCTGTCGGTTGGTATGGCAACAAGAAATCCGCTGAGATGGGTCCGTCACCAGACTGCTCCACAAATCCCCCGGCCATCATCTGAGAAGGTTGAATTCTAGAATCCGGCGATGTGTCCCCCTCCATTGTGGCAGTTGTTGTAGAGAAACCTTTCCAAAATGTGTTCGTGCTTGGGACGCTGGTAGTTCCAAAATGCCTTGGCAGCCGGGACTGGTAATTTGCACTGTATAATTTGTGTGCAGAATTCCTGCACCGGTCCGAACCGGTATTTTTACGATCCGCACTCAGCAGTTTTGGTGAGCCCCTAATGACCCCTATCCTGCATTGTGTGCATACACTACAGGGCCTTGATACTGAACTTGATGAATGGGCCAGTTGGCAAGGCGCCCAGTGAGGGCTACCCCGGCCTGCCGGGCCTGTCGGCCTCAGTCTCAACCAGCCAATAAGAAGCCAGGATCGAGCCATGGGTATTAATGAACCAAGTTCACCCACAGGTCAAACTTATCTTAGCTGGATATTTGAAGGTGGCATATATGCAGGCACTGGTCATAGTATCATACACACACAGTGTACAGTGTGCCAACCCTTCAGTGTAGTATATGTAGGTCGGCAGTCTTGCTAAATTTTCAGCACTTAGAACCTTGTGCAAATTTACAGTACGTGCCAAATGTCAAACTTGTGTTATTAGTTGACCTCACCGAAAATTTCATTTTAATTCTCTGCCTGTGCTGTTTATTGAACTCACAAGGTTACTGAATTGCGGTAATTTATATGAAGTAGTCGAAAACAAAACCTGGGTTAAAATAAACAAACACCAAAACAACAAATTAACACAATAATGAAAGAAAAATTGTCACACAAATTTTCTGGGAAATGAGAACATCAGTTCAAAGCTGAATGTGCAACAAGAAAACTTTGCAACGCATGGTTAGTCAAAAAAATCATAATACATGTAGTTAAAAATGTTAACTGAACCAAACAAACTAAAAAGGATTGTGTTCAAATTGTAAATATTATTTAATGCGAGTTTAAAAGCACTAAGCAGATTTGTTTTGTTATACAAAAAAAACATTTACAAAATGAAAACATATTAAAATTGATAATTATTTCAACAAATCATAAAACTATGACATGTGGATGTGAAGTAAGCTGCAATGAATGACCATCATTAAGAATCTCTACAACGGAAATGTGGCATCAGATTTAGGAGACTGTTATATTTCTACAATTTGGTGCACAGGATAAAAGGCATCAATGAAATCATAAAAAAAGAGCATGATTATTTATTTTTTAAGTCTGAAAATAAAAAAGGAGACCAATTTCTTTAACAGCAAAGACACAACATAGTGTTGAATGTCTCATGATATCTGTCTTATCCAAAATTAAAAACTGATAAATTACAAGGGTAATGAAACAAAAAGTATATGACAACTCATGCAATTAAAAATTGAGGGCTCCGGTTTCTGGTATGGAGCTTGCCCAAAAACTGGTGCCCAAAAACTGGTGCGGCGACGCGGCTTTTTTTTTTTTTACCTGTTGTTTTTTTTTGCTTTAAATGTCGGCTGATGACTGCAAATGGTGCCCGACTAAAACTTAGTGCAAATATATGGGAGTCCAGAGAGGCCACATAAAGCTTATTCTCGATCATAACCCCATCTGAAAACATGTTTAAATTGTGCAGCAGCAGGATTCCAGTCAAACCAGTGAGTTTGGCGGTTTTGAAACATCATTTTTTATTGAAAAAAAAACTTTTTCATTTTGCCGACGCGCATGGCTACGGCGACGCGCGCGCTAACCAGAAACCGGAGACTTTTTTTTTTGGCCTTAGCCAACTTTTCTGAAATTCACCCGACCTTGGTTTCAAGGCCAATGGAGATGTTGGGCACGTTCAGTCGATGTGCACAGTTGGTCGATAGCGTTGGGCTATCGATCAATCATGATGACGCTATCGGTCGATCGCAATCAAACACCTTTTCTTTGTAATTCACAACTCTGGAGGATTTTTTTTGAAAAAGGTCAGTAAAGTCAGAGATATCCTACAGAGTCGACCCATCGCGCAACGCGATTGACCGATCGTGCAGACCGACTGATTGCGCCCAACATGAATTTGTAAATGTCACAAAGAAAGTGTCGATTGACAATCGCATCCTGAATTAAAAATTAAAAAAGAGAACGCAGTGGCTATTGTTACGGCAGCTGTAACGCATTTCCCATTTTCTATCGTTACGGTAGACTGCAAATAGTTTTATAAAAACATGAGAAGAAAATATAAAATTAGAAGGAAAAAAGTGAATTTGAATGTTATGAAATTCGGACTTTATTTCCCTTTTAAAAAAAAATCCTCCAAAGCCTCAGCCTCGCCCTCAACCTCAGGTTAGAAAAGGAAAAAAATTCGAGTGTAAAACTGAGATGCAAACCCGCAACCTCGCGGTGCAAAATCCTGCCCTCTATCGACTGAGCTGTCGCACTGCTCACTAAAACGTGGGGAAACAAATAATTATATACCTGCGTGCGTATCAAAAAAGTATCGTAGAGGGCGCTAAACAACGGCTGCCGTAACGATAGCCACTTCGAAAAGAGAAATACAGCCAAATTATTTCATAAAATATTTCAGATGCAGCGCAGACTTGTTCTATAAATAAACATGTACCTTTCTGCGAAGTGAGGAAGGTGTACTTGCGACTGCCCTGACAACCACAAAAACAGGCATGTCACTTTAGTCAGGAGGCGATCAAAATCAGACATTCACAGCGTAAACACGCGCGTTCACGGGTCTACGTAGTCTGGTGCGTTTTGGTCGTCGTCCAATACATGTAATTCCTGTCTCTGGTAGTCTGGTATTCAGACAAACAGCTGATATCATCGAAGCGTGCAGAAATTCACCACACACTCAACCTCGTCCCCAGTGCTTACTTTATTTCCAACCGCGTTTCCAATAGTAAACCCTGGATAGGAAACTTTCTTCCTGTATCCTGATTGGATACCGCAATTGGCTAGTAATGGATTTTTATCGTGTACTTGGTGCTATATATTCACAACGTGCAGTACGTGTTTTCGCGATCATTCGTCCACGCCTTCTCGAAAATACTAATTTCCTTTCCAATTTGCTCATATTAATATGAAATATGATACTGCATGTTGTCTTGATAAGATCGTAACAGTTTGATTTCAAAAATCGTGTTTTCGTAACTCACGCCGTGCTCGCGCTGCTACGAATTGACTCTGTTTTTACCCCAGACACCGCATACAAAAACAAACGCTAATGTGTAACGCATATCCAGGCACCAGACTGTTCCTCATTTGCATACGTCTGCAAAAATCTTGCACATGCAAATGATCCAATACCAGGGTGAGAGAGCAGGTAGTGGTGGGCGCGTACTGCTCGACACCCTGGGTACGAGGTTGCCACACACTGTGCTAGCTGTGCTTTCCAAAACTTAATTGCTCTTTTTTGTTACATTTTGTCATGAATCCTGAGCAAAAACGTAGGGTAGAGGGTTTGCTGGTCGACTACGATCCACCAGAGTGGGTGAAAGGTCTGGACAATGTTCCCAAATATCGTCTGAAGGTAGGTAAAGTCAGATTGTGGTTTTCTCCGCGTTCATAAAGCTGCCACGCCCCCTTTTGAGGGGGGAGTTAATGCTGTTGACAGGACATGCAAAACCATACTTTTTTTTAAATTATGATCAAACCTTTGGGAATTCACGGATTCATTGTTGAACAATCATATTTTTCAAGCATGATTTCACTTTCGAAATTCAGTTTGACTGGAATTTAAAAAACTAGTGTGTAACATTAGGCGTACCATTTTTTTCCCATTTTAAAATAGTCCTCCTGGTCCCAAATTTATAAAATGAAATGATAAAACTGCTACCATCGTCAGACTTTTCCAGCGATATAGTGTATATGTGCATGTAGATGAAATCCACAATTTTAACGCAAGTTGTTCCTGTTTCTTTTCATTTTAGCTTGTGCATCCAGACACCCCTATTCAGCGATGGTACCTGCCAGGTGTTCCTGATGATTTTGAGATGTACATCAAAAGGGATGACATGACTGGCTCACAATTGTCAGGAAACAAGGTATATTTTCGTCGCACCCCCTTAACCCCCCCCCCCCCCCGCCATCCCTATCCCACCCAACCCCAACTCACCTGCAACTTAACCCCTGACCCCAACCCCCCCCCCCAACCCCTCCGACCCCACCCACCCCCCTTCCCCCCAAAAGAGAACTATATTGTTTAATGTTTTTCTCCCCAGGTACGTAAGTTGGAGTTCATCTTGGCAGATGCTGTGTCCAAGGGCTGCTCAACCATCATCAGCTGTGGGGGCATCCAGTCAAACCACAGTCGAGCCACCTGCATCTCCGCCCGGCAACTCGGACTCAAGACCCACCTTCTACTGAAGAGCAGGGAACTTGTAAGTTGTAGGACATACAGCCTGACGATTGGTCGAGTGTTTGTGATGAAACTTACGCCTGCATAACTTGTGAATTAATGTCTATAGGCAAACGCTCTGTGTGTGTATGTGTGTTTTTTTAAAAGGATCCCGAGAAGGTTTCTTGCAAGGGGAACGTCTTGCTGGACCGTCTTGTTGGAGCTCAGATCCATCTCGTCCCCAACGACGCCACATATGGCAAAGAGATTCAGGAGCGAGCCGATAGTCTTGCCAAGAAACTCAAGTAAGCTATAAAAGAGAATTATCTCTGAAAACGGTGACTGTTTCCAGCTAGCTGGTAGAGGTTCATATTTCATAATGCAATTTGCCCTTCCACGATCTAGCTTTGCATGCGCTGTGTACTCGGACTACTCAGTAAAGTCCAAAGTTTACGAGAAGAAATTCAGCATGGAATCACCCTACATTTTATAGCATTTTGACTTCTGCTTATGAACCCTAACTCCCTAGCATAATTTACTAGGAACCATACCCATCCAGGCAAATTCCAACACCCACATAGGAAATCAAACACACACTGTTGGACTTAGTTTCTGGAGGTATGCCAAACCCATTGTAAAAGACCATCAGTTTAGGGGTACTGTACCCATTCCAACAGATTTCAACAACATCTGCTGTTGGACTTTGATGGGTTGAGTTCGGTCAGGGTTAAGCTTACTGCAATTTCCTCTTCTGTTTTGGTCATTCTATGAACAGGGAGGAGAAAGGCGAGCAGGCATATTTCATTCCGTGCGGAGGGTCTAACTCTCTGGGGCTCTTTGGATACGTCCAGTCATTCCGAGAACTGATGAAACAGGTAAGGAAACGGAAGCAAATCTTTCAGAAACTGAGGATGCATTAGAAGTTCGACTCCTTGACTCAATCATAATCAGAGAGTACAGAGTTTCATCTTTCAGCTTGTTTTAATAATGCCTCTTTTTCCAGGGAGTACCTGAGAAGTTCACCGATGTAGCAGTCGCTGTGGGTAGCGGAGGAACTATCGCGGGACTCGGCATGTCTAATTTCCTGACCAAATCCAACTTGAAGTAAGAAATTATTTTCAGTACTTTCCCCTCAATTTGTCGTAAACATAACCCTCTCGACATTTTTAAAATGAGACTTTTTGAATGCTCGAAAATCCTCCGCTAGGATTGGAAACACAGAAATAAGTAAAAATTGGAGTTGAAATTTGTTAACCATTTTCAAATTTACAGAACTTTTAAGAATTACAGACAGTGACAGTGAAGTAGTTTTTACATGTTTTTAAGTACATTCAATATTGTATAGCCTTAAAGATATAGTCCATCATTTGTAATTTGTGCATTTTGTTCGTTTGAAGCAACAAAAGTGTTCAAAATCTAATGAAGGATACTGAACAACTAACCTGATGAAGTTTCAGCTCAGCTTCAGCTGTATATTCCGAGAAAAACAGCATTCTAGGATCTCAATTTCAAATCAAAAGGTGCTGAATCGTGTTTTGAATTGTTTTAAATTGCAGCTATACGCGATGTCGCGCACTGATCCGACGAATTATAGCAACTGCGCGTGCCTGTGCGTTGTTCCAATGCTTGCGCGCGCTGCGCCGCATAACAAAACGAACCACTAATTTAAATTTTCCTACGGTGCATCTTAAGACGCACCGTTGGAAAGGCCTTCTTTCATTGATTACTTCAAAATGATAGCTTGCCAGAAAGATTAATTTCACAGGGAGTTTAGTCCACTTACTATCTTTCAACCAAGTATGTTTTTCAACAATAATACACCAGTTACTTTTTCGGATGGCTGCAAATGATGGACTATAGCTTTAATCATTATATTATAGTACTTGTTTGTGTTTTTGTGATAGCATTGTAACTTTTAGTGTTTTTGTAAAATTGTATAACTTTGTTAAATACTCATTCTCTATTGTACCGTACCCGTGAGCAACTTTAATCTCCTTGGTGGATTAATCAAATAATTTCTATTCTAGAGATGAAACCACATTTAGTTGGCTTTGATAGATTTTGTAAATTTTTAAAACGGTTGATACATTTTATTTTGTAGGATCCACGGAATGGCCGTCGGGGACAATGCTAAATTCTTCCATTCGGAGTGCAACAGAATCTTGGGCGGGGTCGGATGGGGTGACAAGTACCCCGGGGAGTGGTCAGAGGAACTGTGTGAGATATACAGCGGGGCGGTAGGGCGGGGCTATGCACTGTCGACGCCCGAAGAACTTGGTAAGAAAAATATTGATTGAATTTGAAACTTAAAACTTATTATTAACCCTGTATTTTTCCTTGATAATCATGAAGTGTTCTCTTTGGTTTTTTCCTTCAGAATTCATCTTTGAGGTTGCCGCGACAACAGGCATCATCCTTGACCCAGTGTACACCGGGAAGGCCGCGTATTACCTGGTCCAACTGATGAAGGAAAAGCCAGAAACCTTCCAGGGCAAGAAAATTCTCTTTGTCCACACAGGTATGTGCTTAAAACACTGGATATCTTTCCAAGATAGATACTTGATATCTTTCAAAAAATGATGGACATACTCATTGCAACATATGCTGTTCATTTAAATAGTTCTATTTTGTTTTCTTGTTTTCATAAAGTAGTACTTTAGTGGTAGGTGTACCAAAGTACTACTTGAGTAAAGTACTATTTGTGTAGTATTGGAGTAAAAGTACTACTTGAGTAGTGTTGGAGTATAAGTACTACTTGACTAGTATTGGAGTAAAAGTACTACTTGAGTAGTATTGGAGTAACAGTACTACTTGAGTAGTATTGGAGTAAAGTACTATTTGTGTAGTATTGGAGTAAAAGTACTACTTGAGTAGTATTGGAGTAACAGTACTACTTGAGCAGTATTGGAGTAAAAGTCCTACTTGAGTAGTATTGGAGTAACAGTACTACTTGTGTGGTATTGAGTAAAAGTACTACTTGAGTAGTATTGGAGTAACAGTACTACTTGAGTAGTATTGGATAACAGTACTATTTGATAGTATTGGAGTAACAGTACTACTTGTGTAGTATTGGAGTAAAAGTACTACTTGAGTAGTATTGGAGTAAAGTACTATTTGTGTTGTATTGGAGTAAAAGTACTACTTGAGTAGTATTGGAGTAAAAATACTACTTGAGTAGTATCGGAGTAAAAGTACTACTTGAGTAGTATTGGAGTAAAAGTACTACTTGACTAGTATTGGAGTAACAGTACTACTTGACTAGTATTGGAGTAACAGTACTACTTGACTAGTATTGGAGTAACAGTACTACTTGAGTAGTATTGGAGTAAAAGTACTACTTGACTAGTATTGGAGTAAGAGTACTACTTGACTAGTATTGGAGTAACAGTACTACCTGAGTAGTATTGGAGTAAAAGTACTACTTGAGTAGTATTGAAGTACAATAACAACTAAAGTAGAATTGAATACTATATTTCTTGCTTAGTATTGGAGTATGAGTATACAACTCTAGCATGAGTTCTAAATGAGTAGTACTGCAACACAAGAGTCACTTGAATATTATTGGAGTGAGCAAGATTTGGTATGAGTTATCTGTGAGTAGTATTGAGTATAAGTATTCTACTTGAGTAGAATGGGAGCCACAGTACTACTTGGGCAGTATTGTTAATGTACCCTAACGTGGTGCGGCCCCCAACGTGGCGCACTTTGATTTTTCGCCTGTAGCGCCTACCCAGAGCAAAAGTTTTAACTGAAATTTCACAGAAAGTGAAATTTCATCAAGTTCTACACACTCCTGTTCATAAATCGCGAGTTTATTTACCGGTATCACAGCTCGAAGAAAAATTTATTTTGCCGTGATTTTCCGATTTTATTTTCAAGTGCAAAGTGAACCCTTTGAAAATGCCCCAAAAAATAAGAACATCTGGCTGGGTATGTAAGTAGAGATAATAATTATTTATCAGAACTTGTCAAGTATACAGACATTCTTAAATGTTAATTTGGAATTTTCCGAGATTTATTCAAGTGCGCCACGTTAGGGAACACTCCGCCAATTTGTGCCCAATTTCCGGACGCCACCGTTTTTGAATTTCGGATTAAATTTTATGAAACCAAAATTGTTCACAGAGGTTAAATAGCAAGCATTAATAAGGTAAAAGTACCAGTATTTTACTGCATGAATTTGAGGTTTGTCAACAAAGAGGTTTGGCAACACTACACGAGGAAAGTCGGGTAAGCTTCGAAGTGCGCCACGTTAGGGAACACGACTATATTGCGTACACCTCAGCAGTGTATTTTAGTAGTACTTTGTACAAGTACTATGCAGAGTGAGTACTTCTTATAAATTGGAGAAGAGGGGCAGTTATTAAATCCCAAAATATGGTGTTTTTTTTTCTTTTTGTCGTTATTTGAAGGCGGCATCTTCAGTGTCTTTGAGGGGCGGATGGAGGAACTGATGCTCAAAAGAGGAGCAGCCAACAAGATTGATAGTTGGGCAGAGCTGGACAATCCTCCAAACTTGTAACTCTGTTTTTTTTTAGCAGACTTACACCTTGGCTTGAGCTAAATCTGGGGACTTTTTTTGTCCAAATTTCCCAGAATGAATGCAACGATATGTTTTTTTCTGAGGAATTTTAGTTAGCTGGTACCCGGCATGTTGCATGGCTTTGGGTCTGACTTTTTTTCATTTAACATTTTTCGATTGGGAATGAGAAATACAACCTAGTAATTTTACTGTAGTTGTTTTTTATTCGCCAGTTTGAACATTTCTGTTTATTTTTAAGTGTTTGGTTTAAGTTTGTTTTAAAAAAAAAAGGTGACATTTTTCCTATTTGCTTTAGAACAACTCTATACCCGGACCATCACATAACCAAAGTGTAGAATAATTTTAAAATTATATGCAAATTTATTTTGAAAGGTTCACCAAAGGTAATTACATGAAATATCTACATTTTCATCTGAGTTTTTATTTTTGTTTTACCATTTACAGTTTGTCAAAATGTATTTGTTTAAATATATGGAGAGCAGATGTGTTTAGAAAATCCAAGTTTTAATTTAAAAAAAGATAGATTACACTTGAGTTTGTGTACTAACTACTGCTTTCTGAAATCTGAAATCGAAAACAATTATGTTTTCCAAATTTAATGCCAGCTTTTTTCCATTTTATATAGATGTACTTTATTTGGACGGACTTTACTTAATTTTTTAAGTTGTATTGACAATTACTGTTATCAGTTTTCTGTGCGTGTATTCATGTTTAATCTTTCACAGGTTGCAGTTCAAAACTGGGTAACTTTTGGTTGAAATTTCTCGCCCTTTGACATTGTCAGATGCCTCACAAGGGATATCCTAGTCTTGGCGCAAGACCAACTTTGTTTTATTTTTGTCTACGTGCAGTTGGCATATAGCGCGCGCTGGCATGCACAGCCAAACGACATCAACGGTAGAGGGCGCTATCGGATTTGGTTTGTCTCGCCGATAGCGCCCTCTACCGTTGATGTCGTTTGGTTGTACATGCCAGCGCGTGCTATATGCCAACTGCACTTAGACACACACACACACACAAAAAACAGTCTTGAGCAAAGCCTAGGGATATCCATGTTATGTGGGTTGACTCTTTACGTACAGCATGTAGGTATATCCACTGAAAGTGGCTTTCGCTCGAAATGAGTCTTTTCGCTAATCGACATAGTGCTAGGCATGTAAAAGCCAAAAGAATCATGGAACCATATCAAATTAAATATCGGGGAAATATCAAACGAGTATTTAATGCCAGAAATTGCTTTAACTGCCATTATTTGTAATCAGTTAATGTATAAATAAAAGAAAACAAATATTGTTACTTTGTATCTTTGTGGTATGTTTCGGGTTAATTCTGTACTCATTATTGCATTTTGATTGATGGGGTTGATTACCTTATCCTAAATCCCAGGTATTTTTTTTACGAAACTTTCGGATAGAATCCTCCAAAATACTGTCTGCCATGCAAGAACTTGACACCTTTTTAAATCTCAAACTTTCAAGGGGGGAACCGAGACCCTTGTATCAGTGGCTGGGCTCTGCCTTCCTCAATGCTGCAAAATCCACCCAAAATTTCCAAGCCAATTTCTGAGGACCTAGGAGGGCTTGGGAATAGGGTGTAAGGGGAAAACATATCCAATCCACACACAAATCAAAATGTCTACACAACTTGAATACTTGAAATACTGTTGTATTTACACACATTGACACTTCCAGCTTGGTCACAAATAACAAAAAAAACAAAAACAAAAAACTATCAGAAGACGACAAACATATTACAGTAATCTACTCACTGCCTAGGAAAAAAAATCTGAAGAAAAACACTGTTTTTAGGAATGATCTAAAAAGTAGAATTATTTAACCATTCCACAGAAAATATCGACAAATATTGACAGTTTTGGCTTAAAAAGTAACTGACCAAATTATTGTTGAAAAGCGTACTTGGTTTAAAGATAGTAGTGGCACTAAATTCCCTGTGAAATTATTCTTTCTAGCATGCTGTCATTTTGAAGAAAACAATGAAAGGCGGCCATTTTGACAGATGCGTCTAAAGAGGCATCGTTGGAAATTTCTGTTAGTAGTTGGGTCGTACTTCGGCGAATCCGTGAACAGGTGGGCACGACCAATCGTTGACACGACGCACACGCGCACAGTTGCTACTATTCGTCAGGGCAGTGCTTGACATCACGTAGCTGCAATCAGCTGAATGAGAATGTGTCCCAAATGCTGATTTTGGGCGCAATTCAAAACATGACTCGGCAACTTTTGAATTGAAACCGAGATCCTAGAATATTGTTTTCTCGGAATATACAGCATTCACACAGTTAAAACTTCATCAGGTTAGTTGTCCAGCACCCGTCTTTAGATTTTGCGCACATTATTGCTTCAAACGAAAAAAATGCACAAATGACAAATGATCTACCCTACCTTTGACAACCCAAACGGACCCTTCCTGGCCGCCAATCAAATAGTTCCCATTGACCAATGACATCAAGACTTGGTCAATAGTGGCCGAGGTAGCTCAGTCACAATTGGTCACAAGCACTCTGAGAAATCTACATAAACCAAAGATGGGCGGGGCTTATGACTAAATGCTCAACAGTCCAGTGTGAGATGGTATTGGACAAAAACTTCAAATCCACTCCCATTAAATCTGGGCCCTGACCACCCCCCCACCCCCCCCCAAAAAAAATGCACCTTAAAGATTTATAGAACAGATTGGATTGGCCCCGTCAGTGGATGTACTTGTCCATGAATCTCTTGTGGAATTCAGACCGAAGCGTATCGTTGATGAATGGTTTCTCCTTCTTGTCATCCTCACCTCTCGCGCAGTTCTTGAAAACAACATCGTCATCCCATCTACAAAAATAAAGGTATGAAATAAAGTCCTTAAGACTCATTTTGTTCGACCTGGTTATATCTTGCTTAATTTACATGCCCAGCAAAAATCATTTAGCTGACTACCAGTCACAAGCTACAGACATCACGAAATTAAGCTGGTAACCATTTTCTGTTGAGCAAAATGTTTCTGTGCGTAGTAAATTTGCTTAGCAGCTAACCTTTTGGAGACTTTGAAGTCACTCTTGTTGGAATTCGCCATCAGCGGGTTGCCGCTCAAAATGTTCTCCGTTCGGATCTTCTCCTCTTCAAGTTTCTTTTCTTGTTCCTGTACAGAAACAAAATACACAAGAATACTACAAGTAAAACTTGCGCGATCCCCCCGGCATCATGCCAGTTTGTATACATGTACATGTACGGGCAGTTAGTAAGGACAATTTTCAGCTTTCAATTTGATGGCCTTGATTGTCCACCGGGCAGGTACCAGTTCTCAGTTGAATTGGGAGTTTGGGTTGAATGAAGCGTTTCGGTGAGACACCAGACTAACATATGTTAGAGTCATTAGCAGACTTGTATGACTCGTGACTCGGACTCGGACTCGAGTCCGACTCGAGTCACATTTTTAATGACTCGGACTCGGACTCGAGTCACCTTGACTTACGACTCGGACTCGGACTCGGACTCGGGGCTACGGACTCTGACTTGGACTCGAACTGACTTGTGACTCGACAGAAATTACCACACTGCACACGCGCACATACGTAAGTCGATCGTTTTCTTTACTGTGCAATACATGTACAGGGCGCTAAATTTACCGAGACTTGTAACCGGCCATCCGCACGTAATACTGCATTGGTGCAAGATTGATAGGGTAAGGTACCAGACTTTTCTTGTCAGACGTCCTGTCGTTCACACGTGTATTGCTGTCGCATCGCGATAACGCGATATGAATAGTCTGCTGATCTGCCCATTTCGGTAACGTTACATGCAAGTTGCAACGTAGATCATGATGGCATCCACTCCAAAAATTGTCAATTTTGGGTATCTTAACTTCAAGAGAAATGCCAGTTAGGCCAATACCAGTTTTGTCTGAATTGCCTTTATAACTGTTTTTGCAAATGAACTCCTCATTTCCAGAGAAAATTAGAGAAAAGCTGTGGGGAAAAATGGAAATTTACAGCACCTGAAATGTACGTATTTCCAATACTATATCAAAGGTGACTCTGAATCTCTAATTCCCTAAAATCATGAAATGTACGTTTTTCCAATACAATGTTAGAGGTGACTCGTGACTTGGACTTGGACTCGACCGTTGTGACTCATGACTCGGACTCGGACTCGACCTGGAGGACTAGGGACTCGGACTCGAGAAATGTGACTCGGACTCGGACTTGGACTTGATGTTTCGTGACTCGAATACAAGTCTGGGCATTAGTATCTCTCCAGAGACCTCGTAAATATCCATATTGGAAAGGATTTTTCTGACATCGGCCTTCTTTCCACAGACCACCTTTCAAGTTTGGTTGAGATTGATGACTGAACTTTACAGTGAAATGGAACACACACACACCCATGCATACACGATGGATGATCGCAATATCCCCCTCTCTGGCTTGAAAGCCAGGGGGATAAAAAGATTTGGGCACAATTTCAGAAAAATGTGTAGTTGGTCACCATAAACGGTACGTCTTCAAACTTCTCCCAAGTTGTGAACTCCATGATGCAGTGCCTCGCGGACCATTGTTTGGATTTGTATGATTTTTCTTAGCATTTCCACAACACTCTCGCCCCTAGATTTTCAAAAAGATTTCCATTAAACTTGCCTTTCTGGTCTGTTCTAAGGCTCGCTCTTTCTTGATCTTGTTGAGTTCAGCAAGCAGATCAGCGGTGTCATCATCACTATCCGAGTCGTCACTCTGGAAAATGTATTTAAAAATTTAAAATCCAACAATTAGCAGAGCATTCTTGGAACTTCCAGCAATATTTAATTAACTATACTTATGCCTCTCAACATTTTTGGAAAATGTCAGACTTACATCATCATCGTCATCTTTATCGATCGGATCGTCAGCGTCCAAATTAGCCGCTGGGATCTGCTCAATGCGAGGTCTTTTCGCGCTGCTACTGCTGCTGCTGTTGGATGATTCTTTGTGACAAAAAAAAGATGAAATTTGTTTTAAAGGGAATGTACATCATTGGCTTTTGCTGTAATTTTCAGAAATGAACTATTTGAGGGGTTAGTGTAATAGATCAAATATTGTTACACTGACATGTTTGAAGTTTTGTGTTCGAAAATGCTGGAAAAACCAAGAAAAACAAAAATGTTCAAGTAGTCTGGTTCCTTGACTCCACTAAAGATAAAATGGATCAATTTATAGATGCCGGAAAATTGTAAGGTAAGGGAACCAGTCTAGCTGGCCTGCACCCGTTCATGAACATGTAACCAATAGCAAACAAAATTTGGACTGGAAAAAGTGTAAAGTTGGAGCATAGTTGAAAAATAGTTAGGTTTTTCCAACGGTGGTCGGCTGACCACCGTTGGAAATGTATACAAAAATACCATTTTCTTGAAAATGACTTCACACCAGGTGCCATAATTTTACAGGATGCTTTAGACTGTCATTTACCAACATCCTAGTAAGGTATTTTGTAAAAACTTGGTAGTTTTATTTTTCAATGTTTGCAAATGTTGTATATTCCCTTTAAGTCTACACCTTGCTCCTATGTACCTTAGAGTCACCAGAAATTGGGACTCAAGTCAGACCACTCTGGTCTGGGTGAATGAGATGCTCCCTTACCCCTGTTGCCCCGATCTCCCCTCTTCTCTCTGGCCGCAGCTCGTTCCCTCTCCTCCAGCTCTTTGCGCATGTCGCGACGGCTCACTTCGTCCACCGTTTCCTGCCCGCTTTGCCTGCAAAGACAAGACGACAAAACGTCAAACAAAGTTATCATTACGAAAAGATGTTCTTTGCAAGCTCACAATTTTGAAATTAAGTCCGAGTCAAACTTCCAAAACGTCGTAACTGGACCTTTCTGCGGGTCAATTAAACGGTGCGCATTGACCAATTATAATAATATACTAATGTGGTGCATATTTGGCGTTTTATACCAAAGGTCTCAGAGCGCTCCACAAATATTACCCCTGTTCATCAGGCAATGAGACCAATTTTTGCAGCAGCTCGAGATCAGCGCATTCTGGTCTCTACCTTCACAGGTACCCATTTATACTCCTGGGTGGAGAGAGGCAATTGTAGTAAAGTGTCTTGCCCAAGAACATCGGCATTATGTTCTCCATCAGGGTTCGAACCCAGGTACCACGGCACGCGAGTCGAACACCGTAACCATTGGATCACAGCGCTCCAATTAGATCAAGGTAGACTGGTAAAACTTGCCCACAAGCACCGAGATATGCACACAGACTAAAGGTGGGCGGGGCTTATGGCAAGATCTGTCAACTTACAGGGTAGGGGTTATTTAATGAAACGAGAACAGCTTCTGTAGAACTTTACCTGTACTTCAGTTTGGTGTGGGCAGGCAGATCTCGACTGGAATATTGCTTGGACATAGCGCTAAGGTCACCACCCTCACCTTTGCCCCGACCTCCCCTGGCCGGGTCAAAGGTTGGTCTTGCCGCTGTTGTCATCTTTGGTGTTGATTTCTTTGATCAATGTTCCAGCAGGAAATCTCCGCTGAAGTTTTTGTTTTATGTGTGTGTGTTCACTTGTGGTGAGAACAGTTTCAAACAAAAGCACTGTCTTCTTATTTCCTTCTTTCTTCTTTAAATCCTAATGTAGTCTATAAACCATGAATGACAAAGTACCGGTATTGACCAATGTCTGCTGATTTCTGAAGCTGGACAACTCACTTCAAACCTTCCAAACCTGTAGTAGAAAGGAGAATATCACACTGACATGACTGATCTGGCTTACCCCTTAGATATAGGGTACCCTGGGACTCTGGAACTCTTTTTCAAATTTGTCTTTGGTCAGTCGTACCAGCGCCCCAGTTCAAACAAATCAGAACTGTAATCCAGTATTTTTACAAACTAGTAGTACACTTATGATTTGTTCGATCTGGGCAAGTGGAGGCGCTAGTATGACTGACCTAAGACAAACATGACAATTTTTCAAAATAAGGAGTTCTAGCACCCCAGTTAATACTGGGTCTACATCTGGCTCATTTAGTCAAAATTTCAGGAAGTTGCTGGAAAGAATTATATATACGGATGTCACTTGACACCCTGTGTAAAAACCCTACACTATATATGTATGAGACTGGTCTGAAAAATTCAAAGTGTTTTCTCACTAAATGCTTCAATATTTTCCCAAGTTTAGGACATGTTTTCACTTTCTGATAGCTGATGGGTCATTGCCGGGAAAAATTAGTGACGTCTGTATATGGAATTCTTCCCAGTTGTAACAAATGTTCAGTTTTTTTGTGGCAATCTTTGGGCGCACACATTTAATTGTACAATGTACATGGAAGCAGAAGGGCGCCCTCTAAATTCTTACAACGCGTGATATACTGCAACCAAACTGTCGGTACAATCATCACCAATTTTGTTACCTTTTTTAAACGCTAAATCAACTAATGATACCCGTGTGTGTTTCTCTAAGTAACAAATATTAGTAACCCAAGTCTATGGAATAAAATACTTACTCATTACCCGAAGAAATCAAAGAAAAATTACCTACGATTCACCAAATAAAAAAATCTAGCATGGAGGTCGCCATCTTGAATTGTGTCAAAGGTCAGGATTTCGCTGGTGTCCTACGGAATTTAAACAGGTTTCTCACGGAAGCAACCAGTGACAATTAATCAACAAAACCGAGCCGGTTAATAAAAGAGCTAGGCCAAAAGGAGACTAGTAGGCCGGCTAGGATCTAGAGTGAGGATGGCGACAGATGGTGCCGATTTTGGAGGGGAGAATTTTACTTCTGATGTCGGGAATGGCGTGGTTACACCAACTGATCAAGCCGGGATAGCTTGTACATTATTCGATGGCGATCAGGCAAAATGTGTAGGTTGAAAAAAGCACTGTTTTTTTTGTGCACCACGGCCATGACGGCCACGCCACTTGACAGTGCGTTTTTTGTGTTCTGTTTGACATGCTTGAGTAACCTTGATTAATGATGAATCATTTTGTCCATGGAATTTTTTAACAGAATGCTTGTCAAGGGTTCTCTAATTAATGCTAATGAAATGGACAATAAAATGTTTCTGAGTTTTAAATTTATTGAATGATTGATGAAAAGTATTATTTTTTTATGACTGATTTATTTCCTGGATTTCAGTTAATTTGTCATTTTTCATTTGCAGGATGCAGTCGTTGGAGTCAAAAAGGCAATGGCATCATTGTCACTAATAGGATGGTGAGTAAAAAAAAAGGGAAATTAAAAAAAAAGCTGACTGCAATAAATTTTGAAATAGCTGCAATATTTTGGGATGTACATGTACTAAAAGTATCCTGGTGTCATTTATTTGGTTGTGTACAAAGTCTATGGAGAATTTAGTACATTTTTAAAGTATTTTGAAAAAGTATTTTCAAAGTGACAAAATCGGAAATGTTTCTCAGTCCCAGATTCATGTCTTTCAACATTTTTGCAATGACTGACCTTCATTGAGAGAATTAATGTATGATAAAAAAAGAGGCGTCAGGATGCAACATTCTTTCCATATTTGTTTTTGCCGTTTTGGTTCAAAAGCAAATCCATACTGCAAAATTAACATAAGTCAATAAGCAGGATAAGCATCAATATCACCATAGTTTTAATGTTTTGTGATGTTAATGAGAGTTGACTCACGTTCTGGTGTTTCAGAGGCAACAGTGACGTGGGTTCGAGCCCGCCGGCGGACACTTGTGCTCTTAAGCAAGGCACTTAACCATTATTGCTTCGTCCTTCGGATGGGACGTTAAGCCGTAGGTCCCGTGTGTTGCATAAATGCACGTAAAAGAACCCAGTAACACTTATCGCTAAGAGAAGGGGTTTGGCCCGGTGATTCTGGCCTCCTGTATAAACTCCCACGTGGAGTATTTAGGAGAAGAACCAACCAAGAACCAAGAACTTTGAGAGAGCAGTGATCAAATGTCTGGCATTGTTTCTTGTTACCTGATCGCATCCACCTCTTTTTTTCTTTATTTTCCTTCGCAGTTTGTTTATGATAGGAGTCATCTGGCTGTTCAAGAAGCATGTGGTTTTTGTACAGCGGCTGATCCTGTACCTAACAATTGCAGCGTTCTTTGATAGCACAGCGTATTTAATGGTTGGTTTCTACCTTAATTGTTTTTTTAATTCCATTATTAGAAATGTTATGTTTGAAATCATAACCATGAAATTTATCCTGCCCTAATTTTCCAATATATTGAAAAGTTGAATATTCGATCATGAACTGAATACTTGAATAACTTTTTGCCGGTTTGAATATTCAACAATTAAAAACTACTCACATACACAAGACTGTGATGTTATTTATCGTAAAGTTGCAGTGCTTTATTGTCAGGTGCCACTTTTTTGTTGACTGTAACTTTTTTGTCGACAGCGATTCATTGTTCACATCCTTTTAGCAGGTTAAAGCCCTTTTACGGTTATAAAATACTTAGTGCAAAACACTCCAGTGCCCCACATCGATCCCCACACGCAAATTTAACCGGCAAACTCTTCGTGGAACTTTTTACTGGTGCAGCATGCAGTTGCAGCTGGCAGTTTTAAACATTCGAATATTCGGTCCAACGCAGTTTCGAGTAATCAAATACTAAATTATTTGAAATTGGACGGCCCTATCAGTTACCTAAACTTCTCAGGTCCTTCAAATCTTTCAGGGG
The DNA here is from genome assembly GCA_029964075.1 of Patiria pectinifera. NCBI lineage: Eukaryota > Metazoa > Echinodermata > Asteroidea > Valvatida > Asterinidae > Patiria > Patiria pectinifera. Next base: position 11,699,774 of record CM057144.1, on the reverse strand, counting down.
GCTTTGAAAATATTTGTGGGACTCGGGGGGGAAAGTAGGGCCCACCACTTTTACTTTCACAAAATGTTTGATCTAGTGATAGTTTTTAAATGCGAAGAATGCGCTTCTTGATTCTACATTGTACACAGTGGTGTGGAAGGTTTCAAGAAACAAAAATAACGGCGAAGGAGTTGGGCTTTAAAAGACTTGTAAACTTGTAAACCGTTAAGTAAAAATTTGCAATGATTATCCTTTGATTATGCAGGCCAATGTGCAGCCAGACGGTCCGTTGTGTGACTTCGAGGCTTTCTGGCTGTCGTTCTGGGGTAAGAAATTCTGTTTCAACACTTCAAAACAAAAAAAATCTTATCAGAGTTACGGAATATTGACGTAAACATTTCATTTTAATCGTAAAAAAAAAATCTATTATTGTTGGGGTCTATTTAAAGGGAAGATACAACATTTGCAAACATCAAAAAACGAAATGATCAAGTTATCACAAAATACCTTACTGGATTGTTAGGAATGACAGTCTAAAGCATCCTGTAAAATTGTGGCTCCTGGTGTGCTGACATTTTCAAGAAAAGTTGTATTTTTTCAACACTGGTCAGCTGTCCAGCATTGGAAAAAAACTGGCTTATTTTCAAAAACTGCTCCTAATTTTTCATATTTAGTTATTCCGCATTTTCTTTGCAATTGATCACACACCTGTGAAGATGTACAAGCCTGCTGGACTAATTTTCTGACCTTACAATTCCCCAAAGTCTACAAATTGCTCTGTCTCATTTTCAGTGGGGGACCAGACTACAAGAATATGATTGGTTTTCTTGGTTTTCCCAGCATGTACAAGCCCAAAATGTGAAACAAGTCAATTTAACAATATTTGCCATAAGATACTAATCCTCCAAATCCATTTATTTCTGAAAATTGCAGCAAAAGCAAATGTTGTACATTTCCCTTTAAAGGTGTTTTATTTATTTCATTGATTTGTTTAGATAGTGGATATTTTGCCGGAGGTAATGACGGCAAACTAACGATTACTAAAGGTTTGCCGGCGGCAATCCATATCAACAGAGGGCGCTGTACTCTTTAAAATAGGGCTGAATTATAAGATGTATTAAATTCCCACCAAAAGTTGTGTAGCACGTTTGGTGTAGTGGTTAAGCAAAGGCTCTAGTAAGCGGGATGACTCGCGTTCGAGTCCGACCGCACCACATTTTTAAGTTTTTTTTTCTCATCCCCAAATAAATAAGAATATTCTTCTTTTATTATTTTAACATGTCTCAAACATTTTTTGCAGAGTATTACATTTTCTTTTTCAGATTTGTGGCTCTGGAGGATTTTTTTAAAAGGGAAATAAAGTCCGAAATTATAAAATGGTCTGAATCCCATCTTGTGAATACGAGGTAACAACGATAATTTTGGCATGGAGCCAGACTAAAACTTGTCACCGGAAAATGTTTAAGTACAAAAAAACAGTAACTGCGCATGTTCAGTGCATATCCGGCAAACTAACGTTTACTAAAGGTTTGCCGTCTCCGGCAAAATATACACTGCCATTTGTTTATTGATTTCATTGCAGATTGGGCCGTCTTGCTATGGGTTACCTGCCTGACGATCAACCTGTTCTTGATTACCGTCAAAATGATCCGGACGGATCGCTACGAAATGTGAGTGAACTTCCTGTGTCCTTGAGTTGTCTTCCTGTAAATTCAGGACTTGGGGTTTTTCGACCGCTCGTAGGTCACCCTCCAAGGTGAAACAAGTTCCAGGAAATAAAAGTTTTTGTAAACCGTCATACCGGTGTGTTACAATCGAAGGTTACAGTTGAAGCGGAAGAATGCAGGATTTTGAATGCTATAACATGACTAATTTCCTACATTGCCTCGGAATATAACCAAACTTTGGCCATCAACTTCCGACTTTTGAAGGATAAAACACACTTTAAAACACACAAAATTCATCATCGAATAAGGCAATAAATATGCACTTGGCTGGTTTTAAACAAGTACATTTAAACCGGATTGGGTTCCATATAAAAGGGTAACCAATACAAGGGACCAGATTTAATAGGAGTCCAAATTTCATATGACACTGGAAAATTGTTCAAAACCAGCCAGCCGGTGTTTTATCAACCATTTAAAACCACGGTGCCAGGCTCAGGACCAGTAGGAATAGACCTCATGCTGCCACCATTTTTAGTCATGTTCCCTGTATCCAATAACAGTACTGAATGATAATGTTTGTTTGTGCAAAAAGGAACCAGACTATTTTTCCTTCCAGCCTCGCTTTGGTTACGTTGATTTGAATGGGAAAAAAATCCAAACGGCCGCAACATGAATATGGTCCATATGACATTAGGTTTACTAAATTTATACCATAGGTTAACTTCAAAGCTTTAAAATTTGAAAGATTCAGAAAACTTCCTTGCAAACAATTCCAAGGGAATAAAGGGTTTATCAGATGGTAGTATTTCTTTTCAAAATTTTTGCACTAAGTTAATGTTCCACCTTTATATGTTGTATTTCAGATTGTACCATATTGTCTGTTGGACTGTCGCACTGGCTATATCTCTCCTTCCGTTGATCGGAGATAACTATGGGCCAGCTGGAGCTTGGTGGTAAGTTCTGAGCAGGTTCCATAGGGGCCTTGAAAGAGCTTTAAGGCCAAAAAAAAAAGTCTCCGGTTTGTGGTATGCGCGCGCGTCGCCGTAGCCATGCGCGTCGGCAAAATGAAAAAGTTTTTTTTTTCAATAAAAGATGATGTCTCAAAACCGCCAAACTCACTGGTTTGACTGGAATCCTGCTGCTGCACAATAAGCCATTTGCGTGTAACCTATACCCTTTGGGATTTACATTTGAGAAACGTCTGGTACAATGACTTGCTCAGAATGCTTGGCACATTTTAACTGTGAATTCTCCAGACCAAAGACACTGTTGCTAATCACATGATTCGGGGCAAGCTCTTGCATAGTTACGTAAGAGACGCTCAGCACCAATACATCGTTCACAATGGGTGAGAATGGCACAAAGACACCAGACCATGCCGGAGCTGGGGGTTGCTAGCATAAGGCTTGCCCCGAATCACGTGATATAGTAACAGTCTCTTTGGTCGGGAGAATGCTAGGTTAAAACGTGCAAAGCATTGTATTAAGTCAGCGTTCCAGATTTTATTCAAATTTAACACGCAAATGGCTTATTTTAACGTGTTTTTAGATGGGGTTATGATCGAGAATAAGCTTTATATGGCCTCTCTGGACTCCCATATATTTGCACTAAGTTTAGTCGGGCACCATTTGCAGTCATCAGCATACATTTGAAGCAAAAAAAACAGGTTAAAAAAAAAAAAAAGCCGCGTCGCCGCACCACTTTTTGGGCAAGCTCCATACCAGAAACCGGAGACTTTTTTTTTTGGGCCTAAAAGCTCAGTGAATAAACCTGAAAAATATTTTTCAAATCTTATACATCCATCATCTACTGTAGTAGTGGTCGAGGAGATTACAGACTAGGAGTTTTGGATCATATCTCTGAATCATTAATTACGTGTAGATATCATAAAAGGGACGAACCTGTGTTCACAGGAACGGAGTGCCCATCTCTCTTTCAAAGCGATTGGGCCAGACTCGAGTCCATGAAATGCTGCTGTGGGGGGAATCGCCAAATCTCCTCCGCAGCGAGTCTGTTCCCTTCCCAGCATTGAATAATGCCGGTACCCATTTAACACCTGGGTTGGGAGAAGTAATTGAGGTAAAGCGCCTTACTCAAGGGCACAACACGCATGGCCACGGCGGGGCTCGAACCCATAATCTCACGATCATGAGGCCTGTGCTCTACCGTATGGTTTTACATTGGCTCTGTTATGGACATCACACTTCCTTTCATAATGTTGGAATTGCCCATAGAGCAAATAAAAATCATAAACGATTCTTCTTGGACTTGCACAGGCCCTTCAAGATTCACAAAGGCTGTCGACTTCCTTTTTCTTCCTCATCTTCTACTAAGGGATCCCACTGAAAATGTGTCGAATGTCTTTTGTTGGTTATCATGGCACATTTCCAAATAATTAGAAAGTTTTAAAGATGGACATTCCAAGTTATGGATGTGATTCTCGTTCAAGAGTTTAATATTGTTCCATTTTCTCTCCATTTTCTCACTACCATAGCTGGATTAAAGAAGAATCTACTGCCTGGCGATTTTTCACGTAAGTATTTATTGCAGATAAAAAGAAGGAAAGTTTCTCCCAAGTGTACATTCACGTAAGACCTCGCCTATTTTGTTTTTAAATTTATACTTTTTTTTTGTCCAGAAGCCAAATTGAAGGCTTCATACCTCTTTGCCCCAATAAGAACGACTTAAATATATACACAATTTTAGAGGCAAATATCCTTAGAACTTGAGCTGGAACTTTAGTTCTAGAACTAAAACTTGACAGTAATCATCAACTTCTTTGTATGTTTATTTGCAGATGGTACGGTCCACTCTTCATCATCATCATAGCCATGTTCATCATGTACAGTTACATTATCTTCATTCTCAACAAAAAGGTAAACCATCAGTTACTATAAACTAGTGCTAGTTAACCTAGTTTGATTCCCCAACACTGGTAATCTGTTAATCATTAAGTTAGTAATCCTAGTAATGCTAGTTAAACTAGTGTGATTCACAAACACTGGTAATCTGTCAATTATTAAGTCGGTAAATTTGTTTATGATTCACTCACTCACTCACTCTACCGCATAGACATCTGGGGTCCGTCGCGCTGATCTCCTGTGTCCGCTGTTTGTAGCCTGGTTCCAGAGCCTGTCAGCCTTGCTGGGCGGTCCCAGTTGCTCGACCCAGGATGTCCTTGGTCGGCCTTGGGGTCTTGACCAGCCAGTTTATGATTAGGTTAACAAAATTGGTTATTATGGACAATCGTGTGAGAGTTGTTTAGTGTTTAATTGGATGTGGGGGACTCAAAAATGTGAAATGTTTTGACGTTTCTTTTCTCTTTCATTTTTGCTTCTGTTGACCAGGTCAAGAGTTGGCAGGGAACTTACGAACCTGAGATAGAGAGAAACCGACAAATTCTCAAAGCCGAGATCCGACCGCTGCAAGCCTATCCCTTCATCTACTTGGCCCTGTCTGTCTTTCCATTGATAAACAGGTATCACTCAAATCAGTTAATTCACTGGTAAACACTAAATGAATTTACTGCGAATGAACAATGTGTCAAGTAATTTTTGAGGTAATTTTAAGAGTTTTTTTTTACCAGAAAAAGTAAAAAAGATTAGGGTAAAATTTGACGATACAATCCCATTCATGATTGCTGGAAAAGTTTTTTTTTTTAAACCCTGCTTCTTCATTTTTTCCCAGAATACAGAACGCGGCCAATCCCGGCCATCCCATCTTTGCCTTGGTCATTCTCCACGCACTGACCTCCCCCTTGCAGGGACTGGTCAACGCCGTCGTGTACGGTATGGACCGGGAGACGCGCAGCCGGTTGTCATGGACACAGATCAAGGTATAACGCCCTACGCATTATAGTTAAAAGTAGACTCTTGAAATCTACCCAAAAAAAATGTACCGGTGACTGATTTAAACTCAGTGTACAACTTTTCACGCACCTTACGTGGTTTATATTCACTGCTTTTGCCTAATATTCAGCTTGTTAATCTCTAACCCAGCCAAACAACTCTGCTTCACGACTATGCCAATCAATGCGTTTTTGACTTTCCTCAGGGTTTTAAGCTGGGGGGTCGTTGTTGTCCTCACTATTCTTGTATTTGCTCGTCGACGTAACTCAAGTCATTTCCATGTTTTCATTGAGATTGTTCTTGTCCATCCCTTTTCCACCACTTTCTCTCTACCCTGCCCAAATCTTTGCACCAACCCCACCCATCCGTAACCAATCTGGTTCCCTGTACCCCCTTTTTGTAACCTGTCCCAACTGTGCTCTGCGTGTACCAACGTCGCTCCTAACCCATGTACCTTTACCCATTCCTTAATTCCCTTGCCACACCTTATTTTCCCCTTCCCCTAATTCTATCCTCTCCCATCCCCTTCCACCCATCCACATACCCATGCCATGCATCCTAACCCCCTCACCTGTACCCCACTGACCCCTCTCTGGACCTGCTGCTATATCCAAAATGCTTCCATTTTATCAAATCTCCACCCTTCCACTCACCCCTCCCATGTACCCCTCACCCCTCTCTGTCATTCCAAAATAACACCCCTCGAACCAACCTCCGCCCATCCACTCGCCCCTGCCTCACCCCTACCCTCCTCTTCTGTACCCCACTTGCTCCCTCTCTGTCACCCAAAATGACACTCTCTGATCAAACCTCCACCCTTCCACTGGCCCCTCCCATGTGCCCCTACCTCTTGTCCTGTACCCCTCTCACCCCTCTCTGTCATAAAACCGCCCCCCTTCCACTCGCTTTTCCTATGCATACCTACCTCTTGTCCTTTACCCCTCTTACCCCTCTCTTTCATCCAAAATGACACCCCTTGAATGAACCTCCACCCTTCCACTCGCCCCTTCCATGCACCCCTACCTCTTGTCCTGTACCCCTCTCACCCCTCTCTGTCATCCAAAATGACACCCTTTGATCAAACCTCCACCCTTCCACTCGCCCCTCCCATTCACCCCTACCTCTTGTCCTGTACCCCTCTCACCCCTCTCTGTCATCCAAAATGACACCCTTTGATCAAACCTCCACCCTTCCACTCGCCCCTCCCATGCACCCCTACCTCTTGTTCTGTACCCCTCTCACCCCTCTCTGTCATTCCAAAATAACACCCCTCGAACAAACCTCCACCCTTCCACTTGCCCCTTCCATGCACCCTACCTCTTGTCCTGTACCCCTCTCACCCCTCTCTGTCATCCAAAATGACACCCTTTCATCCAACCTCCATCCATCCACTTACCCCTGGCCACCCCTTTATCTCTCCCCTTCTCCCCTGACAGGCAGCATACCAGGGTCGCTCCATTCACCAGCCCATCCGGGAGTACCCCTTGGTGTCCGCGCCCGAGACCCCAGAACTGGAGGACGTGGGCCCGCTGGCCATGAAGCCCCTCAAACACTCCATATGATTTTTAAAAATCTAAAACTTCACAGTTAGTATCAGCAGCATGCATTGACTAGTGGAAAATTCCTGATTTAATTGTTCGAAATATTTTTTGTTTATACTCCTTTTGTTCCTAGTAGACGAGTACATATAGCTTTTTTTCTTTCTTGGCTTGATTATTGTTCTCATTGTTTTTGTTTTTTGTCAGTTTATACTGTCTACTGACAATGGTCTGGGGCCAATTGCATGAAGATGCTAACCTAAGAAATATGCTCAACGAAAATATTTTCCTAGCAAATATATGTTACCTGGCTAAATTGCGTGCGGTGCTTGTGTGTAGCAATTGTGACGATTTCTCTGGGTTTTTGTTTTTTGTTTTCCCTGAACATCTAGATCTGCTCAGCAATGGGCTCCGTGCGTGAACAAGAGAGGGCGCTTTTTGACCACTTTTTGAGAGCTCCAGTTAGGGGACACACCGCCTGCGTGCACTGGTTTACTCACGTATAGTGTGAATTACACACTACTAATTCTGTTTTGAATGTACACAAAGCCATAGCGTCGTCGCGTGAGCGTCAAGCATTATCGGCAGTGCGTTCAAATGTCTGGCCCAGTGGTCTCCCCCAACTCTCTCTTTCCTACCGTTGAGGGGGTACTTGTGCACGGAGCCCATATAATTCTGCTTAGCTTCTTAATGAAACTGGACCCAACCTCGTCCCCAGGGTGTCAAACAGAACGCGCCCATCACTACCTGCTCTCTCACCCTGGTATTGGATCATTTGCATGTGCAAGATTTTTGAACACGTATGCAAATGAGGAATAGTCTGGTGCCTGGATATGCGTTACATTAGCGTTTGTTTTTGTATGCGGTGTCTCGGGTAAAAACCGAGTCAATTCGTCGCAGCGCGAGCACGGCGTGAGTTACGAAAACATGATTTTTTTTAAATTAAACTGGTTACGATCTTCTCGAGACAACATGCAGTATCGCATTTCATATTAATATGAACAATTGGAAAGGAAATTAGTATTTTTGAGAAGGCGTGGACGAATGATCGCGAAAACATGTACTGTACGTTGTGAATAATAACACCCAAGTACACGATAAAACTCCATTAGTAGCCAATTGCGATATCGAATCAGGATAGAGGAAGAAAGTTTCCTATCCAGGGCTTACTATTGGAAACCAGGCTGGAAATAAAGTAAGCACTGAGGACGAGGTTGAACTAGACCCTGGTTTTTGTTCTCATTCTTCTAGCCTCAAGTCCACCCATTATTTATCTGCATACAGTGCACCAAAAAGAGTTTGATTTTCTGCTTGCTTTTGTTGTATTTATTGTCTTTCAGTATGTGAGTTGTTTTTGCTTGATCTACTGTGCGAAAGTGGAACAAGTGACAAAGTTCCCCATTTATTTTGTTTGTGTGTTCATCATTTTCCATTATTTTTGCCCCCCCCCCTATTTTTTTGCAGTTGTTCTTTAACCCTAACCTGACCTAAAACTACAAAATACTACTAGTAGGAAACTGTAGTATGCAGTACTTCAGCATATAAGTGGGCACATCACTCAATTTGTTACCTGCATACATACTTTTTGTAGTATGTTGTGGTATGTGGTACTTTACCCAAATGAACTCTGTTGGGGGGTTATGCACCTATCAATTGTTCCCCCCCCCCCCACCGAGCTGCACCACCCAAGACGTGGGATTGTCACTTTTGAAGTGACAAATTCCCCACCCCTCTGGCAAAATTCAAGTGACAATCCCCGACCATGCCCCGACATACATACGTGGGGCGCACTAGTGATTGCCTTTTCAATGCAGTACGCCAATGTTAACAATGTAATTTGTGTGACCAAAATCCCCACCCTAGGGCATGAAAAACGTGACCAAATCCCGACCGGGGGGGGGGGGAAACATTTGATAGGCGCATTAGGGTTAAATTGTCCGACAGTCTTTTCTTTCTGAAGTGATTATGCAAAAAAATCTGAAATTTCAAAAAAAAAAAAAAAAATTAAGCAATGCCCTTACAATTTGGTAATCAGGTCAACTAAAATGGCGTATCACCAAAAATGTGTCTCAGTCTTAAAATTTCTGGTCTCAAAACCACGCCTGTGTTGCTGTGATGTTGTCTTTTGTTGTGTCTTTAATTATATGAAATGATTTACATTTTAATCACTTCAGATGAGCTTTGTGAATCGTGTCACCGGGGATACCAAGATCAAGGAATACCCCGTGCCGGAGGACACAGAACCCCCACCGGCGCCCCAGGGTAAACCTGGCAACGGGCAGGATGACGCGAGTGAGGGAGACGAGCTGAGGTCGCCCTCTGAGGTTCACGTCGCCGTGAGCGCGAAGCCTGAGGATGCAGAAATGACAGACGTGAATCTAGTGGACGATGAACCATAACTCTCCAATACTTTTTTTGCTAAGCAGGAAGGCCTCTTGAGATATGGTAGACACACCAAGAGCGCTATTTTGAATGGGTAAACTCTTTTGTATTTACCCAAATTTACTCACTCAAAACAGCGCCCTCTTATTGTGTCCACTATACCTTTTAAAAAAAGGCTAACGGAGCTGCTAATCCAAGGTTTTTGTTAAGCACCGAAATTATGTGCTTACGAGAAACGGCCAACTAGCTAAACTGTCATGCATTCAAAACTAGCCAAAATGTCATGCATCATTTGCAGCTATCCAAAAAGTAACTGACAAAATTATTGTTGAATAGCATACTCTCTAAAGACGCAATGTTGGAAATGGCTTTGTTTTTTCATTGATTTCTTCAAAAAGACAGCTTGCCAGAAAGAATAATTTCACAGGGAGTTTAGTGCCATTACTATCTTTGAACCAAATACGCTTTTCAACAATAATTACATCAGTTTGGATAGCTGCAAATGATGGACTATAGCTTTGACCGAGACGCCATGCAGGAAGGTATAACAGTACACTTGCTTTTGCGTCAGGAAGAAGATACAAATTCGATTTTGGAATGTCGGAAAAGGGGGAATTAATCATGTGTAAAATATATGATGTGGAATTTTTGCCCTCGATGGCTGTACCACAGAATTGTAGTGTGCAGTGTCTTGTAGTTGCATGCACTAGCCAGACTTTCTGTGTTAAATGTGCTATCAGTAGAAATACAAGTCTACAATATAAACTATTCCAAATTAACCACATACATGTATGCATGTGACATGCCATAATTATATACGTGCACCTTGTACTCAAAGTTTACTATGCAGTGAATTAAAATTTGTGTGACATTAGGTAGATATTTTCAACGTATACATGTACATATACCTGTATTCTAATATCTTGTAGTTGGTATTCTGAGTACACTCTTATCCGATGTATATATGCTTAAAGAGGTTGTGAAATGCTCAAAGACATTTCCGTCATTTTTCGGGTATATGTAGCCGAAGGTGAGATGAAATAAAAACGACTTTTGTGTCTGTCATGAAATGAGTGCAAAAGGTACTTTTGAGAGCTGTTTTTCAGGTCCTGTTTCGACCCGAACGTGCAATTTGTGTAAAAGTCGTCGTTGGGGGCAGCAAACAAAACATAGTAAATCGTGACGTAAAAAACAGGACTCCCGATGCAGCGTGGTATAAACGAGTCCCGTTTATTACGTCTCAATTTACTATGTTTTGTTTGCTGCCCCCAACGACGACATTTACACAAATTGCACGTTCGGGTCGAAACGGGACCTGAAAAACAGCTCTCAAAAGTACCTTTTGTACTCATTTCATGACAGACACAATAGTTGTTTTTATTTCATCACACCTTAGGCTACATATACCCGAAAAATGACGGAAATGTCTTCGAGCATTCCACAGCCTCTTTAATGTACAAGTACTTTTATTGTAATTTCTTGTAATTGGTATTTTCAGTACATGTACATGTATACCCTTATCCAATGTACATGTACTTATATTATAATTTCTAGTATTGTTTGGTATCTCGTATTCCAAAGTCTTGGAAACTACAGGGTGATCCAAAATAAGATTTACACTTTGTCAGACGTAGATTTCGTAGAATTGGGGATGACACGTTAAAATTGTTTCAAGATATTCCTAAACTACCGCATCTTTGTGGTATATGGTGAAAACGGCGCTGAAAATAAAGTCTAAATTAAGAAATGGCGATGGTTTTAAGAAAGACGGTCAAAAACCAGTTTATCCACACCAAATCTATAAGATTTGGTCAACACAATAGCACTGCATGGACAAAGAACTGCAATAATTGTAATTCGGTCTACATGACTGCCATAGACGTGGACAAACTAGTTTTTGACCATTTTTCTGTAAATGGCCGCTATTTCTTAACTTGAGCTTTATTTTCAACACCGTTTTCACCATATACGACCAAGATCTTGTAGTTTGGGAATATCTTAAAACCAATTTCAACATGTCTCTTCAATTTAGAAAAAAAGTGTAACCTTTTTTGGGGACCACCCTGTATAAGGCATAATAACAGTACTGTTATTTGTTCTGTGCGCTATTGGTATGTACGTGTAGCTCTGAAGTTCTTAATTATTCTCTTTGCCTTGCTTAGGAGCAGAGGTAGTCAGGAAAATCACGTGGTTGGCAGATCCAATCGTTTTAAAACTAACTAATTGTCTTTATTTTTAACAAAAATGGTGCTTAAATGGTGCCTAAATTATCGTTTCGGTTTGCGGTAACATCATGTGGTAATAACTACCGCTCAGTAGATATCAAGTTCTCAAAAGAACTTGTCCTGCTTATTATCAACTTTCGCTAAGTAGTTTGATATCTGATAAGAACAGTCCTGCTTTAAGTTCTAAAAGAACTTGTCTTTGGTGAATGATCTCAGCGTTTTGTCTAGCCCGCTCTAGGCATCGTCGGGAGACTAAATTATAAACAGCAAACACAGCTTGAATTTTATAGGAACATCTACTAGATCACTTGAAGTAGCTCATAGAACCTACTAAAATAGAGAGTAAGTTTCAGGTTTATGAAAAAATATTTTTAAAAAAAGTTGACTGGATGAATACATTTACTGGGGCATTATTTAATGTACAGAAATATTGGAGAAGAGTACCTTGAGATACATTAAGCACATGTACTTAAATACTAATGATGTTGTGAATTTTCAGTATTTGGTCAAAACTGCTTCAGGAAATGTTAAAACTGTGGTGCTTTCAAAGTATAAGTCGACCGTAAATTTTCACAACATAAAAGATTACTTCATCTTGCTCACTTAAGATTCATGTGTTTTGTATATAATATTTGCAGTGTTATAAAGTTGACACAGTCATGACAGAGATCCGGCACCTTGACACAGAATTCGTCATTAGACTTTTATCAATATTCAAAACCAAAATCTTGTGGGGAAAAAAATGACAAAACCAGTATTGTTGTGACTTTCTAATAGCAATCAAACAAAATAAATGATCACAAAACATTTTCCACAAAATTAATCTCCTATTTTTTTATCATAATTGTATAAATTCACAAGTCAGTTTACAAAACAGGATTAAAAATGACAAAAGAATGGTTTTGTTACACAAAATAGTCCTACAAGATTTTTATAGTGGGTTTTACTCTTAATTTACGTTATTTATAAGCACTGTACGCTCAGGCATGTCTGATAGCTTGTTTCAAAATTTGAAAGTTTACTAGCGTAGGACTCGAACCCACGACCTCCTGCTTGACTTGTGATTGACTTGGTTTTTTTTTATTAACCCTAGCCTCCTCCACTCCATCAAAATCCATCCCCCCATTTTGGTGGATTAGGGGGACTCGGTCCTGCAGGCCTGGTTTGACTAAATATTGATGGAATATGATGGACTTGGGCCTGGAGGCCTAAAGCAAAGCATGCATTGGAAGCAGTGTGATTGATGGATTTTGGTGGACTTGGTCCAGCACTTAGTAAAATACAGTAGGGAGTTGGAGTTAATGTAATAATCTTTAGGCCAAAAAAAAAAAATATTCGGTCTCTGGTCAGACCAAAGTTCCGGAATTGACGCGGCTTTTTTTTTCTTTCAAGCTTGGATTGTACAGACAAGGTGGGGTACTATTTTGCTTTTTTTGTGTCCTCCTGTACATTGGTGTCCTCCATAATTTGCCTTGGTGCTTTCGATCATTTGCCTTGGTGCAATTTCCCATTCCTTGGTGCTCTTTGGTTAAAAAAAAATTGAGGAGGTGCGGCAATAGAGGGCACTGTTGGAGCTACCGCGGAACATTTTTGGAAAAAAAAAGATCGACGCGCGCGCTGACCAGAGACCGACTGTTTTTTTTTTTTGGCCTTACATGACGTATCTGTTATTGTAGCAAAAAAAAAAAGGGCTTCATTTAATACTTAGCTAAAGCATTTATACATATTTACACAAATTAAAGGCTATGTACAATTCACTGGAAGCTATTGTCCCTTTCTTTGCATGATAATAATAATTAAAGGGGCACTGTATAAAAGTATTTGGAAAACACTCAAAAGTTTTAAAGCATTTCCAAAATTAGTTATCCCCTTTAAACCAAAAGTTGCATCACCATGCTATGAGGGTTACGAAGTTGAGAAGGGCATCACAGCAGGTAGGTTTGTGTATTGCTGTTCCTGGTTGGAATAAAAAAAAAACACCAAAACAAAAAATTAGAATACTTCACAAAACACGGATCCTGATTGGTGCTTTGGTATTCTACAAAACTTGAACCCGCAATGCTGATTGGTCGATACCACAGCAACGGCAGTCTTCATTGTAGCCCATACTAGAAGAAACGCGGAAAATAGCAGAATACTATGATGTGAATTATCACACACCTGGGCATCTCGGAGGTTCTGCTGAAGGACCATCGTGAGCTGATCTTGAAGCTTCCGGGCCTTGCCAGCCATGAAGACGATGGATTCACTCAGATCGGAAACTACGCCAAGAGAAAAAACAAACATCAAGACAAGACAATGGATTTTCACCGGTAAACTTTTTCAGACATCTAGCCCATAGAGATTTGGCCCATTTATTGGCATCACAGGGTAATTCCGTTTTAAACTTTGGGCCAAGTTAAAGGTATAGTCCATCATTTGTAATTAGTGCATTTTGTTCGTTTGAAGCAACAAAAATGCTAAAAATCTAAAGAAGGGTGCTGAATAATTACCTGATGAAGTTGCAGCTCAGCTTCAGCTGTATGTTTCGAGAAAAACAGCATTCTAGGATCTCGATTTCAAATCAAAAGTTGCTGAATCATGTTTTGAATCGGGCCTGAATTCAGTGCTCGAGACACGTTCTCACTAAGCCGATTGCAGCTCTGCGATGTCGCGCACCGATCCGACGAATTATAGCAACCACGCGCGCGTGTGCGTCTTGTCAACTTGCGCGTGCTTCGCAGAATTAAACAAACGAACTACAAACAGAAATTTCCAACGGTGCTTCTTAAGACGCACCGTTGGAAAGGCTGCCTTTTGTTGATTTCTTCAAAATGACGGCTTGCCAGAAAGAATAATTTCACAGCGAGTTATAGTCCCCTTGCTATCTTTCAACCAAGTATGTTTTTCAACAATAATTACGTCAGTTAGTTTTTGGATAGCTGCAAATGGTGGACTCTGGCTTTAAAGAGGTTGTGGAATGCTCGAAGACATTTCCGTCATTTTTCGGGTATATGTAGCCTAAGGTGTGATGAAATAAAAACGACTATTGTTTCTGTCATGAAATGAGTACAAAAGGTACTTTTGAGAGCTGTTTTTCAGGTCCCGTTTCGACCCGAACGTGCAACTGTGTAAAAGTCGTCGTCGTTGCGGGCAGCAAACAAAACACAGTAAATCATGACGTAATAAACAGGACTCGTGTATGCTACTGTGCATCGGGAGTCCTGTTTATTACGTCACGATTTACTGTGTTTTGTTTGCTGCCCGCAACGACGACTTTTACACAGTTGCACGTTCGGATCGTAGACCAGAAAAACAGCTCTCAAAAGTACCTTTTGTACTCATTTCATGACAGAAACAATAGTCGTTTTTATTTCATCACACCTTAGGCTACATATACCCGAAAAATGACGGAAATGTCTTCGAGCATTCCACAACCTCTTTAATATAAGGGCTGCACAAGTCTTATTCACAAGCCACAAAACAAAATTGAAATTGCTTGCGTAGAGTTTTTTTTCCCTTCAGATTTCTTGGTTTGAGAACGAAGCGCTTACTGTTGGCTTTGCTGAGTATGTGATGGAAGTTGCTGAGTTGAAGAAGTAAGGCATCCAACTGTGCTTGCGCTACCTCAGCCTCCTGCAACCATTGCCGAAGTCTGGCATTGACGTAAAGGGACTAGATGGTTCAAGAAAACAGGAACATTTTCCATGAAAGGATGCATTTAGACATTACAATTTCATCACGAGCCAATCACAAGCCAATCACAAGTTCATCACAAGTCGTCACAAGTCAATCACAAGCCAATCACAAGTCTATCAAAAGTCTATCACACGTCTATCACAAACCAATCACGAGTCAATCACAAGCCAATCACAAGTTCATCACAAGTCGTCACAAGTCAATCACAAGCCAATCACAAGTCTATCAAAAGTCTATCACACGTCTATCACAAACCAATCACGAGTCAATCACAAGCCAATCACAAGTTCATCACAAGTCGTCACAAGTCAATCACAAGCCAATCACAAGTCTATCAAAAGTCAATCACAAGCCAATCACAAGTCTCCCAAACTCAAACCAAGTGACAAGCTATTCATATGAACTTAAACATTGACCAGAAATTTCACAAGGACCGCATCTGACTCACATTTCTGATCTGTTGTCGTAATGACTCAAGATCCCCGTCTAACTTGGCGTCGTCTTTCGCACTGTAGTCTTGCCAATGTACCTGTGTAAAAATAACAGTGAAAATTAACAATGAAGGATGAAAAAGACCATTATTGCTCCAAATCTTATACTCATTTAATGTCAGTCAGAAGCCATTTGACTACTTTAGGGACTTATTTTAGAGTTAATTTATGTAATAACTGAAATGTAACTTCCCAAAATCTCTCCTAAAGAAATTGACCCCACCACCTCTCTCCCTCCCCTTTAAAGTCAAACACCTCCCCCCCCCCTTCCATTCTTGAACCCTCCCCACCCCCAACTCCAAGCTTACAGCATCTTCAGGCAGAAGCACGTTGCTGGGAATGTGGAAGAGGTTCTTCTTGAGGTAGGACTCCAGACGGTCAAAGTTCTTGTCAAACGTCTTCAAGAAGTGCGAGAAAAGTCTGTCCGATGCCTGCAAGGGAAGAAAAAAAAGATTCAAACATCAGTAACGTCAATCACAAGTCATAACAAATCGAGTCACGATTGGCTATTGGAATGAACTGTGAAAAAGGCGTATATTTATTATTGTTCCTTTCCTATTATTGTGTCCTCAATTAATGTGACGCGTCAATATTTCACTATCATCAAAACTTGAAACTCACTTCTCGGACAAATTCCGGGGATACGACTTCAGAATTTGCTTCAGCCTGCATAAAATGGAGACAAACACGAACAATATTACAGGGCGAATTCACATAGTACATGTAGCATGCTGATCAATATTGAATCACATATCTGTTGATATCGCTGAAATTCTTTTCCTTACCTCTTCAAGAAGGAATTTCTCTGTGGCTTCAACAGAGTCGTTGAGATAATCCACCAAAGCATTGTGGACTGGAAAATGAAAGTCAAGATGGGAGTTACTCTTCAGTCTAATTCAAATATTAGTGAAAATAAGAAATATTATAGAAATGTAGATATTTTAAGATCATTATGGATATGGATATAACATCTATCGGTCGATCATGATGCTATCGGTCGATCGCGCTGCCACCAAACACCTTTTCTTTCTAATTCATGGCTCTGTAAGATTTCTTTTAAAAAGGTACATAAAGTCCAAGATATCCGTCATGATCTACAGATAGCAAGCGCAGCGGGATCGACCCATCGCATATCGACAAATCAACCCAACATGGCTAAAAGTGGGCCTACCTCCGTCAATGAAGGATTTGGGGGTGAAGCCAAAGAACTGGACCTCATACTCCTTGAGGTCAGCTGCCACGCCGGTTCCAGCCTGGCTCTCATCAGCTGCTGCGGCCGACTCCGCCATACCGTTATTCGAGGATTAGCAAAGTAACTAAGGCCTACTTCTGAACGGTTCTTGCTAAGCACACCAACACTGAAGAAGGAACGAGAAGAAGCCTTGAATATTAATTAAATAAAGGCAGATGATAATTGGCCGGTGCCAATAACGTTAGTTTGCCATCAGCTAGCCCCATAAATGTGGCTTATTTACTGGACTACCTCCGTAAACATAGGCCACACATCCACATGTACAAAAACGTGTCGCACTTTGCCAAATTTTGATTTTCGCATTTAGGCTTAGTTTGTAGGATTTTTTTTTGCTTTAGAAGCATACTCACCCTCTTTATAGGCTAGTCAGAAAGTGCTGCCTTTATCAGATGTCTAATTTTTGTGAAATTTCATGTTGAAATTTTGATAGGGGGCCTACGCAAACGTGTAAAAATGAATCTGGAAATTTCACGAAAAATATACATCTGAAAAAGGCAGCACTTTCTGATTAGCCTATAAAGAGGGTGAGTATGCTTCTAAAGCAAAACAAACCTACGAACTAAGCCTATATGCGAAAATCAAAATTTGGCAAAGTGCGACACGTTTTTGTACATGTGGACAAATGGTGGATGTGTCATTGTGTGGCCTACTAAATAGGCCACATTTATGGGGCTAGGCCTAGGCCTATGGGAAATCATAAACAAGCATAACAATTAGGCCTAATTAAATATGACCATATTTACAAAACTGTCGAAATGCTAAATATGTGCTTGCCAAGTTTACCTTTTTGAAAACTTAAATTTGCCGCGAGAAGTGCACTCACCTGCTCACTACTTTACGCGCGATACCCCTCTCCATTTGGGTGTCGGTCAACTCGATCCGTAACCAACTCGGTCTGAGTCAACTCGGTCCGTGACCAACTCGGTCCGTGGCCAACTCGGTTCGTAGCCAACTCGGTCCGTAACCAACTCGGTCCGTAACTAGCTCGGTCCCTATGGGAAAATGTACACAAAATTCTTGTTAATTTTCTTGTAAGTTGTAGCCAAACTACGGCGCTCCATGAGTGCCATCAACTTATTTATATACTGAGATAATTTATCACGCCATGTTGACATATAGCGGAAAGTAAGGCGACTTATTAATTATCTCGTCAAGTCGACTTCCCGAAGTCGAGATGACGACTTGTCGAGATAAATTATCTAGCCAAGTCGACTTCCAGAAGTCGATATGACGACTTGTCAAGATGAATTATCTAGCCAAGTCGACTTCCCGGAGTCGACATGACGACTTGCCGGGATAAATCATCTCGCCAAGTCGACTTAACGAATTCTAGATGACGACTTGTCGAGAAGAATGTTCTCGCTAAATCGACTTCCTCCGTTAAGATGTCGGCTTGTTCAGACAAACATGTCGCCAAGTCAACTACCTGAAGTTGACATGTCAACTTGTGAAGAAGTGATAACTCACCAAGTTGACGGAAACCGAGTTGACGACTTGCCGAGAAATTAGGTGTTGGGCCTTGAGCCCAATTAAGCCCAATTAGGTGTTGGGCCTTGAGCACAACACCTATTGGTTTTGTAAGAATTTACTGTTTTTGTTCTCCTCAGCATATTCTCAGCAAATTCTTCTCCAGAACTGTTTGGAAAAATGGAAACATATATGAACTTCATTTGTCAATACATGAAGGCCCAATCCACCGCAGATGTGTTTTTTTGCAATTACGTAATCATGACGTCATCATGGGTCACGTGACGTCACTCGAAAGTTTAATGAATTTAATCTTTGAAATTCCATATAAAATCAACCGTGAGAGACCGGAACCTGAAATTTGCGGGAATCGACATGGTAATACATGATCTTCATTTTATCTCGTGCGCGTAAAATCGCGTGACTCTTCCTTCCAGTCGAAACCGGAAGTGCCTAATAATTTAAAAGTGGAAAAAGATATGAACTTGCTTTTAACGATTTAAGTGTCTGCCTGGATTGACCTTTCAAAAAAAATAATGGGTGACGTCATGAAGTGTTGGAGCGCCCTCTAGCGGCAGGTTAAAAAACGTCAAAAACGCATTTTCACTTGATGCCTGTGGCGAAGTTTGCGGTAATCGCTTCAAAATTAATGTACATGATGACCATAATGCAGACAACACCTGTGCGCGAAAAAAATTGATTACGTCATCAGACCGGAAGTTACAATAAAAAGACCTTTAAACCTTAAAAAATTGCTAGAAAATATACCGCGATAGATATAATCAAGATCTGGCTGTATACAGCACAGTAAATATAGCTCTGAAGATTTCTGGTAATGACGTCATAATGACGTCATCAAGTGTCGTATTACAAGCAATCAATACAAATGATGCTGTGATGTTCCATTCATGACGTTATGATGACGTTGCATAAAAGTCTTATCATAATGTTGTAAAAATCATGTTGTCGTGACATTGCAGTTTGGTATTTTCACAGCGTTGCTGTTATGTTGTGACCCTTTCGTTGCTGTAACGTTTTATAAAGGTGTTTTGGCAATTTAAGTTGCAATTATGCTGTGCAAATCCCGTTGTAGTTACGATCCATGATGCATATGGTAATGACAAAAATATTGTGATTACGATGTACTGAATGTGTAGTGAACATAATGTTTGAATTAATGATATTTTTATTGATTGGGTGCCGCCAAGCATTATTAATGTAACTCGTGACATTTCGAACATCATCATGTTTTGTTTTGTCGTAGTAGAAATATAATGTTCGCAAATATTTTTCTAATGGTCTAAGATGGATGAGATCATGGTCAAAGCCCGACTGTTTCCCGCTCATATTCATTGTTGTACATTAAATGTACATGTATACCTCATTGCACACACCAACGTAACTATAGAAATATGGTTCCCGTTCTCAAATAAAAATATTACCATGGCGCATGCGCATCAGCAGAAATTTCACGTCCAGACCACGTGATAGCTCATTTGAAGCGCTCTGCTCAGTCGAGTCAGCGAGCTAGCAGCAGCAGCTCGCCGCCCAGTTCTCTCTCTCTCTTCCGGTGAAGTACAGTCCACCATTTTGTGTATTACGTACTGCGGTTGTTGTGTGCATGCAAGGTGAGGATATATACAGAGCTGGACTGACTGCACACCCTGCTTGAAGCTTGCAAGCGACGTGCAGTTGACGAGATCTGATGTTGATGTGAATTAGCCATGGTCGCCAAGCAAGTTATTTTCACTGCAGTATTTCTTACAAGGTAGGAATGATTTTTTTTTTGTATTTCGTCCTTATTCTTTTGTCGAACACATTTCTAAAAATCTGATGAGAGCTAGGATCAAAAGTAAAACAACTTTTCGAACAAAGATTTTCCTCAGCCTATCATCTGTGGGGGTTTTTAAATGTTGAAAATGTTCTTCAGACTCGATCAGAATTAATAAGGGAATAAATGTGTGCTCCGGAGGTTTTTATCACTCTGTTTAATACCACTTAGAGTCTGGGTGCTGATAATTACCCGAGCCGGAGGCGAGGGTAATTATCAGCACCCAGACTCTAAGTGGTATTAAACAGAGTGATAAATACCGACCGAGCACACATTTATTCCCATTCATAAATACCTTTTCGGTAAAAAAAGATCAAACAATTCATTCAAAAATCCTGATTTTGTTCAGCAAGTTCACTTCATGCTTTTTGAAACATCCCTCTAGCAAAATAATGGAATTTTCAGCTGGCGAGTAAGATGTAAACAACCCTTTTATGGAGATTGACGCGCGCGTAGCATGTTCTGCGCGACATGGACGCGATGTCGCGCAGAACGCACCTGGGGCGTTGCGTTTTGAATTTAGAACTATAAAATTCTGACTCGCTGGTAGTGTTGCGCATGCCTACGTGAGGACTGTGATCGTTCAACCAATAAAACGGTAAGAGGCACTGGATTTTTAGGAGTCCACATTTTATGTGACACTGGAAAAGTGTTTAAGACTGGTCTTAAACACTTTTCCATGTCTATCCATGTCTTTATCATCCGTTTAATACCGGCCACGTGACGGGCTCTCGACCAATAGGAATGCGTAAACTGTCTTAGGTATTTATGAATGTAGATTAAGAGTGCAAATCTGTGCCTCAATTGAGATTAGAGGCTCGTCAATTCGAACAGTTTTGGAGGATAACACTGAAACAAACGTTCAAGTCATCTGGTTTTTGTTTTAATAATAAAATCCTGGTATTCTTTTCCTAGGAAATTATTTACATGTGGAACAGATTTACTCGAATTCATGTGAGACATATTAGACCTTTTAACAACGTGATAGGTAGGAATTAATAGAAAGTTAATAGTTCGATAATTATAATTTCATTTATAACATATATATTGCTTTAGCAAATGGCAAAATATGTTTGGAAGTGTATACATATATCGAGAAAACTTTTGATTGTGTACTATAGGCCAGTATAAGTAAGCCTATGTTGTTAATATTTTTTCCTTCAATTTCATGAATTAATCAAAATGTAACAATATTGTATTAAGATAACCGAGCCAAAAACCGTGAAATCGTTTGTCACCTGAGGTATCTTTTAATTTATAGATCTGAGTTGATTTTCTCTCTACTAAAACTGGCGATAATTTGAGTTAGACAAATAATACTGCTTCACCCGTTATAAAATTCCCGCTCAAAGCCACTGTGCAAAAACTTTTAAAATGTGTTAAAAATACACCTCGGTCGAAATGTGTTAAGTGATTACCCCATGTTCACCAGACATTATATTCATTCCGTTTATGTATTCATGAAATTTATCTATACTGTAAAATTCAAGACCGTGAACCCAATGCATGCATAGCCAAATCCATCCAACTCAAAATTTTATTTCACACCACCATGTCCGCCTTAACAAAGTCATTCTTGTCGAGTCATGCGCCAAAAAAAAAGTGCGTGCCCCGTGCTCTCTAAAACAAACCAAAAATTTAAAAAAAAACCAAATTTGCGTGAACCTTTCTGGCGAGAGCCAAATAAAATAATTGAATGACATTTATAGTTTTTATCGTTAGATGTCTCATTCAAAAATGAATATATTTCATTTTTTTTTTCAAATAGCAATTGAAAAAAAGTAAATAAACTTTCGGGGTGTACATCAAAAGAAGTGTGGGCAACCGATCTCTTATCAAAATAATTATATACGAATATCAAAACTGCTACTGGACGATTATTGTACAGATTGTTTTGTGAGAAATTCAAGTTAACTTAAAAAAGTCTTGAGCTCTTAGGTAATCAAATATTTTATGTATAATATTCAGGTGCCTGCATGACATCGCATGAACTTTTAGAAATGACAGCCGATTGTGCTTGGTAATCCAGAAGGGCCAAGAATTTCAAGGTACGTGTATTAAGAAACTAACCATCCCAGTCACTAAATTGATTGGTCAAAAGATATCAGCGACAAACACCTTAAGAGTCATTTCGTGTAAATACTTCATATAAGTGTCCACGCTCAAAAAAATCGATTTTTTTTAAACTTCGTGGGATGAAAGGACTTTGGGAGCAAGTAACCAAAATAGACTTTTTAAACCGATATTTTGCCCGTTGCCATGGTTACGGGCCATTATGTATTTTGGCCATTTGGGGGCAATTTTGAGGCTGCAAAAATTCATTGTGTGCGTTATTTTCAAAGGTCATCAAGCCAAACTGCGAGGTAATGTCACAAAAGTAACTGTATCACGACAAAGTATCATCCTTACCCTTACAAGAAAATAATAGAAACACTTCTGAAAAATCTCCTTTACATTATTTTCAGGCCCTATAATACAGCATGTTTTTACAACTAGCAAAATTGCAGTTTTACCTCATTTTTATCCCTCCAAAATGGCACTTGCCAGGGCATTCAGAATAATTTCCCTTCGGCTATGGTTAGTTCAGACATTGGTCTTTTCATATCTGGTGAGAATATTTTGGGTTATTGTATATCCTTTGCGCAGTGGCGCTCCAAAAATGGTAAATTTCACAAAAACCTTAAAAAGTGTATTTTCAGTGTTTTCCTTTGTTTTGAGTAATAACTTGTGTAATTGGTATTGTTCATGAATCTAGCACATTTTCAATCGGAACCAGACTGTGTATCATTTTTAGACCAGTGGATGAATAGTATTGAGGTCGTGTACCCCCCCCCCCCCACACACACACACACACCTGGCTAGGCCCCATCCACTCCCCCTGTGCCACCGAATTTAGAACTTGTATGTTGCATAACAAAACAAATGCAAATAAATAATATGCAAGTAAACACTTTATAAATAAAATAGACTTATTCCTTCCTCCATGCTTCCGTCATGTGTTAATATCTGCATGCTTCCACCAAGGCTGAGCGTTGTGAGTTCGCTGCCCGCCACGTATAATTCGGTGTCGCGTTATAATTTCGGGGGCCTGTTTGGGATCAACGAAGGATCGCTGCATTGCTTCAAATATCACTATCTTAAACGCACTCACAAAAAATCGACGAAAAAGTGTCCGACCTGGCGGAAGACAACCCTCCACATTTTTCCACGGACGTGGAGCCATTTTGGCGTCGCGGGAGACCGCAGTCTCGGATCCTTTCAGGAGCAAACATTTCTCGGAGGCCGAGTAAAACTTGCTCTTATATAGATGGTTGAACCAACTTGAATAAAAGTTGAATCGACTTTTTCCTCGTAGACGGTCTCGCAAATTGTAAGAAGTTTAAGTTTACGTACGTTTGTTGTAGAGTCCAATACTGAAACTTAATTATGACCTTCCTCCATGATTCAGACCGTTTGTAATTTTATGGTAACACTCAACATTTTCATTTCAAATGACACCTTCACGTTTTATTGCATTATGATTTATTGTCAAAACTGTACAATCAGCCTTCGCCTGTGTACTACAGTAATTAACCTTTTCACTACGTTTTCCAAATGCGACTGCCTCACAAACTACCAACACGAATATGACCAGACTTCTAAATAGTTTGATGTTAGGTTCAAAATATTGTGTCTGATGACTTCACAAAAGAAAGTCACTGGCGCCAAAGTTTATGCCAGTTTACAACAAAAAAATATTAGGGAAAATATTGAATCGTCCCACACATGGTGTCTTTGCTTGCTCTGTGAAAACAAGTTGTTGGTTTTCTGTTGATGCGTTGACGTGAGAAAGTAAAACTGGA
Organism: Patiria pectinifera; assembly: GCA_029964075.1. Lineage (NCBI taxonomy): Eukaryota > Metazoa > Echinodermata > Asteroidea > Valvatida > Asterinidae > Patiria > Patiria pectinifera. The sequence continues at coordinate 11,675,574 of CM057144.1, read as the reverse complement.
AATTGTGCACTTCCGCCTCAACTTCGGCCTCGTAAAAAGTTTAGGGTTGTAAATATTAGGACTGGATAAGCTGGCCTATACTGACTTTTCTACGTCAGTGCAAATAGTACTATTTACGCAGCTGTGAGCCTTAAGCGAGAGTATCGTGCGAGTCAGTTTGAATTAGAAATAGAAAGTTTGTCGTTTTTAAAAGAACTGTCATATCAGGTCGTGTGTAACGCACGCGATTTGGATCCTGCTTACAACCAAGGGCGTAGATCCCGCTAGAGAATGGGGAGGATCGCCCACACACACACACCCACACATATTTTAAAGCGGGTCGAACATTGTTTGGTTCCCCCCCCCCACTTTTTCTTCCCCAAATAAAAATTGTAGCCTACAATAATGATTCTATTGCTCAGAATACATGTAGCTGATTCAATTACTCCAAACTCAAAACTTTACAAGATGATCTTTTGCTCAAATTGGTTTTAGTGGTCAGAAATTGCCTCAGGTCACACCACAGAAATTGCTTTTCTATAACTGCATGTCTCCTCAACTATATCCCCCATTTACATTTAACTCCCCACATTTTCATCCCCAACACTACGCCCTACCCGATCTCTGATCGGGTAAATCAGCTTGTACCATAATAGAATCATTTACAGCAAAATGACAGAGGGCCATCGGCTAGTCAGCATGACCTCGGCAATAAAAGAAAGAAATGAGGAAAGTCTCTGTGGGGTTCTGATACATCTCAACTCAAGCTGTTTCCCTACACATGTACGTGACAAATACTGGATAAAATTGGGTCTGTCAGTTGTCACACTACACTACCAGCAAAAGAAAATTAACTTCAGGTAACCGAAGCTTATACATGTACATCAATTCAATGAATCAATTCTTGAATTTTCAACCTAAAATTCAATATCCTAATCGTGATTGTCTTACGGTAATTTTATAGGAAACAATGACTTTGAAAGTAGGATAAATTAGAACTACAGTTTTGTTTCTGATGTTGATTTCTAAAAAGAGAGTATTCACTCATTAATTCAAGTAGTAGGGGAGGTGGGGGTATGGGACCAAAATGGAAAATCTGCGGCCGGTCTGGACACGCCGCTCTCGATTCTAAAAATAGTTGGAGGAAAAAAAATAGGGGAATCCCCCGCGGCAAAATGTTTTTAGAAATCTGACGTCAGGTTTGGGGAGCAAAAAAGAAAAATGTGTGTCAAGTCAGGCCCTGTCGCTCTGGAGTTAAAAAAATAAATCTGTCGTCGCTAAAATGAGGTGATGTCACCACCACGTGACTTTGAAAAATGTGTGAGTCACCACCACGTGACCTTGAAACGTGTTAAGGCATGATAGGAATTTGGCGTAAACAACGTGACCTTGAAAAATGTGTGAGTCACCACCACGTGACCTTGAAACTCGGGCCCATTATCTCTCGTCTTGAAGACCCTTTACCAGCCGGTGAGTCTGATTGCTTATAAATCCAAAGTCTGCCTTCCAAAAAAAATGAGAAAAAAAATATTATATTTCCTATAGTAAAATGGAGAGTAATATGTTCAGACCGACCGTCAAAGGATATTCTAAATGGAACAAAGCCACGCTGCGTGATTACGTGCAGCGATATAATATACCGCACAATGAAAATGTTTCTCTTACTCGTAAAGTCTACATCGAGGGGATAAAAATTTATGAAAGTCAATTTAAAAACTTGAGGAAAAAGAAACTTCATGAGCTCAAACAGATTGTAGACGAACACAATCTAGAATACGTACCGACGGGGTATGAAGGACGAGTTTTGAAAAAAGATTTAATCTCGGCGATTAAAATATACAGACAACCCGAAGACTTTACAGAGTCAGCTTTTAGAGAAACGAGAAGGTTTAGAAATTACTACAGAAACTGGGAATTAAACCTCAGACTTTATAACCACGATTTAATCAAGTTTTTTGATTCGCACAAGGAACAAATAGTCAATAAAATCAAGTCAGAATTGAGAGAGCTGAGAGGTTTAAAACTGGAGCTCACAATCAAAATAAAATACGAAAAAACCAAACCGGATGGTACGATCGAAACGATCGAAGCTATTCATTATAGCAAGCCGAAAGCCGTTTTAAATCAAAGTCAAATAAAACAGGTTTTAAAAGAAGAGATCGAAGAGCTATTTAAAAAGGATGAAAGGTATACGAATCAAGGATCGGGTTGGGTTTTAAAAAAGATAATGGCGTTGTACATCAACATCAACAGATATAATCCAGCGAGAGGTAGTTCTTACATAAACCTACCCGAACATCTTAAAATTAAACAGGCGATGATAAACATCAAAAACAAAGACGACGAGTGTTTGAGATGGTGTTTGAGAGCTGCTCTTGGGTTGTATACAGATAAAGTAAAAAATCAAATAAGAAATAATCCTAAATATAAAATTCATAAAGAAGAACCTGTTGTATACACCAAAGACGACGGACTCAGTTTTAAAGGCGTTGACTTTCCGACACCGGTCGATCAGATACCCAAGATAGAAAGACAAAATAATTTATCGATAAACGTATACGGTTATGAGGGTGAGATATATCCATTATACGTGTCTAAAAACTACGGGGCAAAAGAGATCGATCTGCTTTTGATTTCTAAAGGTGACAAGCATCACTATTGTTGGATAAAATATTTTACGAGGTTGATGTACGACGTTACCAAACATAAATGTAAGAAATATTTTTGTCGAAGATGTCTATGTCATTTTACCAATCAAAATAAATTAGACAGACATATCGCCGATTGTAAGGGTATAGATGCACATCCATCAAAGATTGTATTTCCGACGGGTAAACCAAAATACATAGACGGGCAACCAGGCGAAAGAGACATACCGCTATTAGCATTTAACAACTATAGGCCCAAACACAAAGCACCATTTGTCATTTATGCTGACTTTGAATCCATACTACAAACAACAACACCACCCACACAGACACTAACATCTAAACCTACTCACTCAGACAAAGAGACAAACACAAAAAAGATTAACGTTCACAAAGCTAGCGGTTATTCGCTAGTTGTCGTGCGATGCGACGGTAAAAATGTGTATCAAGAGACTTATAGAGGCAAAGACGCTTCAACTAGATTTATAACAACGCTGTTACAATTACAAAGCGATATTAATTGCATATTTGAAAAACCCCAACCCATGACATGTAACGAGCGAGCCAAAGACCATCACGATACAACAAACGCGTGTTGGATTTGCGAGAAACCAATTTATCCCAATTACTCGAGCAACTGTCAGTGCCAGAAACCCAGAGAACCCAAGACGATAAAACAAAAGAAAGAACATCAGTACAAAAATAGTAAGGGATTTATCGAGTCTAAATGTCTAGACTGCAAAAAGAGCATTAATAAATTTAGAAAGGTCAGAGATCACTGCCACGTCACTGGTAAATATAGGGGTGCCGCACACGCTTATTGTAACCTCAAACTACAAATTAAACCCGGTTGTACACCGATACCGGTCTTTTTTCACAATTTACAAAATTACGACGCGCATTTAATCATGCAGGGAATGACAGAATACGATAGCCAAACAGAAATACAAGTGATCGCTAAAAATTCAGAAAAGTATATTTCTTTTTCGATAGGAAATCTACGATTTTTAGACTCGTTTAGTTTTATGGCATCATCGTTGGATAAATTAGTGAAAGGTTGTCCAAAAGAGTCGTTTCATTTACTCAAAAAGCATTTTAAACTAGGTACGCCAGAGGCGACTGACTTGCTATTACAAAAAGGAATTTATCCCTACGAATACATGAACTCGTTTGATAAGTTTCAAGAGACCAGCCTACCACCCATCGACAAGTTTTACAGCAGACTAAAAGACGAACACATATCGCAACAAGACTACGACAGAGCTCAACGCGTGTGGAACGAGTTTAATATACAAAATCTAGGAGAATATCACGACTTGTACGTGACTACCGATACGTTATTACTTGCAGGCGTATTTGAAAACTTTAGACAAACGTGTATTACAAACTACGGGCTAGATCCAGCCAATTATTTTACCGCACCCGGATTGTCCTGGGATGCTCTATTGAAACACTCGAAAGCTAAACTCGAACTGTTGCAAGACGTCGACAAACACTTATTTTTTGAAAAAGCAAAACGAGGAGGCATATCTAGCGTGGGTGGAATGAGACATCACAAAGCCAATAATCAATATCTCGATGACTACGATTCAAACAAGCCCTCGAGTTATATCGCTTATTTGGATGCCAACAATCTGTACGGTTGGGCTATGAGTCAATATCTACCGTACAGCGATTTTAAATGGACTCCTCGAAACCGTTTACCGAAGAAAGAATATTAACGCTTAAGAAAACGTCCAACACCGGCTACTTTTTGAAGTAGATTTAGACTATCCGTACGATCTACACACCAAGCATAACGATTATCCCCTAGCACCCGAAAATATCGTCGTACCCCAAGCGTGGATGTCTGATTATCAAAACGAGTTATTGGATACCGAACCTAATAGCGACGTACAAAAATTAACTTGTACGCTTAATCCAAAACAAAAATACGTGTTGCACTACGTTACGTTGCAGTCATACCTCGATCTCGGTTTGAAACTAAAAAAGGTACATCGCGTGTTAAAATTTAAACAATCGCCTTGGATGAAATCTTACATCGATAAAAACACGCAACTCCGAACAAAAGCAACCTCTGATTTTGAGAAAGACTTTTTTAAACTGATGAATAACAGCGTGTTTGGTAAGACGATGGAAAACGTTAGAAATCGAATAGACGGTTACCTACTGAGAGACAATAACGAGAGCGATCAAGCAAAATACAAAAAATAATTCAAAACCGAGCTATAAAACAACAACGCCGTTTCCAGAGTGTGACCTGTCATTTGTCGAAACATATAAAACGACAACCGTGTTAAACAAGCCCATTTACTGCGGAGTGAGTATCTTGGATCTCTCAAAGACGCTGATGTACGATTTTTATTACAACCGATTGAAAGACAAATACGGAGATAAAATTAGGTTGATGTATACCGATACGGACAGTCTCTTGATTGTCGTTTACACGGATGACATATACAAAGACAACCGATCTCACGGGCAACACTACGACTTTTCGAATTACAATCTGGATCACGAGTTATACGATCCAACCAATAAGAAAGTGATCGGTAAATTTAAAGACGAGTTTGGAGGTAAGGTCATTCAAGAAGCCGTTTGCGTAAGACCCAAGATGTACTCGATTTTAGCAGATGACAACAACATCACTCTTAAAAAGGCCAAGGGGGTCACAAAATCGGTCACTGACAAAAGATTAAAACACCGACACTACTACGACTGCATCTTTAAAAATAAATCTAAAACAGAAACGATGACTCAAATTCGATCGGAAAAACACATCCTTTACACCATATCTCAAAATAAACTATCGTTGAGTCCGTTGGACACAAAGAGGTACATTTTACCGGATGGAATACACACGCTCGCTTATGGTCACCGTAATCTAGATATTAATTAGGCGGTAATTGCGTGTCCTCGGGTATGACTTGAAGCTCTTGTCTCACAAAACTCCTTTTTGGGCCGTCTTGCAGGTAATAAAGAGTAGGACCCGTCGTAACTTTTTTACCTTCAATCATTTTAAATTGACTCGTTCTTTTTTCCACGTTGAAGATGTCTACGCTCCAAATGGGATCCGTGGCTCTTCTCGCAGTACCACCCTCTTGCTCGCCCGGGTAATATAAATATCTAACCATGGCGTCTTGCGGTAATTGTTGCTCTTTTGCTTTAACGGGATTAGCCGGCGATTGCCGGACCTGTTTTAGTTTAACCGCCTCTGACGGCGCTTTAGCTATTAATCTTGTCGTTTCATCGTTTATAGCTTTGATCACGCTGGGTAATCGCTCGACCCATTGCGTGTTTCTACTCTCGGGATTTAACATTTCTTGAGCGTACTGATGACCAAACAGTCTCTCGGCTAGCGTTCGATTAAATCTTTCTACGATACCCTGCGATCGGTGGTTTCCGGGTTCGCCTACGATAATCTCGACGTTTTTTGAGGCCATCCATTTTTTAAATGCTCCTTTAAATTCGGTACCGGCGTCTACTCTCAACGTTTTAGGGTAACTCAAAGGCGATCTCGCGTAAATCTTGACGATAGCATCTTGGGTGGAATCCGCCGTTTTAGAAACCAAGGGTTCTGCTTCGTGGTATCGACTCGCAACATCGACAACCGTCAAAGCGTATTTATAAGTCTTGCGTTTTACTTTATCCCAGGGTAGGTATAGCACATCCATTTGGTGAAAGTCGTTTGGTGTTTCAAACTCTCGCGATGTACTCGTAGGCCTGGGTACATACGCAGGACCCGGTAGATAAATTTGCCATATCGCTTGTTTTTTAAGCCAATCTCTGATTACCTTTTATCGATTTTTGTTTTATCGTGTAAATGGTCGACGGCACTTTCACCTCTCCAATAACCGCTCGGGCTATAATACAGTTTAGATAATGTTTGCATATTATTTAATATAAAAGACGTTTATAATAATATGGCTAGCGTTGCTATGATGTTAGGAGGCGCGATCGTCAACGCCTTAGCTTTTACTGGTTCAAACATTTTATTTTCAAATCTGAAACAGAGTGACGAGGAGCGTAAGAGACACGATTTAGCGATAGAACAACTCTCAGCCGCCAAAGATAAGTGGCAACGAGAACGAACGAAATATCTAGATTTTCTAAACGAACGTATCAGAAAACAAAATGCTTCTAAAGAAACATTTTCTAACGTAGACCGAGCGTTGCGTTACTACAACGAGGTGAGTGGACACTCTACCGAACTACCCGTAGGACTGCAACACGAACCCAAACTCGAAGATTTTTACGAGCCTAGCGACCAACAAATAGAAAAAGAACTGGCGTTTATCGCCGGAGGAACGCTATTGGTGGGCTTCTTGGCTTACAAATACCTTTAAATTTAAAACTCGTATAAATAAAATGAATGCGTATGGAAAAAAGCTCAATCCCAGCAGACTATTAAAAATACCCAGATCTATCAAGGGTGAGAGAAAAGAGGTGGTCATTACCCACAATCCTAGTAGTATATCGGCGGGGCAAACGCTGAGAGTCAAGTTTCCTCAATTGGGTGTAGACGACGTGATCGTACCCGGCACTTGTAAACTAGCTTTCAATTTAGAACTCGAAGGTGGAAGCGACAACAATAGAACCATTTTTAGCAATTTGGCCAGAAATTTAGTCAGCGAAATCAGCGTCAGGCTTCAAGGTCACGAAATTGTGAGTTATCGTCACGCCGACGTGTATCACAACTTTAAAGACAATTGGATCAACAGCTCGACGACTCGAAACATGGCGTACTCGGGCATAGAAAAAGAAAACGTGTCTAAACTAAGAACTGGGGCTGAAGATGCTAACGCGGGCGCCAACAACGGTAAGGATCAAGCTATCGCGGATGCCTATGGTAACAGATATTGTATTCCCCTAGACATTGACATACTGACTTCGCATCACCCTTTTTACCCCAGCGGTTTAAAACAACCTCTGACGTACGAGATAAAGTTTAACGATCACGAAAAAGTAGTCAACAGTTCAGATACGGCGGCGATGTATTCTATCTCAGACTTGTCTCTCGAATACGAAGTGGTGACCAACAGAGACCTAGCTATCACCATCAGGAATAAACACAAGGGGTTAATGCAATATCTGTTTGATAAAATCCACTCGCTAGAAGTTAGATCCGTCAACAAATCGGACACGCTTTGGAACGTCAGCGTCAATCAACCCATCAGGAGTCTCAAGGGTATTTTGTTTTTGTTTAAAGATCCCGCGGTCAAAAATCCGCAGCGGTTTTATAATCCAAAACTAACCAAAACATCGGTGACCGTAGAAGGTAAACCCAATCAACTCTACAGTCAAGGAATGTTTCAGTATCAACACTGGAATGAAATCAACAAGTTCTTTGGAGACAGCGATACCGAAAGCGGGCGCGGAGTAGCTAAAGACTTAAATTTGACGGGTTTTGACCTCGGAGACTACCTAAAAGACAAGTACGGTCTGTGGCTCGATTTTAGAAGTAACGACGACAATTCCGCTCACGGATCCGGTAGGAAACTCGGAGACGGAGGAGGCATCAACATTCAATTTAACAGAGAAGCCGAAGGTCAAGGTGACCTCACGATGTACGTCTTTTTAGTCATGGATGCTCAATTGAACTTGGAAGACGGAAATTTTAAATCTCTGTTAAGTTAAAATGACACAACCGCATTGCGCTTTAATCGTCGGCAAAACAAATTCGGGCAAAACCAAATGGATTTTGGATCTTTTAGAGTCAGACTATAAAAACGTATTTGAAGCGATAGTCATCATTTGCCCTACCATATTTAAAAACAAAACGTACATCGAAAGAAAGTGGATTCAAGCAGATCCCGAGGTATACCTCTGCGATCCGGAATTGTACAAGATGACGCTCAACGAAGCGATCGATTTTTACAGGAAAATATTTGAAGGTGTTGCCACGTTGTTTATCGTGGACGATTGCTCTTCGGATCAAGAGATTAAATATCGTAAAAAGACGTGCGCTTTAAGCAAAATGGCGTTTAGCGGAAGACACGTAAATCACAGCTGTTGGTTACTGACTCAAAAGTACAACAGCGTTTTAAAAGATTATAGAGAAAACACGGCTTGGTTGGCGTTATTTTACTGCAAAGATAAAACATCGTTTGATCAAGCGTTAGACGAAAACGACGTCGTACCCATTGAAGAACGAGATTATATAAAACGACGTTTGAGAGATGTGAAATATAGTAAATTGGTCGTATACACCGAACCTCCAGTTAGTTACGAGCTACTTGAGTAGCTAGTTGAGTAACAATTAATAGCTAGGTGAGTAACAATTAATAGCTAGGTGAGTAACAATTAATAGCTAGGTGAGTAACAATTAATAGCTAGTTGAGTAGCAACCTATTTAACAAACTACACATGTATTACAATTTGTTAATCAACAAACGTCAACAAAATACATTTTGCTGTAAGTAAATGATAGCAATATTTGAGTATTTGCAGTTTTTGGCTATTATCATCATATCGCTTAATTTATCGTTTTACACCTACCAATACCTTTGCTTTTGTAACAAAGTTGCAACAGCTACAACAAAATTAAATTCCTTTCTAATTAAATGGAGGACCTAAAACTTACTTTAACCGAACAAGATCACAACGCAGAACATAAAGATCGTTTGTGCGGTGTCGTAGCAGCCGGAAACTCTAGAAAGTACTTGGGAAAGGAATACACCGTTAAACATATCGAAGCTCTTGACAGTAAAGAACTCGACAAGCTGTATCATCTGTACGAAACTAAATTTGGAAATGAAATTGTTCAAACCGTTGGTAAATACACTTTAAGTCTATTTTCGAGAGTGTTAGCTGTGGTTACACCCGTACAAGTTTTAGGATATAACGTCACTATAGATTCTGAAGAAGAACTCACCAACGACTTGAGTTCTGATCCTATTATAAGCGCGAGTATGGCTGGTATGTTGAGCGACGTTTGTTACAAGTACGGAACTTTAATATCACCCCTAGTTGCTACGATTATCACAACAAAACATTTGAAATTTAATAAACCTAATATAATAAATGGAAGATCAGAAAGCAGCGACAGCAATGCCTGCAGCTCAACCAACAGAGACAGAGACTCCCAACCGATAAAACAACGCCGTCACCGACGGTAACGAGAGTGACCAAGACTAAAAATCCTAAACGAATACAGCAGGGTAAAGCTTTAGCCGAGCACAATAGACAGATGAAATTAAAATTAGCAAAAATGAACGTAACATCGGACGAAGCTACGAGCTCACCAGACTACAACTCTTGGGCGATGTGGGGGGTTATAGCGTCTATAATAGGGGTGGGGCTGCTGGTACTAAAAAGTAAGGCAACTGCGCCGGTAGAACAGCCAGTGCCGGTAGTCACGCAACCCACTACACCCAGCGTCCCCAAAACGCTAGACATGGAATAAACCAGCAATTTAAAAATTGTTATATTAAAAACGATGAGTAACTTTGACACAAACGGAATAGCTAATACGATTTACCACGGAGCCGTCATATCGGGTCTTTCGATGGGATACGCCATGGTAGGAAATAAACTACTCAAAATGAAAGCGCCGGATTTAAACAAACTAAGCGTAGAAGATGCGGCTAAATTGACGGGCATTATAAGTGGAGCTCTGGCCACGCAAAATTGGTTGGTGACCCAGGGTATACTACCGGGCAGTATAATGAAAACGGCATAATTTAAATAGGTTTATTAAATAAATGGCTGAGGGAGGATTTGACTTTGACCCCGTTGATGATTACGATTACGATGGCGATGATGATGTAGCAGAGACCAATTTGGACGACAACTTTGATACTCCTGTACCACCAATCCTCACTACCGACATAGATGACGTTTTAGATCAAGGAAGAAGCATGGTCACTAATGGGCGCGTTGATGAGTTTTACGATACTTATAACATATACAATAAACCAATATCTCCGAGATACGAAAAATTTATTCTCAACACAGAAGGTTTATTTTATGACACTGGCAAAGGCTTACTAAGGTTAACGGATCAAAGAAAACCAGACAGATTCTTGACTCTGAGGACTATAGAGTTAAATGTAAGAAAGATGGGTTTAAACGGTAGAGATTTTATTAGAAAGGAATTAGGCTTTACGCATTACGAACGTAAGACACTCAGTGACGATCAAAGTCAACAACTGCAATCGATACAACCCGAGAGTATCCCCATGACAGAACTACCCAGAGTCACCGATGAGGTTATCGAAATTATAGACGATTTAGAACAAGACACCGGCGCTCAAACGGAAGGATTGAATTACAGAGAACTCCAGGGTTTAGACAAAACTCTTCAGACGTTGAGAGGTAACCTAGAACTTAATTTAGCGCGTCTCACAGAACTGGACCGAGAGATTGCAGCCACGAGACAAGAACTCGACGAATCTCACAGCGAGGAGGGTCGACGAGAGTTAAACGATAAATTGAGCGACTTGAACGTTGAAAGATCTGCCAGATTAGAAGCCGCAAAAGCCAACGAACGAGGGCTCAAAAGTCAGATCGCTAGAATCAAAGAAACGATTAATAAAATATTAGGCGACGACACGACTCTGGCGGAAAAGATTAGAACTCTGTTTAGAGAACAAGGTGTGACCGTAGTGAGTATTTTAGCCGCTTTTAGTTTAGCCATCAGCACGATAGTGAGTAGCATCGTCGCTAGCGTGAGAGGTGCAGGTGCCCCACCCGCGCCATCGCCAACACCTGCACCAACACCAACACCAAAAGGTGGTATCAAAGAGTGGATTTCAAAACAACTCGCTAATTTTGCATCTGCTCTTCAAAAACTGGGAGTGAGCGCGTTGGGTGCTCTGCCGGGTATCATAGGCAGCGTACTCAGTTGGATATTTAACGCGCTGAGTAAGTCCGTATCGTGGTTGGCCGAACACGTGTGGGCTTTGTTTTTGGGTGTGGGAGCCTTGGTGTTTGCGTACCTGCAAAAACGATGGTAGTTATAGTTGTAATCAAGTTTAAACAAAATAATAAAAGCCTTACCAGCGCAAAGTTGGTAAGGCTTATTTTTTTGTGTTGTGAGATTAGAGTGTGACTTATCGCATTGCCTCATAAGCTAATATACCCATGCCAACGATAGCTAATATTCCTACCGTCAACGATAATTTTTCGTCTTGGTGAGTTTGTAGTTTAGTGGGCTCTTGGGTTAAAACTGTAGGTGAGGGTGCTGGTGCTGGCAATGGCGCTGGTGTTGGTGCAGGTGTTGGTAATACAACATCGTTCTTCATAGACTCTGGGGGTGTTGGTGGCGCGACGTCATCTGTGTCATCAAAAGAGTCGTCCGGTTGAGGTTGTGAGTTTAAATCTGGCACCAAACCAGTGTTCATACTCTGGGTAGCGATTTGAAGATTGTTGTTATAGCCGTCGTGCGTTCCAACCCTCAAGTTCATATCCGATGGAATTAAATACAACCCCGGTTTCACGACAAAATTTAAAGGCGTTCTGGCATACTGCAAAGAGTCTTGAAATTGATCGATACTCGTTTCCATGTCGTCTGCTGCATTGATGATATCTTCAACGATGACGTTAAATTGTCTCTGAGCGTCTAATCCGGTTCCCGGTGATAATACGCTCGTTTTTGTTTGAGCCTGCGCACCGAGTAAAGCGTACACGTAAGATCTAATTGATTCGTTGATCTTTATGATTCCCGCGGAGGTAAACGAACTCGTGTTGGGTATAAAATCTAACCAAGCCTTTTGTACCGATTCATTTTGTTCGATGTAAGTAACCGTCCAAGGAACGTAAAGGCTTCCACTCTTTTTGGGACTGTCTAGACCGTGGTAGCCGCCGTAAAGAACGTTGGGTTTGTTGGGTAATGCTTTATCGTATTCACCAACCGCCACAAACTTGCCTTTATTAAAGATATATGAGGTACCTAAACCGTTAGAGTTTGTGTCTCTCGTCTGTTTAAAAGACTTGTTTTGATCTATGCCAAACAACAAACAGGTATCGGTAAATGCTCTGTGATTATAACTGTTGTCTAGAGCGTTAAATGCGTCATCTCCCGGTAAAGGAGCGGCAATGTCGTACAGGATCTTTCTAACCGTAAAATATAAATGAAAGTTAAAGATGGCCCAAACGTAACGGTTGCTCGCGTTGAAAAGATCGAATCCAATACCGCAGCCCGTAGTAGCGCAGTAGATCGCAAAATTTACCTGATTTTGATAAAACGACATGGGGTGTGATTTCCAACGATCTACATCCTCGTCCGTCTCAACGTGAGGCAATTTGTAGTCCGAGGTTAAGTCGGGAAACATGGTTAAAAACCCGTTGGTATTATTAACTATGACCTCCAGTTCACTGGGTTTAGTGCTGTTTAAAAACTTTGCTTGGGGTGCAGCTTGATGTTTTAGCTCGTTTGCCTTGGCTACATTTTGATTTACTTGTCTCGTTACCTGATCGGCTATCGATTGTATCTGCTTTTTTAACGACTTAAAATCACTCATTATTTTAGTTTCAGTTTTAATATAAAAAGACTTTAAAATAAATGCATTCGTTTCACTTGTTTCAAAATGAGCAGACGTTTAAATTAGAAGACGTCGTAGATAATTTAAACGGTCAAAAATCTATACGCGTAAAAAGGGTGTTGTTTAACGCCGGATATTTTAATATTTCCAGCGCCACGGAGATTGATTGGTTTACGCAAATAGATGGGAGACCCGCGTTTACCACAGATAAACCTCCTCATACCCGCGGAGTTTCTTTCAGATGTACACATAACAACGCCGGATAGAGATTTTATAGAGCGATTGTTACCTGATATACCATACCACTATTTATTTAACGATGAAAATGTTGTACAAAAAACTATAAACGATCTTATAAAAGCGTACGAAGACGATAGACTAGAATCCGTTTTAGAATCAAACAAAAGAAAAAGAGCTATTATAGCTGAACGGCGAGGGTTGATTTTAGCCGCCATGAATTCAGAAACACCAAAAACTGAATTAGAACTTAATACGCTTCAATCTTTAGTAAGAATATTATTTGTTAGAGAAAGAAAAATCTTTGAAGGTGAGGAATTGGCTTTAAAGTTTATTGAAGGAGAAATGGGTGCGAGCGAGTTGAGCGAGTTGAGAGATAGTAGAGAAGCGGGGGTGATTATAAGAGGAAGTCTTATCGTGACGGGTGATGATTTCGATTTTATTCCTCCGAGTCATTTAGAGCCGTTGCCACTCGGAAGTATCGGTTCGGTCATCATACCACCGGGGTGGTACGACGTCGATTGGTTCGATTTCATTTTAAATTCTATACCCGGGGTAAGTTTTCGAGTATTTAGAGAATCTAAAAAGGTGACGTTGGTGATAACTGACGTAAATCTCAAATTGCGCTTGAACAGAGAAGTATCTCGATTACTCAATTTACCCAAAGGAAGACTGGTACCCAAAGTGGTGTATACGGGGTATTACGACGTTAATCCGTTTAAATTTTTGTTTATTCGCTGCCCGCAATTAAGTACGAGTGAAAACTTTTTTAATGGTCGTCCTTCTGACATCTTAAAAATCGTACCCGTGGCTACGCGCGAACCCCAGCCTGATAGAGTTGAGGATTTCAAAAAACTTAAAAACGGTATAATCGACAAACTGACATTTTCTATCAGCGGTGAAAAAGGACAGGTATTCAACAATAAGGGTGAGGGTATCATTATCGAGTTGGAGATCTTTTAATTTTAAAATCTTTTTATATTAAAAACATGAGTGTAGATGGTAAGGCGTTATACCCCGATATTTCTGGAGATGTACTCCGATTAAATAGTAACGAAGAAACAAAAGTATACAGACTTAAAAAGATTGAAGAGATTCGATCTTTAATCTTGAAAGAGAGAGACCACCGAGAGCGCACTTATAAAAAAATAAAGAGAGTGATCGACACTATTAACTACGTAGAGCGAGGAGTCGAAGTATTGGGGTTTATAGCAGGGGCTGTCAGTATTCCCGCTCTCTTGGGTGTTATATCAGCCCCCGTTGGATTGGTGCTAGAAGGAACGTTTATGGGCGCTTTTGGTGTAGATATTCTGCTTAGAATCGCGTCTAAGCGATTATCCGCCAAGCTCAAAAAGCACGACCAGATTAAAATATTAGCGGACTCCAAACTTAACACGATTGAAGAATACGTGTCTCAAGCCATCAACGACGGAGATATATCGCACGAAGAGTTCTTATTGATTACGAGAGAGCTCGCAAAATTTAACGAGCTTAAGCAAAAAATTAGAACAAAGACCAGCACAATGCTTCAAAAAATTAAAAACGATACAGACTTTGAAAAAGAAGTTAAAAAACGGGTAGACGAACGGCTGGTAAAAGAAAAAAAATCTCTCATCGAAAAACTTACAAGTTCGAATTCTCGGTAAATAAACATTATGAAAGCGATCCGCCGAGTTACGCCTCTATTTCACCTCTTAGGGCTACACCCTCGGCCCCGCCTTTATTGTAGTGGTCATCGTATCTTTTTAGTGCCTTATTAAAGTGATTTTGAGTCACTTTAAATACATCTCTAACTCGTTCTTTGTTCCATCCAACGACGTGATGGTAACACGCCGCTATTAACGACCGTTTAACGCAACCATTTCCCCTCAATGTTTTGTAATTAACGAGTTCGTTATATTTGTTGATTGTTTCTTGGACATCTTCTAAGTCTTGCTCTGGACAAACAGAAAAAATAAGTTTCTCCACAGTTTTTCTTTTGTTTCTTTTTAAAGTTGACCAATTGATACGATCTTCTTGCGCATTTTCTGCCGAAAAATCAAAGTAACGTGAGACTATTTCACCGCACGTTTCACAAACTAAAAAACCATTCTCGATGATTATATGGTGATCGCACTGATCTGTTTTATTAGATAGCTCGAGGTTTTCACTCTGAAAAAAAGTCATGGATATATCTAATAAAAACCGATATTATTTTTTAATAATTTTTCAAGTACTCGTCGGTCTGAACATATTACTCTCCATTTTTAAATAAAAACAGCTTCTCTACCTTTTCACAGATAGAGAAGCTAATTTTTTTATCCCGAGTTTCAAGGTCACGTGGTGGTGACTCACACATTTTTCAAGGTCACGTTGTTTACGCCAAATTCCTATCGTGCCTCAACACGTTTCAAGGTCACGTGGTGGTGACTCACATATTTTTCAAAGTCACGTGGTGGTGACATCACCTCATTTTAGCGACGACAGATTTATTTTTTTAACTCCAGAGCGACAGGGCCTGACTTGACACACATTTTTCTTTTTTGCTCCCAAACCTGACGTCAGATTTCTAAAATATTTGCCGAGGGGGATTCCCCTATATTTTTCCTCCAACTATTTTTAGAATCGAGAGCGGCGTGTCCAGACTGGCCGCAGATTTTCCATTTTGGTCCCATACCCCCACCTCCCCTACTACTATTCATCCTGGTTATGTATGTAGCTGCAGTCAGTAGACTGAATTCCAAATACATTTGAAAACTTTTGACAACAAACAATCCTGCAAAAGTAAACAAAAAGAGAAACACACTAACAATTTACAAGACAAAACTATAACCAACAAAAATAACTGGACCTCATTTTAAAAACTGTTTTCTTTAACTATGTGTATAGAATATTAAAATGTCAAGGCAAGTCTGATTTCATATTCATTCAGTGGCTACACACAAGCCCTTCAGGTTTTTCCCCAACCTTTTCCCACCAACACAACTTGGCACCTCACCAACCGCCCAAGGCTAGCGTCCAAGGCATTCACCTGGTGAAATTGACAGGCAAAGGAAAATAGAGCTGTGTGTTCCCATGCAACAAAGCATGTAGTTCACAGCCACACCGCACAATACGATTGTTTTGGTTGGAAAATATAAATAACCTACTTTTTCTTCTCGTGCTCAGGGAAGTATTTTAGCTTATTTTGTTGTTTTTGTGGAACCTACAAGGCTACAACAATTCTCAACCATTTCTTTCAGTTTTGATTCTATTTAACTTATAGATAACCGGTGATTATATCAACTTCATCCTTAGTAAGATCAGCTTCACTTGAGGCAGAATTTTTGCCAAATAGTATACCAGATAGAATAACCATCAGATAGAATAACCATCACTGTATGTACATGTATTCTTTTATTTTGCTGAAATACCAACTTAATAAAAAACAAATAGTGTGTACATAAAACAATATCAGTTACTCACTGAAGATCATCCTGCTGACCCATATTCGCCTCCGAGTGTCTTTAACAAGGATGGTGGAGTGGAGTTTCTCCTCACAGCACCAAGAACTGCACCAAAGTTGCTGGATGTCAGTCAATTTTGTTTATACGCAAACCTACACATCAAGAAATGAAAATAACAATTAAATATGTCTGGGTTTTTTTTTACTTGCATGCCCAAAGACATCACTCTTAAAAACTGCACTTCAGTTCTCTTGTGCTTGCAATCCAGATTTATAAAGTAAATAGTCATTTTACTTTACATAGGAATACAAAACTGTATTGTCCTCGGTAAAAGTAGCATTTAATTTGTTTACTAATGAAAAATTTGTTTGAAAAGTGAAACAACAACTATAAAATGCTTACCACAAAGCATTATGACGTTGACCAACAGTAGTCCCTTCAATCACCTTGACATCCTCTTCAGAAACAGCCATGTGTTCTACTACATACTCTACTTTGTCCGGGGCATGTTCAAATTCAGGTGTGCTTGTTATAAAAGCATAGCTTTTTACTTGTTTGACCTATTGAAAAAGTTGCATAAAAGTCTGTTAGTGAACAGAATGTGGTGTTGATTGGGTGGAGAAACCACAAACCAACCCTGAAGAAAATATACTGACATGCGGCAAAGGTGATAGTTTGAACAATGCTGCCATTGCTTTCACACAGTTAGGGAAGCATTACACCTAAATCAAACAACATTTTAAAATTGTCTTTATTTTAGTGCATGCACTTTATTTGGTCATTGTGCATGATTACAATATTTAATTTACGTTTTTTGTATTTAATTTTTGTTTGACACCAAATTGGGGTACTTGCAAATTGTAGAAGTAAATAAGATTATGTTATCAAAGTGCACAGTTAAAAAGTTGTTATGGGCGTTTGTACAGTTCTCCAATATGTCTGCACAATTATATCCCCAAAAGAAACTGTCTGCCTCCGAAAAAGGCTCCAACAAAATTGAGTACCTTGCAAGTTAAGAACGATTTAATTTGTGTTTTAAAATCTTAAGCTAATTTCACCCTAATGCATTTTGGAAAGGTAAAGTGGTATTATTATTATTATTATTATTATTATTATTTATTCGGCCAACAAATGAACAAAAGTACAATGACAAAGCAAATAAAAAGTAAAAAGTAAACAAAAATTGGAAATTGAAAAGTAAGACCAGACAAGACTGAAGAATGCGAGTAGGAATGGGTCGGGGGAGGGGGGGAGGGAAGGGAGGGTGGACAGTTTGACAGGGGAGAGGAGATAGAGGGACAGAAAACAAAAACAATATAACATTCCAAACCGGCCAGGGTAAACAAAAGTGTACTAAAACACTGTAGCCCTAAGGCCTGCCAACCCATGCTCGAAATGTCTACACAAAAATTAAATAGTATTCAATGAAAATATAAATATATAAATGAAAAAAAAAACCCAAAACAAACTAACCCCAACAAACTAAATCAAAACAAAACAAGAACAAAAACACACACACACACAAAAACCAAGGATTTAACCAGTACAATTTCCCCGGCAGGTAGGCCAAGTTTTTATTTAACACTTGGGAGTAATTGCAGAATACCCCGCCACTCGGAAATACACCCCTAAATTCTCTGGCTACGAGGTTGGAATCACTGGAAAAGAAACAATTCAAGTCCATGCCAGCTACACGGATACTGAGTGGGGGTCCATTATTTGAGAACGAAGCAACACAAAAGGAATGGGAGTTGCTGAAAAAGTTCTAAGTCCAAACCAACTACCCTGTTGGTGGCTACGCGGTTACGAAGTGGGAGTGCAAATTAAAGGAGCATGACGCATACTACATGAGAATGTTTATTGAGCATGACGCATAGTACATACAAGTAGCGCTGAGAATGTTTATTGAGGTCAACCAACCGTAGCCGGCTACGAGGTGGATAGATCGAGTGGCGGGGTATTCTGCAATTGTGCCAATTGTGTAGGCCTTCCCAAAAATGTACATGGTAGAAATGCCAAAATAGGTAGTAGTCTGCCGAAGGGGGGTAGGGGGTAGTAGTCTGCCGAAGGAGTCGAATACTGTTTGGAAGCTAGCCTAAATAAAATAGCCTAAAAGCTAGCCTTTTCACTTGGCAAAGTACTACATGTAATTGTAATGATTCATTCATTCAATTGTTTTTTCGCCATGACAACTGATATAATAATTAAGGATATAAATTAAAAGTGTCAAATTTTTATTCCCAGACTATTAAGGCCGGGTTAACATTCCGTAACAAAAAACAAGTATAGCTATGTACTCCCGAAACCAGGCTATGAATGTGGGGCCCGCAGTTCCGGAACCTTAGTGTTCTTGTACAATACGTGGGGACAGACAGTAACTGTGTCTAAGTAGAGTCACGAGAGGGATAAGTGGTCATAACCTCAGTGACTTAATCATGATGATGTGTGTTTGGTTGCAGTGTGTAATCAATACTCTGGTTTCTACAATCTATTCTAAAGCTGTTGGAAGCAGTACTAACAATAAGTGTCTGGCAACCTGTCCCTTGGCCTTCCCTTTGCCGAATTACAAACAAAGTAATAACGGTAATTTTATAATAATTTAGAAATAAAAGTAAGCAACACGTGTACATGCGCCTATCAATGAATGTCTACCGTTAGTGACCAGCCCTGACTAGTGATAGACGCTTGCGCTTACCTCCACTCTGTAACTTCGCTGCTTCATTGAAGCCTGAACCTTCCCCATGATCATACCGCCTGGTTGAACTTGAACAAACAGCACTCTCCCCGATTTGAAGGCATTTCGGCCTTCTTAAGTCGCTCAAAGACAAATCGACCGTTGAGACAAGTCGACCGTTGAGACAAGTCGCCTTGCATGTTTGCCTAGTTTTGGGGGCTTAAAAGGGTATAGTACCGGGGATTTTGACGGCGGCTGATCGCCGTTTGCGAGTTATGACACATGAGGTTTTTTGTTGCATATAACAGAGCCAATATAGCGCAGCGTATTGTCCGTGCACATCGTTCGTTTTTTCCGGGCCTGTGCGCGCATCCCCGGTCAACGTGGCCGTACCGTGCACGGTGGCATTGTTTTTGCCGGGCCTGTGCGCCAACTTATCCCATCCCCGGTCGGTCAACATGGCCGTACCGTGCACGGTGACATCGTTTGTGCCGGGCCCGTAAGCCCACTTGCCGCGCCGGTCGATGGCCCGCGTGCCGGGCCGGGCTGGTAATCGCGGGCGGGGCGTGCCGGCCCGACGCGACGGCCACCGGATCGGAGCGCCCTCTGTGCATCGAGTATGCCCGTGCCGCGCCCGGGACCGGTCCTGCCACAGATTTATGCCACTTTTTTCCGCTTCACGTGTATACATTTCCATTAAGTCGAGCTGTCTCAGCGGTCGAGTTGTCGCGAGTCGAGTTGTCTCAACGGTCGACTTGTCTCAACGGTCGAGTTGTCTCAACGGTCGACTTGTCCCGAGTCGAGTTGTCTCAATGGTCGACTCGTCTGACATTCCTCTGGATGATCCTTAAAAAAACTACAAAGAGTAAAACACGACACCGGTTCCATTTACTCGATATTGTAAACAAAAAAAACAGCTGATTGTGTTGACAGACGACCTTTGACAGTGCACTTTCTATTTCGCCAAACTTGCAGTTGGAGCCGGAAGTTCACCATCACGTGACGTATGACGTAGCCACTTACGAACAGGATAGCGGAGCGTGAAAAGAGCGAATTGCGTATGCGTGAGCCGCTGGGCGGTGGCGCACCGTCAAATATTGCTTTCATAACCTTCCAAACTCAGGACAGTGTTGCATATTAATTTATACTGGCTGTGCACCAACTAAACGGAACCTTATTGATTCGGCGTAAGAACCCGGCACAGTACAGACAAACAATCTGCAAGCCAGACCATGTACAGATGTTTTCTTTCTGTCTCTAGCCTGATCCCGATTCAAGATCTGGCACTTCACTTATATTGCAATCTGCGGAAAAAAAGTTCCTGAAATTTGTCGGTTACTTTTCCGGAAATCAGCCAAATCAAAGACAAGGCCCGAGTCAAACAGGTACGTATACTGCAGGCACTGTGTTGAGAGTGAACAATTAATGAACGTTCTTGGATCCGCGATCACTTGACATCCGTGCTCGGTTGATTTGTGTTTTCAACTGAATTCTGGCTCACACCGTGTTGAGTCTCATGTACTGTTTGATTGACTCCTAATTTTGTCAATATTAGATTGTGAACCCTTGCCCCTACTTTTTCAAAACGGTGTCTTCCTCGATCTTGTCTTGCCTAGTATATTTTTTCTCACAAGGTAATTCGTATGGTGCTGAGTGCTGACTGTATTGCGTCAACTTTTTTTTTCCTTGGTAATATATTTATCCAAGCATAAAGTAAAATACGCAGCTGTAATCAAATCCCCTATGTACCTGCATGTCTTTTGTACAAGTGAGTGTAATGTTCAGGGGGTGCACCAAACATGAAGAAAAAAAATCAGGCCAACTTTACTCACTCTTTAGCCAGCAAAGTTCCCCAAAATTTTCTTTGGGCAGAGAAAAGGTCCTCAGTATTTCACCAACCAAGTTTGAAAACTGAACTCCCTATTCGAAGGAGATTTTTCTTCAATAATTTTCACATGAGAGGGATGTCAAGGATTTTCAATGTGAGGCCAAAGACTAGACTGGTACATGTCCAACTGTTTGAAAAGACTGACGTCTTTATTCATTGCTATTAGTCTGGTGGCTGACTATGGAGAAATGTGTAGAAATAGAACCCTAGTACCCGACATCCTAGATATTTGTTTTGCACAGATGATTGATGCAGTACTGAAGATGTATTGGACTGGTTGTTTAAGATGCCAGTCTATTCTGTTGTATTGCATGTCGTCAGTACCTTAGTTTTGGGATTCTTACACACAGTATTGAGTCCCAAGGTTTCGGACTAGGTTGCCCCTGAGATAGTGGCTGAAGTACCGTTTCATTTGGGAGGGATTTGGCCAAATGCTCCGATTATCCTGGCCAATCATTTTGAGCTTCCTACGAATCTGGTGTTCTCGTGTTTAAACAAGTTCAAGTAAATATTTAATCCACATTCCATAGAAGTATCATTTTGATTAAGGCTTTGAGAATGGCCGCGCAACCGAAGCCCGGATTCAATGCCATGTACACTGTAAAAAAAACAAGTCGTAATTATGAGATATATAGCGTAATTATGACTTAATACTAAGTCATTTTTATAAGATTTAAGTCATAACTATGACTTAAAAATAAGTCATAATTATGACTTATTTTTTATCTTTTTAGTTTGTATTATGGTCCTTTAACGCTTCCGTACTAAAGTATATGAGACAAGAAACAAAAGTTCTATCAGACACTCAAAGTTTGATGCTTACAGACGGAGCTGGCATGTGGACCCTCCTAAAGTAAGATGAAAACAGCCTGTGAATGTCTTTGAAATGTCACGCTTGAGAAGAATCGTAGGTGTTAACTAGTCTAGGCAAGCCTACGTATAGTAAAGCTGGTACGTCCGAGACCGATATGGTCTATAAGCGGTAGTTGTAGTCATCTTAGTCAAATGTTTTGGCTAAGGTGAGACTTATAAGCAATTTAATTTCAAAGTCACACACTCACTAACAGCGAGTAAGTCAGCGAGTCAGGTACGAAGATGATTGTAGGCGCGTAGGGCAATACGACAATACAATAATCAGTATAGAGACTATTTGTTTATTTACTTATTCCACGAGCAAGGTCGGGCTAGAGGGCAACACAAATGATGCAGGGCAAAATCTGTACAGTTCGACTGTGGTTAAAACATATAATGAAAATCCGTCAGTAAAAAAAAGTCTGCACAAGGTGTCAAGTGTCCATAATATAGCCGAGCATGGGATGTTTATATTTTGTTTCAATCCACTTTCCCCCTATAGTTTGATAAACGAAGTCATCATGGCAAGAGTTCGAGGCAAACTTGTGGTTGTTTGGTGCCTTACCTGTTCTGTTTGCCTTCTTTATACTGGTAAGTAAACACGACTACGATAGATTTTGATAAAATATAGGATCGTGCATGCATTCATATTCTTTTTTTTTAAATCAATGTCGTTGATACATCTTGAATTGACCATCTCACGACACGTTGTTTGAGAAAGGGTAAAAAGGAAAAAAAATCAATGTTCAGTTGATCCCTGGTATATACAATTTTTAAAATTTATATAAAATTGTAAAAAGATGCAAATTCGCAGAGCGGGCCCGGGGTTTTTGTCATGATATATTAGTGTATGTTAAAATTCATATCCATTAAACAACCCGTTCTGGGTGCAAAATCACACCATACAAGTTCCTAGTACCATTTTGTCCAAAGAAATATAAAAACGTTTTACAATAACGAGTTAATTTCTTTTAAACAAGCTATAGTTTGCTTTGATATTTAATAATGACTATTATTTCGATTAAGTATTACATACATACAGCAAACAATCAACTTAATTATTGACTATGTGTACATTACATACCGTATAGTTTGTTATGCATTGTCGGTGTCATGTTTGACCAATAAACCTTAGGTGACCCGGAAAACAGTCAGTTTTGACTCGGAGAACCTTCAAATTTTATGTGACCCGGAAACGGGTAAGTTTTGACCGGCATAAAGTTAAAATTACAGGTGACCCGGAGAGTGGATCAATTTTGCCTCGCGGACGGTTCAAATTATCTGACCCAACACCGGGTCAAATAGGGTAACCATTGTCATGCTCATTATGACTCTGATTGCGTCATAATCAGTGTTGGAGTCGAGTCCTCAAATCCGAATACAGAGTACTTTAGGGGCCGAGTCTAAGTACACTGTGACGAGTCCGAGTCCAGGGCACCCAGTACAAGTACATTCAAGGCTAAGTACTGGGCCGAGTCCTAGTACAATACCACAAAAGTACAAAAAAAATAATAAAAACAAATTGATAGATAAAGAAATAAAGATAAATAAGTAAGAAATGGAATGGAATGGCATGGGACGGGACGGACGGGACGGAATTGAACCCCAATCCAATCCAATCCAATCCAATCCAGTCCAATCCAAATGATGATATATTCAATCATTCATACAACCAAAAAGCTAAGAAAGTCTTGCCACGTGTACGATCGAGGAAATGCTTTTTAGTGATCACTCAAAATATACTTTCTGTAAAATTCCCGAGATTTCCCTAGGCAACGGACATTACATGTCGCTAGGACAAGGATTATGCTTGGGAACAATCCCGAAATGGTAACCGTGAAGCGGCGAGGGAACACACGAAGCACGGGCTTGGCAGGCTCCCGATTCACGAATCCTTAGTGCTATGACTTTGAATGTTAGTAGCATTGGGAAGGCGGGAACTAGACCAGGCCTGCAATCATCTGATATAGAATTAAAAAAAATTAGATCGGCAGCGCGTGCATACGTGCGGCCTCATCTGGAGGGTCACGTGCTGGAGGACAGATACAAAGAAACGCGCGCCAAACGTGACGAACGCAATGCCGTTTACGCGCACAATGCGCTGTGCATCGTTATCCTGGTCTACATGTGGATTGGGTTTTCATTCCGTGGGTTTTCCCCAGACTATTCTTCAGGACTTTTCCTCCCACCTCTAAAACTGTAATTTCCTTTTTATTATTGTCTTCTCTCTACACGTTTCTTCACGCTTGCGAGCTACAGTGCCTGGGGCATACACTTTTGAGGAATCCTTGGTTTCATTAGCAGAAATAAATAAATAATTTTATAATCGTTTACTTCGTTTCGTCTGAATAAAAGGAGTTATTGCTTCAGATTCCAAATATGCACTTGTCATTTTCAAGGCTTGGATGGGGCAACCTTGAAATTATAAAGCAAATAATTCTGCGCAAAAATTGCTGCGTTGATTAATGTTAATCGCGAAAAATGAATTTTAACAAAGTTCATAAAGTACAAATGATACCATGTTTGTACTGTCGCGAGGTGGCAACCCCAACGATGATAAGGGTGGTCAGGTTCACCCTCATGAAGATAGAGTAAGGTGGAAAGCAAGTCGAATTGAACTGGAACACTCAGACGGTTGTTTACACTGATTCACGTGATTAAGTTTTAATTTAATTCACTTTCTCCAATTATACAAAATAATCCAAATGAAGATCCGAATAAAGATTCCAATAAGACGACAATGAAGATCCGAATAAGACACAGGGAAAGACCCAAAATGAAGTTCCCTGAATGAAGACGATGACTAAGAAGACCATAAAGAAGACCATAAAAGAAGACCATAAAAGAAGACCCTGTTGACCATGAATAAAATGAATTGATCTTAAACTTCTGTAAGTCTTGTTCCAAAGTCATTGGATTAAATTAATATTATAAACAACAGGTATTTTAATTATACAGCATAAACTATAAATAATATAGTAGTTTTGAAGACAGTGTCATGATCACTCCAAAATAATACTAAATAGGATGACTAATTAATCAAGCATACAAAGAGAATTACAGTCTTACCCTGATATAAAATAGAGAAGGCCTGTAATGTACTTGAGATGTCAACCTTCAAAGCTTGTGACAGCAATGTCTCAGCTATAAATTAAAATACATAAAAATACAAATAGCATACACGGGGAACATATTTAAGGAAATAGCTTCTATCATAAAAGATCCCGTGCACCAATAAACAATGTGACATACACGAACAACATTTCAAAATAAAGCGAGTAGGTCTTATTCTACAGTGTGGTCGAGATTCAACGTTGTGTTGTGCATACGCACACTACGTACTGAATGTACACAATGCTGAACTCAATGTCGCCATTATATAATGCATTGTGCAGTGAATGTGTACGAAAACGGTCATTCAACTCTAGAAAAGTTTTGACACTTCTACACAAAACTAACACCCTAAAAACTATAAAAATAAATTAGTTTGACAATTATAATCATATCAACCAACCTCTTCTATGTCCCTTATCTGATCTACTCAATACTTAATTAGAATCCAACTTACCCCCAAAATGAGGGAAAAGTGGGCGACTTTTAGACAAAGGTTGGCTCGGTCTGAGATTCTTTCACGGCCCGCTCGCAAGAGGACAAACCATGTGAGCGGTAGCGCTCTTACCGTAATGCAATGACTACAACCCCTCGTCGCGCATAAAATTGACTCAAAAGGAGTGTTAACTTTAATTACTGACAATGATGATGACATACTGTTACCAAATATTCATTCTCAAGATAGAATTATCAAATGACATAAATGTCGACGAACATATCCAAACTTGTTAACTAGGGCAATTAGGCTAGCGGGGTAAGTAC
This sequence comes from Patiria pectinifera, assembly GCA_029964075.1. Taxonomy (NCBI): domain Eukaryota; kingdom Metazoa; phylum Echinodermata; class Asteroidea; order Valvatida; family Asterinidae; genus Patiria; species Patiria pectinifera. The sequence goes on along the minus strand of CM057144.1, from coordinate 11,649,514 downwards.
TCTAAAAGGAACAGCCAGAGAATAACATTGCATTATTCATGCACCTCGTGAATTATTCATCATTTCAAACCCCAAAACCCATATCGTTACATGTTCCCTGCTTGAAACTACGCGACCTCGAGTAGTCTTTTAAACATTTAAAATTTTCACATTTATAGCAATCATACTATACATCTTTTTAAATGTTCTAGATAAGCATTACCAATCATGAAAACCAACATGTAAGAATTTCAAGGATTTTTTTCTACATGTAAGTACCCATAAATACAGATATCAACAATGCAAATACAATGTATACGGTATAGATCACTTAGAAAAATGTAACAACAACAATCGAAACAAATGCAAGTCGTCATTCAACTAACTATACAGTTATGCTGCTGGTAAGTTTAATATAAGAATCATGTTTGAGCTGTTTCACTTCTCCAACAAGAAGATTGCCATTTTTTCTATCCCGTCACTTAGTTTGACTCACTGCAGAATAACAGGCAGATCAGCAACATGGCTGAAAGAAACATACTTTACAAATAGTTTGTTGTACAAACGGTTCCAGCATGACTTTAAGTATAAACTGTGGGATCTCTCACTCCAATTTGTTACTGGAAAAAGAGCAAACAGTTTAATTCCCTAAAATAAGTACACCCCGAAGGTAATGAAAATACAAAATATATCGCTTTAACTGATATGCGAACTATATTGCATCATATATTGAAATATAATGCACTCTCAAAACTAGCTATTACAATGTAAACCCGGAGATGGCACAATGGCGATCCTGCGGAAGCAGGCAAATCTCACTATCTAAAACACGATCTGAGACTTATCAGACATCTGAACATTTTTCAAAACACAACTAAGGCCAAAAAAAAAAAGTCTCCGGTTTCTGGTATGGAGCTTGTCCAAAAAGTGGTGCGGCGACGCGGCTTTTTTTTTTTTTTACCCGACTTTTTTGCTTCAAATTTGCTTCAAATGTCGGCTGATGACTGCAAATGGTGCCCGACTAAACTTAGTGCAAATATATGGGAGTCCAGAGAGGCCACATAAAGCTTATTCTCGATCATAACCCCATCTAAAAACACGTTGAAATTACGCAGCAGCAGAATTCCAGTCAAACCAGTGAGTTTGGCGGTTTTGAGACATCATCTTTCATTGAAAAAAAAACTTTTTCATTTTGCCGACGCGCATGGCTACGGCGACGCGCGCGCATACCAGAAACCGGAGACTTTTTTTTTTTGGCCTAAGTAATTGCGGTAGGCCAGCGTCCAGTTCGCTTTTTACAAAGTTCTGACCGCTGCGCGCCAAGCTCATCTACAGGCAGCAGAGCTACACCATGCATGAGATAGGAAGGCTTCGCTTGCACACTCGCGTTTGTGTCTACCTTACGCGACCAATTTGGAATCGACTGACAACTGGAAAGAACAACTTCAGAGGTTGTTTCATCCGGCCCATCTATATCTGAAGAGGAACTGTAACCCAGATCAATGTCTGTCTCATTTTCATGAATGACAATTGGGCTTCCTAAAGAATCTTGGCATTCAAGAAGTTTGGAATCGTCATTTACCTCTTGTGACATCACAGGAGGGTCAACGGCGTTCCCTGCTTTTTCCTGCGCTTTAATGTTCAATGCAGGCATTGCGAATTCAGGGAAATCAGAACCCGTTTTACAAGAACTGCTCAATAGGCCTTGGTTATAGTTAGCATCTACAACTTCATGGCATTGATGCTGGATACAAGTTTGAGCAACATGGCCTTGCTTTAAACAGTGTGAACAACTGGGAGGTCGCAACGACTGCTGCGAATGGTCAACACTTGGTGGCTTGGGGATATCTCTGATATGCTCACTGGTTTGCCCCTGCTCAGGTATTGTGTCACCTGGGCAATTTGTACTCTGCTCCGCTACAGCGGTAACTGGATGATCAAAATATGGGTCAACAGAAATCGAGCAATTCGCTGCTTTGTTCAAATCTACAAACAACCCAAGAGCCACGTCTCGAAATTGATAGAATGCGAGGTCAGGATATTTCATTCCTAATCTGTGCAACTCTAATCGCACACATGAATCCAATGCTCCCCCAATAAACTGTTCCCTCAGACTTCTTTCTCGAAGGCAAGCAAGAGCTTTTCCTTCCTCAGGATTCGAGGCTACTTTCTCTACACGATCATACAGCAACATCAGAGCACGACCAAAATCAGCTAATGATTCATCTTGTTTCTGCTTCCGAGCATAAAACATGCTCCGGAGGGAATGAACGGTTTCATGGGAACCAAATCGTGCTTTCAATATTCCAACAATCTTTGAGAAGTCTTTACGATATTCAGGAGGACTACAAAAGACTTCCTCTCTGGCAACCCCACCTAAATGGTCAATAGCTACATTGACCTTGGCTGTACCCTCAAAATTACATTCCCTACAGTATGTTTCAACATCATCCAACCAATCTGTAAGGGTGAGATCCCCTACATTCTTAGGTCGGCCATAAAATATGGGAATATCCACTGTTGTAATTTTTTCACAAATTAATGTTTGGAGAACACTAGTCAGAGCCTTCTGTGACTGTACAATAAAATCCATAAGGGCTTCTGTAGATGCCATTATGACTGACAGCCTAACCAATGGCTACAATAACACGAACAAAAATATGTGGAGGAATGTCTACTTTGATTAAATAATAGTATGGCTAATCCTCACGTTGATTTATATAACACCAATGTCCATGTGTAATCTGTACACAAGATTACATAGTTACCTACTAAGGAACATAAATTCTGCAATAGTTCAGCTGCAGTAAATTTCCCATATTAAACAGGAGGGAATCAAAACAATGACATGGTGGTTTTATATTAAAACAACAAGTGACCAAACAAACCGGGTCTAGGACCACAGAAAATTCGCCCAAACTTACATAGACTCTCCTCTAGTTGGAGACAAAGAGGGTCGATACACACGGTCACAAATCAATAGGGACTGGAGCAATGGACCTGTCAATCATTAAATATATTGCTTCACAAGAAACAAAGAGGGACTCGAAAACTCACAGCCCTCAAAATACTAAGTGGAAGCACTAATGAGGATCATACATACAAGGATGCCAATCAAGTTGGCACACAATGCTGTTTTAGAAAGGGAATCTAAACATACACATGTTCCGAGAGAAAGAACAGCTTACAAAGTGATGAATCCTCAATAATGAGACCGACAAATCCTGCCCTCTGCCATCACAAGACTCTCTCATGTACAACTCAATACATTGTAATACAATGTAGAAAACACTCAAAGTGGTCTGCAATACCCGTGGTCAATTAACACTGTATGTATATTACATATGTGCAGACACTAAAATTTCAAATCTGAATGATCACAAATGACTCAAGTACAAATGTACTTGCAAATATGCGTCAGTGGTAGTCTCAACTTAAACCTCAAGGACCACGATTGTCAAGCTTGTTATAATAAACAAGAAAATACAAACACTTCCTGACACAAAAACTATAGTGCAACTTCAGTACACCCAACTAGTGCATATGTGGTCAATTGTGTACAAAAAAAATATGTGGTCAGTGACAGTGTAATTTGGAAAATGCTACCACAATTAATAAGCCATACACAATAAATCCACATGTTGGAAGAGAGATGTAGTCTTGACTTGAATGATGCCAAGCTCAGGGATCAGTCCACCAGCACATGGATATGGCCGACGCTTAGACTTGAATCATAATAACGGAGGGAATATGCTCCATGAAAAATGGTCGGCCACATTGGGGAACAGGCGGACAATAAATTGACCTACAAATATATCAGGGGTCTGAGAACAACAAGAAATACACACTAAACAATTCTGTAAATCAGAGATGACAAAGATTAATCTTGCTTGCTTGAAGTCGCACCTTGATCCTGTCTACGACGCCAAAATTTGTCGCGAGGTGGCAACCCCAACGATGATAAGGGTGGTCAGGTTCACCCTCATGAAGATAGAGTAAGGTGGAAAGCAAGTCGAATTGAACTGGAACACTCAGACGGTTGTTTACACTGATTCACGTGATTAAGTTTTAATTTAATTCACTTTCTCCAATTATACAAAATAATCCAAATGAAGATCCGAATAAAGATTCCAATAAGACGACAATGAAGATCCGAATAAGACACAGGGAAAGACCCAAAATGAAGTTCCCTGAATGAAGACGATGACTAAGAAGACCATGAAGAAGACCATAAAAGAAGACCATAAAAGAAGACCCTGTTGACTATGAATAAAATGAATTAATCTTAAACTTTTGTAAGTCTTGTTCCAAAGTCATTGGATTAAATTAATATTATAAACAACAGGTATTTTAATTATACAGCATGAACTATAAATAATATAGTTGTTTTGAAGACAGTGTCATGATCACTCCAAAATAATGCTAAATAGGATGACTAATTAATCAAGCATACAAAGAGATTTACAGTCTTACCCTGATATAAAATAGAGAAGGCCTGTAATGCACTTGAGATGTCAACCTTCAAAGCTTGTGACAGCAATGTCTCAGCTATAAATTAAAATACATAAAAATACAAATAGCATACACGGGGAACATATTTAAGGAAATAGCTTCTATCATAAAAGATCCCGTGCACCAATAAACAATGTGACATACACGAACAACATTTCAAAATAAAGCGAGTACATGTAGCTCTTATTCTACAGTGTGGTCGAGATTCAACGTTGTGTTGTGCATACGCACACTACGTACTGAATGTACACAATGCTGAACTCAATGTCGCCATTATATAATGCATTGTGCAGTGAATGTGTACGAAAACGGTCATTCAACTCTAGAAAAGTTTTGACACTTCTACACAAAACTAACACCCTAAAAACTATAAAAATAAATTAGTTTGACAATAATCATATCAACCAACCTCTTCTATGTCCCTTATCTGATCTACTCAATACTTAATTAGAATCCAACTTACCCCCAAAATGAGGGAAAAGTGGGCGACTTTTAGACAAAGGTTGGCTCGGTCTGAGCTTCTTTCACGGCCCGCTCGCAAGAGGACAAACCATGTGAGCGGTAGCGCTCTTACCGTAATGCAATGACTACAACCCCTCGTCGCGCATAAAATTGACTCAAAAGGAGTGTTAACTTTAATTACTGACAATGATGATGACATACTGTTACCAAATATTCATTCTCAAGATAGAATTATCAAATGACATAAATGTCGACGAACATATCCAAACTTGTTAACTAGGGCAATTAGGCTAGCGGGGTAAGTACTCTAAAAGGAACAGCCAGAGAATAACATTGCATTATTCATGCACCTCGTGAATTATTCATCATTTCAAACCCCAAAACCCATATCGTTACAGTACGAATAAATTTATGTATGAATAAAACATTGCATTTGCTTTTACAACCAATTGATAAGCATTTACTCGCATCGGTATTGATTAAAAAAAAAAAGCAAACGCTTTTACTAAATACCATTTTCTAAAATCTACCGTAGCGTTTACTTCGTTTAACATGAATGAAAACGGAGTAAATACTTCAGATTTCAAATATTTACTTGTCATATTTCAAGGCTGGGTTGGGGCTTCGAGTACAAAAGAATCGAGTACGGGCTGAGTACTTGCGTGTACTCGAGTTGTTAAGAAAGTGCAGAAACTTGTTTGGGACTTAAGGTTGCAGACCAGTAAATAAACTTCCATAGACCCCAATGGTAAATGCTCCCACTTCAGAAATTCGGGAAAAATACTCACAACTCTCCAAGGTGTTCCAGACACACATCAAATTAAAGCTTATTTCATCATCTTTCATTTTCTTTTCAATTTTTTGGGGGTCAACTGATGACTTTTAGGAGAAATTTCCATCCGAAGATGATCACCCCTGAAAATAGTCCAGAAACCCATCGCCATTTTGAAAAACGATGCCTACACTCCATCGCAAAATAGAGCGCTTTATAAGGGCCCCAATTTCATCCAAATTAAACGGAACTACAAGCTCACAGTCCTGTGCACAGCTTCCACCCATATTTTTTTTACAAACCCTCAAGTTCATGGCCCACAGCATGCTCACATACTGAAGATTTTGAGGGCATGCAAATCGTGATTTGGCCGGCGTAGGCAATTTCGGACCGATTTACTGGTCTCAGTGGTCTGCAATCTATAAGGAAGCGAGGTTTTGAAAAAAAATCCCCCAAACCACTTGTATGGCACGAGGAAGGATGGATGACTCATATTTCATCAAAAAAATTGCGAGAAAAAAATCTCTGACTGCGATTTCTGGCCTGAAAACAAGCCCTCTGTTTGCGGCTGCCTTGCTGTAGGGCGCCCCCAACGGGAGTTAATTGAGTTTTTGCTCCTTCCAACCCCAAATTACACCCCCCCCCTTGTTCGCTCGAAATTGCTGTGATCGGACGTCGGTCCATCGGTCCCATTCAGGTTTTGGGCGCATTTGTTGCGGAACCGCCATTGGTGACCAATTTTAAAACGCTGCCCCCAGGTCCCGCCCCCTTGAAAAAAAAACACTGTCGTAGAATGTAAAGCGCAGGCGCACACATTTGACAACAAACGATGAAAGGCGCCATTTTGAAATTAAAGGTTGCAGACCAGTAAATAAACTTCCATAGACCCTAATGGTAAATGCTCCCACCATTGCCCACTTCAGAAATTCGGGAAAAATACTCACAACTCTCCAAGGTGTTCCAGACACACATCAAATTAAAGCTTATTTCATCATCTTTCATTTTCTTTTCAATTTTTGGGGGGTCAAATGATGACTTTTAGGAGAAATTTCCATCCGATATGATCACCCCTGAAAATAGTCCTGAAACCCATCGCCATTTTGAAAAACGATGCCTACACTCCATTGCAAAATAGAGCGCTTTAAGGGCCCCAATTTCATCCAAATTAAACGGAACTACAAGCTCACAGTCCTGTGCACGGCTTCCACCCATTGAACCCTCAAGTTCATGGCCCAACAGCATGCTCAAATACTGAAGATTTTGAGGGCATGCAAATCGTGATTTGGCCGGCGTAGGCAATTTCGGACCGATTTACTGGTCTGCAACCTTAACATGAACGGCGTTATTGTCACATGCTGGCGGCCATTTTTTCTTGCTCACATAATGGTGGTGATATTCTAGAGGGCGCTATTCACATTAGTGTTGTGTGCATGTGACATCCTCTTTAAAGATGAATACATATACAAACATTTAAAGATTTTGATTAAAGTTCAAACAGTTCAATCAATGTTAATGAGTTAAGATTAATTGTCATTTTTCCAAATAAAGAGTCCAAACGTTTTTCCCCTTCTATTCTTCTAGAGTTCACCTATCACTTGTTTTGATACCTGCAATTGTGATATATTGATTTGGTTTGTTTGTTTTCTTTAATTTCACTTTCGATTTTACTTTTGGTTAACAAATCAAGCCTTTGGAGTTGTTTAACTTTTCTGCCTGATCAGGTGACTGTTGGGGTTTCTGCACCCGATTTCACGAAACTCATCGTAACTTACGATCCTGCGATCCATTTCACAAAACAAGTCGTAAGTGCGACGTGTCGAACGTGTTTTTATAGCACAACTCGGTGACTGTTTTATGTATTGAGTCAGCGTACAGTAAATAGTCGTCTGGTATTCAACCAAGAGTCGTCGAATCTCTGCTCGAAATTTGTTAAAACGTAGGCCAAAGGGGCGGCCGTGCGATCAATTTTATAAGAAAACGAGCTCTCAGTGGACTGTGTAGCTGAAATTTCAACTGCAATATTCCAGGCTAATTCATAATTATTCAATGAATTTTCTATTTACAACTTTACACACATTGCCTCGGTCTTATAATCTCGTTTATGTAATGTGAATGGCACAAAACTGGCTAAAAACGGACTCTTCTCATTTTGCGACGACCACTAGACACGTCGTAACTTGCGACGTGTTTTAAGCCGTTGTCCAGGAACTTAAGAAGCGTTCCGCCGCCCGCCGCCGCCCCGCCCCCTAACCGATGCATTAGTACATAGATTCTTATCTCCACGAGGCCTGTGTAAGCTGTGCGTTCAACCATGAAAGTGCTCCAAGTAATGTTGGACGGTTCTACTTACAAAGTAGGGGTGTAAACATAAAGTGAAATACACATCTGGATTAACTCGCAACTGCAGAAACACACACATTGTTTATTGCCAGAAATAAACTTAACTTTTGTATAACGTTAAAAATAAATTATAAAAACCCATTGAAAAGTACATTAGCACAATTAAAATCAGTCAACAAACCATGTCTTTCCAAAAAGTCTGCAAGCCAATGAAATATATAAATTGTATGTTTTGCAAGAATGGGTGGCGAACTTCTGTAAATCATTATATAGTTTCAGTGTGACTTCAGTGTCTCGCACACAAGAAAGGTTTAATTTTTCTTTTATGCCGGTTCTCAAACCGCTGACCAGTAGCTGATATGCATCTCTACATTAATGTTGTGCAGTGTCGGTAATGTCTGACACTTGTAAGTCGCCACTCATTAAAATACTTCGGCCACCCTAAAAAAGTAAATAAGATGTTCCCTTTGACCATTGGAGTTTACACGACTGTCCACAGTTTCCAAACGCTACAATTTCCATGCTGACCACATTTTGGGCTTGTCTGTATCAGCAGCACTGCATGCTTCACCCCTGTCGAGAAGACGGTAGTCAACTTTGCTTTACTTTCTCAATTCCATATCATCATCTGAAAGAGAACAAGAAACACTTAATAAAATAAGCAATAGTTTTTTTGTTTTTTTGTTTTTTTTAATGAACATTATCCTACTCGGGCTCCAACAATCAACATAATTTTAAAAGTTTGTATTATCCAATTATTTTGAAGGCAATTTCTTTATGCCTTTGAAAAACATCTCTACAGTGTTGGGATAGCAGCAAGGACCCATGGAGGATTTATTCACACGAGCCGTATATTGTGGACGACACCCGTGGAAAAAAATGAGCTCGCCCTAAACCGCAGCGTGGGCACAGGATCAACGCATGTCTTGTCCGTGTCTTGTCGCAACTTTCCGTTTTTAAGACACTTTTACACAGCCATTACTGTTTCAGTTTTTACTGTATCCGAATAAAAAAAACCACGAAATGAATCTACATTAATTAGGCTCCCCTACAGTATAAATATAGAACCATATGATGTGTAAAAAGGGTGAATTTACCTCTTGAAAAGGAGCTGCATGCCGTGACCGTGTACTTCAATGGCATCTAAAACGATTGTTCTGATTTGCTCTTTCGATTTAGCCTACCAAGTACGGTGGTAAAATATAACCAATCAGCATGAGTTTTAGATCAACCATTTGTAAGGGATCAACGTTTATTTTCACGCTCGAACGAAAAAAATCGGCCGGTAAACGGCTTCGTTACAAGCCTTTAGGGACCGCAATATGTATTCTGTACTGAGCAAAAAATAATTTTCACACAGTAAAACTGACGATACCGGCCATCTTTGACCCCCTTGGTACGACAGTTTAGAAAAACTATCTGGTTCAATTTCAGTACAGTGTTAAAGAGGAATAATTACTCTTGTTTTTGGCAAAAGAACGAAATTCGTACGTTGAACAGAAGTTGAGATACGAAGCTCAAAAGCCACAAAAGGCGCCTTTTTCCGGCATTTTTGGGGGTTGTTTCCGCCGTTTTCGAAGTTCGTTGCTTAGGTTGTACGACGATGGGGCCATTCAGAATTTTCAATGTTTTAAAATTTCGATCTTTTTTCCAAATTGTGGGTGGGTGGGTCAAGCTAAATAATTGAAAATCGAAATTCACTTTCCATGGAAAAAAGAAAAAAAAAAGAAAAAAAAGAAAGATAGATCTTTTGACTTGCCTGAACTACGCGCAAGCGTTCCGATATCGCGATGCGTGTTTCTTTTCCAACTTCGTCCCCTGTATGTACTGTCAGTGGCGTAGCCAGGAATTTTTCAGTGGGGGGCGCTGGGGGCTGGAACATTTCATGGGGGCGTCATGTAGATCAATGATATTTTTTTCAGAAACTCAAAATCTCAGTGGGGGAGGCGACTGGGGGCTGTCTCCCCACGCCCCCGCCCCGTGGCTACGCCACTGCAGGTCATACAGTTAAAGTTTATGTTAACTTGTATGAAAAGTCAAAGAAAAGTAACTCCCATGATTTATTTGACACCAAGTTTGTGTTAACTTGCCGGTAACGCCCTAAAAAATTATCCAGACAAATACGTTTATTTTGTAACATTTTCTGTTCGTCTGTCGGTCTTCTATGCTGTTATGTTTACTTTTAGGTACCTTCAATGGTACTATGTTTAATTAACCTGTTCATTTGTGTACTTAAACTAATAACGCACATATAGTTGCCAAATATGGCACTAACAAGTTTGAGGTCGGCAATTTCGTCTTTAAAAATATGGGTACGTCGGGTTACCGTACACACAATTGTCCTGGAAACAACAGTACCAAAGTACAGAAAGTCGTACGCAAGAGCTCCCCAGCAAGTATCGCTGACGCCATTATGATTCCAAAATTTCTCACTGTGTCACACAGTGAAATAACTTAACAGCGTCGTTGTATTGTGAACACTTTTTGCACACTTTCTGCAATCGACATAGATATCCTTGAACCACTGCCCCTGCTTTGCATAACAAGTGCACATGAATGAACGATTCGACTTTTATTCAAAGAAATTTCTATGTACAGTCACCAGACTCTATTCAGTAAAAACCCCGTCAAAACGAAAGTAAACAATCCACGTGCATGACACACGGCTACACCATCGTACAGTGTGACAGGGACACCAACAAGTAACACAACAACTAAAAAAATTTAAAACATTTATAAAATATTCTGATTGAATTTCGTTAAAAGATACTTGTTGGTGAGGTATCACATACTCTAGCAAATTGATAAAAATGTACAATATTACAATATGCAATTTTGAGGGAAATGGGCGAACTGCATAAATAATTTCACTTGATCATATTCATAATACACAAACCGACAATTTTCATTTTCAGACCCACAACGAGAAATGTTGTTAACACTGGGCTTATTGTGAGGAGTTGTGCTGGGAATCCATGATGATGTTACTTTTAAAGCCCCAGAGAGAAAAATGCAAACCATAAAAACAAACAACCTAGTTGACATACATAGGTCTACACTCACAATATACATGTACACACACTAAAGAAACAACAAGAAAATACCCGGGAACAAAATGAAATAAGACACAATTTTACACGATAAAATAAATATGACTGCAATAATTCCTCCCTCAGTTTTGAAAGAAAAGATTCACAACCTTCCATAGTTAAAACTTTTTCTAATTTTAACACGGTGACTTCGGAGAACATCAATGAGGCAATTGAACAGTTCTCCAAGACTGCGAGGACCGCAGCCTGTGATGTGATGTCTGCCCAAACCTGATGTTTTCTTTCGCTCGTACCCCCGCCCTGCAAACAGGGCGGAGGGGGGGGGGTACGAGCGAATGTTTTTCTCAGCTACCTCACGTGACAGGCACAACCTCGTATGTCACATGTCATCCACCTCATCCAGAAAACGACAAAACCACGGTCATCTTTGTGGCTTCCAAAACTGCAACCCGTCATTCCCAACAGCATATCAGCTGGCAAAACACAAGAAAACTGAGGGTCACCAGTGCAAAAGAGGAAGCCCGACAACTTCACGCCGTCACTGAACTAGACACACATGTACATGGTGTTCAAGTACATGTACATGTTCAGTTTTTTTATTAATCGAAATTAGGGGTGGGTGGGTGGGTCAAAATAATTTGGAAAAAAAGTCGAAATTTTAAAACATTGAAAATTCTGAATGGCCCCTAACACATCGCAACTTTCGTGAAATAGATTATACAACGCGTCGCGAGTTGCAGAAAAAGGACACAACAACTGAGAAATCGTGTGATTCTCTTAAACAAGCGGCATCCCGACGTAAAATAATCGTACCCGGCAAATTTCCTGGCAATTGGAACCTGTTTCTTTTTGGCCTTGACCTTGGATGGGAATTTGATAAGTCCATCATGTATGAGAGTGCCTTGGGCGAGGAAAGACACTCAGGAAGAACGTCTTCGTCAGTCTGAGTATCTTCCCACACCATGGAGTCAGTGTCAGTGTTCGTGTCAACAGTCGAGGCAGGGGAGGATCGGAGGGGTACCTGTTGGTTACGGGGGTCGCCACAGGGTTTTGAACTAGATTCATTTCTGGAAATGACATCGATGGATTGTCGGGATGGCTCGGGTGGACATATTTTCCGAAGGTGGATGAGGGTGGGTTTGGTTCTTGGATGAGGGCTTGGTAGTTTCAGAAATAGCGGCAGGTCGGGTGTTGCCACCGGGCACGGGGTCTCTAGCCGCGGGCGTGCCAGAATATCCCGAATAATGACCACCGGCTGCTAACGGGGCATGTGATGGTCTCATAGAAATATCAGGGGATTCACAAACTCACGTGCAGCATACTAGTCAAAATTGCAATTTATAGACTTTTATTCGAGTCACCAAACATCGAGTCCGAGTCCAAGTCCTGAGTCACACAGGTCGAGTCCGAGTCACGAGCCACAATGGTCGAGTCCGAGTCCGAGTCCAGAGTCACATTTAATATACACTGGAATTAAATTTTGAGGTACTGCTAAAACCTCACAAGGTAAATGTTTCCATTTTTACAGCTTTTCTCCGATTTAATGAACTGAAAATACATGTAACGTGGCGCATTTTGAGTTTTTGCCTCTTGCGCCTTGCTAGAGCAAAAGTTTTACCTGAATAGTGAAATTTCATCAATTTCATAAATCTTGAGTTTACCTAATACCCATTACAAAGTAAACAGACAGATTTATTTTGGCGTGATTTTCCGATTTTATTTCGAGGTGCACAGTGAACATTTTAAAAATGCGCCCCAAAAAATAGAAAACAAAATCTGACAAATTTGTAGCTGGGTATGTGAGTAAAGATGATAATGGTTTTATCAAAATGTTTCAACTTTAAAGTGATTCTCCGAGAAATTTTGAAAGATTTGTGTAAGTGCGCCACGTTAGGGAACACTCAGCTGATTTTGTGCCGAATTTCCGGACGCCACCGTTTTTGAATTTCCTACTTTTGTCACGACACTGAAATTCTTCACAAAGGTTTAACATCAAGAATTGTGGTAATTTAACCCCTGACTGAATGGACCGATCCAGTAAGCACCGCCCCATGGTATTCTGACCAATCACAGCCGTGATTTATGTCCGACATGCGTGCACGCGCGTATGATGCGCGCGGCAGGAAAATGCAGTGTGGCATTGGAGAGGAGCACGTGTTAATTTGCCCACGTGCGCAGTGGGAGGGGCTTACTGGATCGGTCCATTATATCAAAAGACTACTGATGATCTTTTACACAATCAATGAGACTTCTTTGATCATAAACGTTGGTGGGATCAACTAAAATTAAGTGTGTTGCACAATGTGATTTGGTCATAAACTGTTCTTTTTTTATTTTATAACATTTACAGTCTTTCAGTTAAACAGAACGGAGAAGGACACGTCATGTGCGGAACGTCCAACTTTCAAACCGATGTGTAACCCCTGCGCTTTGGAAAAGATTTTGACAAGCAAACCAGCTGTTGTCAAAAAGAGAAAAAGAATGGTCCTTACTACAACGAACGCGGCCTACTTAAAACTGGCTGAAAACATGCTGGCAAGCATCCAGCGAATTAGAACCCCTTCTTTCCCCAACGTAACCGTTGTCACCGAAGACAAGCAGTCTTATGAATATATGACAAAATTGACGACATCCTACCAGGGATTGATTGTGCAGAAAACCAGTGCTGGACTGACTACCTCTCAGAAACTAAAGTGGAACACAAAGACATACAACGATTTCGTTAAACGACGCCCACGGTATATACTGGAATTACTTGAGAAGGGTTATGATGTGCTCTTTACTGACACCGATACCTTTTGGCGTAAAGATCCGTTCAAAGTTTTTGAGGGGGACTTCGATATTGCCGCGCATGAAGAGATTCATCGTAACCATGAACATGTATTTTGTGACGGTTTTGCCTATTATCACCCAACAAATAACACAATTAGTCTGGTAAAGGAATGGGTGACATTGTTACATACAACAGACAATAGTACTTTAGATCAATATGTTTTTAACCGCCTTATCTTTAGAGAGCTAGATAAAAATGTCACCGGGGGGTTGAAAATAAAGACACTCGATCCTGTCAACTACCCAGACGGTGGATTGTACTATCATGTTCGTGGCTGGAGAGACAAACACATCAACCAAACAATTGTAGTGCATTTCACTGGCCTATATGGACTTGACTCCAAAGTAAAACAGATAAAGAAACTTGGTTGGTGGTTAGTTTGAAATCATTTAAAGGTCGTTGAACGGTATTAACCTACATACAGACAGCAAAAACATGTACTTGAGAAGTGATTTTTTTTTTTAATACGGAGACTTACATTGGGCCTTGTGATTTTTTTTTTTTATAAAACCGTGCTTGCAGTGGCGGCGCTGCCGGGGGTGGGTGGGAGATGGGAGGGGGGCATTCCCCCACCAAGTTGTTTCTTTGCCTCCCCCCCCCCCCTGTTTCCCCCAACACTTTATCTACACATAGATTAATCATGTTTAATTTCTTCGCAGCTATAATTCATAACAAGTTGAGGATAGAGAGTGATTCATCAGTTCTGTGGTCACACCTTGGGCCACTGATGAAAGCATTGTAAACATTGATACTTTGGTAGTCAAAGCATGCAACACGTGCATTTATACAGTCGTAGATAGTGTGCAGCCAACGTCTTTGTACATTTGGCCTACAGCCGTGTGATTGCGAAGGTGAAGCGTGTAGCCCTTTGATAGGCACAGTTAATCCGAATTCGTATACTTAGACGCTTTAACAGAGCAGTGAAATTCATGCACCCCCCAAAACCATGGCTTTTTGAACGGTTTGTTTCTCAGAAAATATGCTCAGTATTTATTGAAACGTTAATTTATAACGGATGAAACTTTATGTCAGTGACAAGTCAAGGTCAACAACAAGTCAAGGCCGCTAAACGAGTTGCGCCATGCACGGATCTTACTATAACCTGGATTGGACATTTGGGAGACATCCCCATAGACTTGTGCACAAAATTGTTCAAACGTAAATGTGCCCTAACCCAATATTCACTTGTCCTTTTACCAAGTTTTTCCGTACTGATTAGACAACGAGCAACAAATATAATTAGCTAATTGCGACAGTAAAGTTGGGCCTCTATAAAGGAGGACCGTGACATTAGTTAGACATGAAAATGTCTCCCTAATGACCAATGTAATTTCAAATAAGCGAGACTTCACAGGTAAATATACACAACATACGATAATATCACCATGAGAAATGTCCCGAATAACATAAATACCAATTAAAATTCAGAAAATGAGGACGAAACTAACAGTCTTCACAGCTTTCGGCGACGTGACGAAGACTGAAGCGTATTGGAAATTCCCACGCTTAAATGCCCATTCTACACGTGATAAGCGTATTTTGCAATGCTATTGGTGGAGCAATGACATGTGACTTGACATTACATGCAAATTAGGCAACGATGACTACTAACATATTAAGATGATAAAGAACCGGACGATGAACGTTCCATTCAAATTACATTGATTAGCTTATCAATAAAGAAAAAACTTAACAGTGACGATACTATTTCCTATCCATTATTGTGTGCAGTAAAAATTTGCAAAGAAGCCTCCTTCATGAGTTATAAATTAATAAAAACCACCCTTTTTGCCGGCTTACATTGGTCTATACCGAGACCCACAACAAGTCGTGCCGAGTGACGCTAATGTGTTAAGTAAGCTATGTAGAATCTTTCACGTTGTGTGAAAAGGGCTGCAGTTGGGAGTGGAATCATTTGCCTGGCTACCAGTCATGATGACAAGACATCAGTCTAATGCTCATGGGCAAATGATTCCAATCCCAAATCCCATCAGCCTTTTTTCCTCACAGCATGCAGAATTTTGACCACATATGGTTCTGTAGTTATTTTAAAAACAGTCAGACTGACACTGTTTTTGGGACGTACTGTAAAAGCACAACATCATGACCTCTGTCTAACTTCAAGTGATTTTAGAAAATACTCTTGAGCCCCTATAGTAAGATCCGTCCATAGCGCAACTCGTATAGCGACCTTGACTTGTTAAAACAGCCCTTCACAACCAGTAAATGCCATACTCAGACATTTCCCAACTTCGGATGCCAGGATATACTTTTCAATATAACACACACTCTTATGATGTCGTATTGTGGTAGGTACATGCGTGCACGTATTGTAGTAGTTTTTAGCTTTGTTTGTGGTAGTTCGATTGATTTTTTTCTTCTGATTTTGGGAATGTTACACCGGTAGAAGTATGTGTTCTTAGGGAGTAAAACTATTTCTTTATTCAGAAACTTCTTTAACTGCTTGTATGGGCTTACTGTTGTGTGCAATTTGGTTTTATTGTGCATTTCCATCATTGTTTAATGTTATTATTTTGACTTTCTTTCAGAATAATATTTACTTATTTAAATCATTTATTGTTGCGTGTTATTGTTTGATAATGTCTCTATTTATCTTCTTTGTTTTAATTGGCAAGTTGGAGTCTTATCTTGATACTTTTTGTTATTACGGTGTTTGGTTTGATTTTTTTTCCAGTTTTAATCTATATTTGCCTATTTTTAACGTTTCTTATTGTGTGTAATATTCATACGTCTAATTTATCTTCCTTGATTTTTTTTGTTGGTCATAGATTTTATCATGTTAATTTTACTTTTTTTATACATTAAATTTCAAATTTTGTCCTTTTTGTTTTACAGTTTACATGATTGATCACTTTAAGTCTTTATCTTTAACTGATTACTTTAATTTGTTCATCTTATTTTACACGGAAAGTGGTTCAAGGTGGGTTGTACTTGTACAGTCGTTTTCCACAACCCATGACTTTGTAAAAAGTTTATAATAAAAATAATTATAATAATGATAATCTGACAATTTCGTCAATTTTGTTAACAAATTACTTTTGGGGTCTCTAATCAAAATTCCCTGATGAAGAAATGATTTGAACAACTGTATTCGTTTATTGAATCTCTTGTCATTTTGACTTGATTTAAAACATTAACTGGCATCTTGTGAAGAACTATTCGCAGTTACCTTTGGGTGTAACGTAATATAGTTGTTTTTAAAAAGTAATGTTAGCTTCCATTGTTTTGGTAACTCTGCTCAATTCATTTACTACTGCGCTTTCTTCTATTAGTTGAGTTGACTAGTTAGCTCTACATGTATATTCAAGTTGTAATCTCGGGTAATTACATTATAGATGAACCTCTATTCGTGGACCTGCTGACGTTCATTAAATGCCAACACTGTTGGCAATGTGCACTATTTTTTGGCCAAAGAATAAAAAGCTTGGCGTCCCAGTAAACAAAACATCAGAAAAGAACCTGTTTTGTGGAGAGAGTTTTTAGTGAATTTTCGGTTTGGTAGATTTTAAACCAAATTTTCGCGTTTTTATAACGTGATTTTTATTAATTATAAACGAAACTATGTTTTCTCGTTCCAATGACACTTGGAAATTACCTACTTATCACGCGAATAAAGAAATGTGATTCCGGAAGGTTTTTCTAACTAGTGTGGATTGCGTGATGATCACTATATATTCACTTGACCAAATGACAAATTTGCTATTCAAAGTCTCAAAGAAAAAAATAAAAGAAAAAAGAAAAAAAGCAAACAAAATATTTTTTTAAAGTGCAAACTGTGACTACAGACGACGGTGGTCGAGAGACACTTATATACCAAGTAAGCACCAGGATTCAGGCTAACGTGTATGGACAATTTTGTCACACGTGTATTTCTGGAAATTGTAGAATATAGACACAGTAAAACTTTCATATGATTGTATCTTTCCGTCACCCTCAAATAGCGTCTTGCGTCACCTTTCTCTAATTAAGTCTGGAATTTAAAAAAACATTTTGTAGCCTGTTGTTTTAAAAAAATTACTTGGTGATTGTCCTGAATATTTGGCTCAGCTATTACCGTTCGACCTCAGTCTCGCTATATGATTTGGTACACGGTACCCTGTAGAGACATGTGAATGATAGGGAACAAAAGATTGCATACGTCTCCACAGGCAATATCTAATAGTTGAATACGTCTCCTCAAGGGTATCACGAAAAAGATACAGTCGACGCTCATTATAAAGAGCACTTTTATAAAAAGGTTCTGCTTATAAAGAGCAAATTCTGAGGTCCCAAATCTCAGGCTCTCTTTGTGTTTCTTTGTTTCGCTGTCCTTTTATTACTACATTCCTGTTATAAAGAGGTAATTTGGCTAGTCCCATCGACCTTGTTATAACGAGAGTCGACTGTATATGGATTGTACTCAAAAAGTAGGAATTTTCAGGGTGTGTTGATCCGCCGCAAATTGTATTTTATGTAAGGGGTATTAAGTCCGAATTTCAGCCTAGAAAATTAATTCTGGTTGAAATAGGAATATTTTGAAATGAGATTTTCAAACTCAAAATGTTTCTCTCCTTCTCTGTGGAACAAGTTAGCATGCAGTTCATGTGAGAAATGACACCAGCTTAAACCGTTTGAAGACGCTGCTGAAAATGTTTATCTCTTTCAAACTGCCTTTGATTACTAAATATTTTATTGTGATCATTTTAATGAATTGAACTTAACATTATTTTTAATGATGTCTTTCGATGTATTTCTGATATTAATTTGTAGTTTTAATGTATATGGTGATTTTAATGCATTTTGAATCTACACTATTTGAATGTACCCAGTCTTAGTTATTGTGAAGCGCCTTTGAATATTATCAAATTGTATCACGTAAATGATGAAATATATTATACTAAACGGAAACATTGTTTTGGTGACGTGTGCAAATTTCCCTGCTTGCCGTCTTATCTCGTCCGATTGCGGACGTTACATCTTGCTTTTATATGCGGCGGCCGGATTCTAAGGCAGCCAATCAGCGTTGGGATTCTAAGGCAGCCAATCAGCGTTAGGGGGTTGCCGCCAAATTGATTGGCCAATCCGTAGGCAGGAGTATGTATGATTTACGCGCTGTTTGTGTGCAGGGTGACCGTTTTAGCCGATTTTCGGCTAACTTTGACAGAATTTTTGTAAAAAAAAATTTGATAGAATGGATTTTTTGGCAGATTTCAGGCAGAATTCTGCAAAAATGGTTATTTGACAGAAAAACAGCACAGTTAAACAAAAAAGTGTACATTTGTTTTAAAAAGAAATTTGAAATTTACCAATAATTTCACAACATCTTTGTGTGACTAGATTGTTTATGTCATTTGAATCTCAATTAAGGCAATACTACCAATCTGCATGTGATTTTAAGTGTTTATATAGTGGGGGCCAATGTTCTTCCGTTGAAATGAAATGTTAATTTTTGGCAATTGGTTGGACCATCTTCTGGGATGTTTTAATTAACTTACAAAAAAATGATGTTGCCATTTTTTTCT
Organism: Patiria pectinifera; assembly: GCA_029964075.1. Lineage (NCBI taxonomy): Eukaryota > Metazoa > Echinodermata > Asteroidea > Valvatida > Asterinidae > Patiria > Patiria pectinifera. Next base: position 11,630,044 of record CM057144.1, on the reverse strand, counting down.
GACCATTTTCTGATACCTTAATCTTATTTTCCATAATATACCCCAAAACGGGTTAAATTGCACACAATATGGTGTTAGAAATAGGAGCTTAGTATTGATAAAGTATCCATTTACCCCTTTGGGGTTTTTAATAATGCTTCTTATACTAAGTAACTGCTCTGCATGCGTTTTTAAAGTCCTGTTAGTGTGTGGAGTATAAACAGCTGAATTTTCCAGTAAAATATTTACGTATGTTCGACTTTTTATTAACATGACATCTTTTGCTGAAAAATTACATACATGTACATACACGTTTAGATCTTACAGCAGACACATGTTCATCTGTCTAATGTTTATAAAGGATTGTGTCCATGGCCGACCATAACAGCAGAACAAACTGCTGCAATGTCAGAACTAAATTGAAGAATCATCCTCCTCATCATCGTCGTCACTCGAGCAACGTGACAGGTTGGCATACAAATGCCTTGATGCCTCCTTCTGTTGCGGCTGTCAGCTTGCAGGCAGCTCCCAACGCAGCAAAGGCAGAAAACACCTCAGCAGAACACTAATTTAGTGCCTGCCAACAATTGAGCTTGCCCTTCTCGGCAAACTTCATCGTCTGCTCAGCTCCAGTGAAAGCATGGAAGCCTGCATCTGTGGAGGCGCCGAGGGCATTGGCTATTATTGGTGCCAATGGTATTTCCTGTTTCTTAGTCCCAGTGCCACTCCAACCAACGAAACAAAAACAATTCAACCAACGAGCTGTTCATCCGATTAGCCATAACATCTGTCTACAAACCACCTGGACTCCCCTTCCTAATGCCACCGCCACAATCCACAAAACAGTCCAAGCAGGGCATAATCATCGGGGATTTGATAGCCACAGCAGCATCATTGGCTACCATTCCATCACAGACGGCGACGCATTTGAATCGCTGGCCGAAGCAAGTCAACTGAGCCTTATTCACAATGCGAAACTGCCGAAGTCTTTCCACAGTGGAGGCTGAGATGAAGTTTCAACCGTGCTCTAGCCCTTGTGAGCCACAACATCGCCTCTCTTAGGGGCCATTCAGAATTGTCAATGTTTTAAAATTTCGACTTTTTTTCCAAATTATTTTGACCCACCCACCCACCCCTAATTTCGATTATTAAAAAACTGAACATGTACATGTACATGCACTTGCATACAGTACATGTACTTGAACACCATGTACATGTGTGTCTAGTTCAGTGACGGCGTGAAGTTGTCGGTCTTCATCTTTTGCACTGGTGACCTTCAGTTTTCTTGTGTTTTGCCAGCTGATATGCTGTTGGGAATGACGGGTTGCAGTTTTGGAAGCCACAAAGATGACCGTGGTTTTGTCGTTTTCTGGATGAGGTGGATGACATGTGACATACGAGGTTGTGCCTGTCACGTGAGGTAGCTGAGAAAAACATTCGCTCGTACCCCCCCCCCCCCCCCCCCCTGTTTGCAGGGCGGGGGTACGAGCGAAAGAAAACATCAGGTTTGGGCAGACATCACATCACAGGCTGCGGTCCTCGCAGTCTTGGAGAACTGTTCAATTGCCTCATTGATGTTCTCCGAAGTCACCGTGTTAAAATTAGAAAAAAAGTTTTAACTATGGAAGGTTGTGAATCTTTTCTTTCAAAACTGAGGGAGGAATTATTGCAGTCATATTTATTTTATCGTGTAAAATTGTGTCTTATTTCATTTTGTTCCCGGGTATTTTCTTGTTGTTTCTTTAGTGTGTGTACATGTATATTGTGAGTGTAGACCTATGTATGTCAACTAGGTTGTTTGTTTTTATGGTTTGCATTTTTCTCTCTGGGGCTTTAAAAGTAACATCATCATGGATTCCCAGCACAACTCCTCACAATAAGCCCAGTGTTAACAACATTTCTCGTTGTGGGTCTGAAAATGAAAATTGTCGGTTTGTGTATTATGAATATGATCAAGTGAAATTATTTATGCAGTTCGCCCATTTCCCTCAAAATTGCATATTGTAATATTGTACATTTTTATCAATTTGCTAGAGTATGTGATACCTCACCAACAAGTATCTTTTAACGAAATTCAATCAGAATATTTTATAACAGGGGCAGTGGTTCAAGGATATCTATGTCGATTGCAGAAAGTGTGCAAGAACGCGACTTGAATGCTTTTATGTGTTCACAATACAACGACGCTGTTGAGTTATTTCACTGTGTGACACAGTGAGAAATTTTGGAATCATAATGGCGTCAGCGATACTTGCTAAGGAGCTCTTGCGTACGACTTTCTGTACTTTGGTACTGTTGTTTCCAGGACAATTGTGTGTACGGTAACCCGACATACCCATATTTTTAAAGACGAAATTGCCGACCTCAAACTTGTTAGTGCCATATTTGGCAACTATATGTGCGTTATTAGTTTAATTAAACAAATGAACAGGTTAATTAAACATAGTACCATTGAAGGTACCTAAAAGTAAACATAACAGCATAGAAGACCGACAGACGAACATGAAATGTTACAAAATAAACATATTTGTCTGGATAAATTTTTACTGCGTTACCGGCAAGTTAACACAAACTTGGTGTCAAATAGATCATGGGAGTTACTTTTTTTTTGACTTTTCATACAAGTTTACATACACTTTAACTGTATGACCTGCAGTGGCGTAGCCACAGGGGGGGGGGGGCGACAGCAGTTCGCCCATTTCCCTCAAAATTGCATATTGTAATATTGTACATTTTTATCAATTTGCTAGAGTATGTGATACCTCACCAACAAGTATCTTTTAACGAAATTCAATCAGAATATTTTATATATGTTTTAAATTTTTTTAGTTGTGTTACTTGTTGGTGTCCCTGCCACACTGTACGATGGTGTAGCCGTGTGTCATGCACGTGGATTGTTTACTTTCGTTTTGACGGGGTTTTTACTGAATAGAGTCTGGTGACTGTACATAGAAATTTCTTTGAATAAAAGTCGAATCGTTCATTCATGTGCACTTGTTATGCAAAGCAGGGGCAGTGGTTCAAGGATATCTATGTCGATTGCAGAAAGTGTGCAAGAACGCGACTTGAATGCTTTTATGTGTTCACAATACAACGACGCTGTTAAGTTATTTCACTGTGTGACACAGTGAGAAATTTTGGAATCATAATGGCGTCAGCGATACTTGCTAAGGAGCTCTTGCGTACGACTTTCTGTACTTTGGTACTGTTGTTTCCAGGACAATTGTGTGTACGGTAACCCGACATACCCATATTTTTAAAGACGAAATTGCCGACCTCAAACTTGTTAGTGCCATATTTGGCAACTATATGTGCGTTATTAGTTTAATTAAACAAATGAACAGGTTAATTAAACATAGTACCATTGAAGGTACCTAAAAGTAAACATAACAGCATAGAAGACCGACAGACGAACATGAAATGTTACAAAATAAACATATTTGTCTGGATAATTTTTTACTGCGTTACCGGCAAGTTAACACAAACTTGGTGTCAAATAGATCATGGGAGATACTTTTCTTTGACTTTTCATACAAGTTTACATACACTTTAACTGTATGACCTGCAGTGGCGTAGCCACGGGGGGGGGGGGCGACACCCCATGAAACCTTGTCGCCCCCCCCCGTCCCCTCCCCCACTGAGATTTTGAGTTTCTAAAAAAATTATCATTGATCTACATGACGCGCCCCCCCCCCTATGAAATGTTCCAGCCCCCCATGCAGCCCCCACTGAAAAATTCCTGGCTACGCCACTGACAGTACATACAGGGGACGAAGTTGGAAAAGAAACACGCATCGCGATATCGGAACGCTTGCGCGTAGTTCAGGCAAGTCAAAAGATCTATCTTTCTTTGTTTTTTTTTATCTTTTTTCCATGGAAAGTGAATTTCGATTTTCAATTATTTAGCTTGACCCACCCACCCACAATTTGGACAAAAGATCGACATTTTAAAACATTGAAAATTCTGAATGGCCCCTTAGCAACAAGATGGTCCTTGACCCCATTCCAAAGACCCGACATCGCCCTATTAGAATCAAAGTGATTGCTGCTGTCTCCCCAAAACAATCCATTTCGCCGCCGTTTCAACTTAGTAAGGCCAACCGGGAAGGCTTCACCAATGAGCTCAAAGACCATCTAGCTGACATTGATCCAACCCCCGATAACTATGACATCGGTTTGTTGATGTGGTGGTGCAAGAACATCCCTAGGGGCTGCCGCACTGATGACATCCCAGGCTTAGCATCCCGTAGTGCTGAACTTTACAGGAAACACAAACGCCTGTATGAAAACGACCCTCTTGCTGTCGATACCATCTCAGCTGGGGAGGAATTAATATCAGCCATAACAGCTTCTGTTATCAAAGCTTGTGGCAAACCCTTGTGGTAACCACCGATATGGCCGCGCCAAGAAGCCAATATGGCCTCCAAGCCTGGAGTATAATAAAAAAGCTCAGCTATGACCGCACGTACAGAGCCTAGTGAACAGCATTGTTACATCACCGCCAACCAAATAGCCCACAACAACTGCTATTAAATGGTAAAGCGACCGAAACCTAAGCTCTGCCAGAAAGACCCAGCCATCGACCTTGCTGGCTTCATCAAATCCTTCTCTGCTATTGCTTGCGACTGGCATAAATAAAGAACAGGAAAGCAACCAAACTGGATAACATTTTCACCGAAGAACTGAAACATCTTGGACCAAACGCCTCAAATTGGTTACTCCAGCTCTTCAACACCTGCCACGCCACACAAACAATACCTAAAGTGTGGCAAAAGTCGAAGGTCATCGCCCTCCTAAAACCCGGGAAAGACCCCACTGCGGGTCAAAACTTTTAGTCCCAAATCCCTTCTAAGTCACACATTCAAGTTGCTGGAACATTTCCTCCTCAACTGTCTTGCCTCTTCATTAAGAAACAACTGATACAGGAACAGGCAGGCAGGCTTCTGTCCCGGCAAATCTACAACTGGACAGCTTCTAAACCTCACTCAGTACATTGAGGACGGCTTCCATCAGAAACAATAGATCGCCGGCATTGTCTTTGTTGATCTTACAGCTGCCTGTGACACTGTTAACCATTGCCGACTCCTTCAGAAGATCCTGGACATGACGGCAGACCTGACCCTTACCCAGTTTATTGGTGTTCTACTGAAGAATCATCGTTTCTTTGTAGAATTCAATGGCAGAGTAGAGTACGGCTTCAAAGGAACGGTCTCCCCAAGGGAGTGTGCTTGCATCTCTTCTGTACAACGTCTATACGAGCTACCAACCGACAGACTCGTTTGCAAAGCGCTTCATATGTTGACGACCTGTGTATAGCATATCAACACACATGCTTTAATTTACCGCGATAGAGAAGACATTGACCGATGCTCTTGACCAGTCACAGCAGTGCTACACTGTGAGTCACCTGAAAGCGATCAACCCTGCTATAACTCATCCTCGATAATGAGCCTCTTTTTATGTTTATTGGATGAGATGCTCAATGCTCAAGCCAAACAGAAATCAGCCTTACCACCATTGTGCACTGTTTTTGATACTCTCGCCAATTCTATTTCTTGTGAGCGAACTCTCCGTCGAATTTGTCGAGAAGATCAAGAAGGACTCCCTACATCGCCTTCCCTACAATCGTCTTCCTTGGCTTTTGAATTTACAGTTAAATTAATCTGCCTTGACTTTGCAACAACTTCTTCCCTTTCTTCACCAAGAGGCCTTTCATTAACAATTTCCTCACCACCGTCATGATTATATATCTCTCCCCCACTAGCCTTGGTCAATGCTCTCGTCGTTATTCGTCCCGTACGCGGTCAATCGTCGGCATATATCCTCACGCGCTATGCACATGCATGTAAAAATACAGCGCGAACAGCGACCTCACGCGGCCACTATTTTTATATGCAAATCAGTTGGGGACGATCGAGAGCCTTGGTTCAATCGTCTATGTGAGGTTTTGGGGTTGGTGCTCATTATGTTAATAGCTTTAGCTGACCTTAAATGTCGTTTTCTTATTGGTCGATCATTGCGTGGAAACTTGCATAGTGAAACGTGGCACCGTACATAATCCATACACGTACACGTTGTGTGTCTCTGCACACGGCACCAATGCACAAAAACTGTGGTTCCTGTCACGTCCGCAAAAGGCGAATAGCTGCAAATAATTTGATGACGTCCGGATTTACCAAGGTGTGATTGGACACTCCACATATTAGCCCCGCCTACACTTATCTGTATTCGCATGCGAGGTCGTGCGCTAGAACTCCAGCGCAAAATAAAGAAAAACATAAGCTTTTGCCGACGATTGAACCATGGAGCTATAAACACATTGAACCAAGGCTCTCGATCGTCCCCAACTGATTTGCATAAAAAAATAGTGGCCGCATGAGTTCGCTGTTCGCGCTGTATTTTTACATGCATGTGCATAGCGCGTGAGGATATATGCCGACGATTGACCGCGTACGGGACGAGTAACGACGAGAGCATTGACCAAGGCTTCTCCCCCACAGGCAGGTGTGTTTGCTTCAACGTACGGCTGTTCGATTGTGGTTAGGGTTAGGGAGCATCTTGCTCGAAGTTCTTCTATACGGATGTTTGCCCTGTCTCTTTCTTCGCTACGCAAGAAATGACTCCGCTGATAAATACTGTCTTTGACAATTTTTTGCTTTTAGAAAGTGTTCATTGATATCAAAACCTTGCTTGGTAAAAAAAAAGCATCTAAAGGCTGCCAACCCTCCTTTTTCCGTCTGTTGTTTTGTCCAAGAAAATGTAATGCACCTTGAACATCTATTAATAATCTGTTATTTCAAACTTTGTTATCAAAGTTTTCAGTCCATAATTCGGGTAACATTTTTCAATAGATGCAATTCTCAATAAGATCTATTTCCAGTGGCGTCACCAGACTTTTCAGTCTGGGGGGCACAGGGGGGCACCAGCATTTGATGGGGGGGCACTTAGGTGGATACGGATCGCCGTCCTGGGGGAGGGGTCTAAGGGGAGGATGGGCTAGATGCAAAATGGTGCCACATTTGATGCTAAATTCGATCTGAAGATATCTCCAGAAATTGCTATTTTTGAGGTAATGATTTTAACAACGCGCAGAATTTTTTTTACCAACCCAAATCTCAGATGGGGGCACTCAGGGGGTGGGCACTAGGTTTTCCAGGGGGGCACCCCCCTTGGCGACGCCACTTAAAGACTATTTCAATGGCCTTGATCGTGTGTCATGTACACGCGATACACACAAATAAGTGCATATGAACTGTCAACTACAGTATAGATATACACAACACGTGGGCTGGATATTGATTGCTACAAGAGTATCATGCTTTGATCGTCGACTCGAGCCGCTGGCGAGTGGTAATATAAATGACAAGTGTTCCCGCTTGGTGTACGTTATAACTACACTTAAAAATACCGCCAAATGCACGGTGACCGCAAAGCTTGCTACCTGCACTTGTAGCAAAGCGGTTTTGCGGTCACATCCCATCAGTGGCGTAGCCAGGAATTTTTCAGTTGGGGGGGGGGGGGGGCTGGAACATTTCATGGGGGGCGTCATGTAGATCAATGATAATTTTTTTAGAAACTCAAAATCTCAGTGGGGTGGGGGGGGGGGGCGACTGGGGAACGGGGGGCGAAAAGGTTTCATAGGGGGGCTGTCGCCCCCCCGCCCCCCCCCCCCGTGGCTTCGCCACTGCATCCCATCCATTTGAACATTGGATTGACCCAGGTATTAATACTGGCCGAGAAATCCGCGTAAGAAACAGACAAATGTTCAAGAAAATGCTATCTTTTTGCGTGCATATTCCCATAGGGATCGAGCCGGTAAGGGTGCAGTGAACTAATTCAAGTGAGAATTTCTACGCGAGCTGATGAGCATAAAAAGTGACCCCACAGTTTCTTTTGAAAACGGAGACCGTTTGGCTTAAAAAACGGTGGAATTGTGTAAATATAGCCAAGGATCAACTCCCTGGTTTTTGGGCTTCCATCTGAGGGCAGGCTTGATAAAATTACGGTTGAAAAATGGGTCCTATTTGCCTGAGAAAGTGGAAGGATGCCACTTGTAAAATGGCTACATGCAGGCTTGGGAACTATCACTTTTCGGAAGGTGATTTTGTTTTGGTGTGAATATTTAAAAATGTAATCGGCTAAGGCCAAAACAAAAATAGTCGGTCTCTGGTCAGACCGAAGTTCTGGAATTGATGCGGCGACACGTTTTTTTTTTGGTGGCTTTTTTTTTCAAGCTTGTATTGTACAGACAAGGTGGGTACTATTTTGCTTTTGTGTGTCTTCATTATACATTGGTGTCCTCTATAATTTGCCTTGGTGCCCTTTATCATTTGCCTTGGGGCAATTTCCCCATTCCTTGGTGCTCCTTGGTGCAAAGAATTGAGGAGGCGCGGCAATACAGGGCGCTGTTGTAGCTTCCGTGTTAATTTGAAGGGGAAAAAAAGGTTGACGCGCATGATTAAAATCGACGCGCGCGCTGACCAGAGACCGAGTATTTTTTTTTTTTTTTGGCCTAATCTACCCAAAATTTAAAAGAAATGAAAAGATGAAGTACAAGACAATAATTTAATTTTTGTTTGAGAAACCCCAGTGATGTTGGCTTGCATGTTATTTTGCCCTGAACTTTGTTGATTTTACACTGTTTTTAATGGGGCTTGAATTGGTTCAGTGCACCCGTAACGACCGAGTTGGTTACGGACCGAGTTGGTCACGGACCGAGTTGCTTACGGACCGAGTTGGTTACGGACCGAGATGGTTACGGACCGAGTTGGTAACGGACCGAGTTGACTCGGACCGAGTTGGTCACGGACCGAGTTGACCAGTGAAACCCTCCATTTTTGGGTAGTTGGCCTCATACGAACTACAGAGGGCAGCAGCACCTTTAAACGGCAGACCGATAGGCTGGTTCCAGCTTTGCTTTCATTGTACCTGATAATAAGGCGGAGGAAGTAGATAGGTACCACACAAGTTTCTGCGTGCTCATATTTTGCATATGAAAACTACATCGCCGGCGAAGAGTCGTTCGATCGAAGCTCGAGAGAAAGAGTGCATTTCTTTGCATATCTTGATTTATGCACAACTACAAGTCTCTTCCTGTATTTCAGTTATTAACTACTTCATTGCCACGATGGACAAGATTGACATGAGCTTAGGTAAGTCTGTGAGAAATGCTATGTTATGAACGCAAACAATGTTTCATTTTTCAGCATCACGTTCACCTTACCATTGTCTGATTGTAGGCCGTATTTGTTTTGTGGGTCAGTTTTTTTTATGCCCAAATTTGGGCAGTTCCCATTGAGTTGTTAGAATCGAAGGACGTAAAATTTGTGGCGTATATTTTACCTATAAAGTGTGCTGTTGCAACTTTTTTTTCTCAAAGTATTTTCTAACAAAATTGGAAATATTTTTCACTTTCAGTCCCAGATTCATGTCTTTTCAACATTTTGTAGAAAAGTAGAGCTTGATAGTAGAGTCCAAGCTAATACCGCGAGCTGGACAACACCGTCCCTAAAACCAACATTTTCCAACAAAAAAACATCAGATTTCACCTTCAAAACGGCCTCCAAATTACTAGATATGCCACCTGAGGTTCAAGTAGACATCGATGATTAAGATGGTTGTACTGAAGTTTACTTAAATGACTTACGATCCGGAAAAAAGTAAAATTTTCCGTTCATTTCGGAGAGCTCCCCTCGCGATCTTGAACACGTTAAATTTCCAATCGTGTTTAATGTTTGAACGACGCGATTTCTTCTTCATTCCCAGCGTACATTCGATGGTCCCCGTATCCCGAGTGCGATTCTGTTACCGAGCGCGCGCGATGCATCGATTATGATAATGAGTAGACTGGATCACGTTTGTAAACACATGTGCATTTCAAACGATAATAGGGAGTCGGGAACTAGCGCAGCTTTTATGGCGGATACCAGTTCAAGCTGGTTCCCGATTCCCTTCGAAATGCACATGTATGTGTTTACAAACGTGACTCATTATCATAATCGATGCGTCGCGCGCGCTCAGTAACGGAATCGCACTTGGGATACGGGGACCATCGAATGTACGCTGGGCATGAAGAAGAAATCGCGTCGTTCAAACATTAAACACGATCGGAAATTTAACGTGTTCAAGATCGCGAGGGGAGCTCTCCGAAATGAACGGAAAATTTCACTTTTTTTCCGGATCGTAAGTAAACTTCAGTACAACCATCTTAATCATCGATGTCTACTTGTACCTCAGGTGGCATATCTAGTAATTTGGAGGCCGTTTTGAAGGTGAAATCTGATGTTGTTTGTTGGAAAATGTTGGTTTTAGGGACGGTGTTGTCCAGCTCGCGGTATTAGCTTGGACCCTACTATCGCCAGACCATGTCCAAATGTTAAAAAAGGCGATAAGTTGGGTCCAAGTTACTCGGACTAATTTAACATGTAGTTTCTAAGACTTAGGCCTAATATTAAGTTGGATTTAATTTTCAAAATCAGATGTTCAGTAGGCTAAAACAATGAAAAAGAAAACCCACAAAAGTTGTCGGGATTAAAATTATTGTTATTGTCAAAATGAATAGTAAGTCAAATATTTCACTCCGTAAAAGGGTAAATTGTTTTAGACATGTTTAGAGGATTTCAAAAGTAAAAAAAATTCCAAATTTAAAATTCTAATAAAATATATCACTTTGTGAAAACAAAGAATCAGTTTTCATATTCTACTCATTACGACTATGAAGTGTTTAAATAGCCATGAACTGGTCCCATATTTTTTTCCATTGGTGTAAACAAATAGGTCTGCACCATATACGATACTGAATTGACAACACACATCGAGTGAATGCATGGCTTAGTTTGTTTGTTTGTTTGTTTGTTTTATTTCCATTCATACTTCACACATACAATGAATAAAGATTAATGATCAAAACAAAGTGTATCAAAATAGAAAAAGCAGAACATTACAGCATGAATGGGGGTGGCATCCAGAGAAGGACTGGCCTTCTGTAGTGGAGCACCCGAGACTGCGGTCAAAGTAAACTACATGTATTTGGAATAATGCAAACAATGAGATCCCAGGTAGAGTTTATAAATGTAGTAAGTTCGAACATAAAGTGAGCACATACAAAAACATAAAAGTTGTATACATAAAGGAGAAAAAAATAGGGAAAAAAGGAATTAACGTCTTGCCGAATGTAGGCACGAGTAGCAGTTAAGATTTGTACAAACAAAATCATTGTACTTATTTAAATAGAATTCCTTGAGGTGTTTAACAAAAAGCTTTTTGGATGAACTGACCAGAAGAAGTCTAAGTTGATCAGGAAGACCATTAACAATTCGAGGCAAAATATTACGGTAATTAGCTGATGTTATGTCCAGTCTAAATGTACTATTACAATGAATACAATTACTTTGTCTTGTAGAATAATGGTACAAGTCCTGGTTTAGTGGGAAAAAAGACTGATGGCTTAAATTCTCAGGAAGTAGTTTATGAAAGTAATCGTAATAATGAGTAACAATGTGTACATTAAATACATCACCAAACTTTAGAATTCTAAATTTATTACAAAGTGGAGTGGTATGCGCATTGTATTTAGCATGACAGGCATTTCTTATACATTTCTTTTGTAGTGTTACAAGTCTGCTAAAAAAAGAAGGATAAACCTTATACATGCCACCCCAAGCCAAGACTCCATAATTTAAATAAGAATTAACCAATGTATTATAAATAGACAAACTGCCTTTAATCCTCAACAACTTCTTAGTTCTATTAAGGATGTAGTTAACTTTGGAAATCTTATTACATATTGAAGAGATTTGTTCCTTCCAAAGCATGTTTTTGTCCGTTTCCAGTCCTAAGAACCTGGTACAAGAAACCTTATTAAGAATACTATTTTCTAAACTTAGTGGATAGTGTGCCCACCTTACAAGCATGCCACTCGAGTTTGATTCCAACTTTCCAAGCCTTGCTGCTGTCCTTGAAACTTGATTTGTTTGTGTCCCAAAATGTGAAGAATTGTCTTCTTTTAGTGTTTAAATCAAATCCTACGTTTAATTTGCAGACTTTTTCATCTTCTGTCTATGATTTGTGGTTCTGGAGGATTTTTATTTTTTAAAGGGAAATAAAGGTCTGATTCCCATCTCGTAAATATGAGGTCACAACGACAATGTAACAGCGGAACCAGAAGACACTCATTGCGCATGTATAGTGCAGTGCTGGTTCAACAACGAAAGCAATCGGGAACCGCTTTACTGTCAAATATACACTGCCTTTACCAGGCAGTCATATTTGACTCCAAAAAATTCCTTCTGATTTTGTAAGAAAATGTATGTACCGGTACATGAGTGTGAGTGACCAATGTCTTGTTGGAGTAGTTGAATTTAACTCTAAAACTAGAAGACGTAGAGTCTAGATTAGAAGGAGCAGAACAGAACCCTGACTACACCCCTCCCCACCCCCACCACCCCCCAAAAAAATTAAAAAGTTGCGAAGGGAAAATAGTTTTCCCCCATTTCAAGCTTGTAATTATGAGATTTGATTGAGGTGTTGTGCAAGTGTTGACACTAATTTCATTAAAATTGGACGTACCATTCTCATGAAGTATTCATTCTTAAAGCAGGGTGCCCGAATATGTAAGTTTGTCATGGACTATTATTTAGGGCAAACTGCAAGTGAACAACTAATGATCAAATTTACAGAGGCTAAAATAAGTCTAAGTGAAGGTGAATACATGCATGTAGCCTACAGTAAAGTTTCACTAATATGCTACAGCTGAGTTCTGAAGGGGGGGGGGGGAAATTGTGAGGTGGGAAAATTAATACACTTTAAATGGTTTCAGAGGGAATTCGTTATACAGGGTGACCCCAAAAATGCAACCCTAAAACATTTGCCTTTAAAAAAACAAGGGATTGGTGGATTTGTATGTTTTGGGTATCAGATTAAAGTTAAAAGCTTGTTCTTTCTAATACTGAAAAAAAAAATCATGAAAATAGCACTTTGGATTGCTGAAAAAATGTCAATTATGTAACAGTAGTCCTTTTTCATCCTGTACACAAACAGTTACCACAGTAAGGGATTTCACTGTACCTATTTGTGCATGTCCTAATCCTTACAAACAACACAGCACATAATATGGCAAGGGTACAAATGAATTTGATGGAAATACCTTTTATTTTCCACCCGAACAGGTTCGTCATCCTTTTTATTCTGATTTTAAACCTTTTCAGCATCATAAATATGTCAAAATATTGAAGACGTTGCACAAATGAAGGATAATTGCTCAGTAGGCTTACAGTCAAATGTTTCACGGAAGTATCTGTGTACAGGATGAACATTGACTACTTTTACATAATTGGTATTTTCTCAGCAACCCAAAGTGCTATTTTCATGATATTTTCAGTAATTGAAAGAAAAAGCTCCCAGCTTTAATCTGATACCCAAAACATAAAAATCCACCGATCCCTTTTCTGTTTTAAAGGCAAATGTTTTAGGGTTGCATTTTTTTGTGGTCACCCTGTATAACTGCCGCTCAACATTATTAAATGGGAAGAAATGCAACAATTCATGAGGTATACATCTCATGGTTGTCTCTATTCATGTTTAGTTACCTCAACTAACACGCTAATACAATCACTAAATAACTGCTTTCCTTTATGTATTCAAGTCCATTCTTAAAACCCTTCACCACCAGGGTTGTTGGTAACCGCAGCTCCAATCCCTGTCCCAGGCATGCAACCTTGAATATGAATGGCCAGCTGGCTTGTACAAACAAACCAATCACAAGTGGTGTTTGTTTTTTATGAATGGGGCATACGTCCTTATGTGGACAAAAGGGGCGGTGCTCGTTGTGATCTCTCCTCAATAGGAATTTACTCACATTGGACTGTATGTATATGAGACTATGCGCATTGCAAAATACACTAATTGATTTTGTGAATAAAAAATGCACTGTTGGCAGAAAATTTGGTATTGATTTTAATTTTCAGAACAAATGCAACAGCTGTTGAGATTGGAAACAGGTGTTTGGAAACATGAAAAATCAGGACTCTCTCCCTTTTTTTTGGTTTCTTTGTTTCAGAAATGAGTAAAAAGCAAAGTGATTGTGGTGGTTGTCGGACAAAAAGAAAAAGACCAAATCTTCAGTGCATTTACATTTAAATTGTATATTTTTTCCCTTAGAACAGTTATTTTAGTGGCATGTTTAAAAGGTTTTGATAAGTTTTCTGAAAGCAAGGCACTCAAATTTGTGCAAGGACTAAATAGGAACAAAGCACAAAAAATGACCAATAGCCCTAAGTAATCTTCCCAAATCCTCCAAAATTCTCTTTGCAAAATGGAACATTTTGCAGGGTTGAGGCTATATGGCAAAAATGTGTGGCTGATTTTGGAGGATGTACTGTGTCGTGGTCTTAAGCACTGACACGACGAAATTGAAAGACAGTGGACAGAGGACTTTGCCATGGGTGGCTTGTGCGTAAAGCGCTCGCCTCTCACCAAGGTGACCACAGTTCGAATCCTGGCCGCGGATCACATGTGAGTAGAGTTGTGCGTTGGTTCTCTCCTGTGCCACGAGGGTTTTTCTCCGGGCCCTCCGGTTTTCCTCCCTCCGGAAAAATCAAACACTTTCCATCTCAGGCTGTGCTCCGTGGTCATATATGGGTCGATGTGGCTGGCAGCCATAGGCGCCTCTACGTGCAAGCGGCCCGTCCACGTTGTAGCCGCGTCCTTTGCAATTCAGCATACCAGCTGCGAGTAAGGATGATTAGCCTCCCAAATTATTATTATTATTATTTTGGTGCCTTCACGTTGGGAGAATTGAGAGGATTTGGTAAGGTTTCTGGCAGTATTTCCAGTAAATGCTTGGGGTTAACACAGTCAAATCTGCTACTGTGGCCCTCTTTGTATTGTGGTCACTCTTCATTTTTCCCCTGTTTGTTTTTTTGGTGTGTACAAGGCTCTCTGGAAAACAGGTTCAGAGGCATTTTGGGTTAGTTTTATCTGTCGCAAAAGAAACACTCAAGGAAATCATAGTAAAGAAATTGGGTTGAAAGAGTTTTTACAGTGTGAGTAAAATGAGTTGTTTTCACAGATTTTTCTTAAAGGGAATGTACATCATTGGCTTTTGCTGTAATTTTCAGAAATGAACTATTTGAGGGGTTAGTATAATAGATGTAATATTGTTACACTGACATGTTTGAAGTTTTGTGTTCGAAAATGCTGGAAAAACCAAGAAAAACAAAAATGTTCAAATGGTCTGGTTCCTTGACTCCACTAAAGATAAAATGGATCAATTCATAGATGCCGGAAAATTGTAAGGTAAGGGAACCAGTCTAGCTGGCCTGCACCCATTCATGAACATGTAACCAATAGCAAACAAAGTTTGGACTGAAAAAAGTGTAAAGTTGGAGCAGTAGTTGAAAAATAGTTAGGTTTTTCCAACGGTGGTCGGCTGGCCACCGTTGGAAATGTATACAAAAATACCATTTTCTTGAAAATGACTTCACACCAGGTGCCATAATTTTACAGGATGCTTTAGACTGTCACTTACCAACATCCTAGTAAGGTATTTCATAAAAACTTGGTAGTTTTATTTTTCGATGTTTGCAAATGTTGTATATTCCCTTTAACTACACCAAAACAAAGGAATGTCCACACTAGGTATGTAACGTAAATGGGTGTGTGTGTACGTGTGTGTGTGTTTGCAGATGACATCATCAAGCAGAACAGGAAAGAGAACCGCAAGCTTGCCGTTCAGAAGAAGAAAGCCACCGCCGGCTTAAAGCAGCGTCCCTCCGGACCGGCCGGCCAGAAGCGAACCAAGCGGCCCGGCCTGGTCAAAGGGGGTCTCCAGGTCAAAGGTCAGCTGAAGCAGTTCCGGGCCAGAATAGGAGGGAAGAAGAACGTAGGGAAGGGCGCGGCACTGCAGAAGAAAAGAGGCGCGGCCAGGCTTCAACAGCAGGGCGGGGCCGTCACAAACAGAGCACCAGCACGAAAGGTAAACCCTGGCAGGCTTAACCCTCCTTTGCAAACATACATTAGTCCTTTCAGTCAAAATCAAGAAAGTGACTGTTTTCAGTGGAGTGCCGTGGCCTCGTGGTACGGGGCATTGAATCCGTGGTCTGCGGGTAATTCTGCGGGTTGCGGGTTCGAGTCCAGCCTGGGGTTGTGGTGCATGAGCTCTTGGAGCAACTCATTGTTTTTCCCCACCCGAGGATAAATGAGCACCTGTGAGGGCAGAGATGGTTATTGTGATTGAATTAGCTTGCTTGTGCCTAACAGGCAGCATCGAGCTGTCTACTCCCCAGGGAGCTGAGATGGTATTTGGAATGTTTCATTTGCCCAATGATCATCGGGGGTAATAATGATGTTAAGCGCTTTGATCTTACCGTAGTTAAAAGCGCTTTATAAAAGAATTCCCAGCCTTCATAAAGCACGATTGACTGGCTGTGACTGTTTATGTAGCTTGATTCAGCTTTGCTTTGGCTGTGGGTATTTGATAAGGCCAAAAAAAAAAATAGTTCTGCTTCCGATTACATGCCTTTCAAAAATAGGGTCGGTCGGTCGGAATTTTTTTTTTTTTTGCCAATTTTTTTTATGCAGATTGAATGGGGTATTCAATTATATGCGAAGTTTTAGCCTGAACTATTTCTATTGCACTACGAAAGCTATACACGAAATGGCAACAAAAAGTGAGTAAAACCTACCTTTAATTATTGTCAATATATTTACGTTCGATAATTTCAAAAAATAATGGAAAATTCAGGCCGTTCGCACCATATGCACAACGCTAGTCAAGACGCGGGGAGCTGGCCAAAACTCCGAGGAGTGTAATGCGTGCGTGTGTGGCGAGCGGCCCACCATGGGCCGTCAGAGCTGTTTTTACCGTCAACAATTTCGGGAAACACGCGGCATGTATCACTCCAAATACGAGTAGTGCGATCTCAAAATGAACTCCTGAACACAGAAAATACATACACAGACAAGCTAGATCAATTCTGTAAATTAACTTGCAAAAATGTTCTTTCTGCATCAGTGTTTTCTTGGCATTTTTACGATGTCGAATCCGACCAGTTGACAGTCCCCTGCACTGTACTGATAGCGCGCTATCGGTCACATAGCTAGCTATGGACTGGTTACCGCATTTTCATTATGTCTTCTAAATTGGCCCCTGCGCGGCACGGCGGGAACCAGTCGTCGCCACGTGATTATAGTCACCGTGCGTGACATCGAATGCAGTAGTTATATCGCGGCTTAATTTGTAATAACGGAGGTTTCTTTGAAAAAAAAAAGCGAATGTAAGTAAGAAAACAAATAAATACAAGCATTTTTGGATGCAAAAGGGTTGTTGAGAGGTATTTTGTGAAGACAGAAAAGACAGATTTTATTTGTATTTATTCAATTTTTTTTTTTTTTTTTTTTTTTTTTTTAATTGCCGATAAAATTTTTAGGGTCGCAGCCTAAAAATAGGGTCGGTCGGGTAACCGGAAGCAGAACTATTCTTTTTTTTGGCCTAAACCAGCTGTGCCCACAACTTGCCTGCTTTGTCTGTTTATGGTCTGTGGACAGGGGTAGACTAAGTTTGACTAGTCACAGTGCTTGCTTGACATATGATCTGACTGCTGGTGACTAGCCTGTGTTAAAAGTATAGCAGGAGAAGTGGATTGAAATTTTGACGGTGACTGTTTCAAACAGCAGGAGGAATAAACCAAGGACACCTGTGCGGACTGATTGCTGCCTTGAAGTCGAAATAATTTCGCTATATTTTGTGAGCTGCAAGATTGTGGGGATAACATTTGATCAGCCTGTACCAACGGTCTTAGTTGAGGCATGTGGACCCAAACAGAGCTTCCACAAATGTCTACTTTTCCTTGTTTACTTTGGTTCCATAGAGACGCTCATGAGTAGAGCTTCTATGCATTCACTGTAACTGATTCAAACCCCAAGGATGGCCACCTATTACAAACAGTCTAAAACCCAGAACATAATTTGGCCTATGTGAGGGTTTTTCTTTCAAATTGTGTAACTCTTCTAAAAAAAACAAAATTCCAATGAAGTGAAATGTTTGTCTTTTCAGGTTGGCAAACAGCGGTTGCCAATCAAGAAAACCGCAGGTGCGCAGGTCGTCAATCGCAACAGGAAGCAACAGGTGCAGCAGCGGGTGCAGCAGGGTAAAGCAGCAAGACAGCAGCAGTTCAACCAACGCAGGGGCATACAGGTGGGTTCAGGTTGCCATAAAATAAGGGATATTTTTGTGGAGTTGAACGTGCTAATCACAGAAAAAAAGGTCAAAACCTAATATCGGAATTAAAATCCTCCAACACGTAATTCCATCAAACAAGTCAATTACGGAGAATACTTTTGTTGGAATACTCAGTGGGCCGCTGTGGTCCAATGGTTACGGTGTTCGACTTACGTGCCGTGGTACGCGGATTCGAACCCTGACAGGGAACATGGTGCTTGTGTTCTTGGGCAAGGCACTTTACTACGATTGCCTCTCTTCGCCTAGGAGTATAAATGGGTACCTGGGAAGGTAGAGACCAAATTGCGCTGATCTCGAGCTGCTGCAGAAAAATGGTCTCAATCCTGATGAACAGTGATAATTATAATAATTGTAAAGCGCTTTGAAACCTTGGGTATAAAGCACTATATAAGCCCTACATTATTATTATTATTTGGTCTTGTGTGGTCCACAGACAATACAGCAAGGAGGTGGCAGGAAAAACGTCCCGTTGAACCGCCAGAACTTTGCCAACACACAGACAAACAGACAGCAGCAAATCAACAGGCAACAGACGAACACACAACAGCAGCAGTTCAGCCGCCGACAGATGCAGAAGAACAAGAGGCAAGTCCCCAGAGACTATTATCTTGGAGCCTCGCTCTGGTTTGGTTGATAAAAAGGCTCTAACGGCAGTCTTTGTCCCCTTGAGTTAGTTTAGCATACGGTGATACAAAAGGTTTTGTTTCCAGTGAATGCAGGCAAGTTCCATCGTACTGCCTCTCGTTGGAACTCCAAACTCCAAAGAGCAAGGAGTTTCTTGAATGTTTCAAATGCATAAAGCTCATACTTGATCAACAGACTTTCACAACGTTTCCTCTCGGCAGATTACTCCAGAACCAGCCAGCTCCTAGGGCCAACCTGGCCAGGCCGCAGCGCCAAAACAACCCACGGTTAAAAGCTCCGAAGGTCAGACAACAGAGAGCCAACACCCAGGGAGTAAACCCCAAACTCCTCACAGTGTCCATCAGCAATCCAAGAGCCATGCAGTAAGATTTTTTGCGGGGGGGGGGGGGGATATTTTTTGCACTGCTCTTTTGCTTACCAAATATTGAGTCAAAAAAGGTAAAAGGTAAAGGGACGAACCTCTGTTCACAGGAACACACCCATCTCTCTTTCGTTTAGCAATTGGGCCAGACTCATATGCTGCTGTGGGGGGATTGCCACACCTCCTCCACAGCGAGTCTGTTACCTTCCCAGCATGGAATAATGCTGGTACCCATTTAACACCTGGGGTGAGAAGAAGTAATTGAGGTAAAGCGCCTTACTCAAGGGCACAACACGCATGGCCACGGCGGGGCTCGAACCCACAACCTCACCATCATGAATCCTGTGCTCCACCATTAGACCACACGCGCCCATTGAGTCAAAGACATTGACAAACGGGGAACCGCCAACATAGGGCTGGATAGCTCAGTTGGTGTAGCGCCGGAACGGCAATCCGGAGGTCGCAGGTTCAAACCCCACTCTAGCCAATTTCTTTGTTCAACTTTCAAAATTATCATAATCCACCTAGTTTAATTGTGGTTTATTTGAAACTTATTTTAAAGGGAATATACAACATTTGCAAACATTGGAAAACAAAACTACCAAATTTTTACGAAATAGCTTACTAGGATGTTGGTAAATGAGAGTCTAAAGCATCCTGTAAAATCATGGCACCTGGTGTGAAGTCATTTTCAAGAAAAGTGGTATTTTGTATAAATTTCCAACGGTGGTCGGCCGACCACCGTTGGAAAAACCTAACTATTTTTCAACTACTGCTCCAAATGTACCATTTTTTCAGTCAAAATTTTGTTTGCTATTGGTTACATGTTCATGAACGGGTGCAGGCCAGCTAGACTGGTTTCCTTACCTTACAATTTTCCGGCATCTATAAATTGATTCATTTCATCTTTTGTGGCGTCAGGGAACCAGACTACTTGAAAATTTTTGTTTTTCTTGGTTTTTCCAGGATTTTCGAACACAAAACTTCAAACTTGGCAGTGTAACAATATTTGATCTATTATACTAACCCCTCAAATAGTTCATTTCTGAAAATTACAGCAAAAGCCAATGATGTACATTCCCTTTAATTCTGAGTACTGTCTCCTTGACAGAATCAACCCAATTTCAAAAAAATAATTTTCCTTTAAAATGACATAACAGTAAACCAATATCCACCCTTCACGATTATGACCGACAACATTTCAACCGATAGCAATTCTCTAGCAATTGAAACGATAAATTCAGTCAGTCTGACTATTTTGTGACTTGTTTTGCTTCTGTTTTTTTCCCAGGAATACCAAACCTGTGAAGATCAACAGGACTAAACCCAAAATGCAGGTAGGAAACCTCATCCTTCTCTGTTAGTATGC
Organism: Patiria pectinifera; assembly: GCA_029964075.1. Taxonomy (NCBI): domain Eukaryota; kingdom Metazoa; phylum Echinodermata; class Asteroidea; order Valvatida; family Asterinidae; genus Patiria; species Patiria pectinifera. The sequence continues at coordinate 11,609,452 of CM057144.1, read as the reverse complement.
ACCTTATTGATTGTTAAAGGGAAAATACAACATTTGCAAACATCAAAAAATAAAACTACCAAATCATTTTGAAATACCTTGCTGGACTGTTAGTGAATGACAGTGTAAAGCATCCTGTAAAATCATGGCACCTGGTATACTGTCATTTTCAAGAAAAGTGGTATTTTTGTATCAATTCCCAATGCTGATCGGCCGACCAGTGTTGGAAAAAACTGGCCCCAATCGACCATCGCACTTGTTTGCAATCGATTACATGAACGGGTACAAGCCAGCTAGACTGGTTCCCTGACCTTACAATTCCCCAATGTATGTAAACTGCTCTGTTTCTTCTTAAATGGAGTCAGGGAACCAGACTACAGAAAAATGATTGTTTTTCTTGGTTTTTATAGCATTTTGGAACCCAAAACCTCAAAAAAGTCAGTGTAACTTTATTTGCTATATATTTCCAACCCCCCAATTCCATCCATTTCTGAAAATCACAGCAAAAGCAAATGATGTATATTCCCTTTAATCGATGTGTCGTCATTGGTTTTATTAATAACACATATCTGAAATAACTACAGGGTGGTCCAAAAAAAGTTTGCACTTTTTCAGACGCAGATTTCTTGGAATACGGGAGACGTGTTAGACTTGTTTCAAGATATTCCTAAACTACCGCATCTTCGTGGTATGTGGATGAAAACGGCACTGAAAATCAAAGCCAAAGAAACGGTGATGGTTTAAAGGGAATGTACATCATTGGCTTTTGCTGTAATTTTCAGAAATGCACTATTTGAGGGGTTAGTATAATAGATCAAATATTGTTACACGGCCATGTTTGAAGTTTTGTGTTTGAAAATGCTGGAAAAACCAAGAAAAAACAAAAATGCTCAAGTAGTCTGGTTCCCTGACTCCAGGAAAGATAAAATGGATCAATTTATAGATGCCGGAAAATTGTAAGGTAAGGGAACCAGTCTAGCTGGCCTGCACCTGTTCATGAACATGTAACCAATAGCAAACAACATTTTGACAGAAAAAAAAATGTAAGTTTGGAGCAGTAGTTGAAAAAAATAGTTAGGTTTTTCCAACGGTGGTCGGCCGACCACCGTTGAAAATGTATACAAAAATACCATTTTCTTGAAAATGACTTCACACCTGGTGCCATAATTTTACAAGATGCTTTAGACTGTCATTTACCAACATCCTAGAAAGGTGTTTTTCGATGTTTGCAAATGTTGTATATATTCCCTTTAAAGACAAATGGTGCATAACCAGTTTCTCCGCATGCAAGTGTAGGAGATGTGGTCAACACAATAGCACTGCGCACACAAATAACTGCAATAATTGAAATTAGGTCTACTTGACTGCCATAGATGGGGACGAACTAGTTTTTGACCATTTTTCTGTAAATTGCCGCTATTTCTTAACTTGAGCATTATTTTTTAACGCCGTTTTTGCCATATATGACCAAGATCTTGTAGTTTAGGAATATCTTAACACAACGTCTCTTCAATTTTGAGAAATCTGCCTCTGGAAAAGTGTAAAGTTTATTTTTGGACGACCCTGTACGGTATACAACACGGCATTATGATTTCTTGATGGTGTATGCTATTTCAACGGTTGATATTTTCGTGCCTTTTCTGTTTTTATGTGTGTGTTCAGATCAGCGGCGGCACGCTCAGCGATCGGTTCGGCCAGTTGCAACAACCTAGGAATGTACCCAACACCAACCAGCAGAGAAGGCGACGAAACCAGCAGGGGCGGGGCCAAAACAACAGCGGGCGGACGGTACTCCTCGTTTGAAACGGACAATTTCATAGTACAATTGCTGCTGTTATGATTTTAAAGACTGGTTTTAATAAGTTAAGTTGAGTTGAAAAATCTAATCTGATGTTTTTCGTCTCAGTAAACAGGCCCATTTCTCCCCCTTTACTTGACATTTTTAAACACTGGAGTGGAAAGCCGTTAATTTTCCTTTTACAAGAACTACACAATTTTGAAGAAGCGATGAAATAATGTGACATTCCAAGTCTGATTTGCATTGAAACTTCTGCAATTTTCTCCTTTCTTTACGTTCATTCGATAAAGGCCTTGATATCAAATAACTTGTAAATATATTTGTGGGGATTTCTGGTTTTCATTTCTGTTGTAAGTATTTTGCAAAGTGGAACAAAGAAATTGACTGGAGCGGGGTTTGAACCCGCGACCTCCGGATTACTGTTCTCATTTCCCGGGTTTGCAGCATTGTTAACATTGCTAGCATCGTGACTTTGGGCGCGATCCCTGGCTGCGTGGCATATACGGGTTAGTGGCTTCTGACTAGCGCCCCTTGAACAAAAACATTGACAAATTGGGGAACCGCCAACATAGGGCTGGATAGCTCAGTTGGTATATCACAGGAACGGTAATCCGCAGGTCGCAGGTTCAAACCCCGCTCCAGTCAATTTCTTTGTTCAACTTTGAAAATTATAAACCAACCTAGTCAGTTTTCTGTAAGTACTTAAAAGGTGTTTCTGAGCGTTAATTTCAGTGTGGGTCTTTGAAGAAGACGCTAAAATTTCTTTGAAATTAAAATGAAACAAAATCTTTACAAACTGTTGGAAAGCTTTCTTAATTCTTGAAACTCTGTGATATAAGAAATAAATGCTTGAAGAAAAAATGTAAAAGTAGTTTAAAAAAATCTATTTTTAGTGTGATCTAGTCTTCCAAAACAGTTTTCACTAACTTGTATCGTTTAGGCAAAAAAAAAAAATATTCGGTCTCTGGTCAGACCAAAGTTCCGGAATTGACGCGGGGACGCGGCTTTTTTTTTTTTTTTTGCTTTTTTTTTTCTTCAAGCTTGGATTGTACAGACAAGGTGGGGTACTATTTTGCTTTTTTGGTGTCCTCATGTACATTGGTGTCCTCCATAATTTGCCTTGGTGCAATTTCCCATTCCTTGGTGCTCTTTGGTAAAAAAAAAAATGAGGAGGTGCGGCAATAGAGGGCGCTGTTGGAGCTACCGCGGAACATTTTGGAAAAAAAAAAGATTGACGCGCATGATTAAAACCGACGCGCGCGCTGACCAGAGACCGACTTATTTTTTTTTTTGGCCTTATGTGTGTACAAATATCAGGGAAACTCAAAAGAAGGATATCTATGTTACATATGTGCTTATTGTGCGAAAATGTTATCAGTTATTTTCCAAATTCTCACAACGTGTTAAAATGTAGAGTTTTCCAAGCAAAGCACGTGTCATGAATATTCATTTTTGTTTTAAGTCTGAAAGGGAACAGTAGTTCCAGTGACAAATTTGATGAATTTTTTCCTTTTTTTGTGTGCTTACAATCACTGAATCTGTTTGCATCATTGATAATAAAATACGTCTTTGTTTTAATAATGTATTAATCGCCTGCACGTATAGTGTTAAGATTGTACTGTATTCTCTTGTGATAGGGTGTGCACTTCCCCTTTATTTTTAAGAATAGAATTATTAATTTATAGTTTACATGGAAATTACCGTAAACAAGTACGAAAGTGTGACTTTTTATCATCAATTTTCAATTGACTGGTACTGGTGAATTTTCTTAAACTTTCAAATTATCAAGGTCACGGTATTCTTCTCAATACTTGTGTTTTTAAAAGGTCAAACTGATCTGACTCCATGTGTTTCTGTGTTACAAGGTTTATTTTCTGGTCGGTTAGTACATGTATACAGTTTTTTTTGTAAGATATTTCAGATTTTGGAAGTATTGTAATAAAGTGAGTGAAATTCAGTAGTACTACTTGACGTAGAATACTGTGATTAATTGCTTTTATTATTAAGATTCAATATGAGAAGGTGTCTTAAGAAGAAAATTGAATCATACTTGAAGGTGATCTGATGACAATTTGGGAGGGTTTTTTTTTTTGAGGGGTGTTTCGTTGAATTTGGGGGTGGGTCTTTTTTATTATTTCGGAATTAGTTTTAAGAACAGGTTATTTTATTTAACTTGTAACCAGTGACGGTCACTTAAATTTTAGGGCCAAAAACAATGAATAATGGAGACGGGGGGGATTTCATTACGCTATAAATCCGTGAAATTAATCAATATCTCATACTCATAGAGAAAAAAAAACCCGATAGAGGGCAGGCTTCACAGAGACCGCGAAGACCACGTGGTGACGTTTGCAATTTGATCCGAGCGCTCAAATAGACCGTCAACTGTCAATTCACTGCGTGCGTTAGTACACATCATTCAGTAGTACAGATCTGCCAACATGAAACTCGACTTTGAGGAGCTAAACTTTCAGGACAATTTTTGACAACCTCCGCGATAACTCTGCCTTTCTTAAGACTCGAATGCGGAAGATGGAGCCTCGAACTAAACTCAGGAGGATTTTCACAGTTCTGGGTCTCGTATTTGTGACTTTAGCGGTCCTGAAAGAGAACATTGCAAGTGCAACGGTGAGTCCCGTTTTTCGTTTACCGGCGCGTGTTTTAGAATAAAGCAAGGCCGTCCATATCGGCCAATGGGCCGTTGTTGGTGGGTGCTTGTCCGGTGAAAACTGTCGCACCTCGTTGCTATAGCACGAAAAGAATATTAGTTTACGGAAATCAATGCTGTTACCGTACGGTACTGTTCGTGTTCATGCTAGGATTTGTAGGCCCATGGTGCTCTTTTTCTTGATCGGAACTTGTGTTGGCGGTCCGTATGGCGGAGGTCAACTTTTGTGCCCTTTTCGTAAAACCGTTGCTAGGCTTTTCGGGTTTCAGGGACGCGTTAATGGTGTCAGATTTCGCAAACTGACACATTCCTGTGACCCTGTGTCATAGCAACGAATGCGCAGTACAGACAGTAACAGGGCCTATTCATTGCAGAAACGTAATAGGTTCTACAGTTTTTACAAGGATATGCACTGTATTTCAAATTCAAACACATTAGAAAAGGGTGGGGAAAGAATGTAGTATCCAGACGCCACTTCTTTTGTTGTGTAGGCCTACAAAGTCTATGGAGATTCGAGTGCATTTTCAAAGTATTTTCTAACAAAATTGGAAATGACTCAGTCCCAGATTCATGTCTTTTCAAATTTTTGCAATGACCTTCATTGAGATAATTATATGTGATGCGATCAAGCTAAATAGGTCAGTAGGTGTGGAAATTTCAAAATTTCTACATATGTCCTCTTTCATGTCAACTATTTTTTCCTGAGAAAAACTCACAATAAAGTAGTTAAAATGTGACATTTTTGCTATTAAAGGAGCTAATATTCAATAGCCTGCAATTAAGCAAGTTTGTTGTTGCTTACTAAACACTTCAATTTTGAATCGTTGATTTCTCTGTTTGATTTCTCTGTTTTTTTCTTTCTGATCTGCCTGTGTTTTAAGTCCCATAACTTCTGAACGGAAGATTGTTTTCACATGGGATTTTCACCAAATTTAAACTGAAAGATAGCTCTAATTCAAAAATGTAAAAAAAAAACTCACAAATTTTGATAAGGGCTGACAAATGACTCATTTAGCTTGATCGCATCACATATGATGAACAAAGTGGCGTCAGGTTGCAACATTCTTTGCAACCAGTTCACTTCAAGCGCTAGACCACTGGATTGGTTTCAGTCGTACAGAATAAAAATCACTGATTTGGTCCAGCTTTAATACCATTTCTTATTTCAAGTCCTTTAGCATAGAAAGTACATTCAGCTAAATTCCCGTAAGATTTGTTTTCCCAAAGTTGTACTTTAATTCAACGTATTAGTGTCAGTTTTCGACTGTTGGGTATTGAATTGAAATACAAATAGTTCAAAACCAATCAATCAGAAAGTCAGGCATTCACACTTACTTTACATTGTGATGGCCTTTCAATACAAGCAAGAACAAAAAAAAAGCTGAACTTTTTCCAACAGATGTGCAGCAGTACACAGTCGGACATTTTACCGACTTGTCTACTTCATCACCTCGGCATAATCCACCCACTCTGATAGCGGATCGCGGACGGACGGACGGCGCTCACGCGACGTCTCTCCCCAGATTGCAATTACTAAACCGAGATTGAAGGGATTTAAAAAAAAAACCCGAGACGTCTTTAAGCCAGTCGCAGGGAAAATGATAGAAGACGCAAATTGCATTCCATTTCAATTTTAGGGCGCAGTGTCATCGAGCGCCGGATGGCAAAAAATGATGTTAGTAGACTTCAGACGTATGTCAGTAGCTCTAGTTTTTTTCCTGTGACTTTGGCACAAGTTGTGCTTACATATTGTAGTCTTTAAAAAGTCTAGATACATGTTTTTATCTGGACAGTTGATGATATAGGATGCTAGATATGAGGCCAAAAAAAAAAAAAGTCGGTCTCTGGTCAGCGCGCGCGTCTATTTCAATCATGCGCGTCGATCTTTTTGTTTTCCAAAATGTTCCGCGGTAGCTCCAACAGCGCCCTCTATTTCCGCACCTCCTCAATTTTGTATACCAAAGAGCACCAAGGAATGGAAAATTGTACCAAGGCAAATGATCGAAAGCACCAAGGTAAATTATGGAGGACACCAATGTACATAAGGACACCAAAAAAGCAAAATAGTACCCACCTTGTCTGTACAATCCAAGCTTGAAGAAAGAAAAAAAGAGAGAAAAAAAACCAAAAAAAACGCGTGGCCGCGTCAATTCCGGAACTTTGGTCTGACCAGAGACCAAATTTTTTTTTTTTTTGGCCTAAGAGAGTATTTTAGCCTTACAAAACGGTCAATTTTTTGTTTGTGATTGGGTATATATATGTTTTCTAAAGGCTTGTGTTAGTTTTGTATAGATGATAGCAAAATGCAAGTGGTTTTCTAAATTGTCATGTAAAACTAAACTTGACATCTTATGTCGGTTATTTTGACATACTGTAGATAAAGGCAAGTATTTGTCAGAATATTCAACTACTTAAAACTTAATGTTTTCATTCTTTTTGTTGCAGTCTGAATGTGAGCTTCCCATCGAGCATGGGGAGTTAGCCTGGCAGTCAAACCTCACCGGCACAGTGGTGGACGTCAAATGGAACTATGGCAAGGTGAGAGCAGTGTGGGATGCTCATCTAGTCTGTCATTTCAGGCTAGTTGGTACTTCAATTTTGTTTGTCAAAAAAAATTCCAACAGAATTCTGTACATATTCCTTCACATTTTTTTTACACAGAAACAGCACTTATTTGAATGTCACTGAATCAAAACAGCATTTTCTGCGCTCCCTTGAAACTGAAAATTTTATTTTTTGCCAGGGATTCAATTCTCAGATGATTTTTTTTTTAACAAAGAAGCAGACCTTTCAGCAGGGCCGTTGTACATTTGTCACTCCATTTATGCGTCATTTATCGTCGAGTGAAGGTACTGCAGAGAGTGTTGGCTGTTTTTCCTGCGTGTTCTTTCAAGACCGCACTCTGCCGTTGCAGTATTTGTTACAGGAAAGCCCTTGAGACATGTTCCAAAAAAGAGGTTTTTATTTCCAGAAAGAGGACAAAAAAAAATGAAAGAAGCTGGCGAACACTTGAAAACGTTGACTCCAGGGCTGCTCGGAATTTTGAGAAGTTCAGGGAAATAAGGTGCGAGCAAAATAACTCTGTAATGTTCATACTTTTGTGCGTCAGTGAGCCTAATGTGAATTTGTGGCGCATTGACAAACGAGTACACTGTGAAATTTACGCAAGTGTAAAAGACATCGGAACTCCAGTGAATTCTGCCACAAGCAATTCCTGACGACAAATTCGCTACACATCACGTATGTTCATGGCCTATTGTCTGTGTAGTCAGTTACGGGTTTACTTGCAGTGTGAGACATCCACTAGTCTTTGCATGTTGGCGACATTTTACCAATATGTTCTGGCGCTACGGTGGCATAAAATGTCCAACATTTCCATTATGTGAGTTTTCCCAAAGTTATACCCCCAAAATATATACTCGAAATAAGTTTCCAATAAATCTCACCATATAATCAACTGGGCTACATTTTTGTTAAAGGAAGGGAACATTGACATTGCTGGCTTCAATAAGCCTTTTCGGAGTTCCAACTGCGCATTCGTAACCTGTGACAACGCCCATTATTTGTCTCAAATGGCCTTTGACAACATCGCGCCACTGACTTTACAAAAAGGCTGTTTGTGCATTGTGGGTACTGTCAAAGGGCATTTGAGACAAACAATGTGCGTTGTCACAGGTTACTAATGCGCGCAGTTGGAACTCCGAAAAGGCTTATTCCATAGGTCTCATTCATTCTTAAGAACTCAGACTTTTAAGGAAAACAAAATATATATCTTAATCAACGAAAATCACTGCTTGCGAAAAGACTACTACGTCATTTGAATACGGAGCATCAATAGACCTATTGAAACAAAAATTAGAGTAAAAGTCTGATTATGTCATGCCGTGTTTAAGCCTTATTCACCCTAACGTACCTAAATCCATCAAAATCCACACCCCTGTTTTGGAGGATTTCGGTGGATTCAGGATACCTCCATATTGAAAAAGTTGGGGGATTTTGATGGATTCAGGACAGTAAGCCTAGCAGTACTGCAGGATTTTGATGGATTCAGGATACCTCCATATTGAGCAGTTGGGGGACTTTGATGGATTCAGGATCTCAACAGATTTACTTCCGGCTAACTGGTGGATTCTATATGAATCAGCCTTTTGTAGTGATAGCCAAACTATAAGGTTCGTGTAGTGTACCAAAACTTAGGTATACGTGTACATTGTAGTTATGGCTAATCGGGAAGAACTGTATGACTGTAATATAACAATACTAACCCCCAGGCCCAGTGGCTTAGCCAGGAATTTTTCAGTGGGTGGGCGCTGGGGGGGCTGGAACATTTCATGGGGGGCGTCATGTAGACCAATGATAATTTTTTTAGAAACTCCAAATCTAAGTGGGGGCGACTGTTTCATGAATCATCCTTAATCCCACAAAGTCCTCCAACCGCCACCATGTTAAAATTGGATTCAGCCTCAATCCTCAGAAATCATCGGTTATTTCTTGAATTTGTCTTGGAGGGTTCATACAATTGCGTCAGATTATAATGACCTCTCATAGCTCGGCATTGCATGCAGTGCAGTTACTCATGGGTGGAAATTTTCTGCTGTTAACCCTAAACTCCCTAGCATGACTTACTAGGAACCATACCCATCCTGGCAGATTCCAACACCATATGGCAAACTGCACACTGATTTCTGACTCAGTTTCTGGAGGTGTGCCAACCCAATGTAAAAGACTGTCAGTTTAGGGGTACTGTACCCATCCTGACAGATTCCAACAATACATGCTGTTGGAGTTTGATGGATTGAGTTCTGTTAGGTTTAAGGATACTTGGGGGGGGGGGAGAAATGGATATCGCGTGGCCCAGGAAAGCATACATGATTTGTGCTGGAGCGAGAAAAATGAAGAGGCAAATAGATATTTCATTCCATAAATTTGGGGTCCAAAAGCTTTTTTCATATTTAGTTAAGCCTGCTATACTGATTCTCTGAGCCTATACAATTCCCCAAGTGTATTAATTGCTCTGTTTCAAAAGCAAATGTTGTACATTCCCTTGAACTTTTTTGTGTCCCTGTTACACCTGACCTGTGTAATTTGCCATGCAAAATCACTAAAATTGACTTCAAACTATTTTTTATTGTTTGGCAGGTACTTTGCTTTGCATATTCGCTATTGGAGATAGAAGGCATTTAAGAACGTGTCCTGAATTTACGACATCTTATATCAGGTGTAATAGGGACACACACAAATTTGAAACCCAAATTTATGGAATGACTAGAATGATCTGAAAACAAATGAAATTTTGAAGTGAGTGCTCTTACATGTGAGTGGAATGATAATTTAAAATAGACAGAAACAGTAGTTCAACATCCACAATTGACTAAACAAAATTTAAGACTTGTCAAACAATTTTAATCTTAATTGCCAGTGAGCTGTTTATTTTTTCTTTTCAAAACTGAGTCGTAAAAAAATTAGAGTCGTAAAATTTTTTTTCTTTTCCTATGAGTAAGGTTTCATGTTGAAAGAAAGAAATCTTATCATCCAAATTTTGTTTTTTAAAATAATGTTAGAACTACAATATTACAATTCGCCATCTTGTCACAATCTTGCTTGTGACAGCATAAATATCCTTGATCTATCTGCCCTGGTTTTTTAACTCCGTTTCACAGTTGGCGCTCTCGCGCTCCAAAAATAATAACAAATTTCATTAACGGCCAAAGTTCCAGACTCTTTTTTCCGAATCACCTCACACGACCTGATTGGATTAGCAACACTGACTTCATTAGCCCCTTGTTGCCATGGCGATGCTTAATCCACTTATCCCCACCACGCTGCTGGTTGAGGGAGGTTTAGATTTTATCCCATGCTAGTCCGGAGGAGATTAAAAGGCTTGATGCATTTTCTGTCCCCTCCCCTCCCCCACCCCACCCCTCATGTACCTTTCTCCACACAATGCTGTCCTGAATATACCGCATATTCAAATATTCAACCATCAAACGAATAATCGAATAGCTTTTTGAATATTCAGGGGAAAAAAAACCACATGTATACACATACGACTGTAATGTTAGTTTAGGCCAAAAAAAAAGTATCTGGTTTCTGGTATGCGCGCGCGTCGCCGTAGCCATGCGCGTCGGCAAAATGAAAAAGTTTTTTTTCCAATGAAAGATGATGTCTCAAAACCGCCAAACTCACTGGTTTGACTGGAATCCTGCTGCTGCACAATTTTAACGTGTTTTTAGATTGGGTTATGGTCGAGTATAAGCTTTATGTGGCCTCTCTGGACTCACATATATATTTGCACTAAGTTGGGCACCATTTGCAGTCATCAGCCGACATTTGAAGCAAAAAAATCAAGTAAAAAAAACAAAAAACGCCGCGTCGCCGCACCACTTTTTGGGCAAGCTCCATACCAGAAACCGGACACTTTTTTTTTTTGGCCTTATCATAAACTGCGGCGATTTATTGTCAGGTGCCACTTTTTTTTGTCGATGGTAACTTTTTTGTCGACGGCGGTTCATTTTTTCTAGAATTTTAGCAGGTCAAAGCTCTTGGCACAGTTAATGGAATTCTTCCTGCAACTTTTGACCGGCGCGGGACGCATTTGCAGCTGGTCGTGAGTTTCGAATATCCGAAGATTCAATCAAACACTTTTCGAGTAACTGAATACTAAATTATTAAAAATGGACAGCCTGACATATACATGGTAAAGGTAAAGGTCCCATAGCCATTGCTGGCCGTAGGGGCAGTGGGATGTTAGAGGTCCACTGTGTCTTGGGCGCGGCATATGAGTGGCGGGGCCCAGTCCTCTCCTCTCGCCGTCTTACCTTCCCTGAACGAATCAGGTACCCATTTTACTGTTGGGTCGTCAGAGAGAGTTCTCCAGTTTTTGGTTCGAATGGGATTCGAACCGCCAACCTTCCACTCCGTAGCTCCATGCTCTAACCGCTCGGCTACGAGGCCCCTCTGATGCATTCATCATCATCATATACATGGCATTCCCTATTTATTGAAATATTTTGTGAAAACATAATTTTCCTGACCATTGACCACAAGTATTTAATGGAATGGAAAAAAGGTCATCAGTGTATTTATCATAAAACCAGACTGACAAATTTACTTTACCAAAAATGTTGTTAAAAAAGGGAATAGAGAAACAAATAGTCACCGTTTTGACGAAGTGACAAATCTGTGCACACAGCTGCAAAACTGAGTTTTGAGAAAATTCGGTTTTGAAGTTTGTCAATTTACAAATCTCCCCCAGAATTAAAAATTGCAAGACTGATGCGATAGCGCAGTACTTTATATCCAAAACAAATTCTCTTTATTCCATAAAATCATGTTTAATTAGGAGACGTTAATTACTAAAAATATTTTTCACTGCATAAAAACGTAAATTCCGCTTCATCCCAAAAAATATAGCATATGTTTTGATACATTTTATACATTTTAGAATGCAGATTCATCAATTTGTCAAAATGCAAATCGTGGAGGCTGCATAAATCTAAATATAGAACACGACACGTTAAAAATCAATGAGACTAAGTGACGAACAGAGATTCGTCACTACATCAAAACGAAAATCTGTGTGTGTCACACTTTCGTTACTTTATGTAATTAGCGTAATTAACAAACGATTAAATTGTGTGTCTCTAAAGTTGGTAATCATGTAAAGAACGTCATAAAATGTTAGAATATCAAAAAATCTCAGATTGCCTAAAATCTTGGTTTTGGATTGACTCATCACTTCGTCAAAACGGTGACGAAATAGATGATGGAAAAAAATAGATGAAAGATTATTGTGAAGGAATATTTATAAAACTAATCATGGAAAAAGTAGATGAAAGATTATTGTGAAGGAATATTTATCAAACTAATCGACTTTTATTTTACTTAAAAGAGGAAAAAGGGAACTAAAAGACCAAAAGAAAGTAATAAACGTACCAAAAGAAAGTAACCCGATAGTGTTGCTTTAGTAGCAATGTTGTCTGCTCTGCAGACATTTACAGCTTGTGATGTTGTTTAGAGGACATTTTACCTACATGTACTATGAGAAAGAATTGCACACGTCAGCACAAATTTGTGCAGTGAATTATTGCAAACCATTCACAAGTCACACACTGTACACAAATTCATTTTGGCTCTACATACGTACGCTCATGAAACATGACTGCTCAAAGCAGACCTTTCTGACGGGAATTTGACTTGAGACGGGCGTTTAAAGATTCATAGCATCACACTTGCTGGGATGCGTGCCCAGGTGGGGGCCAGCGATGAAAAAGGGTGCAAGGGGGGAAAAAAACGAGAAAAAAAAAAATAAAGGCTAGGACACATGATGAGTACAAGGGCAGTTTTAAAACGAGTAGGTTTAAATCCAGCTAGGGCTGGGACGCGCTGTTTTCAGCTCAGGCCATTATCCGTGACCAGGCCACTAACCGGTTTCAAACGTACCTGATTAAAGGGAATATACATCATTTGCTTTTGCTGTAATTTTCAGAAATGGATGGAATTGGGGGGTTGGAAATATATAGCAAATATAGTTACACTGACTTTTTTGAGGTTTTGGGTTTGAAAATGATATAAAAACCAAGAAAAACAATCATTTTCCTGTAGTCTGGTTCCCTGACTCCATATAAGAAGAAACAGAGCAGTTTACATACATTGGGGAGTTGTAAGGTCAGGGAACCAGTCTAGCTGGCTTGTACCCGTTCATGTGTGTAATCGATGGCAAACAAGTGCGATGGTCAATTGGGGCCAGTAGTTGAAAAAAAGCCAGTTTTTTCCAACGCTGGTCGGCCGACCAGTGTTGGAAATTGATACAAAAATACCACTTTTCTTGAAAATGACAGTATACCAGGTGCCATGATTTTACAGGATGCTTTACACTGTCATTCATATAACAGTCCAGCAAGGTATTTCAAAATGATTTGGTAGTTTTATTTTTTGATGTTTGCAAATGTTGTATTTTCCCTTTAATACCAACCAAGCACAAATGTATTCCCATTCATAAATACCTTTTGGTCAAAAATTTACAATTTTTAAACGATTTTATTCAACAATTCTTCTTCTTGTTTTGTGAAACACGCACCCTTTTGCTATGTCTACATGTATGTGCCCCGCACGCATAGTGTTAAAAATCTCCTTTTTGTGGGATGTGACACAGAATGCAGTGGTGCACAGTGCTAGCATTTCCTTCAAGAGCGGTGGAAATCCATTGCAAAGAGTTTTTAAAAATTAAATAGTGATGGTGAATTTGTTGAAGTGACCCAATTAGCAGTTGCTTGACGACAACAAAAATGGTGATCCATCATGTCAACGGAGCTGTTAATTTTGAACATTTTTTATGTCACTGTTAACAGCCTTTTGAAACTGATTAATATGAAAAATTACACACAGATAAGAGAGCCTCTCATTATTAGTCTCATCATCAACAATAACAGTTGCTAATTTAAACACCGTCTGTTTCAGTCGGGCAATATAAATTATTCTTCAGTAGAGGTCCTTCATCCGTGAACTAAATAAGCTAAAATGTGTGGTTGGAACTTGTTGAGGTTGATTAGTACCAGGGCCCGATTTCATAGAGCTGCCTAAGCAGAAAATTTGCTTAAGCACGAAAAAACATTGCTTAGTAAAATTAGGTTACCAGCCAAAACTCCATGTGGTGTACATTGCTTGTGAGTTGTGACTGGTATTTAGCTGTTGTTTACTTAGCATAACAATCACATGGAGTTTTGGCCGGTAACCTGATTTTATTATAAAGCAAGACGTTTTTGTGCTTAAGCAAATTTTGTGCTTAAGCAGCTCTATGAAATTGGCCCCAACTGGTTGGCATCATTGGTGCAGCAATAGAGTGTGTATAACCAGTTGGTGTTTTATCAACCATTTAAAACCACCCATGTGACGGGCTTTCGACCAATAGGAATGGGTAAATGGGTGATAAATATTGCAGAGCTGGCAAAGAAAAAAGATGTTAAGGATATACCAGTAAGCAACCACAACAAATTTTTTGGTAAAAACTATTTACTTTTTTTTTTTGAATTTGAAACAATTACAAAAAAAGAAGAAGTTTGGGCACTTTAGGATTAAACTTTTCAAATTTTGCGGTCACTGAAAGAGTTAACCATTCAGTCTAAATTTGGTTTTTAATGAAAACCTAGGGTTCCTCAAAAGTCACTGGCTATAGCCACTTCCATAGGAGAATGTGAAATTAATGGCAAACCATAGCCAAGTAACGCGGACACAGCCATGATCACACGACCTCTTCCTGGCTCCCTGCTGTACAGTGTTACACGTGCATCAACCTCTGAAACTGAGATGTGTCGTCCCGTTGACCAGACAGAACCAGTTCCTGTCATCACGGACTAGAGAGGGTTAAATTAATTCAGTCCAACATAAAGCCGCAACGTCTTCGATCAGATGTGCCCCAAGCCAAAAAATAACACAATATTTGCAGTTTTATTGATATGGCACCGTGTGGGGATTAAATGGATCATACCAGATTAAACAGGAGTTAATCTCCCCGAGGCTAAATCCGATTGGCACCAAGACCGGATATGCTGACCAAATCGCGGGCAGCCATTGTGTGGCCGTACCATCCCTTCCCCTCAGGCATTGATGAAGGGTCAGTCGCCATTCAGTCACCACTCAGCATTGTGTAACTTGTCCACGGAGTAAAATTATCAGTTTGGCCCCTGAAATAAGGGGGAAAAAGTCAAGGCATGGACGCTTGTAAAAGTGAACTGTAATCTTTAAACCTAATCCTTCCAGAATCCTTGAAAATCCACCGAGTTTGGAGGATTGAGGAAGGTAGAGCCCAGCCACTTTGGCAGAGTAGATCATTTGTTATCCAAAAAGCAACTGACCAAATTATTGTTGAAAAGCTTACTTGGTGTAAAGATAGTAATGGCAATAAACTCCCTGTGAAATTATTCTTTCTGGCATGCTGTCATTTTGAAGAAAACAATAAAAGAAGGCCATTTCCAAAGATGCGCCATGTGACGCATTTTTGAAAATTTCCGTTAGTAGTTGGTTTGTAATTTGGGGAATCCAGGAATAGGTGCGCGCAAGCATTGACACGATGCACACGTACGCACGGTTGCTATAATTCGTCGGTTCATTGCGTGACATCGCGTAGCTGCAATCGGCTGAATGAGAACGTGTCCCGGATGCTGATTTCGACCGCAATTCAAAACACGAGTCGGCAACTTTTGAATTGAAATCGAGATCCCAGACTATTGTTTTCTCGGAAAATACAGCAGTCACTGAGCTAAAAGTTTCATTAGGTTAGTTGTTAACGACCTGTTTCTAGATTTTGAGCAGTTTTGTTGCTTCAAATGAAAAAAAAAATTAACAAATGACAAATGATGCACCCTATCTTTAAAGTTACCCTTTGATGAAAGTGCAATGTAAAGAATGTATGATGTTGTTCTCATGTGAATCAAAACGTATTTGAAGAGAGCTGACAGGAAATGGCCATCGTCACCTCCCTTGGATGTGCTGGTGTGGTTTGAGCGAAGAGTATTAAACCTAGCTCCGCCATGAAGATAAGACCACTTTATGAATTGCATTTAATAACGGCCGGTTTGTACTGATGTAGTGCCTTGAGCGTCAATATCGGAAGACGAGCATACTTTATGAATAGACGGTATTATTTTTTATTCTTTGAGAGCCTGTTTATTTGTTCACACGAAATAATCCTTCACATTTAGTCCTAAAATATTTATGACAAATACGACCGTCATGAAATTTGAGGCATTCAATTTGTAATTATTTAGTATACATTAAAAATGTGCAGAATAATATCCTTGCACTGTATACAAATTGTTTACAGAATTTCAAGCCCCACTTTCTGATTTTATAGCTAATTTATGGTGCATGACGGTACACGCAGGAACATTTTATCAATTCAATGTTTGTAAGCATCTCTGTTTTCCCACTCAAAAAAAATTAAGAAGAAGAAAAAAGTCCCACGGCAATAAAGGTTAGAATGATCCAGCGACCTCTTGCGTATAAATATCTTAACAGTTTCACCACGGAGCTTTCGTCTGCCCAATAGCACTAGCAAAGCTTTGGTCTCCAGCATAGCAGGAGCCAACGGTGGCAGAAGCGGGATCCATAGAATTTATTGATTCCCATTCTCTTTATGTAATAATTCCACTTTGCCCAAAACCAACTGCGCCGCATTTGCAAGTTGTGAATACCCGGCCAGGCCATGGGCAGTTTGAAGAACATCGACCCGGGTTTATGTGTACTGTTTTAGTGATCATCTTTAAATAGGGATCCTGAGTTGGGGGCGGGGCAAACGGAACGGAAAGAGGGCCTAGTATCTTTAGTGTCAATGAACACTGGAGTACCGGTCTAATTTGGCCACAGAAAACTCTACAGTGATTAAAATCACTGGAGCGGCCCAATGCATACCATGTCCATCAAAATTAAGCAAAAACAAGTTTTAAATTTCACTTGAGTTAGTGGAGTTAGAGTTGATTAAATCAGAGTAAAGTTTGATTAAATTTAGCTTAGGTGGTCCCTAAACAATCACCTGATCCAGGGGGTGCGGAGGCGCCCTCCCCCGCCCCGGCCCCCGCCCAGGAAGTGACCTAAATTTTCTCAAATAAGGCCACTTTTCACTTGAGAGAGCCCTCCCCCCCTGCACTCCCTCGCCCCGCCAACCCCTTCCTCCCAGCATTAAGCACTCTGGATTCGCCCTTCTAATGAAGGGTCCAGTTTTATGACTTTGCTATAAGCAGAAAAGATATTGCTTAGCAACAAATGTGAATGAATTAGGACCCAGCTTAAATTTCTAAAAAGGCTCAATTTTACTAGAGAGTGGCTCCTAGATCGTTAGACAAATAAAAACCCCAAGAACTTCAGTTGGTCATAGTTTCATAATAAGTACCGTTTTCGACACCAGCATCTTGCTTCTGGACTTTATACGAATCTCACGAGTGCCACTTAAACGTGACACTCAATTAAGCCACTCATCCAATTGGTATTTTTTATTTCATTATCTTTTTCCTCCCCAGGAAAATTGCAATTCTGAGGGATCGTGTTTCGGAGTCAACGGCACGCAGAACGTTCCCGTGGACGTGCAGTTGAAGCCAGTCCAGATTCAGCGTGGCCAAGTTGTCAGGTAATTATTTAAAGACTGTAAATATTCTGGAGAAGGAAAACAACATTCCATGAAATTGAAAGGGTAGAAAACATTTTACGAATGCAAAAAAAAATCACTTTCTACCCACTGAACTCTGTTTGGTCTTCCAAAACAGAATATATGTACTTTTGCATATTAATATTAGGTTTTGCCATTCACCGACGTATAAACACTGTATACTCAGTGTGTAACCTCCCGAGTGAAAGTTGGGAAAAAAATCAATCGGGTGGGACTCGAACCCACGACCTCCTGCTTTCTAGTGAAGATGTCTTACCACTCAACCACCGAGCTTGCGGGATCGGTTGGCTGGTTCGAATCTGATGTACATGTACATTAGCAGCGGGTACCGCAATCAAAACTATTCATAAGATGGAATTTGCATCGGTGTGCTGTAAATCAATATTAGGTTGTTTGCCCTTCATCTTGTGAATAGTTTAATTGCGGTACCCGCTTCTACATGTACAACGTACATCAGA
Organism: Patiria pectinifera; assembly: GCA_029964075.1. Classification (NCBI taxonomy): domain Eukaryota; kingdom Metazoa; phylum Echinodermata; class Asteroidea; order Valvatida; family Asterinidae; genus Patiria; species Patiria pectinifera. The sequence continues at coordinate 11,591,390 of CM057144.1, read as the reverse complement.
TTCGAACAAGCCAACCAATCCCGCAAGCTCTGTGGTGGAGTGGTAAGACGTCTGTACTAGAAAGTAGGAGGTCGTGGGTTCGAGTCCCACCCGAGTGATTTTTCTAATTTTCACTGGGGAGGTAACACAATGAGCATACAGTGTTTATACGTCGGTGAGGGGCAGAACCTAATATTGATTTACATCTGCCCGACGCAATGTCCATCTTATGAATGGTTTGCGTTTGATTGATTTTTTTGAACTCCGGTTTCACTCCATTTTTTTGAAAGGTGTGCCTCTCTGCTGCACCGCTAATTGTTTTGATCCAATTAAACAAATTGAAGTATCTTTTTTTTTAACACCCAACACCCACTCCACAGCAATCAAGAAGCATATGTGACAGTGATTTCAGGGATTCCCAAGTCTTGAGAGATGTGTAAAACTGTGAAAATTTAAGCACCACAGGTGCATGGTGGTCTTGATCAGTGCAACAATTCTATTGACTAACACCTTTAACTAACAGTGAAGGCGTTAATGCAATTATATCTGAAATGAGGGCCATCTGTCTTCTTGAAAGAGTGCGCTCTGCGGAGTCTCACTTTTGACACTTTGTGATGTGGCTCTTGTCTGCTTTGCCGTGCTGCTGAATTTTTACTCTATTGATAACCGGGCATCGTCCCCGATGCCGTAAGAATTGCAAAAGTGTCGCTTGCTGTTGTCCATCTCCCCTTATTTCAATGAGACGTCCAAGTTAAACAGCTTGACTAGGAGCGTATCTCAAATGTTTTCCCCTAAAAGCCGAAGTGCTGACGCCAAGAATGTCTAAGTGGCCCAATTTACAACTCATCAGTCTCGGCACCGAGTACAACAACAACCCAAAACACGTCCTCGTTTTTTTCTCTTAAATCGATGACAGTATACGGTGCTTAAAGCTTAATTGCCCGGTCGACGAATTATTAATTCGACTTTGATAGCATCTTCGATGCGAGAAAACAGCCGGCTATCCCGCGCAACTCCTTAATACAAACAACGCGAAGAACGAGGCATTAACCTGACCAGAGACGGGTCTGAATTACTAATCGGCGAGAAACGCTGGAGGAGCGGAAGCATACGTGCGGGACTAAACCATTATGTATGCACTGCAGCTATATGATAGGCAAGACCGATTGTCTATATGTCTGATCAAGGATTGCGGGGTTTAGACGTGCAATCACAGTGTGGCACTTAGAAGATGCTGTAAATATTGAGAAAGATTTCAAGGGATATCACAGATTGTTAATAAACACCAGAGCAGTGGGTTCAATGACTCCAGTTTTCATACAGTTTTTACTTTAAGTTTTCAATCATTTTACCAATACCTGAGGGAAATTGCCCCTTCAACACTACCCCCATGGGGATAATTAGATCCACCCAAGGAGATTAAGTGGGTTTGAATGGCCTATTGCAATTCGTCATCCGGCCTCAGGGCTGTCCTATTATCAAAGTAGAGGGGGTTTATGAGGATTTTATTCATGAAGACAATTTGTGTCCAATTTGTGATGCTCAACTTACAAGAAACCAAGCATTTTATAAAGGAATTTGTTTCAAGTTCATACACGATGTTTCCTGCATACATCAAAAACAATACACTGAAGACTGCACAATTGAACTGTCACGTTTTTTCTATTAGTATAAGCAACACATCTCCACACGGGCATTAAAAAGTGACGGGAAAAGATGGAAGCTACAGCTCGGGAAAAAACATCCTCTTATCGGTCCATCCAAAATGCGCAGCTTGTAACTGTTGCATTTGTGTCGTGTGCCGGCGCAGTCATGACGCAAGTACGAGTGGTTTTCACGTCACTCTCTACTCATCAATTCAGACAGTTGACGGGACGGAGAAAGAGAAAAAAGCCATTGAATTGTTGACTTTGTGAAATAGCCGAAGGTCGCTCCCCGACGAAAAAACAAGCGGGGAGTGCGAAGTCATTCGTATTCTGTCTTTCGTATCCACGATCTCAGATAATAAGTGGATTATTGAGTCGACGTCTTTATGTCATTCCCCCCCCCCCCATGCGCAACAACCCCAAGGCCAGTGCGTGGATGTGAAATTTTGTTCCAGCGCAATTTGAGATAAGACCGGTTGAATTAAAATGTTTCCTGGGGATAGGTGTGTACCATACGAGGGGATTAAAACAAGCGCGGTTTTGTCACTGAGAATTGCAGCTTTGACAAGAAAGGTCTTCTGTCAGTGTCCTTCGGTGATGTAATCTACGTGCACATGTTCCGTAGCTAAATAAAGACAGGGCGAAAAACTAGGAAGAGAAAAAAATATTTCTGCTGATTTTTATTCATTTTGGCCTTCAGTTAAATTAATTCTTTAAGCTCTGGATACTCTGAGTGCTGTTCATGGGAAATATAAGGAGCTACTTCAGTGGGACTCGAACCCACAACCTTCTGATTTTTGATGCAAACATCTTCCCACTTGACCACCGAGCTAGCCAGAGTCTTATTACAAGTGTACAACCGATGTTCAATCACATTCGAAGGTCGTTTCTGCTGACTTGATTGGAGGCCCTGATTGAAAGGGAATTAGTTTGGCGAAAAACCATTTGCCGATTTTTGAAACAGTGACCTTTTCAAAAGAGAAAATAAGTGCGTTAATTCTCTTTCCAATGGGGGCAATGAACCAACCAGCCAAGATGTTGGCCTGTGTCGGCAACGGAAAGTTTAAACAGCGCTAGACTAACTTAAATCTGGCTGTTCCTGGAAGTGCAAATTGAATTAATAAAGTTGTCTAGGTGACAATTCCCTCGTCAGAATAAATAAATATATTTCCCCGAGACAATGTCAATCGAATAGAATAAAAATGCAGATTCTTTTTCTGTGGAATGATAAGAGCTGGATTTGTGTAAATATTTAAAGACTTGCTGATGGATTTTCCTGTCACGTTTCTGAATTCTGAAATTGAATTGAAAACAGAATGCTGGAAACATTTGTGTTGTTTTGGAGAACTTGTAATTTTGCTTTGGAAGTGAAGTTTGAATTCGTTTGTGTTTGGAGCGCTGTTTTATATTTCTTTATATTTTTTGTTTTTCAGTGGAAATGTTTACCTAAATTTGTCCAAGCAAAACCTGAATTGCTATTAGTCATGATTGTGTTAATTCATTTTTCTAAATACGTATGTATTTGTAAAATATTGGTCTTATTCATTCTCAGTATATATGTTTTAACTAAAAACACATACATAATTTTCACATTAACCCCAACTACGTTTTTGCGAGGATATGCAACTCAATCCTGCAAAATCCTCCAACTGCCTCCATGTAAAAATGGCATACAGCCTCAATCCCGCAAAATGCTCAGTTATTTCTTGAATGTCGTCCTTGGAGGGGTGACCACTGCCTCAATCCTGCAAAAGCCTCCAGCAATCACTGTCAATATGTTGATGCAGAGCCAGTGACATCCCGGAGCAGTGCGGGGGCCTAAATTTATGCAAGGCTGAGCATAAACAACACAAGGTTCAGCGTAAGACCTTGACACAGTGCATCCTCCAAAATCAGTCACACATTTTTGTCACACATTTTTGTCATATTGCAAAGAGCATTTTGGACGATTTGAGAAGGTTAAGTTTAATAAATGCTCTGGATGCTTGAGGTTAGCGTTCGAACCCGCTTCTTGTTTTCATTTTTCCTCTTGAACCGTCTTTGGTATTTTCACGCTGATTACAATTTATTGCCAGGGCGGCAGGCCCCTCGTGGCTTAAATCTCTCCATTATTGGGATGTTGGAGAAACAAGTACAACAAATCATACCCGTACGACAAAACACAAGGGACTTTTTTACGTTGCGCGATTGACAGGCGTGCCAATTCATCGGGGAGTAGGCATCATCAGACATGTGTCCGCGAGCTTGTCCGTTCAAACACCGCAGTTGATGCTGGGTCCCACGGGTTTGGCTCCAACAACATCCCAATGCCGCGCCATTATGCAGAACAGTTGAAGAAAGATCGCGGTCGCCAAATCAAATGCGGTTGTTGTGTTAATATTGGGTCGGTTATTTGAAAGGGGGGGAGCGGTTTGGGAATCATCAGAAGGGTTGTCACCGCGGATACGGCGCTAGGTGTGAGGTTGAGGATTAGTACCTGTATTTTTGACAGCGATCCGCGTGATTGACTGTGGGTATATCAGCGACCGTGTTATTGAGTCGGAGAGGTGAGCCCTCGTGCGTAGAAGGCCTCCCGAGATTGGACTGAAAGATTAAAAACAGAATTTATGACCGCAATCTGGATGCCCTTAGTCTCCCCCTACGAAGGTTAACCAAACAGCATTTGGGATGACTTACGGCCTGTGATTTCGGCTCAGATCTAGTGAGTTTCACAGAAGCTGTGGAAGATTTTGCCGTAGAGATTCCGCGTGCTAAACACGGATATCATCCCAAAATGTTTAGGCCAGAAAGGGCTGTGACGTATAGGCTATACTATATGTTTGGGTCGCAACTGGAAAAGTACAAGAACTTATTGTGGAGGAATGACAGGAATAGATTCCTCAGCCTGTGACGTCAAGCATGGCTGAAAGGAAAACAGCTTCTGATGTATCGTCTACATTTTGTTTCTGTAAACATTTCAATCTTTTAGTGAACCCATAATCCATGCAAGTGGTATTTGACGCCTGTGTCAAACAGGTATTCAGTTTTCTTTTTTTTTTACATTTTTTTTTCTTTTTTCTTTACATTTTTTTCTTTTTCTGTTAAGTAGTGAAACTGATGAATGCAATTTGCCCACAAATGTTTGACCTTTGCAAAGACTCTCAACAATTTTACATGCGCCACTGCAAACTTTGATTCCCATCCATATGTTAATTTTCCACTCCCAGGCAGCCACGGAATGATGGACTGAATGTTTCAGGAACGGTTCACAAATCATCGGAATGGCGATGCATGTCATACATGTAGGTGTCGCCCTTTGCCAAAAAAAACCCCCAAAAACAAAACCCGAAATGTCCATCTAAACATAAATCCTCGCTGTATCCATGCAAATCGCACCGTTGCCGCGTCATTAAGTCTGCACGCATGATTTGTCGCTGATTGAATTCCAATGCGTCCTTTCTCCTATTCTATTCAATTTTGTTATTATATTAGCACTGAAAAAAAAAACAATGAAAGTCTACACTTTTGAAATGTCGCTGTTGCCTGGCAGTGGCCAGCTCCAATTTGAATAAAAAAAACGAAAAGTAATACACAGAAATTCTTGGCGTAAAGCTTCCAGCGGATTAACCTGATGCCTGGCAACGGATTTAATCAGGAAATTCTTTCCCTCCCCCTCCGTAGTCCATCGCTGGATCATTGCCCGGCTTAAGTCGCTGGTTTCCTCACGACTCGTTAAACTTGCAGCTGCGAGTTTCCACAAAATTGCATATCTTCCTTTTTCATCTTGCTTTCAAAGCAAATTTGGGAGAGCGCCGAACGCAACACTGTCCACTGTCGCCAAGTGACCGTAAACTGGGCCGTGCTTTAATAACGCAGAGTCGATTTCATCAATTTGTATTTGACTTTCTATCGGCCTTGTCATTGTGAATTTTTATTTCAGTGCAAGTTGGACAAGGGCAAATCCTACGTTTAGAATAAATGTTGGTGTTTTTTTTGCCTTATTAAGGTACTTTTTGATTTGTGAATTTTCATCTTGTCAACAAAATCTGGCTCCCAGTCAAAGCATAGCTGTATCAAGCTACATAAACAGTCACAGCCAGTCAATCCTGCTGTATGTAGGCTGGGAGCTATTAACTGTTACAAACAGTCACTTGATTGATTTGTAAAGTTTCTTCTTGTCAACAAAATCTGGCTTCCCTAAATTAATAATGGATAATTGAGAGGCTATAAACTGCCCCCTTCCAAGTTGTCCTTTCAGTCAAAATCAGCCAAGTGACTGTTTTTAACGGTTAAGAGCTCCCAGCCTACATAAAGCAGGATTGACTGGCTGTGACTGTTTATGTAACTTGATACAGCTATGCTTTGAATGTAGGTGATTAATAAGCCAGCTGTGCTAACCATTTGCCTGCTTTTGTCTGTTGACTGAATTTGACTAGTCACAGTGCTTGCTTGAAATATGCTCTGACTGTTGTTGCACTAACCTGTGTCAAAGGCATGGCAGGGGAAGAAGACTGATTTTTTTACTGTTTGTGACTGTTCAGACTGCAGGAGGGTTAACAATGCTAATTATTTACAAATTTCTTGAAAACATCCCAAATTTCCAATCCTGAAGTTACATCCTACAATATTGCAAATTTTGGTTCATTCTGCAATCTGCAAATGTTTCCCCCGACACCTCAGAGCATTGCCCTAAATGGAAATAATTCTGGACTTCAAAACCGAAACGCACCTCCTTTGAAAAATCCTGAATACCTTTTTCCCTAAGAAATGTAGCACCCAGCAAAGATAGTGTACCCGAAATTAATTTCTTCAGTTACACAATCAAAACTTTCCGCTGGGTATTCAGAGGCCATTCACAGAGCCGTCAGAATGGTGGATCAGCTCTGAGAAAAAAAACAATATTAATCTCAAAAATTGTTTCTCTGGCACATGACTTTATCCGGGCCAAACTCAATCCATCTGGAGATGCAGCAGAAGTCATCGTCTCCTCGCACGATCGACTGAAGCCAGAGAAGAGGGGGGTAACGTGAGCCTCGCAAAACACCGGAGTTCACGTCGTCAAAGAATAACATTTGCACGAACCTGAAGAAGCTTTCAGCGCAGTCCGAAAGATATCCAATTTCAGCTTTTGTCACTGAATGACACCTCTATTTTTTTTTTTTAATCATGGCTGTCCAGTCTCGGGGCCCGAAAGACGGAATTAATTTCAGTCCCGATTTTTTTTGTATCTTGCATTTTACGAGTCCCTGGTCGGTTGTAGTCGGAAATGTTGACGAATCTGACATTGACACATGGAGCGTGTGCATGCATGCGTGCATCCGCGGCCGGCAAAAAATGGAATTTGTATCAATTTGAATATGGTATTGCAATGGCGCCCTAGCTGACAAATGTCACGTCAAATATTGGGACATCACACGCTTCGCTTGGTCTTTTCAGCAGGATAGAAAAAAAAGTTTTCGACCTCTTTTTTTCTTCTGGCGATATTGCCCGTGCCTGATGTTATTGAGCTGCTAAAGCAGAAATGTATCTTTTTGTATTGCATGCATGGAGATCGTAAGCAGAAAATAACAGTTAAGCAGTAAACAGCGCTTAGCAAGTTTATGCACTAAGCATCAATGAGATGGGAACCAGTCACAGCAATGAACATCATATGATATTTTGGCTGGTAATCTGTTTTTTACTAAGCAGATGTTCTGTACTTTAATAGCAGATGTCTGACTAGTGAGGTGTTCTGCTGTAAGGAGTTTGATCTTAGCTACTCCCACTTTAACTAACCCCACCCCTTCTTGTCCTTATTACCCCCCATGTATATATAACCTCTCTGGCATCTGCTCATAAATGTGTAAGTCTCGATATTAGATTTTAAAAAGAAGTCCTTAAAACACAGTTTTGTCTTTATATTTACCCTCTTTTCTATTTCTTCAATTTCTTGTGCCTGAAAAAAAAATCCCTTCTGCATTTAAAGATTTAGGGGAAGCTAGCAAAACATTTTTTTTAAATGTGTGGATTGTCTATATAAAAAGTCAACTGTTTGTGTGGAAATATCTTCCAGAGTTTCAACTCACTTCACCTAGTGACCATGACGCTCTGGCTTGAAACTTTTCATTTTCCTCACGTCCCATCGTCGCTCTCTCACGAAGTCTTGCAGCATCAAGTGTCTTTTGTATCCTGCCAGTCCCGCTGTGTATCCACCGAGCTATTGGGTTTCACGATATTACACTTCCTTTGATGCCCCACGGTATTGTATCATGTAAATGTGCATTAAAACTGTAATCAAACCGTGTAGCGAGAACAGAAAAAAAAGGACCCGGGGCAAAATTTGCCAAAGAAAGAGTAGGCCGAGGCCTGATATTCAGGGGCGTATGTTGGTTATCGGATCACATAAAATGAGTCAAGAGTTAATATCTAAGTTGTTATTTTATATGGACTATAAACATAGTGGGGCTGTGTCCCATTATCTTGTTTTATATTTTGTCTGAATCTAGCTCGAAGCGACACTGTTGAAATATTTCCAGTATAAACGATTACTTAAACCTAACTGGGGATTGCAAAAAATTTGTGTTGACCTATTTGATGAGGTCATTAACAGAAATTAAGTGCATTTTGTAAAAATCATAACATTGAAAGCATTACAATTCAGTTTTCAAACTGTTGAGCACTACAAATTGTTCAAAATAGTTCATAAAAGAGTAAAATGAAAGTCATTTTTGCTTGTATCGTGAAATTCAGTCACACGTCACCTTAAGTTTGAGTTTGTGTCGTCATCGCCTTCAAATGTCAAGGGTGTTTTATGCTTCTCACAATACTGCAATCGCACCTTGGGACATGATTTCAAGCGAAATTGAGGTCCACCGATCCAGAACTTTCATTTCCGATAAAAACTCTGACAAAGCACAGTGACGGCCGCCTGAACTGAGCAACAATCTTCCGGAGATTTCCCACAAGGTTCTGTCAATATTCAAAGCACAATGACATCCATACCCTCTGTCCCTGCAAGACGTTCATCAAGCAAAGAAGGAATAAAATTCCGTACCCTGTAGCTCCACTCACAAGTAATCACCAACGGATGAAATTTTTCTGACTTGTGAACATGGTGAAGGGATTTTGATTTTGATTTTTTTTTGTGCACTCGTCCCGAGCCCCGATATTAGAGGGGCAGTGATGTAAACACAGTTTGGCAGGGACGGATTGGCCGACAGCAATCGCAGGACATGACTCCGACACAAACCGGGTGATTATATGGTTGCCAACTGCAGACCAACACGCTTCCTTTCATCGAAATCAATGAACGTGGACTGAAGCAACTGGTTATTTTTCAAGAGTGACGGCAGTCGGTCTGACTTTGCAATGAAATTGAGACGTTCATGTTCTGAGACAAATGTTGACTTGTCGACTTGTGTTTTGTTACTTTGCTTTATTCTTGCAAATCGTCTTCCACAGAAGAGAAAGTCTACTTTTTACCGAGTTCAAACCAAGTCATTTTTTTTCACAAGGCAAGTAGCAAGTCAATTTTTCCCGAGTCAAGTCAAGCCCCATGTCATGTTTTTTTTCCAAGTCAAGTCCCAAGTCTCAAGTCAATTTTTTCAAGTCCGTCTGAACATGCCAAATCATAATTCACATGACAGATGTACCCTTTCTCTGATATCCTTTATTGATGATACAAGTCTTTAGTTTGCAATATATGAATACAAGTTAGGAATTGTGCCCAATTTGATGCCTGGCTCGCTACATGTACATGTACATCAGGCCCTTGGCTTTCCTTTAACCGAATTTTGCATAAATTAAAGTTGTGTATATTTTAACAAAAGCGGTAATGTCAGCACTCAGCAAGTCAAATTTCTTCAAGTGAAGTCAAGTCGCAGGTAAATATTTTTCCAAGTCAAGTCAAATCTCAAGTAAAAAAAAAATAGTGACTCGAGTTTGAGTCAGCGACTCGAGTCAGCAACACTGATTTTTTATTAGCGCTTTTTGTGACATTTTGTTTCCCAAGCAGCTGGAATGAAAAGAATTGTCAGTATCCACCAAAAAATAGCTGAGAGGGAAGTCTTGAAATTATTGAATTGACTTTGCAACCAAACTGTTGACTTTTACACCACGTTATTTTCTTCAACATTAACGTAACTGTGTATTTAACTTTGACTATTAAAGCCAGAGTCCATCATTTCCAGCTATCCCAAAAGTAACTGGCGTAATAATTGTTGAAAAACATACTTGGTTGAAAGATAGTAAGGGGACTAAACTCCCTGTAAAATTATTTCTTTCTGGCAAGCTTTCATTTTGAATAAATCAACGAAAGAAGGCCTTTCCAATGGTGCGTCTTAAGGAGCACCGTTGGAAATTTCCGTTTGTAGTTCGTTTTTTTATTCGGCGAAGGGCGCGCAAGCGTTGACACAACGCACACGTTGCTGTAATTCATCGGATCAGTGCGCGACATCGCGTAGCTGCCATCGGCTCAGTGAGAACGTGTCTCGGACGCTGAATTCAGGCCCAATTCAAAACATGATTCAGCAACTTTTGATTTGAAATCGAGATTCCAGAATGTTGTTTTTCTCGAAATATACAGCTAAAGCTGTGCTGAAACTTCATCAGGTTAATTGTTCAGCACCCTTCTTTCGATTTTGAGCACTTTTGTTGCTTCAAACGAACAAAATGCACAAATTACAAATGATGGACTATACCTTTAAGAAGTACATTGATTTTAAAACACATGCATACCTGACGTTGAGCACAAATATATAGGTAGTTTTACTCCAAGACGTCCTTAGCGGTGCGATATTTCAGCACGCATGCGTGTTTATATTGGACTGTGCAGCAATTCACCGAAGCGGGTGCCCTTAACACACGCACCAACAATCCGCTTTTCTATACCGAGTCAGGTTCGTGAATGGGGGCAATTCCTTGGTTACTCACGTTACAACTTTGAGTTTCCTTGGGCTGTAATTACCTTACTGAAAAGGTTTAATAACTGTTATCCCCATGGTAGATAGAGTAGACCTAGACCTACCTAAGCACCAAAGATGACATCCAGAAAAATGTGTTATGTTTGATAAACAAGACGCACAAAATCGGTTACTCACGTTACATTTTCGTAACGTGAGTAACCGATTTTGTGCGTCTTGTTTAATTGCCCATGGGACCGTGAATGCTAGCTGCTGTGTGGTGCAAAGGCTGTACCAGCTATCGTGAGCTACACTGCTAAGAACTTCTTGAACCAAGACTAACATATAGGCTACAGCTGCCGACATTTTGAACTAATATATTGACTAACATATGCATGAGTCAATCTGGAAATAGATACAGAAAAACCAAAATCCATAAGAAGTCAATTTTGTCAGGAAAATTGACCCTCTCCGCTTTAAGTAGCCACACAGTTATTCATGACCCTCCCATGCAAGCATACATTCTGTGCCAAGTTGTCCTTTCAGTCGAAATCAATCAAAGGACTGGTTTCAACAGTTACGTGCTCCCAGCCTACATAAAGCAGGATTGACTGGCTGTGACTGTTGATGTAACTTGATCCAGCTATGCTTTGACTGTCGGTGATTGATAAGCCAGCTGAACGTGCTTACCACTTGTCTGCTTTTGTCTGTTGTCTGAATTTGACTAGTCATGATCTGACTGTTTGTGATTAGTCTGTGTAAAAGGCATGGCAGGGGAAGAGGATTGATTTTTTGACTGTCTGTGACTGTTCAGACAGCAGGAGGGTTACAGAGTGAAAATTCAGTGTCATCGACAGAAACTAGAGACAAGACATTCAAAGTTAGATATATTCAATTTAATCAAATTAATTTTTGTTAATAAACTCTTTCAATCCAGCAGAGTAATTCTTTGCTCTAAATCGTCTCGTCTTTACTTTCAGTTCATGTCGGTGAAAGAGTGCAGTTATGCTCTTTGAAATTACTAGACTGTATTTTACTAGAAAGGGTCACATTTTATGCGGCATAAAAAGACGGGCATCGGCTGATCGATTTTTCTTTCTTTCTTTCTGTCTTTTTTTTTATGTCCCAGATTTGTGCCGGGCGGATCTTTCAGCATGCAGGCCTTCCGCGTCGACCTGGAAGCCTTTGATGCCTGTGACTCATCTCATGGACAAGCCGTCTCAGACCGGCCGTCCACCGCGCCGTTCGTCGTAGAGGAACGATATCTCGCCTTGGGCAGTAATCTCTTCATAGGTGAGCTGGCCATGTGCATCTACACCATTATTTATTTTTTTCTTCAAACCATTTTTTCCCCCGTATTTTTAATCTGTCGTTCACCAACCTAGTTTTAAAAGGTCATTGTTTATTGTGCACTTAAGATTAACAGATTGATTGTGAATCGCCCATTAATAATTAGGTCTGAGTTTGTAGTTTTGAATAAAACTAATATAATTTACTACAACTTGATAATTTCATTTTCAATATTTTGTTCTGTTGTGTGCTTCATGTTTGTACACTCAACAAAACAAATATCGAACTAGGCCAATTTAATAACTTTTTTTAACCGATATTTGGAGATTGAGAAACAGCAGTTTTGCATTATGTTTATTTTTAAACCAGTTGAAATAATTCAATTATTTGTTTATCAGTGAACCAAAGTAATTCCTACAGCATTTATCCACATCATGATTCAGCAATTTTTAGATCTACAATCTGCATTTTTTTTAAAAACTATAAATGCAAAGTGTCTTCCTGGGACTTTTTATTAGCCACACAAAATGAACACGATCACAACAGAATTCTCTTTGGTGAAAGCATGGGCGTCGCCAGGATTTTTTTTTAGAGGGGGGCAAAACATATTTGTACCCAGAAAAATCTTGTATTTCTCAACATTTTCTGGAATTATCAGTTTTAGAGGGGGCAGGGACATTTTGCCCCCCCCCCCATTAAATTTACACCACTATGACTTCGCGCCTCTTTTTCTTTTCTTTTCTAGAGGGGGCAAAACATATTTTTACCCAGAAAAATCCTGTATTTCTCAACATTTTCTCGAATTATCAGTTTTAGAAGGGGGAAGGGACATTTCCCCCCCCCCCATTCAATTTACACCACCATGACTTCGCACCTCTTTTCCTTTTCTTTTTTCTCTTCCTTTTTTGTTTTCTTTTTTTGTGTGGCTATTCCGGGGGAGGGGGGGGGGAGGGAGACCCCCAGCATAAGACATGGGCTGGCTGGATCAGGCCATCTCAATAGCTTTCACAAAGTGGAAGCGGATATCAGTATTCCTCCACCACCTATAACTGCTAAAGCCCCCCTCCCTTGCCCCCCCCCCTACGATGCCCATGGGTGTAAGAAATTAATTCCTGAATTGAATCTGCCGTTGAAATGTCAAAAAAAAATCAGAACTTAAATTTCCCCAGAAATGGCTGATCAAATGAGCGCTTCCTTTCAAAATGTGTTGCCTATAAGTCTGCTGTAATTGAAAGGCATGCACCTACAAGAAAAAAACTCAATAAAACCCTGGCACATACCAAGTACTCCGCAACTGCATTCCTACAAATACATCCTCCTAGGAGATTCTTTGGACGACATGTCTGTGCAAATATCAAGGGGAAAAAAAGAGAGAAAACGTACAAATATTGAATTTCATCGGAAGCAGGATTTCGTATTTGCCAGGTAAAGACCTTTTTTTCTCAGTTCACTTTTGCTCAAATTTCGAGATGGCGTCGAGTGGTTGGTTACCCGATAGGACTTCAACTCAGCGTGCGCAAAGAGGTCGATGCACTTTGGGTGATGTTCCCCCCCCCCCCCCACACTCCGCCAAGTTTAAGTGGGGAATTTTTACTCGCAGGAAATAATGATAAAATGATAACATTACCTCACAACTTGCTTGTTTTTTGGTAGCATTGCGTTTCATCCCATCAATAACACTCGATTGTAAGCACGCTGTGACAATTGCATTTGATATTGTGTTTTTTGGGGGAAAAAACCTGCTTATTGAATTATTTTCAGGGGGCGGGGCGGAACAACAAATGTTACGAATTTGGCTATAGAGTCTGCAGTTAAAAAAAGAAAATTGTCAACAACTGTTTTTATTTATAACCCTAACCTTCCCAAATCATCCAAAATCCTCTTTGCAAAATGGAGGATTTCGCGGGATTGAGGCTATTTTGGCAAAATATGTTGCTGATTTTGGAGGACGCACTGTGTCAAGGTCTTGGGCCGGACCTTGTGTTGTTTATGCTCAGCCGTGCATAAATTTAGGCCTAAAATATACTTGAAATCCTCCGTACTAGCTCCAGGATGTCACTGGCTCTGCCTCGACATGGCGACAGTGATTGCTGGAGGATTTTGCAGGATTGAGGCAGTGGTCACCCCTCCAAGGACCACATTCAAGAAATAACAGAGGATTTTGCAGACTGGAGCTCTTTACAAACTGGCCTGGCTTTAATGTTGATGTGAACTGAGATGGCATCTTTACCTTAAGCCAAAATCCAAATTTCTCATATGTCTCAGAAATCGTGCAGTTTTGAGAAAACTGTCAATTTGCGGGACGTGAGGTTCCTAGAGTAACGGAAATCTTTTTTTTTTCCCCTAACCTCGAGACGACATAATGCTTGAAGTTGTTTAGGACGATGATGATGATGTGAAGAGGGAAGTTGGGATGCTCTATAAGAAGGTGTTTAAATTGATCAGGCATGGATGGTACGATGCTAGTGCCGAGTGCGCGCCCTTGGCCTATTGTGCACATGCCCCGGCATATATGCACACAGATGATCACGAATGTGTTGTCTTGGTCAGGACCTTTTCTATAAGACCTCACATAATGCACACACAATGGGATATCAGATTTGAGTTAATAAATTAAGAAATGAATAACTGAATGAAGAAAAAACTCTCAATGCTTTGCCATCAACATGACAAACATTGGGTAGTGTTGACTCGGTGATGACACGATTAATTCCTTCCGTAGATTTTGTAGAGTGGGCTTTTAACATACACAGTCTTTATTGTGGCTCATCGTCTCCGGCAGACGGCATTAAGTTAACTCGCCGTGGGCAAAGATTCTATGTAAATGAGGAATAAATGCAAAACAAATTAGAGAGGAGAATTGGATCTTGAATGAAAGGTATGCTTCCGGTCTCTGTGAGGCTTAACGGCTTGACCCCGCAAAGCCACATTCTTTAACAGCCAAACTGTTTTAGGTTGTTGCTTGAGATGATTTCCCAGCTTATTTTTGTAATACCTCAGCCCTTAACCTCTGTAAGCAGACTTTTTTTATTTATCACAACAGTATATATACTCTCTGTCATTGACGTATTAAAGGGGCACTAGGTCCTGAAATCCCCGAAAATTTCTTGTTTTGGATTGTTTACTTATCCTATTTCAAACATGTGGTTGAAAGGGAACCAACCTAATGTCTTACCGTTCCCGAGAAAAGACGAAAAAAACCTGGTTGTTTACATCGGACATGACGGAGTACGAATACGTTTTTTGTGTCGTTCTCTAGTGTACGATATACACGTTGTGTGTCTCAGGATCAGCGGTGACCAATCACCAATGCAAAAACATTGGCTTCTTCAACGTCCGCAAAAAGCGAACACTTTACGCGTACGAATGAAATCACAGCTAGCATCCAAACGGCTCGAATTTATGGGGTCGCAAAGTGGACCCCGAAATTCGTTCTCGCACATATAATACAGGAATAACACAAAAACGCCCAGTTTTTAAAGGGTAGTTGTGTGGATGTTTCTATCCTAGTTTTAAATGTTCTTTCCGATCAACATAATCTCGTTCAAAGCGCGTTCTGTAGCCCAATTGGGCTGTTCCAGGACCTAGTGTCCCTTTAACCTACTGCATTAAATAAAATTCCAGTAAACATGTGGGTATGCCTCACGCCTTTGAAATCTAGATTGAGAAAGTGAGCGACAATCATTCCTCGCAGTTTTGAAAGAGAGCATAAGTCATACGTTATCATGATTGTGACAACCCGGAGTGTTCCAATAATAGTTCTCGTCTCTCGTGGGTCTTGAGAGCTAAAACAAAATCAGGTGATATCTTGGCAACACTCTAGGTGATTGCATCGGTGCTGGGTAACCGTGGCGACACATCGTCGACAATCAGTCCCGATCACTCCACGGAGGGACCGAGAACGGTGTTGCTCGGCAAACATCGAAGGAGGACCATGTTTTTGATTCCTAGTAAATCTTCATCTTGGGATAAGATGCATAACACAAGATGATATCAGTGATTGTTAACAACATCTCATGTGGCTGTGCAGTTTGCAGTTATCGTCGATTCTTTTACGATGAGTGGCTTTACCTCACGGTCATCATGCATAGGCCTACCGTCCTTTTTTTCGTCAATAGGAGTTTTTCAGCGTCCTTGTTAGTGACTGATGGATTAGCTGTCAGTATCTCAAGAGTAGCTAATGATTATGTGACGATGGTATATAGTGGCTATGTTTAAGAAGATGTAGTCTGACAACCCTAATCAACACATACAGCGGTGTCCATATTTGTTTATGTTTGTGGGTCCCAGAAATGTCTGACTGTGAAGGAGTTGAACCTGTCTGATTGCAGAGAAAAAGAAAAAAAAATAAGCATTATAAAACTTAGAAATATTTATATACCCTCCCAAATCTGTTTGAGTATACTGCTAGTTTGCCACTGCTAAAATTAGCAAGCCATAAATAATATACATGATGTTACGTTGTGGCCGATAATTGTTCACACTTTTCTTGCAGCCCTCGGCAATTTTCTCTGCTTGGAAATTTTTTGTGCTTGAAAGAGATCTGTCACTTAGTGTGAATTATACAGTCATTCCATACAGTAAATGTACCTTACCTCCCCCCCCCCCAGCAGCCTTCAGGAGATGCAATCATTACATCTTTTCCTTCTTCCCTCACTGACTTCAATTCTTTAAACATCGATGCACATCAAAATGTCATTACCATCACAACAGCGGTAGGATGGAGCAACACTTTTATCCACCAGGGCATGTTTTGTTTAAGCTGGGGGAAGGGGGGGGGGGAGTAATTTTGCATGGTGCAACGGCCTAGTATATTTCTGACATGGATCCCGCATGTAGCTTTTTTGCAGTTCATTGTGCATATTGGGGCTTGACTACGCCCGATTGACGGATTTTGTTTGCAACAAAGAACTTCAGAGTACAAGTGATTATTTTATCTGAGAAACCGGATCTGTATTTTCTGATCACAGAAGCAAACAGTTTTTACTATATTCATAGCTGTTAAATTCTTCTTTGAGACTTTTTTACTTTATCGTCTTCCCTTTTGGTTATTTTTTTTACCACACTTTTTAATTAAGTTTTGAAGAAGAAAAAAGTTGAACAAAATCCATAAGCAATTTTTAGCATTCTGGTTTCAATTAATAAACAAAAGCATTAAAAAAAAACTTAGAAAAATATGTGAAACACATACTGTTTCCTCCTCCTTTTTTTAATGGGGGGGGGGGTCAAACTGGCCTTTTTTGTGATTTTTAGATTAAAATGTGTGAACAGAAGTTAAGAGGATTTGAAATCTTGTCAGGGTTGCAGCCTCAAGGTTTCGATGACAAAATGTTGGTGTGTGTTCAGCAGGTGTCCCTGTCTTACAGACTTGAGCTCTGTTGCCATGGTAACAGCAATCCGATACAACCTTGGGGATACAAATCCGGAAGCCCTGGACCCTGTAGTATATTCCAAGTTTTAGCCAGAGTGTTATCCAAGGATCTGCTTTTACATCTTGTAGGCTATTTTAGACACCTCATTTTATTTGGAAAAATTTACGTAGAAACATCAAACTTTGATAATTAACTTACATGTAAATGCCCCGTTTTTCAATAAATGGCAAATTTATTACACAGTTAGCTCCAAACAGTGCTAGATCTAAATAAAAAATAAATTCAGGAGCCAAGACATGCATGATTTCAGTATGTTTTAAAGGTAGAGTTTGTCATTTGTGTGTGTTTTTTTTTCATTTGAAGCAACAAAAGTACTCAAAAGCTAAAGAAGCGTGCTTAACGACTAACCTGATGAAGTTTTAGCTCTGTGAATGCTGTATATTCGGAGAAAATGTTGCTGAGTCTTGTATTGAATTTTCCTGAAATCAGCGTCCGGGACACATTCTCATTAAGCTGATTGCAGCTACGTGATGTCACGCACTGAACCTACAAATCATATATAGCAACTGCATGTGCGTCATGTCATCGCTTGCGCGCACCCATTCACAGATGCGCAGAATTACAAACCAACTACTAACGAACGTTTCCAAAAAGGTGTCACTTGACGCATCTTCAGAAATGGCCTTCTTTTATTGTTTTCTTCAAAATGACAGCATGCCAGAAAGAATAATTTTACTGGGAGTTTATTGCCATTACTATCTCTAAACCAAGTCTGTAATTTTGTCAGTTACAGCAAATGATGTACTCTACCTTTAAAACTGTTTTAAATTATTGAAAGCATGTGCTCCTGCAAAGGGTTATGTTTTTAAGATTTGGATTCGACGACGAGTGACTTCAAACGGTTATAAAATGCAGAATCTATTTTTGTAAAAAAAAGCAGTGTCTGAGGAAAGGTGATTCAACAAATGAATAATGAAATGCAGCCGTGACGCACTGAAGCTCACTGAAATGACAAATTTATAAACTTCATTGTGAAACTGCAAGAGTCAATTTTTTTGCCTATTTTCTGAATCTCAGAATTTGAGGGCTGATAACTCTCAGCCTAACTTGTCCACTTATTCTGTTGAGTGGATACTTGTACACGGAGTCCCTTCTTGTTTCCTTTCAGCTTTAGGCAGGTTTAAATGGTTGTCAGTGTATAGTCTTGAACCATCATGAACTCAAATCTGACAAAAGTATGCACCTTCTTCCAGACTCCTTCATTCTTTCTGAAGTTTCCTCAAAAAATAAGTATCACAGTTTCTTACAAAGTGGAAATGCATTTATTCCAAAGTTACTGTATTTGCCATTAATGTAAAAATGCTAACGGCACAGTTGTTACTCGGCAATTATGATAGTAAAATATGAAACTCAATATGGCTTTAATTCCTGCCCTCAGGGGCACGGATTTCATGTCGCTCGCTGTAGCCGGCACTTAGATGCGTATTTTTCCCCTCCTTCTGTTCCGCTTGAAGTGTGCTTGAAGTAATTGTCGCAAATGGTGCCACAAATGGAGATGTACACGGGGACAGAAGGCAAATTCGTGATAAAAGGATCTCTCCCGTGTGCCGTTTGCTCCATTAAGTCATTCAAAACCTTGGAAAGACTTTGGGAAACGTATCTTATGTCCCACGGGGTGAAATCGGGGCAAAGGGAAACGCTTCTACACGCCGCCACGACTGCTTTCCCCGGGTAAGATGCACAAGGATGTCATGACTCCAAATTCCCCGATCGCAGGTTACAGCTTTGCCGGCATGGCATATTTTGACAAGACACGAGGGGGGCTTACACTCTTTCAGAGGGACCCAAGCGCCCACTCATTGTGAGCGGAAAAATCTGTAGATGGTTTTTTCGCAAGGAATCCATTACATTTCTTCCCCTGATCGGAAACAAAGTCCTCAACAACGGCCTGACAATAATATCCGTTGGGTCGAGTTATTACGATGAAAAGCTAGATGGAATTATTAAATACACATGCTGTATTTTTGACTCGAAGTGTTTTATCGACTTATAGGTGTTTATTTGCTGATCAAAATGTCTTTATTTGTCCTTTTTTCTTAGCGAAATTAACAACTTCACAACGTGTATATTTCCCTCTACAAGAAGCTCCCCGCACTGTGACTTCTTCATGCCGCGTGCAGATCATTTTCACTATTATTTTAACCCGCTGTCTAGTGTTACCACCCTTCCGGCGTCCTTTCCGTTTGCCCCGCCTCCACCGAAGTCGCTCATTCTGTTTTTCATGTCTCGTTTTTTGTTTTTTTCTTCATTCACCGTGTCCGGTCCAGTTGTTACGGCTCACTCACCCCGTTGGCAACTGGAATTGAGTTTCTCGCTGCTTTTAGCGACTTAGCTGCATTTAATTGGATGGGTGAGGACGAACTAAAAGGCCCAGTCCAGCCAATTTCAAAATTAGAATTGCAACTGTGCCCAGAACTTAGAGCAGTTTGAGGATCAGTCATTCGTGTGTGTGCAGAGCCACTGTCGAACGTCCGATATATCCTGACATTAACATTTTTTATGCGATCCCCGCCCGCCAGCCAACCGGAGTCGACTTTAGAAACTGTGAAGTCATTTTGACCAGAAATGTGGACTAAGCTGTTGATTGGTCAATTTGAATGCCATGTTTTTGTAATACAACAGCTGATCATGGAAGCCCCGTTATAGAAGGCGCTCGCTGAATGGTCAGAATCTCGAGGTCAAGACGCAGTCTTGTTTTTGCATAGTTAATCGCCGCATCTGCTGGCATATCGTCCAAATAAAAAGAGACACAATAAAAATGTGGGGGGAAAAATTCAGGAGTTTATTTCATGACAGAAATGTACTAAGCACAGCACAAAACGGTTACCAGCTAACTGTACAACTTATATTGCTTATGACTGGTTCCCTGTCATCCCGTATCTCTATTTTTGTCCCCCCTGTTTTTCTTTTTTTCCCCCCCAGTTTTTGCCGCCTTTGATTTTCTTTCTTTTTCTTTTCTCCATCAGCTCTCAAAATCTTGAGGCCACTAACTGTCCTTACGGGCCATTTGGGAAAAATACTCCAAATGTTTACAGACATCATAACAAGTAACTTTCACTCTATTGGATTAACGTCGGAGTTTCTCCCCACAGATTGGCGATATTCCGTCAAAACGCCGCAGGCACTCCGTATAATGTGTGCGTTAATCAATACGGGCTTAAAACCTTCTTCCATAAGACATCCGCGGGGATTCGCAAACATTTTAGGTGCTACATATTAAAGTCAGTAGTGGTTTTGGGGATTTTTTTTTTGGTTTTTTTTCTAGCCGCGAGCTGGTGGTTTGTATACACTGTTCCAACCGCGTTAAGAATTATTCCGATAATGAAATTATACCTTCCAGTCAGTGGGTTTAATAGACGCCGTTTGCCTCCGGGACCAGACTAATACAGCCAAAATGGTGGCAAAGCGCGACGCCCCGAGAGTGGGCCCTAAATTAGATTTTAAAGTGCCTGCGAGCGCAGTGGGGAGAAGGGCTCCCCCTACCTGCGAGTTTGCTCCTGGAGCTCCCAACAGCGGTTTTTATCTCTCATCAGCTATACATTTTTTTTAAAAACACGTCACGCCAGTGCCGTGGTGTTTTCGTTTCAACTCCTGTCGGGCGATACGCAAAGAGGGAGTTAAAACTACCAACCTAACTCAATTTGCGGGCGTTTTATTGGATACAATTTGCTCGCGGTCGGAGCCTCAAAAAAGTTTCCCCGGAGTCCTAGATGCCTAAATGTGTACGCAGGCGACACAAATAAGAATCAGACCTTGTGGTTAATAGTATAGCCAAACCGCGATTATAAAACCCGGTCGAGTCCTGCGTTTTCTTTAAGTTCACGCTTCGATTATCGGGATTACATGCAAATAGTCCGTGTATCTACGCCACACTGAACATCCATCTGATTGTATCTGATTATACCATGAAACCCCCACTTAAATTATGTTCAATGAGATTAATGCGGGAGAGCATGTACTTACTATTAAATGATGTTAATGGACGCTGTACTTAATCAAGGTTAGTTGGATTAAGGGCTGCAAATGCATTTAACTTACATGGGATTATGGGCTGACGAATGAAAAACAACAGGAATTCAAGGTGAAACGGTTTTGTGGCATTTACATTGTCAGAATTATTTCAAACAAGAAATTCAATTTCAAGAAACCAATTTTTGTCATCGTTGGAAAATAAAGTCAGGAATTGTTGGCAGAAAGATGTCTATATAAACTTGTGTGGCATAAACAAAGTTACTGAATTTAAATGTATGCGTTTATAGTAAAAGAAGTTTTCAATTATGTCAACATTTTAAAATAATATAGAAAGTTTAGGTTTTGGCAAGATAAATTAACTTTAACATCTATTTCAACACTTTAAAATGATATCGAAAAAGAAGGTTTCGCAAGATAAATTAACCCTACAATCTACAAATTTTGTCTAACATTTACAGTTTTGTTGGATTGACTAAAATATTCCAAAATATAACCATGAATTGTAACATTGATTGTAACCCGTAACGCCAAACATTGTAAAATTAATACCAACCAAACATATTCGCACAGATATTTAGTCATCAACCATCGAATTTGCATATGAAAGAAAACTTTTGTAATGCAAATGAAGATTGTCAATGAGCAGCTGCATCCAATTCATCAGAGATTTCCCTGAATCAATGAATTTTCCTTTTTTATTCACTTACTGTGTATATACGCCCACTATTGATCAGTGCAAGTAATTACTCAAAATCAACCACACCCAAGTTTTCCTATCATGCAATTGTTGAATGTCATATGAACCGTGCGTCACTTGCTAGTCATAATTTGCTTTTTTTTCTTCTTTTTTTAATGCGCCTTACCCAGATGTTTTATTAAATTGCATTTTTACGCGGCCGAGCGCTTTTGGCATTGTCTGTCGGAGTAATAAAAAAAATTGGGATGGGGGTGCAGTCGACTGGCAACATCTGTGCCAAGATGGTTGCCTAGTAACTGCTTAATGGAGTCGACAGCTGTTACACGTGGTTGCCAGGGTTATTTGGATTATAAAAGTGTGGTCTTTTATTCAGGGTGTTTTTTTGTGGTTCGATAATCGGCTTCTGATGGAACACTGCATTTTTAAAAAAGATCTTGAATGAAGATTCTGATACATTTCTGTGAGCATCGTATTGCTAACTCCCAAGCAATTATACTTCCAAAATCCACCACCTTACAGGAACCCAAGGCAAAGTCTTTGTACTTTTCAACTTCTAAGGCCATCAATCCCCAAAGGAAGTATTGTGACTGAACTACGTTCCCCAATTCTGTCAAATCCTCCAAAAGCAGTGGATTTTGATGGGTCCAGGAGGTTTAGTTTTAATTCATGCATGCACAGGTAATCCTGAGCAGAGCCATACCTGTACAGTGTAGACGTAATTGTGCCTTTAATTTTATTTGTTTTGTTTTTAAGTGAAATGAATTACTCGACTCCTAAGTGGTTAATGGATGATATGGACACACGCCTAATGCATAAACAAATTTGCCTTGGGACACTCGCTAGACATTTAATGCTTCAAATTCAAAGCAGGACATATCAGGAGCTTGCAAGTAAGACCAAACCTAATTTTATGTCTCAATTTTTTTTTTCAATTTATAGTTAAGGTTGCTTCTCAGTTCAAGTCACATTAAATTCAGTGCCCAATTAAAAATCCTCCTATGCAAACATACATTCTGTGCAAAGCTGTCATTTTACTCAAAATTAATGAAAGTGACTGTTTCTAACATTTAAGAGCTCCCAGCCTACATTATAAAGCAGATTTGACTGGCTTTGACTGTTATGTAACTTGATACAGCTATGCTTTGACTGTAGGTGATTGTTAAGCCAGCTCTGCATACCACTTGCCTGTTTTTATCTGTTGACTGAATTTGACTAGTCACAGTGCTTGCTTGAAATATGCTCTGACTGTTGGTGACTAGCCTGTGTAAAAGTCATGGCAGGGGAAGAGGATTGAATTTTTTTTGACTGTCTGTGACTGCTCAAACAGCAGGAGGGTTAATTGAAATAGTCATATTTTTGAAATAGCAGAGCATTTTTGTAATTCTGACTTACAAATGAAACTTAACATTTTGACACACTTGAAATTTCTGCAGCGTCAAAATATGCTCGGTGCTGGCTGTAGATGATAATAATAAACACAGAAGGGCCTAGATATTAACATGAGTAAGAATTCAATTTGATCAGAATTATGATAACGTAAGCAATTTCTTTCAGCCTCACCTCATTTGGAACGGAAAAAAAGGCAAGAACTGGATGAAATGTACTCAGACTATCGCTGATTGATCTTTTGTGCAGGATCTCCATAATGTCATTGTGGAATGGAGGAAGGAAAAGGGGCCTTCATATCAGTGGATATAATGGAGGCTTTGTATGCCCAGCTGAGTACTAAAAGCACTGCTGAATGTTGATATTCCGTCTGTTGCCCGTGAAAACTGCTTCATTGTTGATTTCTGGTTATGTATTCCCCCATCATAATCGAAACCAGGCTAAATCCACCCACCGAGAAGCCATAAATGTGGAGGGGGAATTTACGGGGGGTGGGGGGGGGGGGCCATCAAATTTTCTAGTAAACCAGACTTTTTTCTTTTTTTCTTTTCTCTGTTCCTTTTCCTTATTTTAGGCAGTTTGCAGCAGGTATTTATTTCTAGAAGATAAAAAGACAACTCGGAAAGACAAAGAAGGAAATAACAGTAATGCAAACCAACTAAACAAGCAAACAAACAAATAAAAACTCAATAAACAATCAAACAATTAACTCCTGTAATGAAACACAACAAGCACCCTAAAATGCAACAAGCTCGGTTACTCTGTTAAAAGAATGTCTAAGCGCCCAGCGATTGGTCCAAAGTTGTTTGTTCTGTCGTCCGACCGACCGGACAGGTTAATCAAATTTGATAACAGTTACCACAGCTTCTGTCAATATCGGACGCATGGGGCCCTACCGCCAGCAATCACGTTGGAAGCAGTCCAATGCACGAGGCTTGTCTTTCTTTCTTTCTAGTCAATTTTTTTTTGTTTTTGTTCTGACGTCGTCATTACCGCTAATTGAATTAAGACAAACGATTAAGCTCTGGCTGATAACGTTTGCGAGACAGGTCCGTCTTGCCTTCCCTCAGTTCTTGCCATCAGAGATGCTCGGAGGCTCGGCTCCTCGTAATCAAATTTGGAGCGAGCCTTGAGCTGGATCGTGAGCGATGGACTGGAAACGGAGCTTGCAGCATCATTGGCAGCTTCGTTTCAAAGTAGTTATATTTACTGAGATTCCTTCCATGTTTCTTTAGAGGCGTTTTTTTTGTCATTTGAAAGCATTGCATTTTGAGTCTCTTAAAGGGAAGATACAACATTTGCAAACATCACAAAACGAAATGATCAAATTATCAAGAAATACCTTACTGGATTGTTAGGGAATGAAAGTCTCAAGCATCCTGTAAAATCGTGGCTCCTGGTGTGCTGTCATTTTCAAGGAAAATGGTATTTTTCCAACGCTGGTCGGCCGACCAGCGTTGGAGAAAACTGCCTTTTTTTTCAAAAACTGCTCCTAATTTTTCATATTTAGTTATTCCGCGTTTTCTTTGCAATCGATTACACACCTGTGAATGGGTACAAGCCTGCCAGACTGATTCTCTGACCTTACAATTTCCCAAAGTGTATAAATTGCTCCGTTTCATCTTAAGTGGGGTCAGGACACCAGACTACAAGAACATGATTGGTTTTCTTGGTTTTTCCAGCATCTACAAGCCCAAAAACATGAAACAAGTCATTTTAACAATATTTGCTATAACATATACTAATCCTCCAAATCCATTTATTTCTGAAAATTGCAGCAAAAGCAAATGTTGTACATTCCCTTTAAATCTGCCCCATGTTGTAACCTTTCAATGTTAGGTACTGGAGTGTATATGTTCCTGTAGAGTTAGTCTTCTGCATGTAGGTGCTGAAGCTTTGGTTTGTGGTAGCACCATGTTGTTGTGTCTACTTTCGCTCAGTAGATTTAGTTTCGATAAGACCTGTCCTGCTAGTTCAACAAAAGAAAGTTGTCCTGGTTATTATCTATTTTCGCTAAGTACAATGGAAGGCGGTTGGACATCTTGCAATTATCTTCACTGAGGCTGAGCGAAATCAGTTAGGTCTCAACGTTTCGACTAGCCTGCTCTATAGTCATCGTCTGGTTTGCATAAAAATCTTATACAGAAGGATGGTGCTCTCAGTTGTTTTTTTTCCCAAAATATCTTTAATCAGTATTATTTTTAATCATTTCTGGTAATGAAACCAAGGATTCCTACACTGTAGCTCGCAAGCCTGAGGAAACCTGTGGAGAGAAGACAATGAGAAGAAATTACAGTTTTAGAGGTGGGAGGAAAACCCCAGAAGAGTATTCTGGGGAAAACCCACGGAATCAGGCAGGGACTGAAAACCCAATCCACATATTGACCCATATTTTTCGAACCCGGGTCACAGCGGTGGAAGGCGAGGAAAGTACCGCTACGCCAACCTGACTCTCTTAAACCTCTTAAAGAGATTCCTTCAAATTGTGTAGATCCTCTCTTAAAAATAACAGCATCTACATGCATTTTTAAAGAAATATATCTGTATTATGAATTTATGTTGTACATTATGAATATAGAGTATTCCCAAGTAGAATTTTCTGTTCTCACTGCTCAGAGTGTGTGATCCCGCTGCATTGTTCTATAAATAACGCTGAGTTTGAATGAATCATCATTCCGATACCTGAAAACGAAGAGAGAGACAAAGGTGATGTTTATCAAAAGGCTGATGATTTATGCAGTGCTTATCTCACGAGCCAAGTCAATAAATCCTGCTTCCTCAGCAATAGGAAACGAACTATACAATACAAAAGAAACCTGCTCCGTCTTTGTTCATCTATGTATCTACTTCAGCTTTTATATCCTTTTTTCTTTTTTGCATGTCTGTCTCTGCCAGGGCAGATGTTCTGATCGTACCACATCATTTCCTGTAGTACTTAAGGCGTTTCGTTGATTGATTGCCCACGTTGATTTCTAGCGCACAAGACGGAACTCCGAGGCAGAAGAAAAAAAAAGACGTCCGAGTGCCTTTTTCTATTCCTCCGTCCCTTCTCTGATTCTGTCTTGTTTTTGCTGAGACCTCTTAAGCACCTGTGATTAAGCGAATGAGGTCGACAGGGAATACAGTTTTCCATGCCGTAGCGATTTGTTCCAATTAGATCCGATGTTCAACGTTGATCCCTAGTCCCTGTGATGGAACATTGGGATGATAGATGCCTGATTTTTGCCATCTAGTTTGTGGCAGTTTATTTTTGGAACTGTAATGATTTGTTCCAGTTTGTCAAGCATTGATTTTGTTTTCCCTCGGAATAATCTAGCTTTTTGAGATGAAAGATTGGGCTCCACTTTTTCGTTATTATGGAGAGAGAGGAAGATTTTTTTGTTCAGGTGCCACGCGAGTATGTTTCAATTTGGCCAGAGGGCGAGGATTAGTGGAACGATTGACGAGGCAGGGAATGATGGGAGATTGGGAAGATGGGTAGCAACAAAAAGAAGAAAAACAATTGTAGATGGAGGAAGAGACAGGAAGCCAAGATTGTTTTCAATGGAGATATGATTATATGCAGATCTGGAACAGCGATTCCAAGAAATTGAAAAGGCCATAGGGATGTTCATTTCTTCTGACGTACCTGTTCAGAGAGGCGCATCGCAAATTGGCAACCATTTTTTTTTTTGTATTGGCACCCTGCGTTATCTTTTGAGGGTGCTCTAATGCTCTTTGATTTTACTCGCGAGAGTCAAGAGGCAGTATGTCTTCGACACTGGCAACTCTTTAATGATTTGCAAGTATTAATGTCAAGCCCTCGCTTGTATTCTGTTAAATTCTTGTTAAAGTTTATTGGATTGCTTGTTTTTCAAGAGTCAAATTTACTTCTTTTTTTCGTACTGTAAAAAGATGTTACCAAAAATTTAGGTGGAGGGAAGATGATCAACCTGTGAAGATGTCTTAGTTTTTTCATAATGGAACAAAAAGGCAGAAATGTCTTCGTTGGTGCTTTATAATTGTCCTATTTTTCCCTGCTGAATCCAACAGGATCCAACTACGTCACATGGAGCCTGTTGGATTGAGCAGTTAACCCCTTGTGTACTTTCCTCATGCAAAATGTTGGATTCAGCAGTTGGACTCTGTTGGATTTAGCAGAGTAGTCCTGAGGAACTACTAGGGGGTTAAGGTTAAAAGATCGTACAACCAAGTAAATACTGATTTAATAACATAACTTGATTGCTATTTGAGCTTTGCTTGGTTTTGAAATGACAAAAGGAAAATGTGACATCAGAAAATTTGCCGTTTATCGCTCTTTGAAGCTTACTGACAGTTTGAACGTGATTTATTTGTCTGCAGTAACGTCTCCCAACCCACTGTTCCAATGTCGGCTGGGCCTGCGCGTCAACATCACGGTGAAGGACAACACGTGCCATTATCCAGAATCCCCTGCGGGCATGCTCTGTTTGGACCACGGCCACTGTGCGACCTCCGTCACCCAGGTATGTACGCAAAAAAAAATCTGGGAAAAAAATTGACTAGCTTGTCTTGATATATTCCTTCACTTTGCCGTAGAAGTGTAGTGTCTGTCGCTCTTAATTTGTATTTAATATATGCTGTTTATGTTGTAGCGACTCCCACTCCAATATGTGTCATTCTGAACAGCGCGATACTGCTAGCAAGCCGGAAATGTTTAACATCTCTGACAAACAAATCCCACTTAAGTGTTGAACAAGATCGAAATGATCTCGGAAGCTGTGGGCCAACGACTTTGTGTTCATGCATGAGTGACGTGATTGTGCCATGTAATTTCTGGAAGAAGTAGTGTTTTCAGTACAAACATCAGGTTTTTGATCCAAGTGACCCTTTTTTTCAGCACTGTATTAAATTGGTGGGCGGTCAGTGGGGACCCATTTAGGTGACACAAAAGAGGGCCTGGCCTGAGGGACGAGTTGATATATTCCCTTTGTGAGGGCCTCAGGGGCTAGTTGATTTATAACCATGGAAGGCTGTCACCAGAATGTTTGTTACTAACTAACTAACTAACATGACGATTTGTTGAACTGCTGTCCACAGCGGCGGAAAAAAAAGGAGGAAAACAAAAACGAGCAGGCATCACTATGAATCAAATGCCCCAGGACCCTAATGACGAGGTTGATTATATAACGCGTTGTGTCCGAGGCATTTGAAAGGTGTGCAGATGGGAAATCCATTCCTAGCTTTCGCTTTAATTCCCCGCCATCAAATCAATGCGTCCGAAGGCGAAAGCAGCGTGGCCGGGCCATGCTGGCGGATATTACGTTTCCTGTCCCTTCGCATCAGTGTATTTCCATCATGCCTGCTCGGTTAGGCGTCCACAAATGTCCCAGTGTGGGGCCGATCGGGTAGTTTTTTTTTCTGCAAAGGAACAGGGGGGAGGGTCATCTTGCGAAATTGCAGTTGAGCAGGGAGCGGTTACTTAAAGAATAGACGGTAGGAGCAAGATTTCTTTGCAACTGTTTTGGTTGTTCGGCGAAGCCAGCTCGTTTTTATTTTTCTTAGCTTTTTTCCACCTTTTTTTTTGGCTGTGTTGGAAAGCGATTGCGTGTTTGGAGAGAAAACAGTGAAGTTATATTGCTAGCTTGTTTGAGGAAAAAAAACCAGGATATAATGTTGCCTGAGATGATGTGCCTTATTGAATGTAAGAATTTTGGTCTATTCCTCTGCACATCCCAATGAACCTTAGGGAAAGGGGCGGAATTTTCAAACAAATGTCTACAAAAAGCCCCAGAGAAGTCTGATATCTCCTTGTTTGGTCCTATTGTTTTATTAACAGTTAATATCATTTATATAAGTTTCTTTAATTAAAAATTGGAGACATGAAAAATTGCCCTAACATGAATATTAACCCTCACAAGACATTTTGTATATAACCAAAGTGTTTTAGGTTTTGAGTAAGATTCAATGCAACTGTTGAGGGCAGGGTGACATTTCTTTGCAAGATTGCCCTCGTCCAAGAAAACTGGGCTTTGTGAGAAGCGCACGCACAGAGAGGCCTGATATAATCACTTTCCGCACCGCCGAGCAGTGACCACCTGGGAATGTCATGATGACGAGGTGGAATCAATGGTGGCCGCGGCACGTCAGAGGGTTGAAACTCTGAACGATCAGCCGGCTTGTCCTCAGTTTCCAAGGGATCTGTTATCACTTCATCCCTACGGCCCCAGCCCCCTATCCTTCAACACCCCTCTCCCCCCTCCCTTCCCCTGCCCCCACCACTAACTGAGAATTTCATGAAACATGCCCAAATCAATGGTGGTGGAGGCACGTCAGAGAGAGTGAAACGATCGGATAGCTGTCCTTAGTTTTCCCGGGCTCAGTGCATTTTTATACCCGAGGGCATAGACCCTCCCCCACAATTACTCCCCCCCCGCACCATTGGGAATGTGCAGTCAAGCTGGGTTAGATTTTCTGCGATAGAAGGCATCATGGATCATGGGTTACAAGTCACGCATGTATTTAAATATTGATGGGCACGTGTACAAAATTGAAGAAAAAAACATAGTGTTTGGTGTTTGTACCTGAAGAAATACAATATAGTAGAAAATGGAATTCTCGCTCCAGAAATTCTTCATGTACTCGGAAAAAAAAAATCTTCTGAAACTCTTCATGCAGATATGCTACAAATATCTTTTCTACAGATCTTGAGTTCATTCTTTCAAAATGTGACAGACAAACTTTGCAGACAAACTTTTTTGAGTAATCAAAATACAAGAGGAGGAGGATTTAAAGAAGTACATTTTCAGCAACAAGAGGCAAGAACAACAAAACCAGGCAAATGATCAGTTGTCACTTGGGAAAATCAAAAGAATCATCGTCCTTCCTCGTTCTCCGACCCCCTCAGCCCAGGGAAATACAAGTCACCACTGAGCTACAAAACATCTCTCCTTATGGATCCTTTATTATTTTCAAATTACTCCCAGACTCTTTTGAATGAACAGTCCTTGGAATTGATTTCCATTCATATTTGTCTTTGTTCTTTGTTTCTTTCGGAGTCCAATCTTTGAGAAATTGCAGGCTCGAAGAACAAACACACAATGCCGTCTGAATGCAGATGACAACAGAGGAAATCAGGAGGTTTGGCCCACTCGACCCAACATGCAATTTATTACTGGAATGGCCTTGCGCTGATTGTCGTAATGAGTAGTTGGGGTCCGTTATGCGCGGAAGCAATTTGTGGAATTACCCTGCGCAATTCAGGAGTACTTGTTTTATTATTGATTACACAGGCGAGGTTACAAGAGTGACGTCTCAGCGAAGTGTGTGCTATCGGCTTCAATATTCATATAATATGCTGATGTGGAATACAAAATATGTAGGCACCCTCAACCAGCCTACCAACCCCCCAACCCCCCCCACAATTTTTTTTTTTTTTTTAAATAAGTAAATATATAAATAACTTAATGATTCCAACATATTCAAAGACAAAACAAAACAAATTCAATAATTTTTCAAGTTTTTAAAAACCAAGGAAACAAGATCGTTTGTTGCACCAAATAGCATGCTATTAGTTTCTGACCTGTTTCTGTCAGTTTTCATTTTATTTTGAAACTGAAAATGGATGGTTTTTGATCAGTTTGGGAACATTGTTACTTCATTTATTAACTTGTAACCTACTTACTTGTTTTTGACACAGTAAAGCTAGCATATAAGTGACCGGGAAAACAAATTGAATTGAAAGATGATTAATGACAGAATGTTTAACTCAACAAAACTTAGGAACGACAGTGGTACGTGCATTTATTATAAATCTTTGTTTTCTATAACACGACGTCGAAAACTCATCTTTAAAAGGATTGATTCTACCAAAAAAATTACTTCAAAATTGAAGGCACTGCATTAAACGCATCGACTGCAGTCCTAATTTGAATCTCCCGAATGGTGGGACATTTCTGCATCATATAGTCGGCAAAGCATCCCAGGGGAAACATCACACCAACTTAGAGAGAAGACAGTGAGAAGAAATTACAGTTTTAGAGGTGGGAGGAAAAGCCCAGAAGATATTCTGGGGAAAACCCACGGAATCAGGCAGGGACTGAAAACCCAATCCAATATTGGCCCAGGCAGGATTCGAACCCATGTCACAGCAGTGGAAGGCGAGGAAAGTACTGCTACGCCAACCTGACCCCCCTTTAAATTACACAATTCCAGGGGTTAAGATCGCACAAGACATAATGGGAATCAATATGGCGCAGCAACATTGTACCACGGGGAACGAGGTTGGCATCACTTGTGGTTGATAGCACTTCCCCCTTCCCCCTCCCCCCCCCCCTGCTCCGGATCATAGTCATCCCGAGCATCCATGTTGACTCTTCCATCGAGAGAATCACAGTAATTGCTCCTTCTGACCCATTTACCGGAGTGTCTATAGCTTGGAGGGGTTCCCGATAAAAGCCTTATCATGGGCTGGGTTGGCTCGGCTGGCCTGTACTGACTGGCACGCACCTATTCATAAAATGCACTCCCCTCGTCAGAGCAGTCATCAGTCATGGAACTCCAACTCGCAGTCGAGAAAAATCGGTTAATGCCAGAGAATGTGAAAGAAAAGAATTAGCCGCTTGCAAAATTAAGCAGTACAGCACTCAAATCAGTCCCTGCTGATATGTGTGAAATTCAGTGCATTGATTTTCAATTTTATTATTCTCCTCAGGATATAACTGGCAGGGCTTTGACAAAAATATTGATTTTTTTATTTACTGCACTTCACCTCTGAAGTACGAATGTATGGCGAGGTGTAAATATAATTTGTTTTTAATAATTGGACAAAATCGTTAAAGAAATCAGGGGAAAAAAAGAAGAAATTCTCTTCTTCATCTGATCTTAAGAAGTAATCAGCAAAGCTATAAGTAAGAAGTAATCCTCAAAGCAATAAATTAAATTTTTGTCAAGAGCTATTTTCATATAGTCCACGATCAAGGATTCTGTTTCAAAAGCCTCATCCAGTCAAAAGCCACCATCATCATCAAGACTGAATTTCCTACTTTCAGTCACCCGAAGCGTTTCTCCCTCCAAAAAAAGCCCTCAATTCACTCAAGAATCGAAGCTGTTATCGATTGTTGGCCTGAGGGTCTGTCCTCAGAGCACTGACCTGTAGTGCTTTTGCTGCCCCGGCTCAAAATTGATTTAAAATGGGACACAAATTGTTCTCAGAGTGATTCTGGCCAAAAGGGTTTATGTTGAAAGGCAGTGATTTCAGGCCATGCTGGCAGATTTGGTATGGCCAGTCCGTTGATATGTGAACAGACTCTTTAAGTTGTTAACCAGTGAGGTTCAGAACAGTTTGATATAAAAGAAACAAGGATGCAATGTATGCGCAGACAGACATCAGACATCAGACAGACAGACATCAGACAGCATAGGATCTTCAACAAAGTTGGAAAAATCGTTGGCATTTTTGACAAATTTGTAGATGGAGTGTGTGTACATTTAGGAGTCGCACATTTTAGCGACTGTTATTGTAAACGTTGGTCGTGACTCTTCCACTTGTTTTAGAAATGTTCAGCATAGTATTTTTTTTTTTAACGAAACAGGCTTTGGATTGATGGACAAATCGCAGAGAACATGACAGACATTGCCTAGCCAGCGCTTGGGAAATCCAATGCGAAATCATATTGCTCTTCTACAGAATTCTGTTAATTTTTGCCAAACTTCCGAAAAACTGTGCCATTCGACATATTCAGCAAAATTCCTGAATTCTTTTTTACTGATCAATGCACTGTACTCTTCAACTTAGTCATACAAAAAAGATTCAGTGGCAACAATAACCTCCCACACGTCCGACTTGAACGAAATGCCAACCGCTTTAACATTTGCATAGATCACTCGCGCCGGTAGCTGACATTTGTACAGTCTTGTATATCAACAGTGTCTTGTGTACTACAAGTTTTGAGGCCATACAGAGGCTCTTAATTCTAACATTTGCAGACTAGACTCTAGGTAACAAATGTGCTAGCGGCATTGCACATTGTAGGTTTGTTCTAGATCCATTGGTCATCGATTGTAAACACAGTTCCCCAAATTTGTGTTTGATCGTCTACAACTTTCAGTGGTGGCTTCGATCTGTACCAAATTCGGAAGTGAACAGTGGCTCAGAACCAGTTGAAATGTCATGTGCTTTTGCCTGCTTTGGGGGCTTTTATCGTTTCATTGCACACAAAAAATGCTATTGTAAACTGTTATGCTTATGGACATATGCCATCCTACATCAGTGAACCCAAATGCCACTAACCACTTTATTAGTGCTATATTTCTGACCTGTCATCACAAAATGAGCTTAAAGTCAGACTTTTTTTAAGAATTGAGATAATTATATATCTGGATTCCGCAGAACCAAAGCTTTCCAATGGTACTGAGTTCAGTAATGGAAATATAGACCACCAACTCACTTCAAGTTGAGAACCGATTCATGAGAAAATTGCATTGAAAAATCCTGCAGTTGTGTTACATTGAACAGTCAACTCATAACAATGACAACAAAGGGATGAAATAGGTTTTAAAGATGTTTGACAGAACAAACAAAAATTGGAGAAAGGTAGCACAGGACTGACAGATTAAGGTTCACCTAAAAACAAAAAAAATTGACCACCCCTTCAAATGTTGGCCATTGCCAACTTAAAAGGGAATACACCACATTTTCTTTTGCTGTAATTTTCAGAAATGGATGGATTTTGGGGCTAGTATTTATAGCAAATATTGTTACACTGACTTGTTTGAAGTTTTGTGTTCGTAGATGCTGAAAAAAAAGATAGAAAAACAATTGTGTTCCTGTTGTCTGGTTCCTGGACCCCACTTAAGATGAAAAGGAGCAATTTATAGACGTCCGGGAATTGTAAAGTCAGGAAACCAATGAAGTTGGCTTGTACCCGTCATTGGTGTGTAATCAATCGCAAACAAAATGCTGACTAAATTGGGGGGAGTACTGGAAAAAATTGATACAAAAATACCATTTTTTTGCAAATGACAGCACACCAGGTGCCACGATTTTACAGGATGCTTTAGATTGTCATTCACTAACAATCTAATAAGGTATTTCATAATAATTTGGTAGTTTTGTTTTTGATGTTTGCAAAGGTTGTATATTTTCCTTTAAGCTCATTTTGTGATGACAGCTCACATTTCGTCACCGTTTTCACGAAGGGACGGGCATGTCAAAATAGACAATTTTTTTGATTTTGATTTTTTTTCTTCATTTTTTGCTTTAAAACGTGGTACGTATTGCACTGAAAGGCGGTAAAAGTAGGTAAACGGAGATTTTCGTTTTCACGAAGGGACGTATGGGCATCTATGTTACATTCTCAGCTGCACGCGCGTAATAGAACACGCGCGCACTTCTCTTTGGAAAAGCACTTTAAACAAGAAGGGAGTTAATGTGAAACAGTTGGATTTTCATTTTCACGAAGGGACGGGCATCTTTACTAATTAATGTTGGCTAATTAACCACTGTGTTAATTATAATTACTGGGTTCAAACTAAAGTTTACCTATCAAAGAATTACGTCAAGGTTTCCTTATATCATAACCTTGTTGCAAAGTAGTAGTTTTTGCTGTTTTAAAAATGGAGAAACTTCTCTTGCGATTATCTTGAAAACAGTTT
The DNA here is from genome assembly GCA_029964075.1 of Patiria pectinifera. Taxonomy (NCBI): domain Eukaryota; kingdom Metazoa; phylum Echinodermata; class Asteroidea; order Valvatida; family Asterinidae; genus Patiria; species Patiria pectinifera. Next base: position 11,556,517 of record CM057144.1, on the reverse strand, counting down.
TTCTTCAAAATCCACATGCCCGTCCCTTCGTGAAACTGGCGACGATTTATGCGTGCCCTGCTTATAGGAATTCTCCTTGCTGGTGAAGAATGGAAGAAATTTAAAGGAAATTGACTTGTTATAACTGTTGAAAGTAAGAGTAGTATGATTGTAAAATGTCTTATACCTAAAGTTCATTTGCTACATCTTATGTTCATTTGGGTAATGGCAAAAAATAAGCAATTCAGTTCAATATCCTTTTCTTGGCCTCACCATAAGAGTACATCAGACAGCGTAACTTTCACTTGTAATATGCTATCAAACCAAGGAACCAGACTTTAATCACACAGCTTCGCCGGTTGTGTAGTCACCAACATGTTGATCTGAATCCCCCTCCTTACTTTCCTTGCCTTCCCTCGGAAATGTTTAATATTAATCTGGAGACTATTTGCAGACTGTAAAAACAAAATAAAAGAAGAAACGTCCCCTTGGTCCAACTGACGCTCAGTCAAAGACAACACTATCGGCTTTCCCGCGGGTAGGATGTGGAGTAATTGTGCGCCATGTTGGCGACTACCGCTTACCATCCACAGAAACGAAAGAAAGAAAGAAGAACAAAAAAAAACCTTCTTGGACAAATACCCACCTGCTTGTGTCTCAAAGCAACTTCCTAACTTTTAACTTTTTCCATCGTAATTTTTTCTTGTTGTTGCCTTGAAGGCAGACCAGCGTGATTGCTGCGTTTCACCTGCATCAACAGGATAGTGACGCCGTTTTATAGCAACTTGGAAGGTTTTGAGGAGATAACAGACAGCAGCGTGTGTGAATCAAATCCTTAAATATGATGCCCTTAAGATTTTTTACAGACTGATGTCAACCTTTTGGTTCGATAGCTTGGTAGAGCACTGGTGTTGTTTCCTGAGGTTGCAGGCTCGAATCTCACTCCAGTCAATTTCTGTCTTTGATCTGAGACTGATTACAAAATAAGCTTGGCCAGTTATTCATCATGGAATAAATAATCAGTCACACTTGATGAAATGATTTGTATTACGAGATTGCCAGTCTTTTTTGCTTGATAGGTTAGAAGAGTGCTGCCAATGTTTTATTCTTGAAGTTGTGGGTTCGAAGCGAGCTCCAGACAGTTTTGTACTCAGTACATCAATTGACCCTTTGTTTCAGACTACAGGGTGGTTCAAAAGAAAGGAAACTAAATTTTGACAGGAATTTTGTCCTACTTGCTTATTTGAACTGGTTTGTTATAATCAAGTGAAGTATAGCTCTTCAACCATACAAGGTGAAAAAATGTTCGAGAAAATCGCAAGAATAGTGTTATTTTGATAAGTTGAATTCAAGTCACCAAAATCGCTGTTGTCCACGTGTAAGCCTAGTGTAGTGTTTCTTTGTCTTCAAATCAAGCTCCGGAGCTCAGTCAAGCGGATGGAATAAAGCCGTCCGTGGACAAACAGGTTTGGCACAAGCAACAAAGACAAAATATGCATTTGCAATCTGTTTTCGTCACTTATGTTTAAAGATCAATATTTCAATACCATTAAATTGAATTGTTGAAAAATGCTCAACAAGTCGGGGAAAGTTGCTGTCAAAAGTGGGTTTCCTTCTTTTTGCACCACCTTGTATTGCAAGCACATCAATGACTTGACCTTCTTTTGACCACTGCTTATCACCCTTTTATCCCCTTAACTTCATTATTTTTTAACGTACACAAGCTAATTACTGTGTAAAAAAGCTGTTGATAACTTGAATTTGAAAGTGCTAATTTGGAGAGAGATCAGATGAATTTGCTTTAAATGTTTTAAAATTGAGGATTGAAAAAAAAAAAAATCTGGTTTTGAGTTAGAAATTAAAATTCTGATCTTCTGCAGTGACACATATACCTTGGGTTGAACACCTATTTTTTTTTAACCTCCCCCGCCTCCGAAAAAATAACCAAATAAGGTTTAACTTTAATGGTTAAATCTAATGGCGGACTAGCTGCCTTGATTTCATGCATGACGTGCATGTTTTGTTCTACATACATGTACATTGCCTACGCGTGCCGTGTATCTTTGTCAAGAGATTTCCTTCCGCGCGTACCTGACCCGCCGTTTTTCCAAGTCAGGTTCTCTCCCGGAGTAAACGTCACGTGGCTAGTTTCTGAGAGTCTCTTGACACACTTACACAAGTGGGTGACATGAGTAGGGAGGTACGGGACATGTAGCTATGAGGAACAAACAAAATCTTATTATGCTCGGGCGGGCCACGGGGGAGAAATGAAGAATACGTTTAGGTTGTGTCGGTGGGAGGTCGTTGGAAATTGAGGTTAATTTTTGTATGAGATGCTGTGTTGCTTATCTTATACTTCATAACAGAATTATAGAGCATAAACTCAGATGGTAAAAGTTATTTCTGTTCAAGGAAATTTTGAATTGGAACAGGCCAATGTTTTACATGCTGAAATAGAGTAATTTGTTAGACATTTTTTTAAAAGAGTCATGTTTAAATAACAATGTTCTCATAAAAGGAGGCTTATCTGTAGGCTTTGTTTCAACAAAAAAAAGCAAGATTATATTGTTTTACAGGTCCAAAATGATAACAAAAAGGTGCAAAAAAAGTGTAGCACAAATAAACTTATAGAGTTGTGTTAGCTTCCCTGCATACGGGTTCCAATATGCACATAACAGAATTGCCCAAGTTTTGTTATTTCTCCAGGAAAATTATGCCTGCCACTGTTGCGTGGGTTTCACCGGTCCCCACTGCGAGGAATACGACGGGTGCCAGTCGAACCGCTGCGCGGCCGGCTCCACCTGCGTGGACAAGCAACAAGGCTACGACGGCTACGACTACCAGTGCGTGTGCCAGCGGGGCATGATGGGAGAACACTGCGAGCTGGAAGCGGACGAGTGCGTCAGCAGTCCCTGCGTGCACGGGATATGCCAGGACCGGGTCAACGGTTACCAGTGTTACTGTACACCAGGTGAGGCTTTCGTCTGTGGATCAAGACGACATTTTCATTTTGGTCAGCTGAATGCAGCAGGGTCCGATTCCTAGCAAGCTTGGTCAAGCTGATGCGACAGAAGAGGGAGCTATAAAAATGAATAAAATCCTGTCTTGAAAACTTTGCACTGGAAAATAACATTAACCCTAACCTTCCCGAATCTTCCCGAAAGCTCTTTGCGAAATGGAGGGTTTTGCAGAATTGAGGCTATATAGCAAAACTGTGTGGCTGAATTCGGAGGATGCACTGTGTCAAGGTCTTGGGCCGGACCTTGTACTGTTTATGCTCAGCAGTGCATAAATTAAGGCTCAGATTATACTTGAAATCCTCCGCACTGCTCCGGGATGTCACTGGCTCTGCCTCAACATATTGACAGTGATTGCTAGAGGATTTGCAGGATTGAGGCAGTGGTCACCCCTCCAAGGACCACATTCAAGAAATAATGGAGGCTTTGGGGGAATTGAGGCTGTGTGCAATTTTTACATGGAGGCAGTTGCAGGATTTTGCAGGATTGAGTTTGCATCCTAGCAAAAATGCCTAGGGAGTGGCGTTAAAAAAAGTGAAATCTTTGACTTAGAGCTTGTCAGTGATGAATGGTCACAATTATAACACCCTGTCTTTTTGTGTTCTGCCAGGTTACACGGGAACTCACTGCGAGTCGGAGTACAACGAGTGCGTCTCCAGCCCCTGCCAAAACGGCGGTACCTGCCTAGACATCCTGAACCGCTACGAGTGTGCCTGCGGCCCCGGCTACACTGGCCAGCACTGCCAGACCAAAGTGGACCTGTGCGCCAGCCAGCCGTGCAACAACGCCACGAAATGCGAGGACCTGGGAAACACGTATACGTGCCAGTGCTCGTCCGGTTTTTGGGGTAGGTTGAAACAAGTTTGACCCTTATCGAGTGTGATTTACAGTGTGTTGACGTCTCGGGTCATTGTGCGTGCGCTGCTCCACGGCGATCGCCATGCTGGCGCAATGCACGAAAGTGTGTATTGCTACTAGTATGATAAATTGCAGACGATTGTGATGTGAGTTGGTATGGCAGTGGCGTATCCAGCTTTTGATGTTTGGGGGGGGGGGGGGGGGGGGGGGACCAACCGCACTCGCACATCGATCCACGCCGAAATGTACACTCATTTTTTTTCTCTGGAGTCCAGACACTAGGTCTTCGTAAAATTAAAACAAAGCGGGGAAAGGGAGGGGGGTGGGTTGACCTATCTTCCAAATGGGGCTTATCTTCAAAACTGACCATTATAATGCAGTAGTCTGCGCCAAAATGCACACTCAATTGTTTTTCTGGAGTCCGGACACTAGGCCTTCGTAAAATTATAACAAAGCGGGGGGAGGGAGGGGGGTGGGGGGACCTATCTTCCAAATGGGGCTCATCTTCAAAACTGACCCTTATAATGCAATACTCTGCCAGGGGGGGGGGGGGTGAATTGCGATGGTGTCTGGAGCAAATAGCTATTGGTACTATCTCCTGTAATATGATTTCCATTTCTCAGAAGCAAAAAGAAATATACTTCACATGTCCTTACTCAACAGATCATTGAAACAGTTAATAAAAAGTGTGTCAGGCAGGCATCCTTGACGCTCGATTCATCATAAGAGAGGTCGATCCACGTCAAAAAGCACCCATTGATTTTTGTCTCCTCTCGCTCCCCCTCCAACCCCTTCTAGCTCGCCCCTTCATCTCCCCTGCAAAAAGTCTACTCCCAGCTCCGCCTATATCATTTTACAAACTAGGATCGAGTCCCCAATTGTCCAAACGCGACGGGGGACTATACATATATCTGGGCTGTGTCAACAGCGGGTAGTGGATGCCACAATAGCTTGAGGGCTACTGCGTAAAGATCTGTTTGTGATCTCTCTGTCCGTCTCGCAGAGACGATCGTTTGTCGTCAATGTGAATTCTAATTGAATTAACAACCAATTATGAGGCAATGACGTGCACGTGTTCATCTCGGTATAATAGATGTTTTCGTTTCGGGGAATGTAATTTTGTATGTTGTCGGACGGATTGTTTTTCCGCTGTGGGGATAGTCTGCAGCTTGGCTTGCTGCGCACACGTACAAAGATCAGTTCCGCGAGAGGTTGTCGGATATTTATTTCACTGCGCAGTCTAAAATGAGATGCGTTTTTTTTTCTCTTGGAATGGTGGTTAGGTTGAACATTACATTAAAGGGAAACTACAACATTTGGAAACATCAAAAAACGAAATTATCAAATTACCATGAAATACCTTACTGGACTGTTAGTGAATTACAGTCTAAAGCATCCTGTAAAATCGTGGCTCCTGGTGTGCTAACATTTTCAAGAAAAATTGTATTTTTCCAACGCTGGTCGGCCGACCAGCGTTGGAGAAAACTAGCTTTTTTTCAAAAACTGCTCCTAAATTGTCATATTTAGCTATTCTGCATTTTCTTTGCAATTGATAACACACCTGTGAAGGGGTACAAACCTGCTAGACTGATTCTCTGACCTTACAATTCCCCAAAGTCTATAAATGGCTCTGTTTCATCTTAAGTGCGGCCAGGGAACCAGACTACAAGAACATGATTGGTTTTCTTGGTTTTTCCAGCATCTACAAGCCCAAAACATGAAACAAGTCAGTTTAACATTATTTCCTATAACATACTAATCCTCAAATCCATTTATTTCTGAAATTTGCGGCAAAATCAAATGTTGTACATTCCCTTTAAAGGGTTAAAAGTGTGATTTGACATAAGTAATAACAAGCATTGTGGGCCTTTTTGACAACAAAGTTCTATTTCTCCATTTGCATTCATCCAAAAGCTAATTGGAATGTCATTCATTAAAACAGGACTCAGTTTAAAGGTATCAAATACCCTGGGAACTCATTCCTCTTCACACATTATCCGTTTTAAAGATCTTCATATATCCACTTGCGACAGAAATCAGTCAACACTTTGCCCCTAAAATTTCCAGTTAGTTGTACATTTCAGCACAACATGTAAGCCCCCCCCCCCAAGAAAATACAAAACAAAAAGGAAAGTGTTCCTTTTTGTGAATTGGGACAATCATAAATCCCAAAGTAGATTGGGTGTTTAGCCACGGACATGATAGCCTAGTTCCTTTATCCCCTGGAGGAAATCCCCCTCCCCCCAAAAAATAAAAAGATTGGAGATTTGAGACTATACCCCATCCTGCCCAGCGACGGCCATAATCGACAGCGAGATCGATTTTTGTTTCTCGGGGAGACCATTAACTCGGAGGGATAATGGACTTCTGATTGGACGGCGTATCGAATTCCTGGCGCGGATGTGAAGCGACAACACACAAGTGGCCCACGCCGTAATGCAGAGAGTGCTAGGCATATCACTCACAACTTCTACGATTTCTTTCGGGGAAGATCCCAAGAGATTTTTTTCGTCCCATCTTATCAAGGAGGGACTGACGGATTTGTTTTCCATTTTTCTAGGAGGGTATTGCTTTTCAATCAGAGAACTGCATCTGTATTGGAGTCAACATGACCGGCTTTAAAGCCAATTGGGAGGAATCCATCGACGTTGTTTTAAAGTGAAACAGTCACTGGAAAGGATTTGCCAAAATGTATTGACAATTAAAGCAAGCACTCGCGAAGTCCGTCATATGATCATCACAAGTCAAACCACAAGTCCATCACATGTCAAATCACAGGTCCATCACAAGTCAAATCACAAGTCCATCACATGTCAAATCACAAGTCCATCACACGTCAAATCATAAGTCTATCACACGTCAAATTACAAGTCCATCACACGTCAAATCACAAGTCCATCACACGTCAAATCACAAGTCCATCACACGTCAAATCACAACTCCATCGCATGTCAAATTGCAGGTCCATCAAAATTCAATCAAAACACCATTCCTATGCATCACAAGTCAATCACAAGTAGTGTCACGCATAACAGGGGGTGAGTAATGACAAACAAAGTAATGCCTCATCTGTTATGCAGTTACAGTTCATTTAAATATGACTTGTGATTGATAAGGACTGGACAACTCTGCGTTAATGTTTGATTGATTTCGATTTGTGATGTTTCTCTAGGAGCACACTGTGATGAGAACGTGGATGAGTGTGAGTCCATGCCATGTCTCAACGGTGGAAGCTGCCTGGATGGCATCAACTCCTACATTTGTCACTGCCCACCAGGAATCATCGGAACACACTGCGAAAGTGAGTTATATCATAATATCTGAGTTGTGGCACACCCTTCCCCGATCCCCCCCTACCTCCCATCCCCAAACCCCACCTCCCATCCCACACCTCCTATCCCCATCCCACCCCACCCCACCCTATACCCCCATATATCATATCCCCCTGCCCCCATCCCCCATCTCCCATCCCCCATCCCCCATTTCCCACCCCATCGTTCCACCCCACCCATCTACCTTACTCACCCTCACCCCCATCTCCTACCCCCTCCATCTCCTACCCCCTCCATCTCCTACCCCCATCTTCTACCCCGATCCCCCACTCACCCCATCCACCCCACCCATCTCCCTTACTCACCCTCACCCCCATCTCCTTCCCCCATCTTCTATCCCCCCATCCCCTACCCCCATCCACCCACCCCACCCATCTCCCTTACTCACCCTACCCCATCTCCTACCCCCATCTTCTACCCCTATCCCCCACCCACCACACCAATCTCCCATCCCCCACCCACCCATCTCCTACACTTATCCCCCATCGCCCCACCAGACTTTTATTCACCCTGTGTAGTTGAACAGACTCTAAACTACAATGCCTGTGACATTGATTTTCAGCTTTGCTAACTTCTGCTCAATGTACTACGAAACAGTTTCTGAATAATGCATTATTTATCACCATATACCAATGCAACAAACTCTAAATGCTACATTGACCGAGAGTGTTGACAACACAGATATTTTTTTTTTCCATCTCCCAAACCTTAGCAGGCAGATTTGTCACGCATGCAACTACGAAACCATACACCTCTACAAGCTGCTAACACAACCGTAATTCAATTTCTTCACCCTCGGTGCAACCTAAGTTGTACTTTGGAGAGAATAAAGAGAAAAAAATTCTGCGGCTGACACATTCACAGGTTTTGCAGCAGGTGTGCCAACATGCACGCCCTGTGTTATGCAAAGTAGCCAACCCCCGTCACAAAGCGAACATTGACAGTGGCCGAGCGCAATTTCCATTTTTAATGAAATTTCAAGTATTTTTTGGAAAGCAAAATGTAGCAAGAATTGGTTTCGATGGTAAAATAGGAAACTCAATGAAAAAAACCAAAAGCAATTATGATAAATTATTTTATGCATTCTTGCTCACAAGAGATGTGGATTATGCTTTGTGGCGTTTTTTTTTCCTCTCAAATTCAATTTCACTTCTATGGTTGAAGTAAGTAAAAAAAAAACTAAAGTAAGAAGAAAGGAAAAATGCAAGGCCCCAGAAATATTCTGGGGCCGTTGTTAAGTCAATTTGTTGGCACAAATGTAATCACTCTTTTGATACAACATGAATAGGTTGTTCGCGTTAAAATCCTTGCATGAAGAAAGCTGAAAGTGCATTTTTACGTGAACGGTGAGAGAAATATAGGGCTCGATATTTATGAAGCTAAAACATTTTTTGCCCTGATAATTACTCCGCTGGGAACCAGTTCTAGTTTGGCTGGTTCCTTGCTCTTATTATCGCAGACATTTGCTAGGCACTTAAAGGGACACTAGGTCCTGAAATCCCCGAAAATTTCAAGTTTTGGATTGTTTACTTAGCCTATTTCAAACATCTGGTTGAAAGGAAACCAACCTAATGTCTTACCGTTCCCGAGAAAAGACGGGAAAAAACCTGTTGTTTACATCGGACATGACGGAGTACGAATACGTTTTTTGTGTCGTTCTCAGTGTACGATATACAGTTGTGTGTCTCGGGAACAGCGGTGACCAATCACCGATGCAAAAAAATATGGTTTCGTCAACGTCCGCAAAAGGAGGACACTTTACGAATGAAATCACAACTAGCATCCAAACAGCTTGAATTTATGGGGTCGCAAAAGTGGACCCCGAAATTCGTTTTCGCATGCATAATAAAGGAATAACACAAAAATGCCCAGTTTTTAAAGGAAAGTTGTGTGGATGTTTATATTCTACTTTTAAATGTTCTTTCCGATTAACATCATCTCGTTCAAAGCGTGTTTTGTAGCCCAATTGGGCTGTTCCAGGACCCAGTGTCCCTTTAACAATTCACGAAATGATACTCTGCAGACCTCTTACAGGAATTTACAATAACTGTTTTCCACTGTTTTGTATATCAATTTGAGTTTTATTCAAACAAAATGGACGATTCATTCTTAACAATTTGAAAATAATTGCACAGAGAAATTTCCAAGTTGAAATTTGTTTACCTTTTTTGAATTCTTGCTGGGACGCCACAAATTGGCATAGTTATTTTCATTATACCAACTATGAACAACTAGGTCCTACTCACAGAGTTATGTTAAATTACTAGGGCGCAAACTCGCTGTACAAATGAAGCCTGCTGGGCACATCCATGTTTGTGCACAAACCTATGGAAAACTCGAATTTTAGTACGGTTTTAGTACGGCTGTTGGCATAGACGATAACGCACAATTAGTAAATGACACAATTAGTAAATGAGCGTTTCATTTTGCTCTGCGCAAACTTACACAAATGCAAACGTGTGCGCGTAGGCGCTGCAGATGATTTGTGCCGTGAATTTTTTTTAAACCGTCATACTCATAGAGTACATTATCCAAAATCCATTCCGTGTGATTTTATTATGTTCCACAAACACTCACATGAATTCAAAATGACGATCTGTGCCCAGGACAGCTTCAAAGTATCTCTGCGCGTGAGAATGAGAGGCTAGCACTCTAGTACTTTGATGTAGCTCTATGGGCCTACTACTGTAGTTTCATTTTAACTGATACAGCCTCTTATTGATTGCCTTTCTCTGCCCTCCCTACCCCTCTCAAAAAATTAGTTTTGGAGAGCCGTACAGTTCTTGAAGTTCAAGAGAAGGACAACTGGCGCTTCTACGTGGTCATTGGCTGCCTGGCGGGGGCGTTGCTCTTTGCTGTCTGCATGATGGTGGTCTGCGTCTGTGCGCTCCAGAGCCGAACCGAGTCCAACAAAGTCGGCCACTATGATCCCATGTCTGATCTCAGAAAGTAAGTGCTCAAGTCGGCCACAAGTCAGTCACAATTAAGTCAGTCACAAGTCAGTCACAAGTCAATCACAAGTCAATCACAAGTCAATCACAACTCAATCACAAGTCAGCCACAATTCAGTCACAAGTCAGCCACAATTCAGTCACAAGTTAGTCATAAGTCCATCACAAGTCCACCACAAGTCAATCACAAGTCAATCACAAGTCAATCACAAGTCAGTCATAAGTCAATCATAAGTCAATCAAACGGAAACGAGGATGACAAATGACAAAGGAAAGTCTTTGGTAACAGTTTGGTTTAGAAGTTTATTTCTTGGCATTAAGACTGGCTGTGACTTGTGACGACTTGTGATGACTTGTGATGGCTTGTGATTACTTGTGATGACTTGTGATGACTTGATTACGACTCTAGCGTGGATCGTCCCTGAACTCCAGTCTTTCCAAAGATTGTCACTTATTAGCTCAGATCATGCAACTAAGCTCAGATAGCCACTGATTTCCATTTTTCAATTACAAAAAAAATCCTTTGTATAGCTTTGCACAAGAAGCCATTGCAGCCTTCAGCCTTGCCAATTTGCGGCCAAAATCACTAGCGAAGACAAGTCATGAGTACAAAAATGGACCTTGAATTCCCCATCCCCCATTTTCCCTTCAAGTCCTTGGTTTTCAGTACTGATGCATGTAAGAGAGAGTACAATAATTGAAAGGCAGGGATCTGATCTGGAAATTGCGCTCTTGGGACTTTCAGCAGACCTTGGTGTCACGTGACACAATGCGTCATAAACTTAATGCTCCCATAGAAATGTTAAAAAGGAACAATTACCTGCAACGCTCGAGCGATTTGCTAATCTCGCAGGCTGGTATAAACTACGGAGCTATAGCAATGCATAAACGTGTGTTTTTGTCAGCTTGCAGTTTAAAAGAAATAAGAGCTGAATTTGTCATCGAAATTCTGGAATTGAATTTGAAAACCAATCTTCCTTTTAAAACCTTGTCACCTTGCACATCATATGTTCAGTGGCTTTTGTGACAAAAGTGGGAGCTTGCTTGCTTTTTTCCTTTTTTTTTTTTGGTGCAGAAGGGGGAATAGAACAGGACTGCAGTTATGCAGGCCAAAGATATACCCTAGCTGAATTTATTATTCATGGGAGAAGTGAAGCAGAGTATATTGGCCGGGAGTCGAGTGGCTGGGGTGTTGTTTCACGCCTTCTGGACCTGCCTAATTATATTTTTTTTGGGTTTGCGTTCTCGTTGCCAGTGATGCGCTTTTGTGTTGCAAGACCGCGTTTGTTCTTCTAGCACTTTCATGCAATGCACATATCCTTCAAAGCTTGCCTAGCGATCGCGTTTGTTTTGAGTGTAATCATCCGGCTCATCAGTCGTAACAACATTTGATCAGACGGAGAACCGAAAAGTACATTGTGTCAGGTCGTGCATTACAAATTTGAGGGCGAGATCTTCGGGAAAATTACCTGCCGCAACTTATCCATCCACTTCAGAATCATCCTAGTTTGGGTAAATTCTAATTTTTTGTTTGTTTTCTCCTTTCTGCGAGACTTGACTGATGATGTAGCGTCAAGCTGTATACACATGCACTTTGGGCAGTCAGCACGCTAATGTGTTTGGCTCCGGCAATCTAGCTGCAAAAGCAGGCTGGAGGTTTTTTTTTTAGCAGGATAAGCCGGCGTTATAGAACCAGTGCATCTTAAAGTCTTAATTACTCTTTAAAGGGACGCACCTGAACATAAATGGATATAGAAGTGTGCCAAGCTTGAAGGTGCATGCATCCCTTTTCGAGGGTGACAACCACAGAAGGAACAAGAGAGTGGTTCTTTAATGCTGTGAATATCACTCTCCCCCATCCCCCCCCCAACCCTCCCCAGGCCCTCCACCCTCCCACCCCAAAAAAGGTAAAAATGCAACAACAACAAAATATGTACACGCATGTTGTACACATCGTCTCAATGCTCATTTGACCATACCACCTCAATATTTTGGCCTCCAATTGTGCAGTGTAGCGAGGTCAACATATTCATGTAGCACGCCACCTAGAGTGTCATGGTGTCCAGCCGTAATAACGAATCATCAATTTTCATATTTTCCCTGCGGTTAGTCACCCAAATCCTGATTCACCACTGCTGCACTTTAATAACATAATCGTTGTGATGTTGTAAAAAAGGCCTCGGCTATTGGGCCTGGGGGGAGGGAGGTTTCAGATATATGTGGGCAAAATAAATTAGTGGTCCCATTACTAGGCAGATTGCCCCCACGTTCTGAATTTTAACAGAAAATGTCAGTATTATTCTTGAGGACAAGACATATCACCCAACTTTATTGATCCGTTCATAAATGCACTTTCTGAGAATGCTAGAGAATTCCCTGCATGCATGTACTTTCACATTTGAGGTGTGTTAAGGCCCACAGCGCCAATAGAAAAGATTTAGTTCAAGTCTTGAAGTTCAAGACTTCGAGAGCTTTCAACATGTTCAAGACAATGATTAATGACTCCGCGTGTCTCATCAAATACCTTGCACTTTGAGCGGGACGGGCCAAGCGAACTCGACCGGCCCCGACATGATTGCCCTTCGTCAACGGGTCTGCAAAAAGTAAAACGTATCAACTGTTCCCGAACGACGAAGGAATCCAGCTTATTTCCTTCTTTCGTCTCGTACAAGAGCCATTTGGCAGTGAATGTTTAATCTGGATTTTTCTGCCTTGCTTGATTACCTATCTGGCTGTATAAGGACAAAGGTCTAAGCCATTTTTAGTGGATATAATTGAGGTTGACGGGTCTGGCTTTTCGACGACCAGAGTTCGTGCAGGTGCTGTTTTCTAATTTTTTTTTTTTTAATTTTTATTTCAGAACGGGTTACACATACGACGTGAGCAGCGCTTGCGAGACGCGCCCTTCCAAGCAGGCCATCTATGAAGTCACCACCGTGGATTACCGCAACAACCCTGACGAACCTCTCATCTCCTCCCTCAAACCACGGGTCATCTAAGAAAAAAAAATATTAGTAATAAAAATCACCGTCCGCCAACAACGAATCTTTGGAATTTTGAGTTAAATTTTACCCTTGACCAAGTGGGAAATTCCAGGGACCAATTTCGGAGACCTGCTGGGCCGGAAAAAAATTATATGTGCTGAGCAAAATCTAGCGGGGAACCAGTTACGGGCAATATGTACACTGTATGATATTTTGGCGGGTTACCTGTTTCTGCAAAGCAGACTTTTTTTATGTGCTAAGCAAAGTTCTCTGCAGTAAAGCCCATCGGACACCTTTCTGATTTGACCGGTTCACTGGATCATCAGGCCATCGGACGGAGGTGTGGGCTGGAAAATCGGACTGATCTGATGACCGTACACCGGGCTTGATTTTTTTTGCATCTGATTTCACCGGATCCGATGTCACCGAAAAGGTTTGTGGCAGCACCCACAAATGACGGCTGCCATTTTGTCGTCATGTGACTGGTCATCATGTGACCGATTATAGAACGGAATCAGGCATGCGTGCGGGTAACGTTGCGGTTTAATCACAACGGTGACCAAAAAAATACCGGTGATCCGCTGAACTCATCCGGTAAAATCGGAAAGGTGTGTTCCGGACTTTAAATGGGAGTGAGTGGGGGGGGGGGGGTGGAATTCCAGAATTTATGGGTGTGATGGAGCGTGAAAAAGCAGGACAGACTTTGGCCCATATGTGTGTGAAGTTTGAACATACGGTGTTAACTGCACGCAGAGATCTGGCACACGGTACCCTGTGGAGACATGTGCATAATAGGGAACAAAAGATTGTATACGTCTCCACAGGGCAATTTCTATAGATGAATACGTCTCCACAAGGTTATCACAAAATAGATATATGGATTTTACTCAAAAACTAGGAATTTCCAAGGTGGGTTGATCCGTCGCAAATTGAAGTATTTTATGTAAGGGATATTAAGTCCGAATTTCAGCCCAGGAAATTAATTCTGGTTAAAATAGGAGCATTTTGAAACTACACTTTCAAACTCGAAAACTTTAGTACACGAGAACAAAGAAATGACTCCACAAGGATACAAATTCCAGTATTTGTGCTCTCATGAGGGTCATCTAATACTGTCTACTGTCCAAGAATCAAGTCCTTGGAAACTGTAGTGAACTATTATTGGGAATTGTTAAAAAGGGAACAAGTTGAAATGTCAAAACAAGCCCACCATTATATGCTCGATGAACGGCGAGCCAGAAAACCACAATTCAAAATTAAATTTTATGGTTTTTTCCCCTCAATTTTTTAGAAACCAAGATTTTCTATTCCCTTAAAAGCCCTATACCTTTGCAGTAGTACAAAATGTAACAAATACATGTCTAGAAATGTCTAGACACGTATCTAGAATGTCTAAGAAAAAAATTGAAATTTTTGAATTTTATTTGATTTAACAATTTGTTGGGTGATGATTGTAAAAAAAAAAAAAAATCTGTACATAGCATGTTTTTAGCAAAGGTAAATATTTAAATAGTAATATTTAAATATTAAAGTCCTGTATTAATGTAACTATATGTGCATGGTGTGCTATTTCAAAATCAGGCAGAACTGGGTACAGCTGTAAAATGAAGGAACGACGAAAAGACGCTGGGGGGGGGAATTGTTTACTACCGTTTAGATTTTGTAGCATACTGTGCATAAGTTTCAAACTGTAATTTAACCTGGATTTTTCCTTGCCTTTTCTTGAAGAGAGGCAGAGGCAAGCATTTAAAAAAAAAAACCCTTAATTTATGATTTTGCCGTGATTAAATTACTGAATAATTTGTGAAGTGAAAGGTTTCTACTTTTATTGTAAAAATCCATTTTTGAATTTGGCTTTGACATGACTGTCGCCTATGAGCAAGTACGGGTACGAACTATAGTTAACCATAGTTATAGTTAACCATAGTTATAGTTAACCATAGATATAGTTAACTATAGTTAACCATAGTTCGACTATGATGACCGATAGTTAACCATAGTTATAGTTAATTATAGTTAACCGTAGTTCGACTAACTTCACTCGAACAAAGGATGGTTGGACTGGTCTAGTCACATCACTGGTTACCAATAGCCGCTGGCATCGTAAAGTACGACGGGGAGCCAGGACTTTTGACCATCGTTTGACTTGATGTTGTGCAGTCGTAGATTACGTCACAAATCGGCCACCAACTGACTAATGGCCCTCACCTGAACTTGCTTCATGCTGTAGCTGTGATGATAAAGTACTTTTGATTTTTTTGTGAGCAAATAAATTTGAATTATTATGTTGCAACATTCCACCTGAGATAATAACAAATTATCAACATTCCCTTCGTATTTTATCATTTATCCATTGCTTGATTTGAAAGTTTTTGTTCTCCTTGCGATATATTCCGCACTTGCCATAATTATGTTCCACCACAATGCATGCATGCAGTACTTATTAAACTGGTTTTTTTTAATGGTGTATCTTTGTAGCATTGTAGTGGTGGTTTTTACCTTTATGTTTGATTGTAACAATACATTCCTTTTTGTGTTAGTTAAGAATGAGATCACATTTGAAGTTAAGCAGATGCTTTTTGGTTAGTTGGTTGGTTTTTCTTTTTTGATTTATTTTGAACAAATATCAAATATAGACTTAAGAGGTATTCATTTAAAACTCGCAGCTGGTGGCAAAATTCACAACTATCAGTTTTTGTTAAAACTTGTCAGTTTGCAACTGTTTATTAAAAATTACCTGTACAAGTGTCATAAATTGGACGGCTGAATGGTGCCAAAGTTGTGGACTGTATGTAACAAACATGTGTTTACATGTAAGTACATTTTGTTTTCGGGTTATACAAGCATCTCTTTTAACCTTACTCCTTTTAAAGGGAATATACATCATTTGCTTTTGCTGTAATTTTCAGAAATGGATGGAATTGGGGGGTTGGAAATATATAGCAAATATAGTTACACTGACTTTTTTGAGGTTTTGGGTTCGAAAATGCTATAAAAACCAAGAAAAACAATCATTTTCCTGTAGTCTGGTTCCCTGACTCCATATAAGAAGAAACAGAGCAGTTTACATACATTGGGGAATTGTAAGGTCAGGGAACCAGTCTAGCTGGCTTGTCACCCGTTCATAGGTGTGTAATCGATTGCAAACAAGTGCGATGGTCAATTGGGGCCAGTATTTGAAAAAAAGCCAGTTTTTTCCAACGCTGATCGGCCGATCAGCGTTGGAAATTGATACAAAAATAGCACTTTTCTTGAAAATGACAGTATACCAGGTGCCATGATTTTACAGGATGCTTGACACTCTCATTCATTAACAGTCCAGCAAGGTATTTCAAAATGATTTGGTAGTTTTATTTTTTGATGTTTGCCAATGTTGTATTTTCCCTTTAACATTATTTTTATTTATAATTTAATTAATTAATTTTTTGGAAAGAACGTAGTATCCAGATGCCACTTTTTTGGTTGTGTACAAAGTCTGTGTAGAGTCCAGTGCATTTTCAAAGTATTTTCAAACAGAATTTGAAATGTTCCTCAGTCCCAGATTCATGTCTTTTTGAGTTTTCAACATTGTTGCAATGACTGACCTTCATTGAGATAATATACGATGAAAAGAAATAACACCGATATGTATCGTTTTCAGATGGGCTGTCAACCGTGCTCTGTAGCCTAGAAATGTGGCTTTGAAACTTGTGTAATGTAGTAACGTAATATCGATACCTTGGCTTCATCTCTTAAGTGATCAAGTTAGCCACATTTTGTTTGGTTCGGACATGGAAGATTTAAAAAGGATTGCAGATTGAGCTGGAGAGGAAGTCAAGACCAGATCACAAATTATATTTATAATTATAACACCTCACCCACAGATTCTGTGTCTTGATTGGCCGGGAGTGAGTCACATGTTACTTTCTAATTTTGCTATCTTTCTGTGCACGGCCAAAAGTACTATGCGCATAGCAACCAAAGTACTATTTCCACGGCGCGGTATTTGTGTGCAAATGCATGCTGCGTTGCGCGTTGTGCGTAGCGCGTATTATTCCAAAGAGAGCGCGCCGCAGACTTGGGTTCAAACATTTCGTGAAGGAGTAGGTTTTAAGAGAGAAATACATTTTCCACCAATTTTGTATTGAAATTGAAGTTTATTTCAACTGTGTTGAGATTTAAGTAATTTAAAATATTAAAATCAAGCAGAATCTGTGGGTGAAGTGTTATAAAACAAATATTGAATGCTTTATCTCGTGGTGAAGTAAAGCTAGCCTCCCTCGGTGATCCATGGACCATTCTATTTTCCCTCGGCTTCGCCTCGGGAAAATAGAATGGTCCATGGATCACCTCGGGAGGCTAGTTTTACTACACCACTCGAAGCATTCAATATTTGTATAATGTAGGATTTTGAGGTAAGTTTGAATTGAGTTTTTTTGCTTTTGTTTTCTTTCTTGATTTTGGACATCAAAAATATAAATGAACTTTGTACACCAGTTATTTGATTTGTGGTTTTTACATTTTATTAGATTTAGCATTGTCGTCACAACAAAATTTTTTCATGATTGAAAAAAAAATTCACTTAGCCTTGAACCTCTTATTTTCTTTATCCAAAATTACAGCTTTTTAATGCTTGTCAACTGCGTGTCTGAAATTTAACATAAAAAAGGGAAAAAAAATCAAAACTAAAGTTTGTTACAAACTTTATACAAAAGTTGCAAATTTATTGACAAGCAAATTCTGTGTCATTTTACGGCAATGGGACTGAAGCTATTTAGTTATATTATTCTGACAGACTATAACAAGCCTCTGGAGGGCAGTATTTACAATCAATGATTAACAACCCAAGAGCAAGTTCAGTTGACCAACCATCATCGATTACACACCAGCCAATGGTGATTGGACTTGTCTAGTTAAGTTCTCATCGACGATAATTATGAGCTGTTTGAAACCAATGCATTTTTATGACGGCAGCAAATCAATTTGATACCAGATTTGCAAATCATGCCACGGGGAATACAATAATTTGACAAGGGCGTCAATCGCTTCTCAAAAGTTGGAGGAGGGGGGAAAACTGTGATCATTTGGATTCTAGACGCTCTGTGGTGCGATCTGAGGCAATTTCTGACAACTTTAACCATTTGTTTTAGCAAAAGATCATCATTTAAACATCAGTTTCGAGTTTGGAGTTATTGAATCAGCTATTCTGAGCTACAGAATCATATGTAGGCTACAATTTTTACTCGGGGACGAAAAAGGGGGGGGGGTGTCTTGTCCCCCGTCCCCCACCGATTGACGCCCATGTAATTTGAGATGGTTCAGCAGTTGGTTGGTCCATCAGGCATTCAGGTATCGCATGTGGTGTTTGATGTGGTCTTTCAAGAAGGTCGCAATGAAGTAGTAACTGTGGTCATAGCCCTGCAGAGATCACAGGAGATACCAAACAATAGTCAGTTTAATTCAATTGATGCCGCAGTTCGCACGGCCCCAGCTAGCTGGTCGGGGCGCCCTCAATTGACATATTTTTGAGAAGGGGTTCATTATACAGTCGGGTTTCAAAATGCATGTATTAAAGTGTTGGAGTGTATTCATAGAGACAATATTGTTACATTTAACTATTCAATGTCTCAAAGAAACACAACCAAAAAAAGCAAACAAAAATTATTTTCCAGTGGCGACCGTGACTTCAGAGGACAGTGCAATTGGTACATGTACTAGTTAAGGACCTCCATATACTGGATGGCTGCATAATCAAAGTTTTTAGGCATTTTACAAAAACGTCACAGACATCAGACAGACATATTAGACAGCGTTGAACCTTTTAATATAGGATGATGTCCGTTCGTTTTGGAGAACTAAAACAGCATACATGTAATAATATATTATAAAAGGGAAGGGGTGGGGTGGGGTAGGGCTGAGAAGAGGATAGGACCTAAGCAGGGGGTGGGGTAGGAGGGAAGGGGACGGGAAGGGGGGAAAGGAGTTGGGTTGCCTCAGTCTCTCTCCAATTTGCTCTTGCATTCATGTGTCTTCTACTTACCTCTTGCATACGCAGTGTGATGGCGGTCTTGTTGGCAGCACACGCTGCGACCAGATTGTCCGGGAGGAGTTGGGACTGCTTCAGGAAATTGTCGGCCTTGCCCTGGTGGTACAAACCCAGATAAATAGTGTCGTAAAACAGAGAAAAAACTACCAGCATCCGATTTCATCAAACTCTTCGTAACTTACGATGCATCGCAGCGCTGCGACGCGTCGCATCCCTACGATGCGTCGCAGGTGCGACGCGTCCTGCGACGCGTCCTGCGATCAATTTCACTAAACACGTCGTAAGTGCGACGCGTCGTAGGTGTATTTATAGCACAACTCGGTGACTGTTGTATATATTTAGTCAGCGTACAGTAAATAGTCGTCTGATATTCAACAACGAGTCATCGGATCTCTGCTCAAAATTTGTTAAAACGTAACACAAAATGGCAGCCGTGTGATGCAATTCTAAAGGAAAACAAGCGCTCGGTGGACTACAGCTACTTTGAAATTTTAACTGCAATATTCCAGGCTAATTCATAATTATTCAATGAATTTTATTCAATGACGTGGTTTAAGCCGTTGTCAAGGAACTTACGGACGCGTTCAACACATCGCAACTTTCGTGAAATGGATGATACGACGCGTTGCGAGTTGCGACGTGTTACACATCGCAACTCGAGTTGCGACGCATCGCATCGTTTAGTGAAATCAGGTGCAGAGGACATCTTAAAGAGTTTGCAAACACCATGTGAGGTGTGAGGCAAGATTCAATATACATAAGTCTGCATACCCATCTGCAGAGAGCTGCAGAATAGATTGATCCGTTGTCTCATGACCATTGACATTGGGGAAATTTTCTGTCGCAACATACCTGATCTACAAGAATTTCTAGCGGCGTCCCCTGATACGCCTTCACCAACTCGCACGCGTCGTATTCCTGAAAATAAAGTCAAACATAACACATGTAAAAAGGTAGCTAAATTGAGTTTCCCAAGTAAAATAATAGTTTCCTAATATGTTTCAAGCACGGACGAAATTGATCTCCGACCACAATGAAATTATGCGTCTCGTACAAAGAGATCTTTTGAAATTGATGACAAGTTCACATGACTTCTGAATTTTACTGAGGCCTTTGAAACAAGAGATCTCAAAACTAGTACTGGTAAATATAACGATACCATTTTTCTGCAAAGACACTGCTATGAAGTGAACAAAAATTGTCAAAGGAAAAAAATGGTCGAAAATTTTGTTGGGAAAATTTTTTTGATTTTGATTTTTTAAACAACCTTCCATTTTTCTTGGTCAGATCCCAGGTAGCCGTTGAACGCCTTCTGTCCCCAGGGACACTGCATGGGGTTACAGATGGGTGCAAAAGCAGACACAGACTGAGGAGAAAAAGAAACAGACACGACAATAACACAGGGGCATCACGGATTGTCTCAAATTCTCAACTGGAAAATTCTTTTAAAAAGTTTGACAATTCTTACCCGATATTTTCCGGGGTTTTTCAAGGCGCAAATCAGGGCGCCGTGACCTCCCATGCTGAAAACAAAAGAAGAAATCAAAGAATATTTTAATACAACTGGTACTCACGTATCCAGGAATTAACTGTTTAATGGAATCAATAATTTTCTTTGTGGACGACGTACCTGTGCCCGAATATGGACATCGCATCAGGAATCGTGTTGAAGTTTGCATTGATGACGTTAGGCAGCTGTAGTTAAAAAACAAATGAAAAACAACTGATTTTTATTTTATGTTTTATGTTAACCGTTTTCCAAAGATCAATGAGAAATACGAGCAATGCATGTGCGCAATCAAATATTTGTCTTAAAATGCCACTTTTTAATTTCACTGCTGGAATTCTGTGTATGGTATTCTGCACTTAAAGGAAACATGCAGTGAAAATTCTGCTCATCCTGTTTTCATGCACATTACTATGTGTTGCAACAATACATACAAGATCTTAATACTTGTTTTCATTGGAAGTGACAAGAAAGTGGTAATTTTTCAATTATTAGCAAATCCTTTCATCAATACATGTAAGAGGGCGCTATTTTGCTTTTGTCACACAAGGTACTCCTTGTCAAAAGTGCATATGAACAGTACAAAAATAAGTCCTTCAAAATTACCCACAAAAGAAAGTTGTGAAGAAATATTGGCCACTACTATTGTCCAAACAAGCTGTTTTAACATGATAATCAAGTAAAAAGTGGAACTTACTCCAAGAAAATGAAGAAAAGTTTGATATATATTTGTACACAAAGCTATGGAGACACTACTGTTCTGCCTTGAATGACATCACGCTTTGGCTCATGAATATGGAAATTTTCATTAGCATAAAAACTAAAATGTTGAAATTTCTCCCTTTTACTGCTACAAAGGAGTTGAAAAGTCATAGTTACATGGCAAGAAAGCTGTTTTAAATGTGTTTAAGTCCTAAAAATCCTCAGAAAAATTCCTTTCATTGACACTTTAACAATTTAGAACAAAATTTCGCTGGGAAATAATTTCAGCGACAACGCAGCCGAATCGGACCTCACCTCTTCGGTGACGTAAGAATACATCCTGTAGTTGGTCTTCCACTTGTCTTCGGTAGCGTTGATGTAGAAACCGGCGCCGGTCCCAAAATCCCAACCGTCCTCCTCCCCTTCGATATTACATCCTCCTAACAAACGGATTTTTTAAAAAAAGGAGAAAAAATCAAGCAGCCAAATTCGGTTTGAATATCATTTGACAAGAGACTTTGACACATTGCAACGTACAGTTGACAGATGTTACTTGACTGCACGTGCTCTCGGCCTGACAACACCGCCCTCTATAGTTCCAAATCAAACCCATAGAATACTCACGCGGGCTGGTGTCGGGCATGACGATGATGACCTTATTCTCTGCAGCCAGGCTCTGGGCTCCGGCCTTCATGGCAAAGTTGGACTCGGTGCACGTCAGTCCTGGCAACCAAAAAAGAAAACAGATTCACAATTTGTGCCCTTGTCAGATTTCGTCGTGTCCATGCAACAAGGTCGTAAAATGGCGTGTGACATCATGTACCGTGTACGTGAAATGCGAGTTTTCAATGTCAAAAGGTCGTATCTGGCTTAAAATAACCCGGATGTGCACACAAAGTCAATGGACGCGAGATACAGCCTTGTTGCACGGAGCGTATTCGCGCGAGATACGACTTTGTTGCAGAATGGAGTTACGACCTTGTTGCACTGACGCGACGATTTTATTCACTGCTACACTCTCTGGCACCACAATATCCCATAGTTGTGATAAACTGTGGTGTCAACATACTCTGTCTTTAAATCACTGTTATCTGATGTTATACACTAATAGGGTTTACCCTGACCCCCTAGGCCCTATTGGCTAGGAACCATCCTCAACTCTGCAAAGTCCTCCAATTGCTACCACGCCAAAATTAGATTCAGCCCCAATCCTAAGAAATCATCCGTCGTTTCTTGAATTTGTTCAGTGGAGGGGTGGCCATTGCCTCAATCCTTGAAAAATCACAGTTAATGGGTTGAGGCAGTGCTGATGACATTCAGAAGCAGTGTGGATGATATCGAGCATAATGCTGGGCTCAATTATGCATGGCTGAACATTAACAATGCTGGGTACAGCCTACGAATTTGACGCAAAGCGTCCTCCACAATCAACTGACACTTTTTTTGCCATTCAGCCTGAATCCTTCAAAATCTTCCATTTCCAAAACCGCCTGGAGGATTGAGGAAGGTTAGGGTTAATTCTCGGGTTAGGAATTTTGAATTTTGTTGCACCTGACAGCCAGTACAGCACAGGCAGCTTGTCGGTTTCTGCTTCAGCTGGCAGATAAATTCCGAAGTTCATGGAGCATTTCACCTCCTCACTGTGACAAAAAGAAAGAAACAAATCGTCAAGTTGATAGTTCACAAGCAGACATTTTCTTAACCAGTTCACGCCGGGAGTAAGTTGACAAGAACGAAACGAGGCGCAGGATTACTTTTCACTCGACCTCAAGCCAGGCGGGTTGAAGCCATCACCCTCGGGCAGCACACTCATATTTCCAGCCTCGCTCGCTGCGAGCGAGTCAGCGGGGTCACTGACAGATATTTCTGGCCTCTCTCCCTGCGTGTTTTTCCGTCCCAGTATTTGGTTCAACAACCATTTGATGAAGTTAAACACTCATTATAAACAAAATACTGCAATATATCAACGCCTAGGCCTACCTGTCATGCTTGAAAGTCTTCTGCCATCCTCCAAAACTCTTGGTACTGGAAACTTCAGTTATTGCGGTGGCCATATTTGTGACTGCATAGATGGGCAAAATACAGATTATTGCTCATAACACTAAAATATTAACAGATTTCATAACAACAGATTATAACACTTATTATTTTTATATTAACAGATTTCCAACTGGAAAGAGAACACAAAATTGCAAAACAAAAGCTAAACAAAACATACTTATTATACCAAAAGCATGTGGAAAGAATGTTGCAACCTGACGCTACTTCAGCCATTGTGTACAAAATCTATGGAAATTGAAAACAATATTCTAAGTATTTCCCACCAAAATTTGACACATTTCTCAGTCCCAGATTCATGTCTCATCATCATTTGTGAAAAATCCTTCATTGAGCTGATATATGAAGAAATAAAATCAGCATCACCATCAGGTTGCAACATTCTTTCCAAGCATGCTTTTATAATAGTCAAACTGAACTCACTGACCCAAAGTTAATAATATTCATAAAAATTTACTCCCCAACCTCGTCCCTAGTGCTTACTTTATTTCCAACCGCGTTTCCAATAGTAAACCCTGGATAGGAAACTTTCTTCCTGTATCCTGATTGGATACCGCAATTGGCTAGTAATGGATTTTTATAGTGTACTTTGTGCTATATGTTCACAACGTGCAGTATGTGTTTTCGCGATCATTCGTCCATGCCTTCTCGAAAATACTAATTTCCTTTCCAAGTTGCTCATATTAATATGAAATATGATACTGCATGTTGTCTCGATAAGATCGTAACAGTTTGATTTCAAAAATCCTGTTTTCGTAACTCACGCCGTGCTCGCGCTGCTACGAATTGACTCTGTTTTTACCCCAGACACCGCATACAAAAACAAACGCTAATGTGTAACGCATATCCAGGCACCAGACTGTTCCCCATTTGCATACGTCTGCAAAAATCTTGCACATGCAAATGATCCAATACCAGGGTGAGAGAGCAGGTAGTGGTGGGCGCGTACTGCTCGACACCCTAGGGACGAGGTTGATTTACTCCCCGCCTCCACATGTCCACGCCCCCAAAACATCCATCTCATCGCTCCGCCCCCTCCCCTTCCAAATCAAATGAATGCAAAGCCCGCAAGCAAGCTGCCTCAGGTGGAGGTTACTGGAGGAAGACCTATTTTGACAATTATTCCACATAAATGAGCTCAAAAATATAGCAACATGCATTACATAACCACCTGTTTGAAACCTAGGCTGGCCTTGAATGCAAAATTGGAGAAATTTGCTGGAAATCCGAGAGGGTTTTGGAAAAGTCCTGCAGAAGGCAGCAAACATGTGTGGAAAGAGATGGAGCCTGGTGCCACATCAATACCAACTCGGTGTTGACTTCTCCGTCTGGGTACCAGACGACAATGAAATGCTTTTCCAAAACTGGCCAATAGAGGGCGCCATCTACAACTACCTGTCAAAATTTTCCTCTCATCTTCCACTGAAAAGGGGATCAATTTCACTGGATTTTCTACTAATTTTACCGAAGACCCATGAACGACAACTCCACCAAGTGTTGCCACGAAGGCCAGGGCGCAGCATCCGAGGTTTGCCGAGGGGAAAATACCCATGGAAGACGACCAGGAAATCGCACTTACGGAGGACCCTGAAGAGGTTTCGATCTCCTTGGAAGATGAAGCCTTCGCCGGGAACGGGACGATGCGCTCACCGGGCGTCGCGGGTATGGATGGCGGGGCAGGCGCAGCGCTAGACGGCGGGTCATCTTCCAGCGACGGTCAGGTCCCTGAGGTCATACGGGAAATTGAGACGAAACTGGGCCAGGCCAAGTCGGCAGTCTGGAAGTCTCTGGAGAGAAAAGCAATCTATATACAATGCTGTGTGTATCTATGTCATATGTTGTAGGCCCTACTATCTGTCTGAAATTTTAGATTAGCATAAAAAATGTAGTGAAATACTGCTGAGTACTGTAGCACACCTGTGCACTGGCTTGCTACAGACTTCAGTATCTATTTCTATAGGTTAATAATGGCCCTATATAAAATTGCTTCCTCCTTTTCAACGTAGTTGACAAAACCGGATGTTTAGTTATATTGTGTTTCCTAAAAATTCCAGAAACAATTGTATTAAATAAAATAACACTCATTTTTAGAACAGTGAGTAAATTATTTTAAAATTAAAAGATAGGAAAGAATTCCATACCTGGACATCACTTGTCACCCTGTGCACAAATAGACTGGTCTGATAATTTCTAAGTGTTCTCAGCAAATGCTTTAATATCTTCCCTGCTAAATTTGACTTTTTAGGGCATATTAACAGATATCGCTTTCTGATGGCTGATAGGTCACTGAGGGGCAAAGTTAGTGATGGCTAGGTATGGGAATCTTTCCAAAAGGGACTCCTTTGACTTTTTTGTTAGATGATGCTTCTAGTTCAGTAATTTTTCTGGTAGGCCTACTGCAGGCATTTTTAGAGTGGATATCACTGGCAATACACCTCCTTATGCTATGTTGTCGTGAGTGCGCTGTGATTGGCTGTTTTTTATGGGAAAATTATGTTTATTCATGAGAAAAGAAATGACGTCATGGTGTATCATTATTTCTAATAGTCGACTAGTAATACGTTATGGTGACGGTACATTGAAGCATTTAAAGAAACGGCTGTCATTGAGCTGCCACAGTAGTCTTTGAGGATAGTGAGATGAGCTATGGGTTGAAAGATCTCTGGTTCGAATCCACCAATGCTCATTTTTCATCTAGGTACTGTTTTTTCCCTTCAAATTCACAGTTGGGATAGTGTTTTTTCTTATAAGGAAAAAGAAGAGTCTGAGAACCTGAGCGTCTTGCAGTGATTCCACCGAATTCGACACTGGTTCTCAGAGCAGACATGTACATGTACTCACAGCAATTTACCGTTAGAAACATAGTGACCATTTTAGCCGATATTCGGCTAACTCTGACATTTTTTTATTTTTTTTGAAAGAGTTTGACAGAAAATTTGACAGAATGGATTTTTTTTGGCAGATTTCTGGCAGAATTCTGCAAAAAT
Source organism: Patiria pectinifera (assembly GCA_029964075.1). Taxonomy (NCBI): domain Eukaryota; kingdom Metazoa; phylum Echinodermata; class Asteroidea; order Valvatida; family Asterinidae; genus Patiria; species Patiria pectinifera. The sequence continues at coordinate 11,530,117 of CM057144.1, read as the reverse complement.
GGTTATTTGACAGAAAAACAGCAAACTTGCAAAAACATGGTACATTTGTTTACAAAAGCTTCAATCTTTTCAAACAAACCCTTGCAAAATAGGACAGGTTGCCTGGTCTAGGTGCTGAGGTTCACTGGGAACCGGAGTTTGTCGTGACGCAACCACGTTTTGCCTGAAATTCACGCAATTTCATATTATCTTTATGTGGCTATAGATTGTTTATAATGCAATTTGAACATTAATTAAGGCAATATTACAACATCTGCATGCGATTTCAAGTGCTTATAGTGTATTTCGAGTAATTCTGGGGAATTTGGCAGATTTTTGATAAATCTGATAGATTTTTCAAGCGCATTTAGCAGAATTTATGCAAGACCTTACGGTCACCCTTGTTAGAAAATATGATGCCTATGACGGCAAAATGTCCACTGCCTTAAGGTGAATATGTCTACACAGTGTTGTGAGCCCATCCATTTTCACTCTGAAAACTCCACTTTATTACAAATTCAAACAAATTGTTCACTATTTAAGAAGTTACTTACCCTCAAACCAAAGAAGTTAAAAATAGTTGATATTTTCATTAGACACAGAAGTACTGTTTGCCAACCCACTAATACGTTTTTAATTTGTTGAATATGCACTTAATCTGATAACGAAAATGAACATCTTCTTTTATTTGAGGAAGTGAATCAATATAACACTCCAATTGTTTGTTTTTTGGCCATCCACGTGTTTGAGCAAAAAATTTCCCACAGCCAAATTTGTGTACGTGGGGAGCTCATGTGTAAGCATTCAGCATACCTGTTTTGAATGCAAGTTCGTGAGTATCGATGGCAATAACAAGTTTGTTTTTATTCTCTGGGGCATTTTTGGTCATATCGTTGATTGGGACTAGCTGACCATATAGGGCATTGCAACGTAGACCTTTAAAAAGAAATCGCCCTGCAGAAAAATATAATCTTGTTTGCACTCTTACTGCACACCGGGTCTTGTATGAAGACTAGTAAATGTATGAACTGAATTTAACATAATTTGTATTTCGGAGAATGTGCCATTTTGGAATGGATTTCAACTTAGAGTTTGTGTTTAACAAGATTTTTCTTTTCAGGAATGAATTTTTTTGTGTTTCAGTATCCCTAACTATACTTTGACCAATTTCTTGAAATGTTAACGTATTTTCGGAAAATTTTACAAATGCTTGTATTTTTTTATATTATAACAGATTTTGTGACGATCGCCTGTATTCTTGGCACAGGAATCCTTGGTAAGATTTTTCCCATTATACAAACTATTTCTCCGGTTTTTTTTTAAAACGGTTTTCACAATCCATTATTTGAATAAAGTTGTTCATACATTACACTCCTTTAATCATTTTATGTGCAATAACATTTGTTTAGGCCAAGCAAATTAATAGTTCTGCTTCCGATTACATGGCATTCAAATATAGGGTAGGTACATGTAGGTAGGGAATTTTTTTTTGGCCAATTTTTTTTTGTGCACGATCATAATCGTCTGCGTGTAGTCAAGGGTAAAAGGTAGAAATTGATGGTTTTGGGTGTTTTTTTCCTCATTTTTCCAATAAAAAAATTAGGGTAGGGGCTGTCAGAATAGGGAAGGTAGGGAAACCGGAAGCAGAACTATTATTTTTTTTGGGCCTTGCCATCAAAAACCTTTATCCAAAAATATTGGTCCATATTGTACATCATGAATATCTGCACATACATGTACGTATCATATATGTTGATGTCAAAATCCATTGTAAAAAAAAAAACACTGAAAGGTACCGGTAGGCCTATCCACCGAGCCATTATTTTCTAGCTATGAATATTTAAAATATTCATAGCTAGAAAATCATAGCTAGAAAATAATGGCCCTGTTTAAGGGTAGATTTTATACAGAGACGGGTTTGGTGGTGGGGGGCGGGGGATGTGGTACGGGGGAGGGGGAGGGGGTGTTAGGGGGGGGGGTAGGGTGGCTAACCAGCCCCCTCCCATAGTAGGCCTACTGGGAAAAATCGTCAAATTTCCTTTCTTACATCCCAAATCTTGGTTCATTTTTTTAAAAAGACCATTGGTCTTTGTGTGTGTTGACTTCAGCATTTCAGCCATCCGCTTGTCTCTGCCACTGCGCACTGTAATTTGCATAATATTATTACTTGCATATTTTGATAGTTGTTTGTTGCTCTTTGTTTACTCCAACAGGGCTTCCTGTTACACTGGCCCATTCCGGTCTCTCTCCGTTTCTCGTTTCATTCATCGTCGGCTTCTTCATGCAGGTTAGAATTAATAATAATAATAATAATACGGGAGTCTTATATAGCGCACGTATCTACCAACAATTAGGTACTCAAGGCGCTGGAAATTATATCTATTATTAACTCTCCTGTAGTTTATAGACCATTCAAAACACCTCAAAATCTGGGTGCTGGCAAATTGGAGGAAAAAAAATGCTGGACCTTTTAAAATCCTCAAGAATTTATTGTTACTGCACTACCACACCTTTCAATTCCTTTCGAAAGGTATTGAAATGCAACTTACTGAATTTGCCCACAGAGTTGCTTCACCTTTGGAAACCTTTCGAAAAGTCCCAAAGTTCCAGCACTATTTCACCTTTCAATACCCTTTGGTCAGGCAAATTTAAAATGTTTTGAAAGGTCTGATAATTCTCTTTGCCAACTGCACTGGGCATAGCAGGGTTAAAGACAGGTAAATGAAGTTTATGAGAAATATGAGACCCATTATGTAGCACCTTATAAGGGTTTACAAGGTGCTGCGGCGCACTGCCAGAAACACCGGGGCAAACCCCTTCTCTTAGCGATAAGTGTTACTGGGTTCTTTAACGTGCATTACACAACACACGGGACCTACGGCTTAACGTCCCATCCGAAGGACGAAGCAATAATGGTAAAGTGCCTTGCTCAAGAGCACAATTAAGCACCATGTTCCCACGGTCAGGATTTGAACCCATGTACCACGGCACATGAGTCGAACACTGTAACCATTGGACCACAGCACGCCACGTCTACCTTTTTTAGTTTTTTTCTAATTTTAAACAAATTATCAAACTGAATTTTGCCCTGAACTTGGCTACATGGATCGTACAGGCCATATACATAAGGCAGTATTATATTGTACGATTCTTTTTTTTTTTGGGGGGGGGGGTAGATTTACAGATTCCAAAGTATCTTGTTGTTGTAGTAACACATTTGCATAAATCTGCATGTCTCCTCCCCCAGGCGCTTCTGATCTACTTCTTCACAGACATTCTCCAGAGGGCGCATGCATGCCAAATAGAACGGCACAAGGTACCCAATGTAAGATAAGCAATCTGATTTTATATTAACCCCCGTTTCCCAGCGTTCTCGATGTTGTCTGGTGAAGCTGTGAGGTGCATTAACCTGTAGTTGTAAGTGGACTGTGATTTTGTAAGTGATGCAACATACTCTTTGTATTTGTTATTTATTTTTTTAGGCCATCAGCCTGGGGGTTTGGTCAGTATCAAATCAGGGCATAAATGATTATAGTGCGCATGCGCAAGGTATACAGCCCCTAGAGTGGTAAGAAGCATTTTGATGGACAATTTGAAAAAAAGGGTGATAACACCCAAAAAGCTGCCACCGCTGCAATGCTATCACATATTTTCCAACTCCGGAGGTGTATACCTTGCCCAAAATCGCTATGACTATGATTATTCCCCTCATTTGATACTGGTGGCCAACATTTTGGACCGAGGCTGATGGCCTATTTAGCATAGTTGTAGCAGAAAAGTTATCAATGGAAGTAAAAATGTGTTGTTTTGATTTGCTTTCAAAGTAATGTTTTCTACCATGCATGTTTGGTGTACTTGTTTTAAAAATGCATGAAAGCCTCTCTCTGTCAATAGAAAATGTTTACTTTGATACCCGTTGCACAGAACACATGTACACATACATGTATACAACAAATGAGTCGCACATTTTTATTTTTGGTACAAAATCCATTTCTCGCTTTTTAAAAAAGAATATGCAATTTTAGCTTTCTTAGCAACACTAAGAGGTTGACTCAGGTCTAAGTAACACCAAAAGTTCTATCGTGACGAAAGTTATTATTATTTTCCAGTGTTGTAGGACTCGAGTCACATTTTTCGTGACTCTCTGTATCTGTATCTGTAAGCTACTGCACAATCGCCTATGGTGGGGCTATCACGTCCAATGTGACTCGAACTCGAATCGAGTCACATTGGAAAATGACTCGGACTCGGACTCGGACTTGGACTCGACCATGATGACTCGGACTCGACTACAACACTGTTATTTTCACATTGACAATGAATGTGGAATTATTGAAACATTTCTTGAGTGCTGTTTTCGGCCTCATATTTTTTTACTCAGAAAAAAGTAGCTTTACCTCAGTAGCTGGCATAGCCCGTTGGAAGTGCCAAATCTCCTGGATCTGTTAATCTAAATCTCGATCAAGCAGAACAACCAAAATTTGTCTCTGTTTTCAAAGTGACTAATTTACTTTGGTTATTTAATGATTAAGTCAGGTTGAAATGAAGTGTGCATTCTCTTTGAGAAGAGGGTAATCTCAAAACTGTATTTTGACATGAACAGGCCATTTGTAGTGAGGAAGTCAACGTTCCACTGCAGGACATGATGTCAGATGAATCCACGGAAGATGGATCAGGTATTTAAGAGCAAATTTCACTAAAGCGACCTCATTCAGTCTGCAAAATGAAAATTAAGTAATGAATCTCTGTACTGCCCCAAATCAGCCATTGTTTTTTAAACTCATGATCCTCTGCTCCCCCCACCCTCCAAAAGAAAGGTCTTGGCAGTTTTAATTAGGCAATAGAGTGAGTAGTTAACATCAAATTATTTGAAACAATGCAGTAATTTTTGATTGTTTGGTTTTTTTTGTCCGTGTGTAGGCAGTGAGAGTAACCCGAGAGAACGAAGCACGCCAGCGTCCCTTGGCAAACCACCGACGCCCAATCTGCACATGCTGGGTAGTCTCTTCTTACAGATTGGTCTCAGACAACTCTTTGATATCGTTCTGCTGTTACAGTTGTAAGTGAAAGTTGTAATGCAGAGTTGTGATCAAGTCGATCACTAGTCAATCAAAAGTCTGTCATAAGTCAATCACAAGTCAATCACAAGTCAATCACAAGTCAATCACAAGTCAGTCACAAGTCAGTCACAAGTCAATAACAAGTCAGTCATAAGTCAGTCATAAGTCAGTCATAAGTCAGTCATAAGTCAGTCACAAGTAAATCACAAGTCAGTCATAAGTTAATCACAAGTCAGTAACAAGTCAGTCATAAGTCAGTTACAAGTCAGTCATAAGTCAGTCATAAGTCAGTCATAAGTCAGTCACAAGTCAATCACAAGTCAGTCATAAGTCAATCACAAGTCAATCACAAGTCAGTCACAAGTCAGTAGCAAGTCAGTCATAAGTCAGCTACAAGTCAGCCATAAGTCAGTTACAAGTCAATCACAATTCAGTCACAAGTCAATCACAAGTCAGTCACAAGTCAATCACAAGTCAGTCATATGCTAATTGCAAGTCAATCACGAGTCACATGAAAAGCTATTCAAATTCCATTTTGTCAAGTACTTTTTACTTACTTATTTATAAATGTTCTTTTTTTAAAAATTCCAGTGTGTCTATACTCATCAGTTACGCATTAGCTGGCAGCGAAGCTTACGCACAGGTCCTCAACGTCAAGTAAGAACAAATCTAATTTTTCTTTACCGAAACAGATTTCATCTTTGGGCATTTTGCAAGAGATTAAAAAAAAAAGGTATTGCTATTCTGTTGTTAATTTGTCTTTTCAGGTACATGTACATTATTCCAGTCTTCGTCAGTGTCCTATCGGTGGCGATCGTCTTTGCGCAGAAGTTTGTCCAGCCGTTTGTTTCCCTGCTGACCCTAGCCAAAGGAGGAGTTCTAGTCGCTACTGTAAGTGAATCCACAAGGAGCATTTAATGTCCAGCAACTTTTGTGTGTGAATTTTGGCCTTTTTGCCAGTAATTATGCACCCTAACCCTGCTAATTCCAACAGGATCCTTCTATTTTACCTTGCCGTTGGGTCCTGTTGGATTGAGCAGTAAACCCCTTGTATCTATTCCTGTTGAAATCTGTTGGATTCAGCAGGCAACTGAAAACATTCAGAGTCGGATTCTGTTGGGTACTGGTAAATAACGCCAAGTTGGACTCTGTTGGATCCAGCAGACAACAGAAAAATAAGGCACAGTTGGATTCTGTTGGATTGGGCATGCCAGTCATTTTATATGTCCAGGTACCCAACATCTTGGCAAGTTGATTGCGTGGGACTGTGTTGGATTGAGCAGGGAACTCATAGGAGTAACCGTCGGGACTCTGTTGTTTTAGCAGGGTGGTCCTGAGGAACTATTGACCTAGAAGCTTGGTCCTTCTTGTTTTAAGATATTAAATTCTTAATGGTCATCATACTTTTTCTTTATAGGTTATAGTCACATTTGGTGTAGGTGCGATCGTATCAAACGACATATCCAACGACTTCAACTACATTGGGTCACCATTTCTAATGGGTACAGTCGCATTAGGTAAGCCTTAATTAAAAAGAGAACAATAATTTGTAACCATAGGAGTAGAAACATTTCCTCCCATTTATTAATTCTGCCTTGTTTACATTAATTATTTTTTAAATTACTTTTACCACCAACCAATCATTCACGTTTTTTGGAAATAATTGGGTTTTTTTTGTTACCACAGGCGGTGTTATAAACATCATGCCAATGCTGTATGCCAGAATTGAATTTGATAGAACTCAGGTAAGATTCGCTTTATTCATTTTTCATTTTATTTGAATGAATTTTTGTTTTTATTTTGGGGGAAATAAGGCGATGGTACTCCATCAATTTTTTGTAAGAATTTTTATGTTGGTGGAATCATGATGTCAAATCATTCAGAAAAACATCCCCAAATTAATATGATGGAAATCTTGAATCCATTTTTTGTTTGTAAATCAAATTGCATAAATTCCATTCCATTTTGGTATTGTTCTTTTTTTTCTCTACGTCTTCTTGAATTTTATGTTTGATTGATTTCAGATCAAGTGTTTCATGTGGGCTGTGCTCTCTGGCCTGATCACGTGCACCATTCTCAACATCCTGTGGTAAGCTCTTAAAGATATAGTCCATCATTTGTAATTTGTGCATTTTAATCGTTTGAAGTAACAAAAGTGCTCAAAATCTAAAGAAGGGTACTGAACAACTAATCTGATGAAGTTTCAGCTCAGCTTCAGCTGTATATTTCGAGAAAAACAGCATTCTAGGATCTCAATTTCAAATCAAAAGTTGCTGAATCATGTTTTGAATTGGGCCTGAATTCAGCATCCGAGACACGTTCTCACCGAGCCGATTGCAGCTACGCGATGTCGCGCACTGATCCGACGAATTATAGCAAGTGCGTCGTGCCAATGTTGGCGCGCGCTTTTTTACTAAATTTCCTACGGTGCATCTTAAGAAGCACCGTTGGAAAGGCCTTCTTTCGTTGATTACTTCAAAATGACAGCTTGCCAGAAAGAATAATTTCACAGGGAGTTTAGTCCCCTTACTATCTTTCAACCAAGTATGCTTTTCAACAATAATTACGCCAGTTACTTTTCGGATAGCTGCAAATGATGGACTATAGCTTTTATGTCATTGCATATCTTAACCTAGCCCAAATTGTGGTAAGATGCCTTGCCCATGGACACTAGCACCACAATCTTACAGGCTCACCTCAAACTTACAACTGGCAGAATCTTCCACAAGATCTGGAGTTTTAAAAACAAGTATCCAAATCTATGGAGCTGCTAAGAAAAGAAATGTACTAAGCCCAGAAAATATCTGCTAAGCAATCACTGGTAACCAACCGAAAATGTCATGCAATCGATACTGCTTTTCACTGTTTCTTGGCTGATTTATGCTTAGTTTATAAATTAGCTTAGCATTTATTTTTTTCTTCTGGTCAGCAGATCCACAGAATTGGGCCAAGACCACGAGGCCATCCAACTCTAAAAGTGCTTCACAAGTGTCCATTTTTTTCAGTTTTTTTTCTCCATATTCTTTGTTTTCTGGTACTTTTCAGGTGCTGGGCAGTGCTGGACATTGTCCCCCAGACCAACTATTGTGAGGTGGTCAGTCACATCACAGACTATGACAACAGCAGTGGGATGATGATCACCATTGCCTACACGCTAACGCCGGGCCCGCACGAGTGCTTACAAGATCTCTCTCTCGAGCAGTAAGCTTATAATATTTCTGCAGAATGTTACTAGACTCCGTTCCAGAACTACTGTAATATACCTCCTTTGTTATTTTAATGACTCCTTTTTCCTACTCGTTTTTCCTTTTTCAGCTCGGAGCAAGAAGGTGAAATTGCGACGGTCCCTTTAACAAAGGTAAGTGTGTCTCTGTTTTTTTCTGATTTAATGTGTTATGTGTAATGGTTAGTGTCAAAACTTGAAAAGTTTACACTCCCATTGAGCCTACGTCATAAATATAATGTCATTGCGAGTCGAGTTTCATTTTTGTTCATACATAGTGATAGTAAAATAACCCTTGTCGTTTTCTTTCCCAGATTCTACAGACGGATTACCCGCAATACTCCTGGGTTGCCGTCCTCATTCAACTCTTCATCACCATCAGTATTACTGTGTCCTATCTGACCATCGGATCGGCACTCATGCATTCATGTGAGACATTTTCAAATTAATCCTAACCTTCCCAATCCTCCAAAATCCAAACGGAGGATTTTGCAGGATTGAGGCTATATGGCAAAAATGTGTGGCTGATTTTGGAGGATGCACTGTGTCAAGGTCTTGGCCCAGACCTTGTTGTTTGTGCTCAGCCACGCATAAAGTTAGGCCTAGATTATTCCGTACTGTTCCAGGATGTCACTGGCTCTGCCTCAACATATTGACAGCGATTGCTGGAGGATTTTGCAGGATTGAGGCAGTTGTCACCCCTCCGGAGACCACATTCAAGAACTAACGGAGGATTTGCAGGATTGAGGCTGTATTCAGTTTTTACATGGGGGGGCAGTTGGAGGATTTCGCAGGATTGAGGCTGTATGCAGTTTTTTTTTTTGAGGCAGTTTTGCAGGATTGAGGCTGTATTCAGTTTTTACATGGAGGCAGTTGGAGGATTTTGCAGGATTGAGGCTGTATTCAGTTTTTACATGGAGGCAGTTGGAGGATTTTGCAGGATTGAGGCTGTATTCAGTTTTTACATGGAGGCAGTTTGAGGATTTTGCAGGACTGCGGTTGCATCCGAGCAAAAATGGCTAGGGAGTTGGGGTAAAATATGCATTATTTTGTCAAATTAAACATAGAGCAGTGGAGCATCAGTACAGTGTTCTGGGGACCACTGGTCCAAGTCCCATGCCAATCGGTTGCTTTTATTCCACCGTATAATGATTTAAAATGTAACCTTCTCAGGTTTTGGTTTTGTTTGTTTATTATTGTTTTTTTGGTTGTGTAGTTTTAGGTTGGTTGGATGCTCAGATGGCGTGGGACAGAATTGATCGCCATGTCAACACCCCGGCCAGAAGCTACAGCTTTCTCTGCTCTCAGAGGTAACAAACTTAAAATGAATGATTTTTACCTTTTATTTCTAATTGTAAGATAAATTAAGTGATGTTCCTTATGTAGCTCCTAAGCATGTCTGTGGATTATTGCCGCAATAATGATTTGTACTAAAAACTGTATCCTCTCTGAGTGCTTTCCCGTTTGCTATTTGCCAGGTTTGCAGCATTGCTAATGTTGCTAGCATCGTGACCTTGGGCGTGATCCCTGGCTACATGCAGGCATGCAACTTTTCCCCGGAGCCGCTGATTTCCTCGTTTTTTTAACGTCTCATGAATGCCATGACAAATTGGAAAACACTGTACAAAGTCTTGTGTGGTTAGGAATTTCCTCGTTTTTTCCTAAATTCCCAGTTGCATGCCTGTACATGGCATATACGGGCGTATGGCTTCTGACTAGCGCCCCTTGAAAACAAAGACAATGACTTTCAGGAAGACCCCTAACATTGGGCTGGATAGCTCAGTCGGTAGAGCACCGGTGCGGTGCGCCAGAGGTTGCAGGTTCAAACCCCACTCCAGTCAATCCTTTTGTTCAAATCTAACATTGACGGCAACTTTCTGATCTTTCGTGCAGGTATTGCCGTCCCTTCTTATGTCTTGCCGTCTTCATGGTGGTCTTTGTGGTTGCGATGCTTGACCCGAAGGTACGTCCCCAATACGATGGAAAATAGTTCCATTCTCTTAGATGGGATGGCAGTCCTTCACAGGTTACTCCCCAGCTAATGCCGGTGTCATATGAAAATCCGACTCCTATGAAAATCGGACTCCTGTTCCCTATTATTGGTTAATCCCTCGCACGTGACAAGTCACTCTCCTATTATAGACCTATAAATAGGCCTATTATCAACTTACGCATACGCAGTACTACCAATGAGTCCATATTTCATGGAGTCGGATATTCACGCTACACCGGTACCGATTCATACTGCTTGTGAGGCACTGTGGTCCAAATGGTTATAGTGTTCGACTCATGTGCCATGGTACAAGGCAAGGCACTTTACTACGATTACCTCTCTTCACCCACGAGTACAAATGGGTACATGTGAAGGTAGAGACCAGATTGCGCTGATCTCGAGCTGCTGCAGAAAAATGGTCTCATCCCGGATGAACAGGGATAATAATTGTAAAGCGCTTTGACACCACAGGTATAAGCACCACATTTTTATTGTTATGATTATTGATGGAGATGGGCAAGTTGGGGTAAAGTGGCTTGCCCAAGGACACAATATATGACCAGCAGCTGGATTCGAACCCCTGACCCTCTGGCCAAGTGTCAAAACCCTAACCACTTGGTAATTTATATCTTAAGATATACTACAACTATTGACAATAGTAACGACAATAATTTTTTTTTGGAATTTTGTTTTTATACGTTTGCGTTTATGTTTTCGTTGACCTTTGACCTTTGACCTAGGGTTTTGTGACCATGTTGGATAAGATCTCGTCCCTGCTCCTCAACACGGAGGCCGGTCTCTTTGTCTTTCTGATGCTCAGAAACAGCCGTGCCGAGAAATACAGGTCAGCAAACATAAACAGTAATTCATTGTACTAAATGATATATTAGAAGTTATCCCGCGAACACGAGTGGAACACGGAATAATGTAGTGTGTCTGTGTCCCACATACCACTCGGCCTTCGGCCTCGTGGTATGTGGGACACAGACACACTACATTTGCCATGTTCCACGAGCGCGAGCGTGATATATTGATCTTCAAAAAAGCAAACTGAAATAGACAAAGATGGACAACACGCACACATCGCATCTAGAAAAGCGCACACGCTGGAGGCGGTGGGACCAGCTCACATGCTGGCTATATGTAGCACGGCTTGTTGCCATGGATGCACCAATCAGGATTGAGGATTCAAGTTTACTTGAAGATAAACTATGTTTCGCAATCTCTCTGATATTAAGCTTGAATGTGCGTTCCATTGATGAAAGGGATGGTTTAAAAGGGTGTTTTTAACCAAAAAGCACAAAAAAATAAGTACCCAAAACGTCCAAAATTAGAACCCAAAATCTTAATACAGCAGCAAGATTTTCTTACAAAATCACATCATATGACTATCTGTACCAGTTATTAGAGAATGGAATATTTTTAATATTTAATTTTCCCTAACAAAAAAGGGATAAATCTCAGTCATTGCAGAAACCAGTTTTGGTCAATAACCATATCTCTACCATATCATAAAGCACAAATAGATTTTTAAAAATTTATTTTCTAGTATTTTCATTTTTATTTTCATTTTTTTCCCCTCCCATGCAGCCACTTGACGATACCGTTCCCAACGAGTCCCTATCTCTATCCTTTCCATTTCATCATGGCAGCCTACTTCATCTTTGCCGTGGTCTACGACATTGTGGTGTCCCTCATTGATATTCTGAGCTGAGCTATGAATCATTCATGACTTGTGAATAATTCATGAGTTGTGAATAATTCATGAGTTATGACTTATTCATGAGCTACAGTAATTCATCTGTAATGATCTTTACTTGTTAAAGCAGCCTAAAATGGCTCCAGTAACCTGTGACGTTGTCACGTCATCATCATAATTATCAGTCTATGAATTATTCATATATGAATATTCATGACATTTGATGATTTTTTAACAAATATACCATTCCCAATGCCTTTAACCAATTCTTTGCCGAGCCATCAACCATCCTACCGAAAATCAATGAATATTCATGTTTACAGAGAAATCAGTGAATATGTATACAAAAATCAATGAGTATTTAATATGTACATGTATTAAGTGAAAACTCATGTATCACAAATGCACGCACTTCCATTCCATTTTGTTCAACAATATCCTACTTCCAGTTTTGCAATGGTCTTCTGCCATCATGGTACTTTCATCGTTGGAAGTCTTCATTAAGCAAGGAATTATTCATTTTACCAGTAATGAATATTCATGATGATCATGAATTATGAATATTAATGAGGTATAATTGTCACACTAGAATATATTACAATATAAATGCATGTCAAATAAAATCATGTGATGTAAATGTTGATACTGAAGTTATGTATATTTAGCAGAATATTTCGTGATTGTAAATGCAGAGACCAAGAGATATAAATGTTAATTAAAATATTTTTATATTGGTCACAAACAACGTTGCAGTGTTCTGATTAGGAATATATGTCTGCATGATCATGCATAAAAAACAGCCAAGAAAAGTAAAAGATAGTTTGTTTATTTTAAAGGTGCTTATAAAATATTTGTTGTAATTATTTCAAGATGTAACAAGGTTTACAAAAATCAAAATTCATCAATTTCTGATTTTTTTTTTAAGTATTAAGAGCATACTCACAGATGCTTTTCCCCTTTTTGTGGTGTTTTTTTTTAAATCAACACTCTTCAGTTATTTATCTCTAAAATTCTGGGTTGCTTTGGGTAGTAGCTTCCATAAAAATAAGCTATGCTTAAAAACAAACTTAATACATACTTATGTTCTCTTGTTAAATGATTAAATATAGTTTTACAAGCAGCCATCTTGGTCGCGTTCCTTGAAGCCAACTCACAGATTGCTATGAAGCTAGTTGCCATATAGTATAGGAACCAGCCTATTTTCCTTGTGTCCAAGTCATTCTTACTGTGGTTGCAGCGGTACCTTAATAAGACCGTAGCCATAGCTGACAGTGAGATTTAACTTTTTGCATTTGGCTAGTGTATTAGTCTATAAAAGCACAAAAGTGTCTGCATTGTGATAGAAGCGTGTAGGTTTTTCCAAACAAAAATATAAGTGCAATAATAAATGTACACGTGTAATAATATAAAGTGTGTAGCTAAAGTACTATTTTCAATGTGTAAGTATATAAATGAAGCAGTTCTGTACACGGCAAGTTTTGTAGTTTCTGTGCTCATGCAGAGTTGTTTAAAAGGAACTACTTTCTGCAGTTTTGGGATGTGCAACGCAAGAGCAACACGCAACTCTGTTGTAATTTTAAGGTATTGTATTTTTTTGCAATCTTTTTAAAGCTATAGTCCATCATTTGCAGCCATCCGAAAAAGTAACTGGCGTATTATTGTTGAAAAACATACTTGGTTGAAAGATAGTAAGTGGACTAAACTCCCTGTGAAATTAATCTTTCTGGCAAGCTATCATTTTGAAGTCAACAAAAGAAGGCCTTTCCTACGGTGCGTCTTAAGACGCACCGCAGGAAAATTTAAATTAGTAGTTCGTTTTGTTATTCGGCGCAGCGCGCGCAAGCAATTGGCACGACGCACAGGCGCGCGCGGTTGCTATTATTTGTTGGATCAGTGCGCGACATCGCGTATAGCTGCAATTCAAAACAATTCAAAACATGATTCAGCAACTTTTGATTTGAAATTGAGATCCTAGAATGTTGTTTTTCTCGGAATATACAGCTGAAGCTGAACTGAAACTTCATCAGGTTAGTTGTTCAGTATCCTTCATTAGATTTTGAACACTGTTGTTGCTTCCAACGAACAAAATGCACAAATTACAAATGATGGACTATATCTTTAAAGGCCAGATTTCAACTCGACTCACAGACTGTTTGGGAATGTATGCAATAAAAAGACTCAAATGCGACGTTAAGTTGACTTTTTGTTCCGCAGTCGTCTATAGCTCTACAGGGTAAAATAAAAATTGGAACTCCCAATTTTTATTGTAAATCTTATTGGGAAAATAGTTTCTTTTTCGTCAATATAAGCCTTGTTTTTAAAAACCTTGTGAAGCCAAAGTCGATCCGACCAATTGGGCTTAGTATGAGATAACGTAGTATACTCCATGTAAGTATATACAATGTATAAGATAAAATAACTTGTTAAACCACCCCCCCCCACCCCCCCGTATTCCAAGAAAGTAATAAAGTGACAAAGATATTATCAGTTGTCTGTTTCTACATACATATTAAAAAGAAAGAACCCCAGAAAACGTGATTTCCTCTTTCCATTTCAACTTTTTATTGCTGAAAACTGCTAAATTCACCTTTATACATATTTCTTGTTATGTTATTCTAATCACTGATGACAGACGGTTGTTTCCAATTTTCAGCCAAATTTCATTTTCTTATTTTCAGAACTTTTAAAGAGAATGCAAAATAATTGGCTCGACCATGATTAGTATGCACTGAAAATGAACTGCAGTTCACATTTCTTTTTTTAAGTATACATTTGTACAACTTTTGTTGTAATTTACAGAAACGGATGGATTTCGGCGGGGTTGTTAGTATTTTATAACAAATATTGTTACACTGACTTGTTTAAAGTTTTGTGTTCATAGATGCTGGAAAAAAAAACCAAAGAAATAATGCTGTTCTTTGTAGTCTGGTTCCCTGACCCTACTTCAGATCGAAACTGAGCAATTTATAGACGTCGGCAGGGAATTGCCAGGTCCGGGAACCAGACTAGCTGGCTTGCACCCGTTCATGGATGTCTAACCGTTTGCAAACAAAATATTGACTAACTAAATTTGGTAAATTTGGTACAGTCTTTGATAGAAGTCAGTTTTTTTCCAATGATGGTGCGCCGACCATTGTTGGAAATTGATACAAAAATTCCACTTTTCTTGAAAATGACAGCAGACCAGGTGCCATGATTTTCATAGGATGCTTGCAATTGAGATTCTGATTCACTTACAGTCAAGTGAGGTATTTCATAATTATTTTGCTACTTTTGTTAGTGAATGTTGGCAAATGTTGAATATTACCTTTAACCGACACTCTCCATCTGCATTTGTACCTGATGATCATAATGTTAATCTAAGACCAGACTTCAAAATCAAAATCTTAGGTAGAGATAAAACACAAATCAGGGAAGCATAACCATTTTTTTCCATTTAAAGGGAATATACATCATTTGCTTTTGCTGTGATTTTCAGAAATGGATGGAATTGGGGGGTTGGAAATATATAGCAAATATAGTTACACTGACTTTTTTTAAGTTTTGGGTTCGAAAATGCTATAAAAACCAAGAAAAACAATCATTTTCCTGAAGTCTGGTTCCCAGCTGACTCCATTTAAGAAGAAACAGCAGTTTACATACATTGGGGAATTGTAAGGTCAGGGAACCAGTCTAGCTGGCTTGTACCCATTCATAGGTGGGTGTGTAATCAATTGCAAACAAGTGCGATGGTCAACTTGGGCCAGTATTTGAAAAAAAGCCATTTTTTCGTTCCAACGCTGGTCGGCTGATCAGCGTTGGAAATTGATACAAAAATACCACTTTTCTTGAAAATGACAGTATACCAGGTGCCATGATTTTACAGGATGCTTTACACTGTCATTCACCAACAGTCCAGCAAGGTATTTCAAAACGATTTGGTAGTTTTATTTTCTGATGTTTGCAAATGTTGTATTTTCCCTTTAAACAGATTCAAAAATTTTACAATCAAGTTAGTCAGGACCACAAAATGTACATGCCTATTACAGGTTTGTTTTCTCTTTTATCTAGCATCAAATGCAGACACCATTCCATACAATTTGTATACATGTACTTCACTTTTAAGCAAACAAGTTACACTCGCTAAAAATATATTGTTCTTTTTCAAATTCAGCTGACTGTAATATAGACGTCACACTCTTTTAATATGGCAAAAACTGGTAACATCAGCCCAAAGGTCCTTTGATGCATATATTGCAAGTACATGTAACACATTTTTTTCTACTAAGCATGTAAATCTGCTAAAATATTTATTTCCTGATGCTTCTGCCTGATATTTAGCTTGGGCCAAAAAAAAAAAAATTCGGTCTCTGGTCAGACCAAAGTTCCGGAATTGACGCGGCGACGCAGCTTTTTTTTTTTCTTCAAGCTTAGATTGTACAGACAAGGTGGGGTACTATTTTGCTTTTTCAGTGTCCTCATGTACATTGGTGTCCTCCATAATTTGCCTTGGTGCTCTCGATCATTTGCCTTGGTGCAATTTCCCATTCCTTGGTGCTCTTTGGTAAACAAAAATTGAGGTGCGGCAATAGAGGGCCCTGTTGGAGCTACCGCGGAACATTTTGGAAAAAAAAAGATTGATGTGCATGATTAAAATCGACGCGCGCGCTGACCAGAGCCCGACTTATTTTTTTTTTTGGCCTTAGGCTGAGAAAAACAAATTGTGTGTATACGGTACCGTAATGCCCTACAAATTAACCATGTAGGTAGGTTTCATAGGGGGGATAATTTGTTTTGTTTGTTCTTCCTTTCATACTTAGTTTGTTTACTTGAAAAGCAGACCTTTAACGGTCTGTTTTATTTTATTGAACCAATAAGACGCACAAAATTGGGAAGACTTTTTTTATTTTCAAAATATTCATCATTTTAAATTTTTGGCTAAGCAATAAAAAATTTGAGGTTCGCAACTTGGCCTAAAACCATCCCAAGGGCGGATCCACTCCCCCCCCCCCAAAAAAAAAGAATCCAATTTTTATATTTTTTAGGCGACTGTGCAATTCTTTTCCCACCATCTTTTCCTCAAAACATTGCGGGTTAAAGTGGCCAGAAATTGCCTCGGATCGCACCACAGAGCATCTAGAATCCAACAATTTTTTGGGTCCCTTAAGCGGGCCCCACACCCCACCCCGTAATTTTTTGGGACACACTTTTTGGGGACCAATTTGTTTGTTTTTTGCCCCCCCCCCCCACCCAAAAAAAATTGTGTTCTGGATCCGCCCTTGAAAAATCCAGGTAGGTCGGGTACGTTACCATAAACACACAATTTTTAAAAATTTGTTTACGCCTTATATCAGAAGAACACCACACATTAAACATGGTATTTTGTGCTAAACAAATAACATGTTTTCAAAATGCAAACCCACATTGTTACTGAAGTCATGCAATTAATATCTGCTCCAAGCACACCACACGAGGGCTCAATACTGTTTTTACAACAATCAACCAAATGCCGCCAGGGACACAACAACCAAAGGTAAAATTACACACCTCGCATCAGTTTTACTCTTTTTCTGCCCAGGATCATTCCGCGACTTCGTCCTAAAAAGGACGGCAGTATATGTTGAAAATGAAATTGTTTTTATCAACAGAGGGCAGTATACAAAATTACAGTTTAAAATACTGGCATTTCAAGATGGTGGAAAGGTAAGCATTGCCAAACTTTTACAACCTAAATTTCTGTTATAGTTCCTATTCCCCAAGTAACTTTTTTAATTTCATAATGTCATAGAAGGACAGTTCAAGGGTAATCCTTACTTTTAGGACCCCGTTCCTATATAGGAAGGGAAAGACTCACCAAAACAGTCGACTAAATGACACTCAAAATTGACATTCTGATATTTCTTGGCACATCTGAACAATTGGCAATGACACCTTCTTGAATATCAGCAGGTTTAAGTTTGTGGAAAGAGGGCAGGGCTTTGACTTTAGAGGGAAATGGAGGGGTAAAAGACGACGATGACAACCAGAAAACGGACTCAAAAACCAAGATGGCAAACGTGAAAGCTCGATGCAATGAAAGCTTGATGCTGAGTGGCTGATAAAAAATAAACATCTTATTTATTTTTTTCAGCAGCCAATCAGCATCGGGCTTTCATTATGTAGCACTTTCACTCGTGTTGTGAGAACTACAACATGCACGTCTGACTGCTAAAAAAGGTACGAAAGTCACATTTTCTTTGAAAGTGCTTTCAAAATTACAACTAACATGAGATTATATGAAGAAAAAAGACTGCATTAGCCTGCAAAAGTCATTTTGGTACTGGACAGTCATCTGCAAAAGTCAGTTTTGAACAGAACTCGTAAAAAAAAAAGAGGTGTCCTAAAGATAAGGATTACCGTTTAAGTGAAAACGTCGAATTTTGTTCACATACCTCCAAAAGTAAATATCTGTTCCAATTCAAGAACTTAAAAATTAAGTCCAAAATTTTGGCATGCCAACTCCATTACCCATTTGAACCATCTGAACCGCAGGTAATGCCTATGCAATATTTTCCTTAACTCATGGGTATAAAAAGGGACATGTTCGAATAAAAGCCTTACATTTCACACACTGCACACATTTGGTAGCAATCGTTTTGGGGAAAGGGTACAATATTTACGCAATGTCTTCGAAACATAAAGATTCTACTACCATTTAGTACAGTAATCTTGGTACGATGACAGTGATCCAGTATATGTGTTATTTCCATTTTATTTCGTTGAGTCCTTTGGCTTTATTCCAGCTCGATAATGACGTCGTCTTCGCCAATGTTGTCGCCTACTGCGCAGTGGATGGCTTTGACCTGGGGGGGGGGGGGATGGGAGAAACAAGTAACAGGTAAGACCCAAAAAAAAGTCTCCGGTTTCTGGTATGGAGCTTGTCCAAAAAAAAGTGCGTGCGCACTTTTTTTTTTTTTTTTTTTTTTTTTTGCTTCAAATTTTTGTTGACTGCAAATGGTGCCGACTAAAACTTAGTGCAAATATATTGGAGTCCAGAGAGGCCACATAAAGCTTATTCTCGATCATAACCATCTAAAAACAGGTTAAAATTGTGCAGCAGCAGGATTAGATTAACCAGTAACCAGTGACGGTTTTTAACTTGATCTTTCATCTTTCAAAAAAAAATTTTTTTTGCCGACATTTTTGCGGCGGCGCGACGCGGGCGCATACCAGAAACCGGAGACTTTTTTTTTGGGCCTAAGACGTCATTTTGTCTGAGGGCCGTTCACAAAATATACAGCGGCAGTTGGTGGAGCAATTCTGGCTACACCAACAGTGCCTCATCAGGTCCAAATCAAAATGTTAACGTTGCCAAACGGTAACCCATTTTGTTTTCATTCATGCAACCGGTGTTCTTGTTCATATTCTGTGACTTGTGATTAAATCTGTGACTGACTCTTGACTGACCGGCTCCTGACCGGCTCCTGACCGGCTCCTGACCGGCTCCTGACCGGCTCCTGACCGGCTCCTGACCGGCTCCTGACCGGCTCCTGACCGGCTCCTGACTGACTTGATTATTTTGGTCATACTTACTATTCCAGTTGAAGCAGCTGATAAGCTATTATGCATCTTCATTGCTTCCACTACGCACACTTCCTGTCCTTCAAAGACCTTCTGGCCGACCTCGACATCAATGGCATACACCTATCAAATTGCAATAGTAATAGCAAGCTTCAATAAAAACTTTTTTTAATTGTTCTGAAACAAAAAAATGACAAGGTGTCCGGGCAAGGAAACCATTACCAAACAGTTTATGAATATTGTCATCCTTACCTTTCCTGCCATGGGCGAGACTACCTCCTTGCTTTGGTCCGGTTTGACTTTCTCCGGCATCAACGATTGCAGCTCAGCCGCTTCCTTCCTCAGTACAGACAGGGGAAACTGGACCGGGGGAAATAATGACAAACTATTGACTGGTTGTGAGGGCAGTAGTTGTTATATTAACTGTTATTTTGACCTTCTTTTCTAGCTGTATATATAAAAAAATTCAATTGTTGGGCATGTATGTCAAAACAAATGTCCAACAGTCTTTCTGCATGCCTAATACTTTATATATTGCCTCCAGTACAGAGGGCAATAGATAAATATTTACTTACAAACACTAGAAGTATAAGTTATTGCAAAAAAAACAAATACTGATCATTAACATACCACAGTGCCTCTGTACTGTAGCTGCATAGCTCCTGTTGCGCCATGGGATATCACCTGGAACAAAAATGCAAACAAACTTCAATCACTTGCAATCACTTGCAAGAGGGATCTATAAGAGCTATTGTCCCCTGAGAGGGCAATAGCGCTTATATATTACCCTGAAAATCAGTCAATATTTACCTGCAGATGTGGGGAATAACTAGTTAGCATATGAAAACTATGCATTGCAGAGGGCAATACTGCTCGTCTATTGACCCCAACTCAGTCACTATTTACCTGCAGATGAGGGAACAACTGATGGTGAACATTATAACATATTTATCTCAAAGGGCAATAGTGCTTGTATATTTCCCCCCAAATCGGTCGACATTTACCTGCATATCATGCTGGGCACCATCGATGGTCGGTGAGATGATATCTTGAGAAAGATTCCATTTGCCGTCGATGGTGATGTCCTTTCCACCAATTGAAACCTGCCGCCATAAAAAATGTAGTAATAGTTGATCCTCCACGATAATTTCATCAGCGTAACAATTTTTGCTAGGAAATGTACTGAATTCACCCAAAATCTTGCTTTAATGCGCTTTTAGTTGCATTCCAAATTCTTTCTGAAATTCTGAAATTCCTTAGAGAAAATCTTGACTTTGGAAACTCTACTTGCGGCTCATGTTACCTTATACCCTGTGTCCGTTTCCCGGACTGTAGCCTCGTGTTCGTTGCCGGCCACCCTCACGCACAACAACCATTCCTGCTCCGCTGTGGGTGCAAGAACAATTCTGGGAACACAAGAAGATCAAGCAATCAATGAAAGCTACTATTGTATATTTTTTTTCTGCAAAAAAAACAAAACCCATAGCTTTTATCAACTAAATGAACCACATGTTTCCTTATGATTACATTTTCCGACTTGAATTGGGATAACTACAGACAACCTCTGTGACTTTTGATGCAACATGAAGACTTCAGGGGTGTGATTGGACAAAAATGAACATGTATACATGTACATGTGTTATTGTACATGTACTTGTATAGATGTACATGTATAAATGTACATGCATGTATATCCATATATAGGGCATGTACATTTTATGTACTGTAATTTTTGTAATGTTTGCAAATTTTTCGCTTCAGTAAAGAAAACAAATGGGGGAAAAATGAGGAAAAAATGTCTGGTCATTAAATAATATAATCCATACGTGATTGATTCAATTATGTCTTTTTCTGTGTGTGATGTTATTACTTTTGCATGTTTGCAGAAAGAAACGATTAACACAAAAAAATATGAACGGTGCTCAAAAAGTTACTAGGAATACTTTACTAATCTTACTTTAAACTCCCAGGCTTCCAAAACATTTTTGAAATTTTGTGTTGGTGGTGCCTATTTTTCAAAGCACTACTGCAGCTCAAACCGATTTCCATCCACAGTGACACAGTGATTACCAGTTCTTCCAACCATACTCTTAAATTCCTTGACAAAATCTCGCACTGCTGATGGGTGTCATCACGGCAATATTGACACCAATGTGTTTGCGAATTGCTAGCTCACAATCGTCACTGCACAATACATGCATAATACACACACATCCACACGCAATATACAAACACGAGGTGCAAACCCATTGAAAATTATTTTTAGTCTGGTCCTCAAGTACTCCACTGCGCACACTGCATTGATGTCTATCAGGTTCTTGGCCGCACTGCTTATTAGACTTGTGTCACCAGTCCATCCATTATCGTAAATTAGGGCCTATATTTTGCCAGAAGTTTTCGGGCGATATTACGGAAACAGAAAACGTTGGAAATCGGGAATCTGCATAAAATTCCGCAGACGTTAGACTAAAATCCGAAAATCCGGAAAAATCCGGACAAATCACACCCCTGAGACTTGTGATGACTCGCACTGGCTCCCAATGATGTCTTCACAGCGCCCTGCCCCCATTTCCTCCCTCTCCCACTTCGCCCTATTTCTGGAGGTTTCCAAAATAGAGACACACTCACCTGGTCTGGTTGAGAAATTCTTGAGCCCTAAGCACATCCTTGACAAATACGCAGCAGGCCAGGGCAGCAAGCATGCTCTCATCGTTGGGGTTGAGTTGATGCCCTGGAATCAAACCAAACAAAACACATGAAAACTAAATTCAATCTTGAGGTTTTGTTGGGTTTCTTGTTTGTTAGTATATTTTTGTTTACAATATGACACTTATTTCTGTCATAACGTCAAGATGAGGAATCTAATTTGAGATTAGATCTCAATTTCTAGGCTCTGTTTAGCAGAGAATTTTGTGCTTATTGGTAAGCGTATGTCTGATGAGCAAGTATTGTTGGCTGTTCCGCATGATACATCCCTTATCTAAGCATTTTGTGCTGACTGGTAAGCGCGAAATATATTTGCTAGTGCTGTAAGCACAGAATGTTTTTTTATATTTTGAAAATTATTCTTAATCAACCTGAAAATGATAAAGTTATATGTATGATACTTCACATCTCATAAGGTAATAGGTTTTCTCTGCATGTAATATATGTGATCCTTTTTTTCCCTTGTAGAGACGGTTTTTGTAACAAACCTTTGAAGCCTTCTGGATATTCTGTGGGCAGGAATTTGGTGTCAATGTCTCCTGACACAAACCGGGGATGAGTGATGATTTCTTGCAGGAGGGAGATGTTGTGAGTAACTCCTGAGTTAAAGAAAGCAAAGTCATATTTTTCTTATGTCCAGAAAAATGTCAGGATGCCGCTAAGTTAAAATACTGCTGACAGAAGTCAGTTTGACAGAGCTAAGCACTAATCTTGGCTTCTCCGGTTGAGCTAAGAAAAAAAAGGTAACCAGCCAAGAATTTGGCACGTGTTGCATTCCACTCGTCACTGGTTCACTAGCAATTATCGTGATTTTTCCATTTATTTACAAAGCACATGAAGTTTCCAAGCAAAACTTTCAACTTGGTTCCATGAAACCCATCTGGCCCATCAACTTCTGAAGTCACACAGGAACAAATGTTGGTCAGAGTTAGCAGAATGGCCAGTCCTACAAAACTGCAGATTTCTGCAGGATTCTGCAGATGGTTTGCAGGCTCTTTACTAAGGTTATCCCTTACCCTAGCCCAGGTTGGACGACGTCTTTATTGCATTTTTCATTGCATTACGACTGGCGTCCAGGGTATAAACTCTACCACCAAAGCGAAAAAAATTATAACACATTTTTGTCATATTTTTACCTGACGGAGGAAGCTGAAATTTTGCTTACATATTCCTTGTGTCCAGAATTGTACCTGCGCTGGGTTTAGGAACGGCAAATATGTCCGCAGGCGGCGTGTTTACCGAAAATAAACTGCAAGTTCTACGCTTTTGTTCAAAACATTTTTTTTCGTGCAAACTCCTCGCGTGAAGACGTACACGCGCGTGCCGTTTGCTGCGTGTGCTAGGTGTGCATGCACGCGCGCGCATAATCTTCACACGGGGCGTTCGTACTGAAAATGTTTTTAACCAAAGCGTGGGATTGCAGTTTATTTTCGGTAAACACGCCGCTCAAGGACATATTTGCCGTTCGTTAACCCAGCGCAGGTACAATTCTGGACACAAGGAACATGTAAGCGAAATTTCAGCTTCCTCCGTCAGGTAAAAATATGCAAAAAATGTGTTATAATTTTTTTTGCTATGGCAAAAGAGATTCATACCCTGGACTCCGTTACGTGTACACAACGGAGTCCAACCTGGGCTATCCCTTACCCCTAATGATGTAGTTATCCAGGGCTCTGGCCATCAGGTCCAAGGCTTCTTTCCTGTCATTCCCGTATGTCACCAACTGAAAGGACCAGATAAAATACAAATCATTATAACAATGTGGCGCTCTTATACTTGTGCAGTCCTAGACCGGAGACGTAACCTCATAACACATGTGTATATATGAGGACAGGCAACGGCCTCATGCTTCTAGGGCCAAATAAAAAAAAACATGTTGAGTGTCCCCGCCCGCTTCCTTTTTGGAGGCCGCCTTCTTTTTTCTTTAATTGAAAAAAAATAAATAAAACGAAAAAAATTATACATTTTAAAGAGTGACATCGTTTTGGCCTCTTTGTCTGTTGCATCTAGCCCATATAAAGCAGGCATGTCATTTCCCGAGTCCAAGTGGCGGCCATTAAAAAAAAAAAAGCTGACGGCCATCTTAAAAAACAGCCTGGCCGGTCGTTTTGGAAAATGAGTTGGGCGGCCATTTTGGGGAATTTTTTTTTTTTAAAAGGGCTCCTCCTTCCTTTTTTTCAAAAAGGCTAGACGCTAAACATGTTTTTTTTTTTAGCCTAATGGCTTATTGGTAGTTACTTGGCCTATTTCTCCAGCACACTCATGCTTTACCCTTTAACGCAGTACCCAATTGGTACGCACATAGATATTAAATTAGGTTGACCCCTGACAACAGACGTGCTGGTCACTGACAACAATCCGCCATTTTGAGTCTGTGTTCATACTAAGCCACTGTATGCACGGTCCTCCCAAGAACACCGATTTAGGTGCGTGAACATTTAGATTAAAAGGAATCATCCATACTTCAGGCCGTATGAATGCGAACCATTGTGAGCACACAAGTGTGTCACCCCCCCCCCCCACCTGAGCTTCACAAGTGGTCATGAACCTCCATCTACCCTTCATGCCCGGAGCCTGTAGCTTGGGCCAAGTTCGGGCAAGGACCATTAGTCGACTAGTGGTTGATTTGGGACGTACCTTACGCCTGCGCACTGATAGCAACGTGCAAACGTCTCTAGCCAAACGCTGTTCAAAATGTCATCGCAAAACTTCTGGATCCTGGCTCTCTGCTTGCGTTATGAATGCGCGCAGCTATTGGTTACCAGCGAAGCAACCAACCCCAGTAGGCTGGTTCTAAATAGTCGACTAGCATAGTCAACCACCGTCGACTAGACAGAGTTCGGGCAAACGTTAGTTAACCATTGGTCAACTATAGTCCTTGCGCGAACTTGGCCCTAGCAGTGCGAGGATCACGTAGACTCACCTTAGATATCATAGGATCGTAGTGGATGCTAATCTCGCTGCCCTCCCGGATGCCGGTATCGACCCGGACATTGGGGATATGTTTGGGCTCCTGGTACCTGTACAGGTGACCGATGGATGGCATGCCGAAAGCCTTGTAAGGATCCTGAAAGGGGAAAAATAACATTGCATTCATTCAGTTGGTTTGCTGCTTCGTTAATCTAATGATTGGCAGCATAATTGCGTATCGAGAAACTTCAATGCTCATGGACGTGCCATGTCCAAAAGTTCGGCTTCTGTACATTGTCGGTTTGCACAGACTTGTTGGAGGAGAGTTGGGGTGGAGCGGCCTCGTTTTTCCGATATTTGGTGCTAAAAAAAATTTTAAACTAAAATTTGGTACTGATGTGAAGTTGGTGTGATGTTCATTGGGTCCTCAAAAGTCAGCTGAACGAGAATTTGATCAATAACTTCTACTCTTTGATCCTTCCGTAAACTGTCTGTCCTCTGACTAAAATGTGAATCGATGGATTTTTAAATCAACAAATTGATCAATAACTAAATCAATCAATCATTTTATTTTAATAATGATTGATAATTCATTAATCAATTAATCAATACATTAGCATAGACCCTTTATTCAACCCAATGCTTCTGATGGGTAGGTCAGGTTGACTAAATGATTGATCAGTACATCATTGGCTTTTGCTGTAATTTTCATTTGAGGGTTAGTATAATAGATCAAATATTGTTACACTGACATGTTTATTGTTTTGTGTTCGAAAATGCTGGACTGAAGATAAAATGAATCAATTTATAGATGCCTGACCAATAGCAAACAAAATTTGGACTGAAAAAAAGGGTGAAGTTGGAGCAGTAGTTGAAAAATAGTTAGGTTTTCCAACGGTGGTCGGCCGACCACCGTTGGAAATGTATTCAAAAATACCATTTTCTTGAAAATGACTTCACACCAGGTGCCATAATTTTACAGGATGCTTTAGACTGTCATTTACCAACATCCTAGTAAGGTATTTCGTAAAAACTTGGTAGTCTTATTTTTTTGATGTTTGCAAATGTTGTATATTCCCTTTAATCATTACCTCTGCATAGACCCTGCATTCTACAGCCCAGCCTCTGATGAGTACGTCAGACTGCTTGACCTGCAGCGGATAACCCTTGGCAGCACGGATCATTTCCTGGACGATGTCCACTCCGGTAATGCATTCTGTGATTGGGTGCTCAACCTAAATACATTTTTTTATAAATAATTAAATATTATGAGCCAAACTTTAGAGTATTTTTCATTTGATTTTGGACATTAAAGTCTGGCAAGTGATTCGGATGTCCTTGACGAAGCCGAAGCTAGGACGAAACCAATATTTGAACAAATGGACAAAATGTTTGAGTTTCAAAAGTGTTCAGGTCCGGTTTTTTTTTGTTCATTTCAGAAATCGGGGATGATTATTTCTCCTTATTTCGCAAGGAAACGTTTCAGCATAAAATGCAAAATAACATTTACAAAAATATTGTCCAAGACTCACCTGCAATCTGGTGTTCATCTCCAGAAAATAAAAATTCCTCTGGGAGTCAACTAGAAACTCCACAGTTCCTGTGAAGACAAAAAAAGGATGAATTTTTGCCAAAATTTGATCATTCTAAAATGAGATACTGACTCAGAATTTTTTTTGAATGTGCAGGCATTTCAGTTCTAGCAAATTCTGGGTGTTATGCTCACTAGGGGTTAAAGAAAAATAAAAGGGAAATAGTTGATCTATTCCCTACATGCACTGAGGATAAAAGGGAAATACTTGATCCATTCCCTACATGCACTGAGGATAAAAGGGAAATAGTTCATCTATTCCCTACCTGCAGTTAGGACAAAAGGGAAATAGTTGATCTATTCCCTACATGCACTGAGGATAAAAGGGAAATAGTTGATCTATTCCCTACATGTACTGAGGATAAAAGGGAAATAGTTGATCTATTCCCTACATGCACTGAGGATCAAAGGGAAATATTTCATCTATTCCCTACCTGCAGTTAGGACAAAAGGGAAATAGTTGATCTATTTCCTACCTGCAGTTAGGACAAAAGGGAAATAGTTGATCTATTCCCTACCTGCAGTTAGGACAACAGGGAAATAGTTGATCTATTCCCTACCTGCAGTTAGGACAAAAGGGAAATAGTTGATCTATTTCTTACCAGCAGTGAGATAGTTGACCGCCTTAGCTAGCTGCACAGCCTGCTGCCCCATGCTCTTTCTAGTCTCTTCATCTAAAAATGTACTGCAATGGCACAACCAAAATGCAAACAACAAATAGTGTATAAACACGGAGCTGTTACTCATTTTCAGAATATTGTGCTTTCTCTAAAACAGAATATTCATTGTTGCATGCACTTTTTGGAATACTGAACTGCAAGCTTTGTTTTCGATCTGTAAAAATATTTGTGACTTTGAAAAATTTGGGGTTTTTTTTCTTTTCGTTTTCATCTTACCTTGGGGCTTCCTCAACCACTTTTTGATTCCGACGCTGTATGGAGCACTCTCTCTCATTAAGGTAGATTGTGTTGCCATGGCTATCGGCTAAAATCTGAAAATGTACGAATATTGCAGAAAACTCAGAACATGATGGGGAAATTTACATTTGCAGAGACATTTCAGAGTTATGTTAAAGTCCATCACAAGTGAATCGTAGGGAAATTACAAGACAGGTCACAAATCTGTCACAAGTCAATCACAAGTCAATCACAAGTCGATCGCAAGTCAATCGCAAGTCAATCTCAAGTCATTTACAAGTCAATCACAAGTCAATTACAAGTCAATCACAAGTTAATCACAACCACAATTCAATCGCAAGTCAATCGCAAGTCAATCACAAGTCAATCACAAGTCAATCACAAGTCAATCACAAGTCAATCACAAGTCAATCGCAAGTCAATCGCAACTCAATCGCAACTCAATCACAAGTCAATTGCAAGTCAATCACAAGACAATCACAAGTCAATCACAAGTCCATCACAAGTCAATCACAAGTCAATCACAAGTCAATCACAAGTCAATTGCAAGTCAATCACAAGTCAATCGCACAATCAATCACACAGTCAATCCTAAGTCAGGTCACAAATGGATGCTTTTGCAGTTTGGAATGGCTTATTATTTGACTTGAGACTGGATCGTGACTTGTGGACTTGTGATTGACTTGTGATTGACTTGTGATTGACTTGCAATTGACTTGTGAGGACTTTGGCTATGATACTCACTTGCATTTCAATGTGTCGTGGGTCGTCTATGAATCGCTCAATCAACAGACGATCGTCGCCGAAGCTGGACGCTGCTTCTTGGGATGACAGACGAAATCCCTCTCTGAAACGACGGAATTTAAAATCTCAAAATGAATATGAAATAATATGAAAATTATTGACTGCTTCAACAGGTATAGTCAACCAAAGAGTACTATTTTTGTTCTTGTTTACCTCGCTTCATCGTCATTCCAAGCAATTCTCATTCCTTTCCCGCCGCCGCCAGCCGACGCCTTTAGCATAACCGGGTAACCTACAAAAATAACAAAAATAATTAACAGTGCAGGTAATTAATTAGTCTGGTGCACTCCACACTACAGACAAATAGTACTGAAATGGCTGAAGCGCACTGTATTGTGCATCACTTATATTGACGAGTGCGGGATTCGAACCCGCAAGCCTCAAAGGAATGGGTTCTCACCGATCTCATTGGCCTTCTTGACGGCCTCTGCCTCATCTTTGATGACCCCATCGAACCCCGGGATGGTGTGCACCCCAGCGTTCTTGGCCAGGATCTTACTCTCGATCTTATCTCCCATGGCGCGGATGGCGTCGGTTCCCGGACCGATGAAGACCACCCCTTCATCGGCGAGCCTCTTGGCAAAGTCTTTGTTCTCCGACAGGAAGCCATAACCCGGGTGAACCTATTCAAAGATGAAAAGAGGGTTAGAAGCTGCAACCTTTGGCATGTGATACATGTGTTCTACCAACTGAGCTATTCAGTAATCTAAGCAACCACACAGGGAACAAAGAAAATTGACAGAAGCAGAATTAGAACCTCCAACCTTCAGAACACCATCCTGGTGCTCTACCAACTGAACTGCTCAGCCTTCAAATCAACCAGGAACAAAACAGCAAAAGCTAGATTTGAACCTCCAACCTTTGAAATACTGTCCTGGTGATCTACCCACTGATCTTCTCAGCCATTACAGCAACTGCAAGGGAACCACTTTCTTTAACTCTACAACATTCTAAGATCCTTTCTTTCATAATCCTCCTGGATATTTTGGAAGAATTACAGAATTTAAGAAAGAAAGTGCCAAGTCTGTACACAGGCTTGATACCCGCTGAAAGTGTAATAAGACTGTCCGCAGTGGTGGACCTTGAATGACACAGGAGGGTTAGTAGCAGGAAGACTTAGGGTGTTTTTGTCTACTTACGGCCTGAGCACCAGTTTCCCGAATGACCTCCATGATGCGGTCCACATTGAGATAGCTCTCCCTGGAAGCTGCCGGGCCTACGCACATCGCCTCGTCTGCCATCTCAACATGCAGCTGTTTCAACGTTAAAAAAAAAAATTGTTCAAATTCTGGTTAGCACCGATCATCTTTCTGACTTGCAAGTAACAGTTATCCAATGAGGAGACACCAGCCACTTCGTCTGACCAATAGCAAGCCGGCATGTCCCAATTTCACGGACCGAGGTCCAACTTTTGAGAGCTGCTAAGCTAAGCGCGGGAAGTACTTGCTAACCAAAATGGGTTACCAGCCAAAAAAGTCATGTGATGTGTACATTGCTTTTGCCTGGCTCCCTGCTCATTCTGGCTTAGCTTCTCCGACGTACTTACCGAGTTGGCATCAGCCTCACTGTAGATGGCCACCGTCTTAATACCCATCAGGCGGCAGGTGTGCATGACACGGCAAGCAATCTCACCGCGATTGGCGATGAGAATCTTGTCAAAAGTCTGTCGAAAAGAAACCAAAATCACACATCAAAATCAAATCCACCAGATTTGACTTTTGGGATTTTGAAGCTTTGTAAGATTGAAAACGCTAAATTAAATTATATAGCAAGAGCCACAACTGTAGTTGGGACGATCCCAACTTGGGATGATACTGTTGTTGGGGTGTAACTAAAGTAACACCCAGCATAAAGACATCAAGGTTTTCCGATAACAATCAACAATACACGTAGCTGGGAAATCTCAAGTTAGACTTTGTGTTTTACTGTGTGTTTCCCAACAACAATATTGTACAAAATTGGAACCTGTCTCGCATCCAGTGATGACAAATGTACAGTTGCCATGGCAACTGAACACTCACCTGCTCATCGGGGTTGATTTTTGTGGTCGTGTAGATGGCATGGTTTCTCCACAGTGCAGTGCACGGAGCATGCCTGTACAGAAGCTGCAGACATTGTGAACAGAAACTGATACCAATTAATTTTCAAGTCAGCACATTCAAACAAATTCAAAAAATTTGTCTGTAGGTAAAAACGTTAATTGTAACAGAGTTTGATTTAAGTGGGAAACTTATATAAAATAAAAATTATATTCCCATCATTATCTCAATTCAATTTGCCATCGAAAATATCAAAATTTGCATCCACATTTTACCATACTTATCTCGTTTATCAATGTAGCCTAATGATCAATCTGAAAAATTAAATCAAGTTGAATATGACATTTTTATATACAATTGTTAGCTTGAGTAACTCCAGCTCTAATGCCTATCGCATGCATTAGAGCTGGAGTTGAGCTGGAGTTACTCAAGCTATAAAATTGTAGTGAAACTTTGAAAGAACTTGCATTAATGCGTCATACGCCTACGGCCTAGTAAGACGTAGGCCTAAGCGTATAAGCCAAGGTGAATCAAAAATTGCCAATTCAATGTGACAAAGACAGATTTTGAGGTAATCCTTACTTTTAGGACCCCTTTCCTATATAAGGTTAAAAGACTCACCAAAACAGCTGACTAAATGACACTCAAAGTCAAAAGTGACATTCTGGTATTTCTTGGCACATTTGAACAGTTGGCAATGACACCTCTTGATTATCAGCAGGTTTGATTTTGTAGAAAGAGGGCAGGGTTTTGATTTATGAGGGGACGATGACAAACAGAAAATAGATTTAAAAAGCAAGATGGCGAACTGCAAAAAAAGGTAGGAGAGTCACTTTTTCTTTGAAAGTGCTTTCAAAATTATAACTACGTGTAACATGAGTTTGTCTGAAGAAAAAAGACTTCTTTAGCCTGCAAAAGTCACTTTGGTACTGGACAGTCATCTGCAAAAGTCAGTTTTGAACAGAACTCGTACAAAATAGAGGTGTCCTAAAAGTAAGGATTACCGATTTTGAAATGCATGACAATAATGTAACACAATCTACCAGTATCAATACCAGAGTAAAAAAAAAATGGTCCGGGGGGGGGGGGGGCCGAGGGCAACTTCAGCTCAGGCAAAAAAGGCAATTAGGTCAAGCAGATACATTCATTATTTTAAGGCCGATTTGAAACTTTTTGCTCGTCACTTGAGCAAATGAGCTCAGAAAAACTAAACTCACCTTGCTGCCTACTGCAGCTTTGCTTCTGGGGTACTCGATCCCCCGCAAATACTGCAAAATACGAGACGTTCTGAAGCCAGTTGCCATTTTCCTGTAGTTTAATTACACCGGCTGCAGGATCGCACGTACACGGGTACGGGTACGTACCGGTAATTGTAAAGAGCGCCACCAATCGCTCACCTTCCAGAAAGTGGTCTGATCTTCGCCTCTCCATGTAGTGTATACTTTTATTTTTCATTGTCGATTTTGACTGACTGCGATTTTCATGGCACTTATCGGAGGTCGTAAAGCCAGACTAGTTCCAAGTTGCTGTTGTATTAGAAATTGCACCCCAAAAATTATTTAAAGATTAATTCTAGTTCTTTTTCGTTGTATAATACCAATGCGATACTTCCTTTGTTTTTGTTATATTTTATTAAATATAAAAAAGGCCATCACAATAATTTTTGTACATCAGTTGAATTGATTTTTGCACCCTTTTGTAGACTTACATTGAGGTTTGATATTCTCTAGATAACCGGAAAAATGAGCTCATGACGTTTTTCATGACGGAAAGCACGGCAGAATCCCGGGCGGTCGCGCTCATGTTTACCAGTTATTTCCAGCTGATTTTTCCTTCATTTCAACTGGAAGGGAACTTGCAAAGGGCGTAGCTCCACAGAAAGGTACATCCTTCGCCTTTTAGTTATCAGTAAAACTAAAAGCGAAAATAATGTATGATCTGTGAGTGTAGTGCCGGGATCCGTGCAGTGTTGAAACTTGTCCTAAAATTGTTCCGAGTACGTGCTTTCCCTATGCGTTTCTCATCATTGGGAAATTTGGGAAATTTATAACCGAACCGCATTGACATGACGGACGTCACTATTGACCCATTAGATTTTGAGGTAGCCCTTTAATGCTGAATAGGTTTAAGCCAGTTGTTTCTTATTCCATGGAGGTAAAATACTAGAACAATTTAATAAACAAATTGTTGGTTAGCATCCTTTCGATTACCGAAGTGGCTATCGTTACGGCAGTCGTTGTTTAGCGCCCTCTACGATACTTTTTTGATACGCACGCAGGTATATAATTATTTGTTTCCACACATTTTAGCGAGCAGTGCGACAGCTCAGTCGATAGTTGGTAGGATTTTGCACCGCGAGGTTGCGGGTTCGAATCTCAGTTTTGCACTCGAATTTTTTTTCCTTTTCTAACCTGAGGCTTTGGAGGATTTTTTTTAAAGGGCAATAAAGTCTGAATTTCATAACGTTCAAATTCACTTTTTTCATTCTAATTTTATATTTTCTTGTCATGTTTTTATAAAAGTTGCAGTCTACCGTAACGATAGAAAATGGGAAATGCGTTACGGCTGCCGTAACAATAGCCACTGCGTTCGATTACTCCTAGAACTATGAGGCTCCGCGTGAGCGGAGCCTCATAGATCAAGAAGCCCGCAAAATTGCCTGCAGCACAAAACACTAATAAAGTACAAAAACGTCCATCAAAATGCAGCCATTTCACACAGAACCGCTGCACAGTTTGCCCCTATACTCCGTACTTTATCTCTTGACATACTCACGTATCTTGTGCGGAACTAACATAGGTGGATTCTGTCGGTTTTTAGGCCAAAATGATGAAAAATATGCCCTTTCCGCATTGAGCCAACCTGACACTTGAAACGTGCACGCATTATGATCGAGCGATGTTTTTCGGTTCGCTCGGAGCGCGCTGCGGGGGGTACGGTACATGCACTGTACTTGTACGCATGCACATCATTTCGCTTGTACCGTACCCCCCGCGGCGCGCTCCGAGCGAACCGAAAATCATCGCTCGATCATATGCGTGCACGTTTCAAGTGTCATAGTTCTAGGAGTACCTTTCGATCTCAATTTAATTTCTGCATGTTCAGGGGGTCGGTCGGAAAGGTTTTTTTTTTTATAGTGGATATATTGCCGGAGGTTATGCCGGCAAGCTAACGTTTACTAAAGGTTTGCTGGCGGCAATCCATATACAGAGGGCGTTGTACTCTCTAAGATATGGCTGAATTATAAGATATATTAAATAACCACCAACAGTTGTGTAGCATACTTGGTCATGTTATTCTAGTGGATAAGCAATGGATCTCATGAGCGGGAAGACCCGTGTTCGATACATTTCTAAGGTTTGTTTTCCCCATCCCAAAAAATAAGAATATTCTTCTTTTATTATTTTAACATGTCTCAAACATTTTATTGTAGGGTACTAGTACATTTTCTTTTTCAGATTTGTGGCTCTTGAGGATTTTTTTTAAAGGGAAATAAAGTCGGAAATTGTAAAATGGTCTGATTCCCATCTTGTGAATACGAAGTTACAACAATAATGTTGGCATGGAGCCAGACTAAAATTTGTCACCGGAAAATGTCCAAGTACAAAAAAACAGTAACTGCGCATGTTCAGTGCATATCCGGCAAGCTAACGTTTACTAAAGGTTTGCCGTCTCCGGCAAAATATCCACTGCCTTTTTTTTGGCAAGTGCCTAGTGTAAATGAGAGAGTGAGATCTTAACCAGATTTAGTCACTACATGATCATGTACTTGCTATGTTTACAGCATTGCATCAACCCCAGTCAGACCCAAGGCTTTTGCTTAGTAACGATTGGTCGGATTCTGCCTCCGGTGGAATATATTCCCAGTTACTGTGGGGTGCTGTGGTCCATGTGGGGTGCTGTGGTCCAATGGTTACAGTGTTCGACTTGTGTGCTGTGGTACACGGGTTCGAATCCTGGCCGTGGGAACATAGTGCTTGTGCTCTTGAGCAAGGCACTTTACCACTATTGCTTCGTCCTTCGGATGGGACGCAAAGCCGTAGGTCCCGTGTGTTGTGTAATGCACGTTAAAGAACCCAGTAACACTTGTCGCTAAGAGAAGGGGTTCACCCCGGTGTTTCTGGCAGTGGCCGCAGCACCTTGTAAACCCTGGTGCCACATAATGGGTCTCATATCTCTCATGTACTTCATTCATCTAATAATAGACATAACTCCAAGTGCCTTGAGTACCTCAGTACTCCGTTGCGATAATGCCTGAATAGGTTTCTGCAACGTAGCCATACAGACAGATACAGATACAGACTGGTAAACAGATGGTAAAGGGGGAGAATTTCGACCAGATAAGGAAAACCTGCACTGCCTGGTGTAACTGAGAGAGTGAGATTGTTACTTATAACATGACCATGCACTTGACCATGCACTTACTTTGTTTGCAGCATGTAATCAACCCCAGTGTTCTCCAACCTGTAAAAATAACCTGGTGCCCTGCCAAGCTTTCTGAGGCACCCGCCAAGCTTCAAAAGCTGCCGCCAAGCTTAAAAAGTTGCCCGCCATGCTTTAAAAAAAAAGGAAAAAATAATAAAAAAGACAAACAAGTGGGACTACCCTTACCCTCCAGGGTATATTTTGGCCAGAAACTCTGCCAAAAGCAGTAACATGCAACACTTGTCAAACCGACAAGCCTGCCCATTGTAGCAATCAATCAGGTCAAAAGTCTCAAGGCCAAACTGCCTCAGAGTCCCTGGTCACTGATGTGTTAAAAAAAGATGATGCTGAGCCAGTATTGTACTTAATTGTTAGTGTTACTGTGTTAAAATGGCCTCAAAGCTGTTATTCGTACATACATTACATGTTCATCTGCAAATAGCGCCACCGAGCATAAAGAAATGTATGACTGCAAATAGCGCCCCTAACATAATTATAGCGCCCCCCCCCCTCCACTTTTTGACGGCGCACCGACCATTAATTTTGGAGAACACTGCTAGTCAGACCCAAGGTTTGTGCTTAATAGCAAGTGGTCAGATTCTCCCCCGGCGAAAATACCTCCTCTTACCCTACACCAACTCGAGATTCAGTACAGATCGATAAAATAAGATGATGGTAGGCCTAGCCCGGGTAGGACTCCTCCGTTGTGTACACGCGACATAGTCCAGGATATAAACTTCTGCTGCCATAAGCGAAAAAAAACAATCCAAAATTACAAAGATGCTTGGTTTAGAGAAAGTAAATATGTCCATGGGTGACATGTTTACCGAAATAAATCGCATACGCACTCTTCTGTTGTAAATATCCTCAGTACGAACTTCTTGTGTGAAGACTTATGCACATCCATGCACCATAGTTTTAATTTTTTTGGCTTTGGCAGCAAAGTTCATACCCTGGACGTCAGTCGTAATGCAATGAAGACGTCGCCCAACCTGGGCTTATGGTAAGCCTACTATTAGTATTAGCTAAGGTAGGCCAAGGCGTATTACTGTTTTTGGAAAAAAATAACCAGCAACTGCAAGGAATAAAGACGATTTTTCCTTGAAATTGATTGACTTTTTTTTTTTATTGAAAGACTGTACCGATGTACTGGTATGACATCAAGCGTCCGACGTCTTCAATCGCCACTCACGACTATCCCCCAAGCATCATCAAGTGTTATCGAAACGTAAACACACAAGCATGACAGTAGGGATGCGAGGCAGTCCCACAGGGGGCGGGGACTCGGGGTCAGAGGGCAACCCGGCCACAGACACCAACCCACAGCAGCCGAGTCAGCCCCAGACGCCGGGCCAGCAGTCGCAACCGGTGACACCCCCCAGTCCTCAGCAACCACACACACAGGTACGTGTCGAGCTGGTCTGAAAAGTTCCCTTCAGAATCCCTAAACCGATCAAAGACACAAATTTACAAGTGCCTGGTGTATTTTGTAGGGCTTAAATTTTATGTAAAAATCCACTAGACAACAAGGCTAGTAGTTAAACAATGGTACCAGAAGTAATTTCACTAGATCAGTACACATTTGCAGTTTAACCCTCCTGTCCTACTGATATAACTGTTGCAGATCATCAAAAAATCTATCTACTTCCTCTCCCGTAGCTTTTGTACAGGCTGGTCCGCGCACTGATCCGACGAACTATAGCAACTGCGTGTGCGTCGTGCCAATGCTTGCGCGCGCTTCGCCAAATAACAAAACGAACTACTAATTTAAATTTCCTACGGTGCGTCTTAAGAAGCACCGTTGGAAAGGCCTTCTTTCATTGATTACTTCAAAATGACAGCTTGCCAGAAAGAATAATTTCACAGGGAGTTTAGCCCCCTCACTATCTTGCAACCAAGTATGTGTTTTTCATCAATAAATGCGCCAGTTACTTTTGGGATAGCTGCAAATGATGGACTATAGCTTTAAACCGTATAACTGTCAAAGCCTGTGGAAGGGGTTTGATAGATACATGTAGGGTGACCATTACAGCTTGTGAAGCAGCCATTTTAAAGGGTGATGCCTTTGTTTGGCTGGAATGCATGAGTGAACCTTTTGTGCATTCATTGTTACTGAGCTAAATCCATCATTGACAGGCACTCACCAGTGCTGACCCACCATATCTATCAATGTCAGTCAAGGCATGGTACCCTCAGTTAACATGACCACCACAGCCTGTCAATTGTACCAATATGAGGCCAGGGCCCAATTTCATGGCGCTGCTAAGCACATGATTTTCTGCTAACAAAGCCTCCGTCTATTTCATGGAGACCGTAAGCATAAGCACAGCAAAAGGCATGCTTACCTCAGAGGAAAAATTTGCTTAGCTTAGTGACGTAACAATAGAAATCTCCATGCACCCGCGACCGTTCGCACACACACGCCGTGAAATAGTACTTAAGGTTAGCAAATTTTTCTGCTGTGCTAACCACAACTTTTCTGCTAACTGTTAAGCAGCGCCGTGAAAATGGGCCCTGTTTAACTTGTTAAAAGCTGTCACCTGATAGATTTGTGGAAGCTTACTGTTTCTACACTGTTCTCTTCCCACAGGGAGGCAGCGGCGACAGTGACCTGGAGGTGGATTTGGAAGAGCCCGAGTTCCCCTTAGAGGAGCTGAGCCGATTGGATGACATGATCAACAAGCCGCGCTGGGTTGTACCCGTCCTACCCAAGGGAGAACTGGAGGTTCTGCTGGATGCTTCAATAAGTCTCTGCAAAAAAGGTAAGAAGAGTCTTGATATGTGGGCCTTTCCACATTACCGTGAACTGTATGTTCCTGACGCACATGTCACATTTGAGTACATGTACGTTGGACAACTGTTAGACATTAACCCTAACTGCCTAGGTATTTTTGCTAGGATATACCCTCAATCCTGCAAAATCCTCCAACTGCCTCCATGTAAAAATAGCATACAGCCTCAACCCTGTAAAATCCTCCATTATTTCTTTAATGTAGTCCTTGGAGGGGTGACCACTGCCTCAATCCTGCAACCTCCTCCAGCAATCACTGTCATTATGTTGAGGCACAGCTAGTGGCACCCTGGAGCAGTGCGGAGGATTTCAAGTATAATATAGGCCTAAATGTATGCATGGCTGAGCATAAACAACACAAGGTCCGGCCCAAGACCAAATAGAGGATTTGGGAAGGTTAGGCCAAAAAAAAGAATAGTTCTGCTTCCAGTTACCCGACCGACCCTATTTTTAGGCTGCGACCCTAAAATTTTTATCGGCAATTCCAAAAAAAAAAAAAAAAAAAAAAAATTGAATAAATAAAAAAAAAAATCTGTCTTTTCTGTCTTCACAAAATACCTCTCAACAACCCTTTTGCATCCAAAAATGCTTGTATTTATTTGTTTTCTTACTTACATTCGCTTTTTTCAAAAGAAACCTCCGTCATTACAAATTCGCTTCGCGATATAACTACTTCGCAATTTGATGTCACGCACGGTGACTACAATCACGTGGCGACGACTGGTTCCCGCCGCGCCGCCGCGCAGGGGCCAATTAAGAAGACATAATGAAAATGCGGTAACCAGTCCATAGCTAGCTATGCGACCGATAGCACGCTTTCAGTACAGTGCAGGCCACTGTCAACTGGTCGGATTCGACATCGTAAAAATGCCAAGAAAACACCGATGGAAAGAGAACATTTTTGCAAGTTAATTTACAGAATTGATCTAGCTTGTCTGTGTATGTATTTTCTGTGTTCAAGAGTTCATTTTGAGATCGCACTACTCGTATTTGGAGTGATACATGACGCGTGTTTCCCGAAATTGTTGACCGTTAAAAACAGGTCTGTTGGCCCATGGCGGGCCGCTCGCCACACATGCTCGCATCACACACCTCGGAGTTTTGGCCAGCTCCCCGCGTCTTGACTAGCGTTGTGCATATGGTGCGAACGGCCTGAATTTTCCATTATTTTTTGAAATTATCGAACGTAAATATATTGACAATAATTAAAGGTAGGTTTTACTCACTTTTTGTTGCCATTTCGTGTATAGCTTTCGTAGTGCAATAGAAATAGTTCAGGCTAAAACTTCGCATATAATTGAATACCCCATTCAATCTGCATACAAAAAATTGGCACAAAAAAAAAATTTCCGACCGACCGACCCTATTTTTGAAAGGCATGTAATCGGAAGCAGAACTATTTTTTTTTTGGCCTTAGGAATAATCACGGCTGTGATTGGTAAAAAAAAAAATCAATTTTATTTCCTAACTTTGTGTTATCAACTTTCTGTTCCTAGGTACCGATGTCCGCAGTGAAGCGTGCCAGCGATTTTTCCGAGAAGGTCTTACCACATCCTTCACAAAAATCCTGACTGACGAGGCCGTGAGTGGCTGGAAGTATGAAATCCATGTAAGTTTATTTGTAAAAAAGTTGGAAAGGTAGTAGTTAGTAAAATCTGTCACAAGCCAAAATAGCCCATCAGGCCAGGGTTTACCTCAGCTTTCAGAAGCACGAAACGACTTGGAATATTTCTACTCCCCCTGGATGGGATGCCAGTCCATCGCAGGTTACTCCCCAGCTTCTAGGATGCAGAGAGTTGGGGTGAAGTGGCTTGCCCAAGAACACAACATATGGCCAGCAGCTGGATTCGAACCCCTGACCCTCTGAGCATTAGTCACAAACCCTAACCACTAGGCCTCAACCTCAAAAGCTGGAAAAGCCATCTAAAACTTATAAATCTGACATGATTTTTCCAGCAAGTTCTGACAACTCGACGTGAAACAGGGATTTTGTGAAATCAAAGTCAAAAGCCCGAGAACAAAATAAAATGGCTCAAAATTTGTGTCCGACCATTTTAATATTGGTGAATGTTTTTGTTTTGTAGCGATGCATTATGAAGAACACAGAACGTCTGATCCTGCTGTGTCTAGTCAAGTTAGAACAGGACTGGTTCCCGCTCTTAGATCTTTTGGCGATGGCCCTCAACCCCCTGTGCAAGTAAGTTCTTAAAGGGAATGTACAACATTTGCAAACAGAGAAAAATAAAACTACCAAGTTTCTACGAGATACCTTACTAAGATGTTGGTAAATGACAGTCTAAAGCATCCTTTAAAATTATGGCACCTGGTGTGAAGTCATTTTCAAGAAAATGGTATTTTTGTATATATTTCCAAGGTGGTCGGCCGACCACTGTTGGAAAAACCTACGTTTTTTCAACTACTGCTCCAAATTTACCATTTTTTTTTCAGTCCAAATTTTGTTTGCCATTGGTTACATGTTCATGAACGGGTGCAGGCCAGCTAGACTGGTTCCCTTACCTTGCAATTTTTCCGGCATCAATATATTGATCCATTTTATTTTTAGTGGAGTCAGGGAATCAGACTACTTGAACATTTTTGTTTTTCTTGGTTTTTCCAGCATTTTTTAACACAAAACTTCAATCATGCCATGTAACAATATTTGATCTATTATACTAACCCCTGAAATAGTTCATTTCTGAAAATTACCGCGAAATCCAATGATGTACATTCCCTTTAAGCAGTGTCTTCAGATAGTCAGATTCGGACTGATGCTTTTGGGTAATCTTTTCGGGAGAAATAGGTGGAGGGAAAAAACTGATTATTTGTATCAATTTTGCAGTTTGATTTCATATAGTGATTTTGAGCCAATTCTAATATAACATAAAGTGAGGATTTCCTTCATATTTTGTTAGTTTTTTTTTTAATATTGTAAAATATCCAATGAAGGTATGTGAATACCTCATTTGAATTAATCATGACAACTTTTTTTATTCCAGATTTCACGTTTACAACGGCACCCGTCAATCAGAATCTGTCCCGCAAGGATCCCAGGTCAGTATCACTCTGAGAAAATCTGATTGTAAAAAAATACTAGAAAGTAAAAAAAAATGAGATGTTTTATGAGATTGTCTTTTTAAAAGGACTTATGAAAAAAGAAAATTAATAAATGTATTTATAAATGAATTGTTTCACAGATGAACAGTAATGAGCTATATGCAAGACCCCCGGATCTCAGAACTCCGAAAGTAAGTCCGAATTTCGGGAATTGTTGGGTTTTATTGGTGATTGAACAAAAACGGTCTTAGAATTCCTTAAAAGCGACAATAAATGTATAACTGTTCACATTTTTTTACATGAAAAAGAAAAAAAAATATGATAGTCTCCATCACACTGATAACGGTCATAAATTTGCTGAGCTTGGAAAATTTGTGTATAGCACAAAAAAAGGTACCAGCCAAAATCCCATGAAATGTACATTGATTGATTGGTTCTCCGCTGATTTTTGGCTTAGTGCATAATTGGCTTAGCAATATCTTAGCAATATGTATGAGGTTCTTTTTAAACAGAAAAGGAATTCCGTCCATTAACCCTAACTAGGGGCCTTTTTGCTAGGATGTAGCCTCAATCTTGCAAAATTCTCCAATTGGCCTCATGGAAAAATAGCATATAGCCTCAATCCTGCAAATTCCTCCGTTATTTCTTGAATATGGTCCATGGAGGGATGACCACTGCCTGAATCCTGCAAAATCCTCCGGCTATGTCTGTCAATAGAGGCTGAGGCAGAGGCAGTGACATCCTGGAGCAGTGCGAAGGATTTCAAGTATAATCAAGGACTAAATTTATGCACGGCTGAGCATAAACAACACAAGGTCCGGCCCAAGACCTTGACACAGTGCATACTCCGAAATCAGCAACGCACTTTTGCCATGTAACCTCAATCCTGCAAATTCCTCCAATTTGCAAAAAGGATTTTGGAGGATTCAGGGCGGTTAGGGTTAATCATTTTTCTTCTTTTTTTTGCCAGGGCTGGCTCGTTGATCTGATCAACCAGTTCGGGCTCCTGCACGGTTTTGACACTCTTAAGAATCGGTTTCTGAGCGAGACGCAACCTCTCAACGTGCCGATAATCCATGCTCTCGTCAGGTCAGTGAAATAAAAATGCCGACGATAGGCGGCAAGATCAAATAAGTTAGCGTCCACTTAAAACACACAAGAATTTGTTTTCCTTGCCGATTTGGTGTGTGGATCAACTTGTTTCAGTGTACATAATAAACAAAAGTTGCTATAATATACATCTGGTTATTTCTGCGTATTACACTGTTAAAATAATAATAATAATAATCGGCATTTAAGAACGCTCTTATTAGTAAACTAAATCACAGCGCTTACAGTATTATTATTACCCCTGATCATTGGGCCAATTAAACATTCCAAATACCATCTCAGCTCCCTGGGGAGTATACAGCTCGATGCTGCCTGTTAGGCGCAAGCAAGCTAATTCAATCACAATGACCATCTCTACCCTCACAGGTACCCATTTACTCCTGGGTGGAGAGAAGCAATGAGTGACAAAGTGCCTTGCTCAAGGGCACACGCACCATGACCCCGGCTGGACTCGAACCCACATCCCGCAGCTTTACCTACAGACCACGAATCCAGTGCCCTTAACCACGAGGCCACAGCACTCCAGAATAAAAAAATAATAAAAAATAAAAAAAATCCTACATCGCAACAGCTGACAGGCATTTCTGAAACCCGGGTTTGTCTATAACTTTGGCTCCAGACTCCATGTTCATAATTTTAGGTCCCTACGAAATCAAATTCTGTGAAAGAAAATTTGCTTTAATGAATCACCGAAAAAGGCATTGTTATATTACCAACACTTGTGTATTTGTTTCCTAATCTACTAGGAGAGTTTCAATTATTGTGTCCGTTTTTTTTTATTTCTCGACGCCTAGGCCATGGGGACAATGCTTCGAACTCCTGACTACGCATATCATTCAGAGCCACTTCATGCCAGTTGTGGTAAGCAAATAAATCTCATCATTTGGAAATCCCCTGAAGATGAACGAAGATTACTGTTTGAAACGCTGACAATAAACAAAGGGATATTCCAGTAGCTTTTCCCATGTGCGGCATCTCTTTGGAATTCCTTGCCTGGTACTTGTTTCCCTCCAACCTATGATCTGTCCTGTTCCAAGCGGAATGTTGATTCCTACATTCAGTTTTCCTTAGTACCAACTCTTATTTTAATTTCTCTTGTAGCTCTTAACCTGGAGTGGCTTCTAACCATGTTCAGGGCGAATGTACATAAAAAAGACTGTTTCTTGTTTTCATAAGTTTGACACTTTCACTCACTAGATTAATATTACAGAAGGCTCAAAATTGTACATGAGTTGAAAAGGTTCAAATAATGAATGCGTTTCTTTAAATTATGTCTCTGCTTTAGGATCAGATCGTGAGCTACTTGGACAATTTAACAGACGAGGAGCTGAAGAAAGAATCCAAGAACGAAGCGAAGAACGACGCACTAACATCCATCATTAAGGTACTTCTGTGGAATACTTTTTTTTCATCACCCTAACCCTCCTGGACCTGAAACCACCTAGACGTTTTGGGAGGACTTTGCAGAGCTCGGCAGAGACGATCCCTCATTTGGAGTCTTTCT
Source organism: Patiria pectinifera (assembly GCA_029964075.1). Lineage (NCBI taxonomy): Eukaryota > Metazoa > Echinodermata > Asteroidea > Valvatida > Asterinidae > Patiria > Patiria pectinifera. The sequence goes on along the minus strand of CM057144.1, from coordinate 11,486,773 downwards.
ATGCCAGTTACTATCAAAGCATGACTAATTTTAAGTCTTCTGGGTTCTTTTTAATCCATTCTTGCAGTCCCTGAAGAATTTAGTGTCCAGAATACCCAACCAAGAAGAGAAGATCAAAAATCTGGAGATGTTCCGTCTGAAGATGATTCTGAGGTACGATATGGAAAACAGTTTTTTGTTCAAAATATAAGTCATTTTTTTTCTTCACTGAAAATCTGATTAAAAACAAACTGTTATGTTTTGTTTATTCTGTTGATAATAGAGTACATAATTTTTTTTTTTTATTCAAAACCACAAATGTGTACAGTTTTTGTCAAACATTTTCACAAACCATTATCAAATTTTAAAGGTATAGTCCATCATTTGTAATTTGTGCATTTTGTTCGTTTGAAGCAACAAACGTGCTCAAAATCTAAAGAAGGGTGCTGAACAACTAACCTGATGAAGTTTCAGCTCAGCTTCAGCTTTATATTCAGAGAAAAACAGCATTCTAGGATCTCAATTTCAAATCAAAAGTTGCTGAATCATGTTTTGAATTGGGCCTGAATTCAGCGTCCGAGACACGTTCTCACTGAGCTGATTGCATCTACGCGATGTCGCGCACTGATCCGACGAATTATAGCAACCACGCGCACGTGTTTGCGTGTCAACGCCTGCGTGCGCTTCTCCGAATAAAAAAAACGAACTACTAACGGAAATTCCCAACGGTGCTTCTTAAGACGCACTGTTGGAAATGCCTTCTTTTGTTGATTTCTTCAAAATGACAGCTTGCCAGAAAGAATAATTTCACAGGGAGTTTAGTCCCCTTACTATCTTTCAACCCAGTATGTTTTTCAACAATAGTTACGTCAGTTACTTTTTGGATAGCTACAAATGATGGACTGTAGCTTTAAAGTATGATTTAAATTGAAGTGTAGAATGTATCCTCACGCATCTAAATTAATTCCAGCGTACTGGAACCAAACAGTTACTTTAAAAGTAATTCTTTTCTGACATTGTCGTAGACTTCTACAAATTTCTTCCTTCAACGGTAAGATGAACGCGTTGAACGAGGTCAACAAAGTCATCGCTAGCGTGTCGTACTACACACACAAACACAGCGGCATGGAGGAAGAGGAGTGGCTCACTGCAGAGAGAATGGCTGTAAGTATGGGGGTGGGGTGGGGATGGGTAGGGGGATGGGTGGGGTGAGGGTGGGGGATGGGTTGGGGCATAGTGTCGTACTACACACACAAACACAGCGGCATGGAGGAAGAGGAGTGGCTCACTGCAGAGAGAATGGCTATAAAGTATGGGGATGGGTAGGGGGAAGGGTAGGGTGGGGGATGGGTTGGGGCATAGTGTCGTACTACACACACAAACACAGCGGCATGGAGGAAGAGGAGTGGCTCACTGCAGAGAGAATGGCTGTAAGTATGGGGGTGGGGTGGGGGTGGGTGGGGTGAGGGTGGGGGATGGGTTGGGGCATAGTGTCGTACTACACACACAAACACAGCGGCATGGAGGAAGAGGAGTGGCTCACTGCGGAGAGAATGGCTGTAAGTATGGGGGTGGGGATTGGGGTGGGGATGGGTAGGGGGAAGGGTGGGGATGGGTAGGGGGAAGGGTGGGGGATGGGGTGGGGCATAGTGTCGTACTACACACACAAACAGCGGGATGGAGGAAGAGGAGTGGCTCACTGCGGAGAGAATGGCTGTAAGTATGGGGGCGGGGATGGGTAGGGGAAGGGTGGGGTGGGGTAGGGGAATGGTGGGGTTGGGGGATGGGTTGGGGTATAGTGTCGTACTACACACAAACGGCGGGATGGAGGAAGAGGAGTGGCTCACTGCGGAGAGAATGGCTGTAAGTATGGGGTGGGGATTGGGGTGGGGATGGGTGGGGAAGGGGAGGGTGGGGGAAGGGGGGGGTGGGGTAGGGGAATGGGTTGGGCATAGTGTCGTACTACACACAAACGGCGGGATGGAGGAAGAGGAGTGGCTCACTGCGGAGAGAATGGCTGTAAGTATGGGGGTGGGGATTGGGGTGGGGATGGGTGGGGGAAAGGTGGGGAAGGGGAGGGTGGGGGATGGGGTGGGGGAAAGTGTCGTACTTCACCATCAAACACTGTTGTGAAAGAGAAGGAATGGCTCACTGGAGAGAGAAGGCAGTAAGTATTGGCTGTAAGTAGGAGCATTCTAACATGAATTCTAACAAGTCTTTTTGTCTGTCTTTTAATTTTTAGGAGTGGATTCAGGAGAACCAAGTGCTTTCAATTGTCCTGAGGGACAGTCTACATCAACCCCAGGTAAGGCTAAGGTCAAAGGTTAGAGGTCAGGGCCCTTAAGTAAACAATGGAACTTGATTTTATATAGCTAACCCTCATGTGTAATATACACATATTGACTGGCAGTGAGGGCACTATTGTGAAGTTATTTCCCCGGACGGACTTCAAATGTCCAAGCACTATTTGAAATAGGCTTCTATGTTTCTGGCAAATTTCATTACGCAATATAATTTTAGTAATTGTCCTGCTTTTTGTTTGCTCACAGTATGTTGAGAAGTTGGAGAAGATTTTGAGGTTCGTCATTAAGGAAAAGGCTCTGACGATGGAGGATCTAGACAATATATGGGCCGCTCAGGTGAGAAGATGTAGGCAGTTGCCATAGAAACAGAAACCTTGGTAACAGTTTGTTAAAGAGCATAATGTTGACAATTTGGATGGTTGTCTGTGAATGATGTCAAAATAATTCTTTGTTGTATTGGGAGAATTTAACTTTACTTGAAAATTTCATACGCTTGTTTTTTTCTTGTTTTTCAGTGTTTTGAGAGAAAACTATGTTTTATAATTTTCTTCTCTGGTTCGTCTGAAATGTAACCCAAAATGAATGGTCTAATTTTGAGTAACTGCATCCCTTTTCCATTTATTTGGATAAAATTGCCTTTGAGCTCATGTTTTTTAATTTTTTAGAAGACCTCTTTAACTGCCACTCAATTAACGTGACGTCTTTTTTTCATTTTAATATTTCTAGGTTGGGAAACATGAAGCTATTGTTAAAAACGTCCACGACCTTCTTGCCAAGCTAGCCTGGGACTTTTCACCTGAGCAGCTAGACCATCTGTTTGACTGTTTCCAGGTAAGGTTCTCGTCTTTTTTTATTTACTTTTCTTACATTCTAAGCAGTTCTCTCTGCCAGAATGCTCTGAGAAATTACACTCAAGACGCTGTTAGATTTTGTCGCGTCAGTGCAACAAGGTCGTATCTCCTAAAATGGCATGAATGACGCAAAACGCGAGTTTTAGAATGTCAAAAGGTCGTATCTCGCTTATTAGACCCGGATGTACACGCAAAGTCAATGGACGTCGAGATACGACCTTGTTGCACGGAGCGTATTCGCGCGAGATACGACTTTGTTGCAGAATGGAGTTATGAATGCAAAACGCGAGTTTTAGAAAGTCAAAAGGTTGTATCTTGCTTAAAATAACCCGGATGTACACGCAAGTCAATGGACGTCGAGATACGACCTTGTTGCACGGAGCGTATTCACGCGAGATACGACTTTGTTGCAGAATGGAGTTACGACCTTGTTGCACTGACGCGACGATTTCTGACAAATAAAAATGCCTGTGCCATTTTTTAGCAAACCTGTGTTTTAGGACCAGGGAAAATAAAGTAAAAATGTGTTTCCTTTTTGCAGGAGAGCTGGTCGACAGCGTCCACCAAACAGCGGGAGAAACTCCTGGAGTTGATTCGCCGTCTAGCCGAGGACGACAAGGATGGGGTGATGGCACACAAGGTCCTAGGCCTGCTCTGGGCGCTGGCCCACCAGCAGGACGTACCCACGGACATCATGGACCAAGCCCTCCACGCTCACACCAAGATCCTGGACTACAGTTGCTCCCAGGTACGCTCAGATGTGAGTTTGTGCCGTCGACGTATCGCAAGACCAAAAGTAGAAGCCGTTATGGATTCCGCGCACAAGTATTCCGTCAACGATTGTAAATGGATAGTTTGGGGGGGGGGGTACCACTGGGAGTGGCATTCAAACGCATTGCCGCCCCACCGGACGCTCTCGCGAAAAAGCTATGTGTTTGTGCACACTACGAAACAAAATGTTCATGCCTGCTTTGCGTCTTACGCGTGCGAACCATAACGCGCTCGCGGCGTGTCCCAATATTGGAGCTTTTCGAAGTGGTTTGAAGACGTCATCAAGTGTTTGTGCCCGAAGTTAATCGAGTTGGAACCACACTCACGCGCAGTTTATATGCGCACGCTTGGCATTCCTTCGACCGATAGGGTTACTAAAATGCGCGCACACCTCCGATTTGAGAGCGGATGCGACTTGCACGTGAGGATGACTGCACTTCATTAATGGCTTCTATTTTTGTTTGTCGCATTTAACAGTCTTTGTTGCTTTCTTTCATGGTAAACGGCAGCTGTTATATCCTCTTTGTATTCTACCATAAGAGTTGTAAGATTTGGTCCCCAGATTTTCCTCCCAAAAAAAAAAGAATTCAAACCAAAATATTAAACAAAAAAGACAAAAGTTTTTAATTGTGAAACTTTTAAAAGCAATGAACTTAAATTTTTTTAAAGGCAATGAAAAAGAGCAATTATAGATATGGTTTAAAGATAAAGATTACTTACAATTTTTAATGGTTTTTGACAAATTTTTTGAGTGTTTCTTTTTTCGTCGTTAGGAAAAAAGTAATTCTGACCAAAATATTAAATAAAAAGACAAAAGTTAAAAAAAAATTAAGTTTTCTGTTTAAGAAAACAAAGCAATGAAAAGAACAATTATAAGAATGGTGTAACGATAACAATTACAATTTTAAATTTTAAATGATTTTTGACAAATTTTGGAGTGTTTTTTTGTTGTTGTTTTTTTCGTTGTTAGGACCGAGATGCTCAGAAGATTCGCTGGATCGACCGGTTCGTGGAAGAGCTACGGACGGACAAATGGGTCATACCAGCGCTGAAACAAATCAAAGAAATCTGCTGCCTTTTCGGAGAGGTAGGCCTCAATTTTCTTGATGTATTTCTAGGAAAAATGGTCATTTGTTCAATAAATTGATGAAAAATTCTGATACATGACACACAGTCATTTCAACTTTTCCCAAATCTCTGTTTCTCTTTGAGAACCTTGAATGTAAGCACCGTCGATATCACAATTTTCAATAATCGATATATCAGTAAAGCCAATATAGAGAATATTTGATTTATCGATTATGTAAAAGTTAAAAACCATAAAGACGATACTTTGATAACAACAAAAAAGTAGTACTTTTAGTCCCAATTTTGTCCAGAACGAGCAGTTTCTTTTTAGGGTTTTACTTTGGGGGAGACAGCGCATTCTAGCGAATACAGAGCACAAAGCGACGCCACTTGGCGCGATGTTCGTGATATTTTTATGTTGAGTGACAAGAACAAATTGCACAAAGTATAAGCACAAACTGGAGGTATATTTTGACGATAATCTGACGCATTTTTGATATTTTCAATATCATTCCTCCATATCAAAAATGTTGATATTTCGATACGATTAAAAAAATTGCTATCGGTGATGTTAGTATCACAATTATATTGAATAATCGAGTAATATCGGTATATCAACGGTGCTTACTTGAATGTCCTCCGTCAGACAGAAAGTATGTTTATCCTGTCTTTTCTTTTAACCGTGCAGCGCACTAGTCAACTCAACCAGGTACGTTTCTACAGAGGCAGATTTGTTTCCGATTTTCCCCATTTGAATCCAGTCGTGATTATGCTTGGGTTCTTTCTCATTTTGTTGCAAAGTTTGTTTTGTTTTTGAGTAAGCCCCCGGCATGACATGTGCTTGAGGAATGAAAATTTGATTAAAAATTTATCAATTTTTACATTTATCTATCAAGAATTTAGATTTTTGTCACTAACTGTTCTCTATTTAATTGTTGTTTTTGAATTTCTGATTTCAACATGTTTCAATCAATTTTCGTGGCCTGGTGGTTGATTCTGTCTTAAATGTTTCAGTTAATTAGAAACTTTTATGGAATAGCCATCATCCAAAATTAAAAAAAAATGATGAGTTTTAGAAATCCCACAAAAATAATTCCATGGTTTATATTTTATTTTTTCACTTTATTGCCACTCTAGCGATAAATCAACTACCAATGAGCAGTGGAAAATATCTGTTTTTTTGTTCAATGTGATCCATTAATTGTTGGCGTTCATCTGCTTTTACCAATTTTTTCCTTATATTTTTGAAAAATCATAAACAGGACAGGCAAAACTTGCCTCATTGAAAAGAAATACGTTTTATGGAATGCAAATTACCTTTTTGTATCAAACTTTACATTTCTGTGTTTGATTTGGGTGTTGATAATCTCATTGTAACTAAAAATGTTTATACATCAACCATTTTCTTGCTTGTTTATTAAATAACCTGTGAAATTTTGTACTCACATGTGATTCCGAGTATTTTCAGAATGACATTTATTTTTTGAGTTTTGTAAGTACGTGAACAAGAAATATACAGATGTACAAAGTTTCAAATTCCAAGTTGCAGCCTTTTTGCAAGTACTTGGACAGTTTTGGCATGCTTTGCTTTGTTGTCCATTTAAAGATCATTTGCAGCTATCCAAAAAGTCCATGACCAAATTATTGTTAAAAAGCCTACTTGGTTTAACTCCCTGTGAAATTAATCTTTCTGGCATGCTGTCATTTTGAAGAAAAACAATTAAAGAAGGTAATTTCCAAAGATGCGCCAACTGACACATTTTTGGAAATTTCCGTTAGTAGTTGGTTTGTAATGAGGCGAATCTGTGAATAGGTGCGCGTTGACTCGATGCACACGGGGCACGGTTGCTATTTATTCATCGGTTCAGTGCGTGAAATCGTGTAGCTGCAGTCGGCTGAATGAGAAAGTTTTCCGGATGTTGATTTCGGGTGCAATTCAAAATACGACTCGGCAACTTTTGAAATTGAAATCGAGCTCCTAGAATATTCTTTCTTTGGAATATACAGCATTCACAGAGTTAAAGCTTCATTAGGTTAGTTAAGCACCATTCTTTAGATTTTGAGCACTTTTGTTGCTTCAAACGAAACAAATGCACAATGGACAAATGATCTACTGCTACTTTTTACCAGATCCGTTTCCACAAACCATGTCAATTTATTAGGCTTGATTTCTACTAGGCCAGTATACAAAAAATAAAAATGTGGATATTTATTTGTTTCATTTTACCTAGGCACCGCAGAATTACACCCACGCCCAGCGCTGCCCCCACGTACAGTATCGGCACGACGTCATCAACATGCTACAGCAGAAGCACTCCTTAGTCACTCTGGTCGCCGAGAATCTGTCCAGCTACATGAACCTGGCCAGGCAAATTGCAAAAGGTAGGGCGTGGTTCCTCAGACTATCTGCAGTTTATTTTATTTCTTTCTGGTAATTAACCAAGGATTCTCAAGAAAGTGTGAAGAAACCTGAAGAGAGGAGACAGTGAGAAGAAATTACAGTTTTAGAGTTGGGAGGAAAACCCCAGAAGAGTATTCTGGGGAATACCCACGGAATCAGGTAGCGATTGAAAACCCAATCCACATGTGGACCGGGCAGGAATCGAACCCGGGCCATAGCGGTGGAAGGCGAGGAAAGAAACCACTGCACCAACCTGACTCTACTTTTGTAGTATTTTTCTGATTTGCAGACAGTCATACCGCAGCCTGCCCTGTGAAAAAAAGACAAAATTCTTCCCTTATTGTTTTGTGGCTCCGTATCAACCTTTGTGCGAAACGTTCCGCTCATTTTTGTTCTGCTCGTTTTCTCGTCTAGAAAATCCCGATCTAGATCCCCATGACGTATCCACAGAGAACAGATATAGCCATGGGCAGCAGGTGCAGGAACGACTCAACTTCCTAAGGTAAGGATTCCATAATTAAACCCTAGCCTTCCCAAATCCTCCAAAATCCTGTGGTGCAAAATGGAGGATTTTGCAGGATTTAGGCTATATGGCGAACATGTGGGGCTGATTTCGGAGGATGTACTGTGTCAAGGTCTTGGGCC